>CM036546.1:12357320-12957320 GCA_020745685.1 Tautogolabrus adspersus | reverse complement strand
ACTTTACAGGTGATGCTAAAGATATGACAGCAAGACAGCTAAGGTCAAATCTCAGTGTCTGTATGTAGGGCAACTTCAGATGCAGGTAGGGAACTGTCAGGGAATGGAATTGAGAGAATAAATCCAATGTGTGCTATGTCTGCTTTGTTTATCTTTGGAGAAAAGGTTTATGATATTGCCAAAACAAAGGAATTTGGAAGTTCAATACCACATCCCTTAAATAAAAAAACAGAAATTCCTCAGCAGAAACTACTGCAATCTTTTTTTTGCCTTAATACTGTGTCTTAATACTGACATTACAGATGTTCACAATTAACTAAAATGACTTGCCTTATTTCTTAGCTAGGCTGGGTATGCAGAACTAAATTACACGGCCAGCATATCTTTTTGCTTTTTCTTTTTTTGCTGTGTGAGGCAGGGGTTTATCTTTGAGAGGAATCAGACATCAACTTTCCTTTTATTAGGACTGTTAATCGCAATATTTAAGCGTGATTAATCGCATTTCAATTGCATCTTTTAAATTCCATAATTTCATAGTTAAAAATAAATATTGTAGGTCTTGTATTTCTTAAGCTGAGAGTAATTTACTTGCTGTTTGAATTGAACCCTGCTTCTATTTTGAAATAAAGTAACAACCTTCTTGTTGATGGTTGAAGGTTAGGACATTAAGTTAACCTGCACAGAAAAATAAACTCGTTACAGATCAATAACTAAATGAAAACAGTTAAAAAAGAGCAATTAAAAAAGTAAAATGTTTGATGTCATAAGCTGGATATCACTTTTGACTCCTCAACTGAGCTGTCTGAGAGTTTCTTTTAAATGAAATGAGACATTCAAAGACCCAGCAGTGTCGTTCTTTTTCATCACTGTGACTACAGGGAGACACTGTGGAGGTATATCCATGGTGCACCTTAAGGTTACTTGATCTCATCTTTCTTCTCTTCTCCACAGATAACAGCTCAGGCCTGCCCCCAGTGTTGTTCTTCTACATGTTACTACTTAGTTTCATGACACCCAACTTTCCTTGCCGTAAACAACTCAAACTGATAAAAGTCTGCAGAAAGGTTCAAGCATGTTTCACCTGATTAAGAAAGACAAAGAGAAGGAGAAGGATTTGGGCAAAAATAAGGAGAAAAAAGACAAGAAGGAGAAAAAGGAGCGAATGTCCCAGGCTGAGTTAAAGAGCCTGGAGGAGATGAGCATTCGTCGAGGCTTCTTCAACATGAACCGAGGAAGCTCCAAGAGGGACTCTAGGAGCAAGTTAGAGATATCTAGTCCTATACCTATTAAGGTGGCCAGCAATATGGAGCTCAACTTGACAGACCTGGAGGCTGAGCGCCTTCACAGAAATTTGGAGCAGAATGTTGGGAAAATAAATGCCAGTACCTCTGGAGAAAACATGAGGGAAAGCCAAGAGGGACATCAACGCAGTTCTGTGAAGGAGAGAGCAGCTAAGTTTGGGGAATTGGCTAAGTTGAATTCTGCTGCAGGCCAGAAGCATGTGTCTTTTTCCCAGAATATCAGAGAGGACAATCTTCCTGTGCAGAATTGGACCTCTTCTTCTTTTAAGTCCAAGTTCAATCAAAAAGGCACCTATGTGGTTCACATCCCTGAGTTGGTGGAGAAGACCTTCCCTGGTGCAGACCTACAGTTGCCTGCACTTGTTGCTCCACCAATTCCAGATCCAAGAGAGCTGGAGCTCCAGCGGCGAAACACTGGGGATTTTGGCTTCTCTTTGCGGAGGACCACCATGCTAGACAGGAAGGCCGATGGAGAAGTGTGTCGTCGCGTGGTGCACTTTGCTGAACCAGGAGCTGGCACCAAGGACCGGGCTCTGGGCCTGGCGCCAGGAGACAGACTGGTGGAGATCAATGGGGTCAATGTGGAGAGCAAGAGCCGGGATGAGATCGTGGAGATGATCCGTCAGTCTGGAGAGACAGTTCGGCTAAAGGTGCAGACCATTCTGGAACTAAGTGAGCTGAACCGCAGCTGGCTAAGGACCACCCAACGCCTGCAGAGAGAAGTTCTTGATGTGAGTACTTGCAAACACAATTGCCAAATTAGTCTAACTCTGACTCTTCAATACCATCACATTAGTTTACAACAGATTCCTATGATATTACTTTGGATCTTGTAACAACTTCAGAATTTTGGAAGCTTTTTCCATTCCTTTTAAAAGACAGAGGTGTTACTATACTGTTTTTTCCCTTTCCTATACCAGCTCCAATAACCTAACGTAGACCCATCCTTTTATACTCATCCTATATGGCTCCACAAAGTCTTCTATCCAAAAGAAAAATACTTTTTATTGTACGTATTATTTTATTTAGGATTTTCTAGGAGATTCCACTGTGAAATATTGCTTAAATTGCTGACATTTTGATAGTAACTATTCGCTGCTGCTGTTCTTTTACTGGTGAAGAATTGAAAAGTATTTGAATCGTGACTAAACAAGAACCGGCCATTTATTATGGGCTTATACATTTTGTTATCAGATCTGTGCAAAGGTTGGCATACCAGCTGATATCCACTTTAAGCAGAATTTTGGGCATTTCTTGTATTTTTTCTGTGAATGTAACGTATCTTCTGAAACACACATTTTGTGTTTGTCTGGACTGGTGCATTTTATTTTATAGCTTGTTTGAAACCATACCCGGGGTAAAAGCCTTCTAAAAAGGTTGTTTGTGTCAGCTTTGTTTCTTAACTAAATTTGCATCCACATACAGTGGATTAGAGATGTCTGTATTATGGATGGAGCTGTAGTGACACTGGCAATGTGCTTTGTTCTTAGGGGTGTGTGTGTGTGTGTTTTGAAAGAGAAAATGTGTTCTGGTGTATATATAATCCCCCCCCCTCCCTCCCCCAGTCCTTTGAGAACAGACAATAGGACGCTGAAGGAAACAACGGCCCAAACGCCACTGCAGCCCATGGCCATATGGTGTGTAAGACTTGGCTGGGAGCCCATTGCGTTCTTTTTCACCAAGATAATCATGTGCAACACGAAGAGGAGCATCAAGTTCAACTCTTTATGAGAGGAGCCAACAAACACTTGAATTTTAGCTTCACGTACTGAATGGTTATGTTTGAGATAAACTTTGTGTAATATCATTTGAGGTTTATTAGTAATGCTTTCATAGAGCTTTTTTTTTTTTTTTTACGTTTTAATAGAATAAATAAGAACAAAAGAGAATTACAATATTGGTTGAAATCCTCTGCGAAATTCAATAAACGACAGGGAAAGACACAACAAATACATGAATCTGAAAAAAGACAAAAACTTCTTAAATTCTTATTTAAAATGAGAATTTAAGAAGACATTTTTTTTCGTGTTGAAGAGCCCTTTGAGGTGATGATGGTGTTTAATAATTCAAATAAATGCAAAACAACAATTAGTAAATGATTGAAGGCAGCGTTTCAATCACTTAAAGAATGGACTTTAGATGGCAGCATCACTTTTTTTGAGACAGGACAGTGGATAGAGTCAGACATCGGGGAGAGAGAGAGAAAGTGGGGAATGACATGCAGGAAAGGAGTTACAGGTCAGATCCAAACCCAAGCTGCCGGCGGACTACAGCCTCTGTACATTGGGTCGGCAAACTAACCACTAGGTGGGGGACTATTTGAGGAAAGGAATGATGTAGCCTTACTATCAAGCTATGTGTTATTAGACATATTGACATGATCAATAAAAGAGTAAAAAGGAATGAAAGGACTATGAAACTGATGCACCGGTCGTTCACAGGTCACGTGATATAATAGCACGACCCCGAATGCACTAATATTACCTGCTTCGTTCAAGCACAATTTCACTCCGGTGCTGGCAGGATAAAGTCCGGGTAAAGTTAACCCAGATTTTCAGGAGTTTTGAGTCTTCATGAATAACACATTAGATTAGACCAAGTGATCATACATTTTTTGATTAATGAATGAGATTTTGTCACTTATTTTTAGGGTTTTTGACTTTGTCAAATTTGCTCAGCTTATTGTGAAAGTTTGATGCTTCTCCCAGATTTATGGGCCCCCTCTTGGACTGTTTTTGTAGCATTTAAATAAGGTAAAAAAAAGAATCATGGTATTGTACTTGGCTTCCGTGTAGAAACCTGAAACAACATCCAAAAAGCCTAAAATACCAGTTTGTCTTGTTTTACAGTGTGGATCACCTGAACAATGCTTTACTGATGTGAGCATTAGACGAAGATCACATGAAACCCGGCGATTTATTGTTCATCAAACACTGAGATGCTCTGTAACACATCGGGTGTGAACTTGACATGTGCTCTGTTTGTGTGTCTGTCCTCATCCAATATTTAATGAGAAACTAGTTCTGAGTTCGACTGCAGGACTGAATCTGTACACAGCCAGAGACACATTACCGTGGCTTTGTCCTACATTCATTTGATCATGATGTTCATCATAAGGCAGGCCATTTTAAAAGACAGAAAAACTTGCATGTGAGTGCGACCCAGAACCAACCGCTCTATTTATAGGTGGTTATAATAAGATCTGACTTCTGGATCTAGAGCAACACAGTTAGAACCATACATGTAACATTTGCATCTAGCATGTTTGCTGTATTTATTAAAAGGTAAGTATGATAGCTTTGGTAAATATGGTTGTATTATATCCTGCTAATTGAGATATCAGGTGTTCAATGCTGCTCTTCTATCTGTCTACAATGATTTAGCCACACCCAGGAGACTGTTAGCTGAGCATAAACACTGTGTGCAGCAGCAAACAGTTAGCCTTGCTCTGTCCTGAGATAAGATAGTCCAGCTACCAGTACCTCTAAAAGTCACATCTTATATGTGTGTGTGGTGTTATCTTTATGTATCTGTATGCATTGTTACAATATGGAGGCAGGGGCTGGCATGGTAAGGAATTTAAGGGAGGGTTGGCACTTAATAGCCTTCAGTCTGGTGCATTTTTATGTATCATTTTATGTTGAAATTGTCTTTAGTTTAAGAAAAAAAAAATCTTGAAAGTGTTTTCAATAATAAACGACTGGTCTCTCATGCATGAAGCTCACATTCTAACATGTTTCACACTGACATCAATCATATTGTCATTTTATTTCTAAGGAGTTGAATGTGACACATAAACAGATGAAATGTGAGAGAGATTTGTGCTCACCTGAGCTGAACCCCCCACGCCTCCTGTGAGCGCCAAACAGAGCAGATTATAAATTCCCTAACAAACAACTAGAATCAGGTGACCATTGTTTCATCACAGCGTCTGGTCAGACTGAATTGTTTAAATGCTTTACAAAGTTGTAAAACTACTCACAAGTCTTCCATAAATAGCCTCAAGCGGTTTCTTAACCAAAGTTACACCAGTGCTCATTCTGAGGCTCAACCACTACAAACACGTGCCCTTTTTCCACATCACTCCTTTACCCGATCACATCATTAAGATTTCAAGCTGTTTCTGTGACCATGGGGAATCCTGACTGCACTAATCTCTTGCCTGTTTGTCCACCTCTTTCTCTCTCTGTCATTATCTCTTCCTAAGTGGCTATTATTATTATTATTTTTAATTTTTTTTAAGGTTTCAGGCTTTTTATAGATAGGACAGTGGATAGAGTCAAAAATCAGGGAGAGAGAGAGAGAGAGCAGGGAATGACATGCGGGGGGAAAGGAGCCACAGTTAGGAAAGTTGGATTCTAACCTGGGCTGCCCGCTGAGAGGATTACAGCCTCCGTACATGCAAGCACTATCCTCTACGCTACTGGTGCCCTGAGTGGCTTTTTTTTACCATTAAATGGCTGTATAATAGCTCACTGCATTTCTGAGCTTTTAAATTCAATTCAGTTACTTTATTGGCGAGAACGTTTGGCTGGGGCGCAGGTTTAGCTAAGCGGTTAAAGTTTGCGCCCCATATAGAGCTACTAAAGTCCTCAACAAAACAGCCCTGGGTTGATCTTTGACTCCAGCCCTTTGCTGCATGTCACCCCCACTCTCTCCTCCCAGTATGTCCTGTCTACACATATCTGTTTTTTCAAATAAAGTCGAAAATGGCCAGATGACTGGTTTTGGCTCAGTTGGTAGAGCAATGGTCCCATGTGGAGACAAAGTCCTTGATGCATCGGCTGCTGGTTTGAGTCCCTCCTCTGCCCTTTAATGCCTGTCTGTCCCACTCTCTCTTACCCACATGTCCTGTCATGTTTTATGCCTTTATTTAAACGTGCTAATTTGCCATGAAAGTTAACAGAGAAAATAGTAATATAATTGCATGTTTTTCCCTGATAGGGGCTAAGTAAGAATACATGAGCACATGAACCTAGTATTGTCCACTGGGTGGCAGCCATCGTCCACATGAAGTTAGGCCAGATCTCTTTTCTTTTCTGTTTAATTTCCTTAGCTTTGAGTGTCTTCCCTGATTTGGTATAGACACTGGGAAGACACCTCACGTCAGGGATGGCCTAATTGAGTCTCTGGTCCTCAGGACATCCCATTGCAGAGATATCACCAATTGATGAAAAATAAGATTGACCTACTGTTCCAAAAGTAGAATTTTACTGAACAAAGTTTTGTTTCTTTAATGAACAAACTCAGATTGTATGCAGTATTGTATTACATTTTTAAATCAGAATTTATGAATAGGTTTAAAGACACAGAGCTTCAAATGCAAAGGATCGACTAATCCTGAGTGTCTAAACAAGGCCTAGGTGCTGATCAGTTTAGGGGAGTCATGCTACGCTGCATCATAGCAGGTGTACTGCGTGCAAGTGGAGCTGTGTTACCCTGTGTTTGTTGCCTCATAGACTGTCTGTATAGGGAGGTGGACTGTAGACTGTCTGTAGAGGGAGGTGGACTGCAGACTGTCTGTATAGGGAGGTGGACTGTAGACTGTCTGTATAGGGAGGTGGACTGCAGACTGTCTGTATAGGGAGGTGGACTGCAGACTGTCTGTATAGGGAGGTGGACTGCAGACTGTCTGTAGAGGGAGGTGGACTGTAGACTGTCTGTAGAGGGAGGTGGACTGCAGACTGTCTGTATAGGGAGGTGGACTGCAGACTGTTTGTAGAGGGAGGTGGACTGCAGACTGTTTGTAGAGGGAGGTGGACTGCAGACTGTCTGTAGAGGGAGGTGGACTGCAGACTGTCTGTATAGGGAGGTGGACTGCAGACTGTCTGTATAGGGAGGTGGACTGCTGACTGTCTGTATAGGGAGGTGGACTGCAGACTGTTTGTAGAGGGAGGTGGACTGCAGACTGTCTGTATAGGGAGGTGGACGGCTGACTGTTTGTAGAGGGAGGTGGACTGCAGACTGTCTGTAGAGGGAGGTGGACTGTAGACTGTCTGTATAGGGAGGTGGACTGTAGACTGTCTGTATAGGGAGGTGGACTGTAGACTGTCTGTAGAGGGAGGTGGACTGCAGACTGTCTGTATAGGGAGGTGGACTGTAGACTGTCTGTATAGGGAGGTGGACTGCAGACTGTCTGTATAGGGAGGTGGACTGTAGACTGTCTGTATAGGGAGGTGGACTGCTGACTGTCTGTATAGGGATGTGGACTGTAGACTGTCTGTATAGGGAGGTGGACTGCAGACTGTCTGTAGAGGGAGGTGGACTGCAGACTGTCTGTATAGGGAGGTGGACTGCAGACCGTCTGTAGAGGGAGGTGGACTGCAGACTGTCTGTATAGGGAGGTGGACTGCAGACTGTCTGTATAGGGAGGTGGACTGCAGACTGTCTGTAGAGGGAGGTGGACTGCAGACTGTCTGTATAGGGAGGTGGACTGTAGACTGTCTGTATAGGGAGGTGGACTGTAGACTGTCTGTAGAGGGAGTTGGACTGCAGACTGTCTGTATAGGGATGTGGACTGTAGACTGTCTGTATAGGGAGGTGGACTGCAGACTGTCTGTATAGGGAGGTGGACTGCAGACTGTCTGTAGAGGGAGGTGGACTGTAGACTGTCTGTATAGGGAGGTGGACTGCAGACTGTCTGTAGAGGGAGTTGGACTGCAGACTGTCTGTATAGGGAGGTGGACTGCAGACTGTCTGTAGAGGGAGGTGGACTGCAGACTGTCTGTAGAGGGAGGTGGACTGCAGACTGTCTGTAGAGGGAGGTGGACTGCAGACTGTCTGTATAGGGAGGTGGACTGCAGACCGTCTGTAGAGAGAGGTGGACTGTGAGCCAATATGAATTTTCCAGCTGGTTGAGGGCAGTCAATTGGCCGGAGGGATCATGAAACCAAGTTGACACACTTTTTTCGCAGCATGCTCTCAGGAAGTATGTGGTGCCAAAAAATACTGAACTGGTTGGTTTTTATTCTGTACACCACAATTCTCCTTGTTTTTATTTGACACTTGAGTCTTTTGGCAGTGCTGACATGACATTTGACTTTAAGTGCTTATTGACCAACAACATGAAAATGATATCAATATATTACAATGACTTTAGATCTGGATCTCCTCCTCTCAAAATAAGTGTCTTTTCATTTCGCTGCAGTTTGTAAATAGTTTGAACCAAAGCTCGCAGCAACACCTTTATTAGTTTAAAAAGTAAAGTTTAAACGTGGTAGCATAAAACAAACAGGATACAGCAGATCTTTGTGATATTTCAATAATATTCTACCTCAAAAAAATCTATTTTATTTGCTTTCATTGAATTAAACAGAATGTCACTGCTGAACTTATACCGCCAAATGTTTAATCCGTTAATGTTTAATGAATCCGTTAATCCGTTCATTACTTATTTCCCATCACATGTATTTCCTGTCTTAGGAAATTATCAAATGGTTGAATCTCCTCCTCAAGCAGCACAGATAAATCACATGATGCCCCTTTAGAATGGGTTGATGTTGGAAACAGAGAACATCATTACTAGTTTGGATTAGACAGAGGTTCAGCTTTCAGGAATAAACTGTTTTCTTTATAATCAAGGCTTTTCTGAAGATGTCCTCATCTTTAATATTTAATACTATAATACTTCTGCTGCCTGACACGTACAGTGACTCAGGTTTTGAGTTACTCTAACTTATTTTGTTTTGTTTATTTACTTAGACATATTTATGCAAACGAACCTGACAATCTTGGGTGTGTTACTAACTGTCAGTCAGTGGGACACACACACTTGTCAGGCACACCCTCATCTCGTCAGCCACAAGCAGGAGCCATTTTCATTCAGTCTCTTTATCTGTTGCATAATGTTTTTTATTAGTGTCACTGCTTGCTTATACAATGCATACATATGATTCTGTTTTACGCAGAATAACTCCTCGTTTGAAATCAAATGCTTGTCAGCTTCCTTATCAGGCATCTACTACTATTCCTTTCTGTACGTGCTGCGTGTTTAATGAAGAAGTTAACATTGCCTCTCTAATGGCCATTTTGACTTGGTTCCTGCGTCTTCCTAAAGAAAGCACGAGTGAGATTCATCCTGAATACAAATCCTCTACTCCTATATCATGCCCATGCAGCCTACTTTCAGCAAGAAATGCTTATTTTGAGGACTATTTACTCTAAAGCATCAAATCTGGATCACATCCTGGAACTCTCTGAGGTCAAATGTGTCCTTGATTTTCGCTTGCTTCTCCTGGAAAATAAATAATAGTTTTACTCTGAATCATCTTCTTCCACCGATACATTTTGTAATTGTATGTAAGTGATTTTGCCATGCTTTCTTCAGATTTTGACACATACATCTTCTGTGTTTTTTTACCATTTTTGTCTGTTCAGCTCAGCTTTACCTTGTTTACACGGGTGACAGAATTATGAGGTATTGTTTTTGCATAATCCAAGAATATCTTTAAGTACCACATATTTCAAATATATGTTGTGGTATACACACCATGCAACTGATCAAAACAGATTTCTTGATATTGAAGGATTTAAGTGGAAAAGAGTGAGCGGTGTTTACGGTATATAGAGTCTTTAATCTGTACTCTTCACTCACCATGTGCAGACTAACAGCCCACACGGTGCTGTGTCCCAGTAACTGACTCAGGGGATTAACAGGCTGTGCTAGTTTGAGCTAGCTAGACTGTGTGTTTTCCTTGGTCGTGAGGAGTGCTAATATGTGAGCTTTTGATTTACCCAGAAGAAGAAACACGTTAGAGGTGATTACAGTTTTCTTTTTGCACATTAAAGTTAACTAGAAGAAAAAGTTCTGTCAGAGATGCTTTTGCTAATGAGGAATTTAAATCCATAAATTCAGCAGAAGTAGCTAGTTATCACTTTGTCCATAATGATTTTATCTTTTAAAAATGTATTAGTTAGTTACTTTTTACTATTACTTAGTTTATGAAGGGGAGAAGAGTGTGCCAGGACTGGATTAGCACATGCCTGCTCTGCCAAGCCTGTTGCTACATATCCGTCTTGTTGTTGAACTGCAAGACACCAATACACTGAATAACTACCTCCAAGCAGGTTGCCATCACACAGGTTTTTACCCAACTGGTTTTAGGGTAACACAGTTACTAAAAGGCTTTCCCTCTAAGCCATGTCTCAAAACATTTGTTGAGATTTGTAGAAAACAGTGATCATAATATAATAAGTAACTTGACTCATTTTAAGAGATTTAAGTTCTTGACTGATGCTTTTGTACAGACACAAATAATTTGGTTTTATTTTTTCATAGGTCAGTTGTGAGCTTAAGCAAAAACCCTCTGTGAAAATAAAGAATTCATACATTAGTTCAGAGCTCCCTCTTGTGGTGTAGGGACCAATCCTGTACAAATATTTAAGGCATGGTGTTTACATGTACAGTATGTCAATGCATAGAGAGAAGGGTTTATGCTACAACAGGCTCCCTTTACAGTGACTGAAGAGGTTTCTTGATCGATGTACAGAGTTTTGATTGGGAAATTATCTGAAGAGGTATTAGCCAATTACCTCCTTGAGCATGGAATAGACAGTGTTGGAATTGTATTCTGAAATGATCAGCTTCCTCCTCCTAGTTGTAACATTTTTATTTAGCTTTTTCATTCTGTCTTCAGATTGCTGTTATTTTTTGTTGCACTAAGTATCGAGCCATATTACCCTATAATTGTTTTTTGTAGTTTTTGTATATCTCACATTAAAAGTTCTTATAAAAATTGCATGCCACCTGATGATGTTGACTTCCTCACTGGCTCCCTGTCACCAGGAGAAGAGAGTGGCAGGGAAAAGTGACTGAGTTAATTGATGTCGTTCTGCAAATTCTATTAATAGCCCCCCCCGTATTTCAGCAGCTGTCCCTGGTCTATCCCTGCCCAGCTCCTCTCACATAACCCCCGCCACTCTAGGCTCAGACCACAGTGTTACTGGGCTGTGCTGACTGTGACCCCGCCCCTGAGGTTGCTCTCCCACTCACTCAGGACTTAGTGAGCGTGTGCTCTCTGCTGACTCGGTTCCTACCCTGCCTCGGCCCTGACGCCACAGCTAGAAGATTGGAAGGTTAACCAGGCCTGGAGAGGAGGTAATGGGCTCAGGCCTCTGGTGGACTTTGTATGTGTGTGTGTATGACAGGCACTGAAAACCACTCAGGGTGTCCATGCTCTGCCTAGCAGTTCCATTTGGGCTCTGCTGGCGTCTCAGAATGGCCTCCTTTGCTGCTGAAACTATTTATAGGAGTGGACTCTGATGAAAGCAGGGCCGGGGTTGGTGAAACACGTTGCTGGGCTAAACATTATTGCTGTTTTCTCAATGAGCTAAGGACCTTTTATTAAGTGAAACTGTAAACTCAAATTGTATTAGACCCTCTGATGAATCCAACAAGCTGCATGTGTTTCTGACAATTGAGTGAAGTGATATAGAAGCAGTGTTGTGCGTGTGTTGTCTCTACTCATACCAGTAGTTAAATTGTAGTTTAAGTAGCTTGCTGGTAGCTCAACTACATTCATATTTGCGTACTTATACCAGGCTTCTTATGACTTCTTATCCAGCGTTCCTGTAGTTTCCTTGTGAAGTTACTGTAAGCTTTTAAAGCTTTGGTTTCAAAGTATTTTCCACAACACTGCATGTACGAGTGAAATAGGTATACATGTTTGTTTGATTGCTTTCTAAATACTTTCTAATATTGCTGCTGACTTTACTGCAACACTCATTTCAGTGCTATCTTTACTGATTCTCTGTGTGTTTCACTTCATATGAAACCAAATGAATGTTATCATTACTGAGAAAAGCTAATTTTTCATACATATAGTGATGGATTGAATCTGAGGCCAACATGTAGCTAACACATGTTTACTGTAAAGGAGAACTTTGAGCCCTGGTTGCATTTCATACTTCTTGTTGGATCCTCATGTTTATTTGTTAGACTACCTATCTCCTGACCTGTAGTGTTAACATCAACCCATTTCATCCTGTTCATGTGTTCTGTCCTCAGTGCTGCATGGTCCCACCGTCCTGTTGGTGTTCGACCTGTGGTGTGCAGAACACAAGTTCACAGTATCCCATCATCCATCCCCAAATTCTTATTCTTCATCGTTCTGCACGGTGCATCCTCCTCTCCTCGACTGTCTCTCTTTGTTTCCTCTCTTCATCCCATACATTTACTCTCCACGTCCCCCAGCTTGTTCCATGACACCTGGCCTGTCACCATGGCGTACAAATCACGCTTTTCATTCTGGGAGCAAAAGGGAAGTCTTGCATTTTGGTGTTTTAAGTTTATATCTGGAATGCATGCTGCTGTTTGATTTTATTTTTTTAAATGTTCCCTTATATAAAAGAGGATGCCTTTTGTCTGAATGTTTGGTTTGATTTTCTTTTTGTGTTCCTTCCTTTTGCGTAGGTTAAAGTTGACAAGTCAGATGTAAGTTTCTTTTTCACATGCATGCTTTTGGGCACTAATTCCTTTTTTTTGTGCTGTGTAACAAAAAAAAAAGAGAAAAAAGAAAAAGAAAAATTGGATACGAATCATTACTGCGACCTTCTTGTGGCCTGAAGTCCATTTACTGTTCCGTGGTCTTTGGAAAATGAACTAGCAATGTGTCGAGATTTGGAGTGCATGATGATAAAAAGCTCATTGATTAACTGTGTGCTGATAGGGCTAAAAGGTGATGTTCATTATTCTCAGGGCAACAGCTGTTTCCAGACCAAGACAAATGCAGGGATTTAAAAGAGAGCATTTTTGAACAGTTGAGTTCTTTTTATTGTTGACACAAAGCGCCACTTGGCCCACTGTCTGAAACACAGTGTACACTTGTCTTTATCCAATTCATTAATTAATGGTGATAAAGGACTTATATTGGAAACAGAACTATGGATCTGCAGAAACTCATTTAAAACAATAACTGAACATCTTGCCAGAACTCAGGCATACAAATATGCATGTCATTTTTACAAATATTGAATATTTACTTTAGAATTCCCAGAAAACTAAAATAGACTTGCACCTATATATTACAGTATCTCTCCAAACAATGACAAATAGTCATGTTGAGTAATCTAAATGCTATCTCAGAGTTTTCACATCATTAAAACAAACAGACATAGTGACCATAGTCATCCTGCACTGAAAGGCTTGCACTAATACGTCATAGAAACCCTTGGATTTTAATGCTCCTCCACCATGATGCACAGGACCTGCGAGCTACATAGCTTCTGTGGGTCATCATTGTGTTTGTGTTGAAACGTTCTCACATTCAGAGATAAAGGCTGCTACTGCAAATGCCAATCAATATCTGCACCATTTCCCTCCCTAGCTATTTGTATGGATATGTTTTGGGCAGCAGTATTAGACAGTTAAAAGTAAACAGGAAATATTGGAAGGAGAACGTTGGGGATGACATGCAGGAAATGTCGAGGGTCTGACCTGCACCCAAGGCCGGCTGCCAGGACTGTATATATGGGGCACCCGCTCTAACCGCTAGGCTAAACCGGCGCCGCCATTGCTTTGACTTTTAATGTTAAAGCTGACTTGTAGAGTTTGCCTGGAAACAGAAGAGGTTTTTTAATTGAATGTTTCTCCCCTTAATGCATTGTGTGCATGTTTAAGGTGTGACAAATCAGTAGAATGAGCTCCAGAGTAAGAACTCAATGGCCTGAATGCATATAATGTTAGTGTTAGCAAATACTAGCTGTAGTGAGGCTTTGAAGATATACAAAAGGGAGACAGTAGCGTGTTGATTGATGAATTCTCCCCTATGGAGAGTTTCTAAGCCTAGACCATGCTGTTCTTAAACAGTTTATCTGTCAGCCTGGAGAATAATCTGCACCATGTCCACCTTGCTCTGTTTGTTCTCAGTCTGATGTAGATAGTACTCAGCCTCAAGCGGTCGCTACACCTGGGCTTGACACAGGAAGTGGTCCACAATCAATTGCATCGACAGCTGAGGAGTCCAACAGTAACGGTGCCATGGGCGGTCCGGACAATCCGAGGGAGGAACAGAGCGGTAAAAAGGTGGTGAGGGTTGTGAGGAGAGTTGTTAGACGTGTTGTTCCAGCTGGGACGGAGGAGACAACCCAGTCTGCTGCTTCGGAGACTGCAAGGGCGACTCCTGCCGCAGAGTCTGTGCTTAAAACCACCAAAACTGTTAGAGAAGACAAGGATGATATCTCCATGGGCTTAACCAGTTTAATGGGCAGAAGCAGAACCAAGGAACACCGGCCTCGAACACGCAACCAGGACCGCAAAGAGGACCTGAAAGAGGAGACAAAGCAGGAGGAGGAGAGAGGAAATGTGGAGGAAGAGGAGGGAAAATCTACTGTGGAAAAAACAGAGGAGGTTGCGACTACATCTGCACCCACAACTACACCACCAAAGTCCAACCCCCTCACTCCTCCAGCTGGGTTCCTCCCCACTCCCAAACCGGACCCGTTAGCCCCACCCGCTGGGTTTATCCCTGCCCCCAAACAGAACATCCTGACTCCTCCACCTGGTTTCATCCCCGCCAGAAAACCCAGTCCTGTGCCACCAAAACAGAATGCCCTGGCGAGACCTCCAGGATTCGTTCCTGTCATAAAGACAGACCCCCTGGCACCCCCTGCAGGTTTCATCCCAAAGCCTCGTCAAGTCCCTGTGAAGAAACCAGAGGTATGGAGTGAAAAACAACAATGCATGTTTGCGACTTTACTTCTGGAAGGAGCATGCCGCGTGATAATAACAGACATGACTGTTCATATCTGGAAATTCATATTGACTCGGTTGTTTGGGTTTTCCCACGATTGAACACGATTATTCCACGTTTTAACACTGTGCACCATGAAGCTATTTCATCTTTTGTTAAGAGTCCATAAATGTACCTCGGTAGCTTTGACCTCCACACAACAGACATTAATTTAAAACCCTTTAGTTGTGGAATAGACTTGTGAGGCTTCTGACTGTACGACTGAAAGTTTGTGTTGTGCATCATTAGGGGATCATTTTGTTTATTTGCAAAGCTTAGGAGAAAAAGCAGATTTCGTTTAGACAAAGCTTGACAGAAATATGAACAACTATCAATGAATCAGGGATCCCTTATAATTTTTACCACGTAAGACAACCTAAGCTTGTCCCAGATGTGGTCCTGTTTGCTGATCTTTATGACAATCATCTAACAACCAGCATAATTAATCCTCATCTTTTCTTTTCGAGGTTTTGATATAAAGAAGCCCCCCTGAATAAGGGGAAGGGAAGCAGAGCACATATACCAGCTCATGATCATACTTTATAAGAGGGTTGAAGGGTGCACTCATGGCCTGCTCTCTGGTAGTCTGTTCAGTCCGAGTCGTCTGTGAGCGCTGAGCTGTGACTCATTACTGTCACTTGCTGCAGGCAGAGAGTTGAAGCTTTGCACTTTCTGGGGCTCTTTTGGAATACTTTGTAAAGAAACAGGAGTCATGATAGGAATTACATTTCTGTAACTAATCAGTAGTGCTTGTCATTGACCCAGAAAAACTAATCCAATTGGTCAACTAGCCATGTTCAGGTCGGAGCATGTACAGTGATTATTAAATTCATCTTCCTCTTAACTTTTGATAACTCAGTATCGTTTCGTTTCCAAACTTGTTAATAACATTCACAGTCTCTGTTTTGATTTGTTCCTCGGACAATGTAATATGTTTGTCCTGTACTTCAGTGCCCCTCATTAACAGATAGCCATGAAATCTGATGACCAGTTGGGCATATGGCCTTGGAATGAGGATTTGATTTTGGAGATATGCTCCTGGTATTTTTACTGGGGGGGGTTTTCTGTTTTTAGGAGAGACATTGGGTTTCCAATATGAACTTAGAAATGAAAACGTGACTAAGCATTCGTGGAGGTTTAGAAGGATTCTACGTTTCTGCTCTCAGTGGAGCTACATATTGACAAGACTTATAATAACACATAGAAGCCGTTACCATGAGAAACAACTAAAATACCCTTAGGAAAAAACAGTGTGAAGTAATGGGTTCAATGCCTTAATGTTTTGTTTAAGCATTTCTTAAGGGGCAACTGTGGCTCAGTTGGTAGAGTCGGTCGCCTCTCAACCGGAAGGTCGGGGGTTTGATCCCCAGCTCCTGCAGCAACATGTCCGATGTGTCTTAATTTAATATAAAACCTGAAGCAGCCAAAGTTGAACTTGAAATCTTGATGCAAACAGCAGCAGCAGCTAAGTCGTTTGAGATTATAGCTGAGAAAATGTTAAATTATCTCATTTTCAACAGATTTTTGCTCAAGTAACCACTCACTAACAAAATCCTGGAACCATTTTTCTATCTTCTGCAGCGCTTAATGATCCAATTTTCTTTAATAGTCCTTTTTCCTGAACTCATTTCCTGACGGAATCAGTTGGAAAATGAAATGAGTGGCGACAGAAATCCTTTTTAGTATTTTTTTTCTTCTTGAAACATTATAAACTAAAACATAACTACCAACCTCATTGTCATCTTCCCATGTCATTTCCACCTGTGTGTGTGCACGTGTTGTCCGTCACACTGTGTGTCTGTGAATATTTGGATATATTGTGTAAAGGTGAAGGAGATATCTTATCCCCCTGCGGTCCCCAATGGTAAGCCGTCCCCCGTTGTACTGTCCCAGGCTCAGACTTCACCCAGTGAACAGGTGTGTGGTTATCTCGCTGCAAAGCTACACTTAACAGTGTGTGTTTCCAACATTCAGCAAAACTAGGCTTTTTTTTTTTTAACAATGCATGCTTGTATGTGGCCACACACGTACGGGTGAAAATGATTATAGCTATGTAATGTACATACTGGCTACCATATTGCAATTGCTGGTCCTGCTATCTAACTGTAGGTCCCAGAACTGATTCCCTCTGAGGACGATTACAAACGTGTGAGGAGGATCTTCACCGTCGATGGCAGTGATGTAACTTCTCTATTTCCCTTGCTCTATTTGTTTGGTTTGCACCTGCCATGCTTTCACAAAGACTTCCTCTGTGAGCAGCCTGAGCCGAATGCTTATGTGTCCAAAAACTGCGAAAGGTCCACGCTGGGCTGTCCTGAGCTGTCCCTCTGCCTCCAGGGTTCAAGTGACAGGGGTTGTTGTGAACTTGGTGTGAAATTAGAAACTCTGGGACCCAAGAAAGGACTTTTTTTTTACGACTCACAAATCCAAAGTTGGTTACCTAGGTGATTTGAGCTTTTCCAAAACCATCCTAACATTTGTTTCGCTCCCGGAGTTTTTATTTTCACAGCATAACGGAGACTAAAAAATGAATTAAATGCAAACTTTTTTTTAAGGTATGTGTTTGATTGGTAACATTTTTTTCAGAAAAGAAAAGCCCATAGCATTAGCCCTTGTACTTATTGGTAAACATCTCTACATCTAATAATGAGTTGTATCAGTTTACGTCTATTTTCTTTGGGTTTATTGCCGTCCGGTGTGTGTGTTATTTGCTTTGTTATCAGGTCCAAAGGAGCTGTGCTGTGTGACGATTTATTCGCTCTGATTATTTCTGCAGTGCTTGATCATATTGCAGTGTCTGCTTACCTCAGTCTAGCGCACTGAAAGACACTTCTCCTTGCTCTGATCTCCTGTTGTCTCAAATTATGTCCCATGTGTCTCTTCTTTTGCTTCTCTGTGGGTCATTGGATCCCGACTTGCTGCTGTCCTCTGTGCTGTATGCACGGCCAGCGTGCCAGAGGCCGCAAATCCTCTCAGGTACAGCCTGCTCCACAGGCAGCTCGCCGTGCTTCTCTCGCCTGTAGAGTGCTGGAGTCTAAAGCTAGTTCCCCTCTACTGACCCCTCTTTGTTTGTGCCTGCCCGCTCCTCTTTTGTCCCCTCTCTGCTGTCGGAGGTTCATTCTGGGTTCATGAGCCCAGAATGTAGAAATGTGACTCAAACCATTTGGCTATAGAAAACTTATCAGGGATTCTTTACCAGGGTTTAGAGGTCTCATACACACTAATAAAGCTTGTTTTTTAGCAATGCTGCACTAACTTTACAATGTAAAGAATATGAAGCTGTGTATTGGTTTGGTGCTTTTGATTACAGAGGTAACACTGTAGTTAACTAAACACTATAGAATGAGTTTGTGTGACTCCAGGTATTTCTGAATATGCTTGCAATGATATTCCATACTATATATCTTAAATTAGTATTTCATCATGTCCCTGTGTTGATGCAGTACCACGCTCTCCTTCTCTAGCTAATTTCATTAGCATTAGACTATAACATTGTTTTACACCTAGCTGCACGGTTCCCTGCACTTAAATCATCCTGTGTACCGCTGATCTTGTTAACTTTGACTGTTAATGTAACAGAGCGTGAATTTATCCACACACCCATGAACACGCTGCACTTTAATGCACCTTGTAATCCCTGCTCATTAATGCAATAACAGTGTCATTTTTTATGGTGAATTACTTCAATGACTTACTTATTCTGCTGCCGTTGCTAGACTGCATTGTTGAACTCTCCCTGGCCTTGCTGCAATGTTTTGTAAGCTCCGTTTTTCTTTCAAATGTTGCCTATCATATAATGTTTCCACCGTGTTATCTTCTGTTTTGTTTCAATCCTGCACTTTGACGTTGCTAACCTTAAGTTGTTGGATAAAAATGCAAATAAATCCCTGATTCTGCTCCTTCACTTCCGCAGTCCAAGCCTGTCGAGGACCCTGTGGCCATCCTTCAGGCAGCACACTCAGCTGCGGCTAAGGTCTGACCATTACTACAACTGATTGTAGTTCTGGTTGCTTCCCCCCCCCTCGTCTGTGTTTCAGAGTGATGTGTTCTGTTGTGGTTTTGCGTGTGAAGAAGTAGGAAAAGGGAGTAAGAACATGAAAGCCTGGCTTTCATTCTCTCTATAGCACTAACTGTGAAAGTAGCACGACCTGCTGTTTGTTTCCACATTTTAACCAGAGAGAAGACATAAAGAAGAAAACAAAAAATATGCAGTGTTGGTGCATATAGCACAGTGTACCTGAAGTGCTTTAATGCATGACTCACTGCCATCTCTTGGATGGCTGTTTGTTGTGGTATTTTTCAATCCCCTCTATTTTTATCTATGTGATGTACTTGTTCAAACTGAAACGTCTGTGGAGGTCTAATGTGTAATGGACATGTATGTATGTGGACTAGAGGTTAAATATGAAAACAAACCAGCTTTCAAACATTTACCCCAAAAGAAGCTCTAAATCCATTCAATCAGATACACTTTTGTGTCTCTTGTAAATGATTTGTTTGTAGAAGGTTTGTTTAAATATTCTGTTCAGCAGTCACATTTATTTGCTGATCATTCAACAGTTCTTGTTGTGTTGATGTTGCTTTCTTAATATAAAAATACGTTTATTTCTCTCCTTGTCTTTTAAATCTGTATTAACAGGGGAAGACTGAGGAGCAGATAACAGCAGAGAAAGTCTGGTACAACACAGAAAAAGTATGGCTTGTCCACAAAGACGGATTCTCCTTGGGTTAGTAAAACTTAGTATTCAAGTATATATGTGTCAAAACGAGTATTCAAAGCCAATTCTTAACTTACTGTCCTGTCTGTGCTGCTGTGTCTGTCTCTGTTGAACAATAAAAGTTGGTTTTTGAAGCTTAGAAAATGCTTTGAATGATTTGAATCTCACTGGAGGGCACCAGACTAGACTTCTCAGTTTGACCTCAGGCTGCATGTAATTGGACTCAGTGTGTTATTTTGAACATCAACTGCTCATTTAGTTTTAATGCAGCTTAGGCATTATTTAAAAGCCATACCCCTAATGCCCATTATCAGACATGTAATACAAGACAAAGCTTTTATCTCAGGTTGAGATCATATGTCATGATTAATTAACTCCAACTATATGGTGATGCATGCAGCGACCCTCCTGAAGACGCAGGCAGGCAGTCTGCCAGAGGGGAAGGTGAAAATCCGCCTGGAGAGTGATGGATCTTTATTGGACGTGGATGAAGATGATGTAGAGAAGGTATTTAATCATCAAATCAGCTTTGAAGCGCATCAATTACAGACGACACTGAGTGAGTGCGTGACCGTTTCTGACTTTGAACTGTAGGCAAACCCTCCGATGTTTGACCGCGTGGAGGACTTGGCCTCTCTGCAGTATTTAAATGAGTCGAGTGTGATGCACTCCCTGAGGCAGCGCTATGGTGGTAACCTGGTGCACACCCACAGTGGTCCCAACATGGTGGTTATTAACCCCATTAGTGCCCCCTCCATGTACTCTGAGAAGGTAGGTCCTTCCCCTTTGCTTATAATAACACTTCTCACATGGGATATCAGAATATCAGAATATGTGTTTAAGCATACAGATGATTGAAATGAATAACCTCTCTTTGTGATATTTTCCCCCTCTCTTCTCCTCTTCACTTTCACCTGGTCTTTCTTTCTAGGTGATGCAAATGTTCAAAGGCTGCAGAAGGGAGGATGCCGCCCCTCACATTTACAGCATGGCCCAGTCTGCCTACAGAAACCTCCTGACCACGAGGCAGGACCAGTCCATTGTCCTGCTGGGCAAGAGTGGAAGTGGCAAGACAACCAACTGTCAACACATCATCCAATATCTGATCAACATCGCTGGCAGCACCAATAAGTCATTCTCAGGTAGGTTGGAGATGATGCAAACGCCAAATATTTGTTGTTGATGTCACGTTGACACACCCACATTTTTGTGTTTTTCTCTTTGTTGACTGTAGCAGAGAAATGGCAAGCGGTCTACACAGTTTTGGAGTCCTTTGGGAATTCCTCTACCTGTATGAATGGGAATGCAAGTCGCTTCTCCCATATTGTTTCCCTGGACTTTGACCAAGCAGGCCTGGTGACATCAGCCTCTATCCAGGTACAAACACCCCAACTGATTTATTTATCTGCTTTTATCTGTGTTTCACTTACTGTCTATAATACATGTTATCTTCTTACTCTCTCATGTTGTGTTCTACCGTGGCCTTGCAGACGATGCTTCTGGAGAAGATTAGAGTGTCAAGAAGACCAGAGGGAGAGTCCACTTTTAATGTCTTTTACTACCTAATGGCAGAAGTAGACAGCTCTCTAAGGTCAGGATTATATGCACAATACAGCACAGTTCTACACTGTGATCACATATTGCAACAGTGTTTTTCTGCTTCTAGAAATAGCTGGACATGAGATGTGATGTATTTTGTGTATCTTCCATTTCTTTACCAGAACTGAGTTGCACCTCAACCATTTTGCTGAAAACCATGCATTTGGGATCATGCCTCAGGCTAAGGTAAATACTCGTTGTCAATGATAACTTTCACTAACTCTGAATGTTTAATGTCAAATGAATGCTGCTAAATCGGACAGAATCGAAGTGAAAAGACCCTCTCTGATGTTATGGTGCCAAGAAAAAGAGAGTCAACCCCTTGGATTTTTATGTTGTTACCTCAACCAACACACATCAGCCAGGAGGAATTTGAGCTGAATTTACTTTATTTGTATTTTTAATTAGATCTATTTTGTAATAGTTTGTAAGTCACTAGTGGATGGCTCTCTTCAGTTCCTCACTCTGAATCTTAAGTTATTTGAGGCCAGCATTCACCTTAACCACATTATCTTATGAATCTTATGTCTGCCATTATTACTTTGTTAAGGAGCCTTTTCATATTTCATCCAATCGGCAACCTCCCATGTTGAAACATGAAGCCAGTGCCGAAGTGCAAAAAACTACAGATCCTCGGTTGTCAACTTGAAGCTGGCAATCTCTATTAGATCCCGTATTAAAATGCCCATTCTTACATCAGAAATGAACATGTTGAGTGTTGACAGACAAAAAAAAGGGTTGCAGTCTCAAAAACTATTTTTTGTTACTTAATAACTGAATAGGGGGGACATGACTGAGGGAATGACTGAGTTGACTAACAGGTAGATGCATTGTAGCTGTTTGGCTCAAAGGCTGGTACACACCAAGCAACAAAAGAACACGCTGAGACATAAACTGACTGCTGGTCTGTTTTGTCTGCTGCTGTGGGGGCCAAAAAGTAGCTCTGTTCACAACCTAATGATAGCAACCTACTGCCAATTAGTTCTTGCATTCTGTGCATGCGTGAGAGGCAATAACACTCCATACAGTGGTACTCACCTGCTCGCACACAGCAGAGGGTCATTCTGTTTTAAGGGAATGAACATTACACAAAGAAGGATTTATTTTAGAGTCTATGTTTTCATAACTTAAAGAAGAGTGTAATAACCTTTGGATTATGTCATTATCCGTTGGCTGCCCTGGTACAAAATGCTGAAGCCTACTTTACTTTAAGGCATAAATTTATCGCTTCTACTGTAGTTCAAAAACTACATTTATTTGAACCTATGTGCTATCTGCCAGACTGAGGATAAGCAGCGGGCCTCCCAGCAGTTTTCTAAGCTGCAGGCAGCCATGAGAGTTCTGGGGATCAGCGGTGATGAGCAGAGGGCCTTCTGGCTCGTCCTGGGGGCCATCTACCATCTGGGGGCTGCAGGAGCTACTAAGGGTAAGCTAAGTTTTCCAGTTCTGTAGCTTCACCACAAACACAACGTATAACTGTGGCAAAGATGCAAAGGATCACCTTTGATTTATGCAAACTATAGAGGCTGATGAGAAAGTCAAAAGAGTCAAAGATGAGCTGTTGTATGATCTAAAACATGTAAAGTGTATTAAATCACTGAAGGTAATGTCTTCAGTGTGATGCAACACAGCTGTAATCCAGATGAATTATGCAGTTGCAATTTAAAAGATGTGGCACAGTGCAGAGGTTGTTACATTGCTCCATACCGCATTGATTTGAAACTCAAAAAGAAGAAGAATTAATATCTCAAAGTGTCCTATGGTATCCGTGGTGACCAGGAAATAGTCATTGCAAAACACTTTCTGCTTTAGAACCGATAGAAATACAAAATAAACCAAGGAGTGATTTGCATCGTTTGAGTCTTGGTGATTTGGTCTTCTGTAAATGCTTGCATGCAGCAGGTGAAGTGGCACGTTATTCATCTTCCGTTAGATCTGACCCTTCTGTCAGGTTGCTATTATTAGTCTGTACTGAAGAATTACATCATATAAACACAGAACATTTTGTGCTTCATCAACTGAAATCAATGGCAAACTATCAGAGTCAAATAGTCAGGAGACATGGTTGCAGCTCAAGGACACAAACACCAAACAGTCTCCTTTTGGCTTTAAGTCTTGACAGACTCTATTTGATCTTGTCGTAAGAATTCATCAGAACTCTTATGGGAACAGCAGTCCTCTTTAACACGAGGATGTGCTCCTGTCTTCTTTGAAGCTATTTGTCTGATGAAATCTAATGTAAGACGGTTTGATTGTTTTATTATGTTTCTGAAGTACAAGATCTGCCTCCCACAGCATTTGACTCTCAAATTTTAAAATGAGAAATCTGCCTTTTTAAAAGGCTGGGGCTGTCAAATTCAATCTTCATCACTGGTGAGGTTTCTATTAGTCACATTTTTTTATTAAGGGTGAAGGGCCCTTCCTCATAGACAGGTACAGTAGACGTGTCATGGATGTAAAAATGTATTTTTAAATGAAAATCCTCTGCTTATCAATCATTTCAACAGATTTAAACTAAGACACTACACTTGATGTAGCAATTTAAATAACTTCTTGTTAAGTTAATTGGTGACTCTAAATCGACCCGTAGGTGTGAATGTGAGTGTGGCTGGTTTTCTGTCTCTATATATGTCAGCCCTGTGATTGACTGGCGACCAGTCCAGGGTGCCTCTCGCCCAATGACAGCTGGGATCCTGAACGTGAAAAAGTAGTATAGATAATGGATGGATGGATGAATTTCTATCTTATAGAAGCAGCTCATACAGTACCGGTATATCCTCATAATATATTATATATATATTAATCATAATGAATGTATAGAAACAGTGACTCTGTCTTTTTTGGATACTTGCTCACTCTTCATTCTCAGTCCGCTCTGCAAGTGACTGACAGCCTGTAATGCAGAATTTGTTGCTTATTTATTTTCAGTGATCCCCTCTAGTAGGCTGCCAATCTTTTTGATGGTAATCTACCACCATCCTGAAGGAGATTTAAACATTTCGGCAATAAATATTTTCCCATTCAGAATCTATTTTGGGGAATAAGACCTATGTGGAATAAGAAAAAGTAATGACTAAGAATTCATTTGCTCTCTCTGTCTTTAATGATGAAAGTATTTGAATCACAGTCTACTGAAGGAGACTGATGCTAAGAGGCCTTTAGTTTGTGTTCTGACTGTAACACAGATTATAAAACTGTTTTAAACTACCATATGTTCACTGGCAGTGCAGCTTCATGGTTGAACACAAGAGGGCAGCACTAATCTCTCATTTAACACAACATTTGAAACCACTGAAATGTACTCGCTCTGTACTGTGCTGTCAACACACTTAAAAAAAACGAGTATGAACACGTTTTAAAAGCAAAAAGATAAGTAGCTTTTTTTAAAATCTTGTAGAGTCATCCACTCCTCCGTGTTTGATTCAATTGTATACAGTTTCTAAATGCAAACTAAATGTCCTCTTTTTAAAAGTTTTGTCCAAACTAGAAAATTGTGGCAGAGAATCATTAAAGCAAATATTTAAATACAACCACCCTGCTTATTATCATGAAAAGACTGCAGAGCGCTGATATGAAACAGATAGAGCCCACTTCTCAGTGTGAAATCCCCCCGTCTATCTTTGAAGTTTGACTAGATACCACTCCATGGTGGATTAACACTCAAGTTAACGCTCATATCTGCATGTTTCCATCAATTAGACTCCAGATTAAAAAGAAACTTGTGCTTTCTGACAGAAGTCTTTGTGAACATACAGTAAATGAATTGTGTCCCATTATGATAAGTGTTGCTTTGATTCTCAAGGCGATAAAAGTGGCAATTATCATTTCAACATGGAACAATAGTCATAAAAGCCTGTGGATAAGTCTCCTTTTCTAGCTCTAGTTAAATATATTCAAGCCACCATCACTTTGAGCAGGCTTTTAGTGCTTGTTCATACCTGCTGTGTCAGTGTCAGCTTGACCACAGTCATAATCCTACCCTGTCAGAGAGAAAGGATTGTCACAAAGCTACCAGTCTAGCCAGGCAGCCTGGAGGTGGCTGGCAGAAGGGGCTAATGGAGGTTTTCATGCACGTGTCTCAGCTGGCAGGAAACAATTTGCACGTCATGAGTGGGCCCAGAAGGCTGCCTACCTGCTGGGCTGCACCCTGGAGGAGCTCTCCTCCTCCATCTTCAAGCACCAGGCCAAGGGCACACTGCCCAGAGCCAGCACCGCGCGCCAGGCCTCTGACGAAAACGGCACTGCAGATGCAGGTACTCCACAGACTACATTTACATCTCCTTTTCAGGCCTCAAAGCCGTCTCACCTCTCCTTTCCTCCTCTACTCTTTCTCTTTGTAACTCCCCCCCCCCACCCCACACACACACAAATACATATGCCTCTCCTCATCACCTGAGGGAAATTGCATGCTGCGGAGAAAGTAAAGCTTATCTTTGTAATGAATACCACAGCTTTACAATGGCTATTGACAGATAAGTACACACACTGTGTCGGGCCAAGCCATTTTGGATCTTCTCCTCGTTCATTGTCCTTGAAATCATAATTGCCTCACATTGATTTTCCCACATGTGAACGTCCTCTGACTTCCATCAAGACTGCAGCATACTTTGAAGGGCATGAGGTTTTAAAGTCAGCCGCAGCAGGGACAGAACGGATTCACCTATGTTTCAGCTTTCTTCAATCTCTCCCCCTGCCACATGCCCATACAGTCACGTGCACACATGAAATTATGCCTCAGGTAACATAAAACCCACATTTTGTGCAATAGAGGAATGAATTTGGGAAAGTTTAACAGGCGTCCATCACCACCAGGCACGGACATGAGTGTGGGCAGTTTGATCTGACCTAGATAATTTCAGGCCCAGGCTGACTACTTAGGGCATAATTTGATGCTATTGAATGCAAATGTCATGCCAATAGAGTTTTTCCAGCTTGTCCAAATGAAAAATTTCTTCTTCTAATCCAACCAGTTGGATAGTTATATCTTGATACATAGATTTGTTTTTATTCTAGCTGTTTTTGATTTGTCTTGTGTGTTTTGCTGCCGTTCACACCAGGAGCAAAGTCTACAGCAATGGAGTGTTTGGAGGCCATGGCATCTGGGCTTTACTCTGAACTTTTCACCATCCTCATTTCTTTTATAAACCGGTTAGTATGTCCCACACAAAACTCAAGTCAAACTTATCATTTTTTTTGGCTGCACCAATTATAAAATGTCGATTTTCTGATTCCTTGTTGACACATATCTTTAATTAACCTTGACAGATTTCATATCTTTCCAAATCTCGGCATTTTCAGTTCAAATGTAACAATAACATAGCTTTGCGAGGTAAGCGATGCTTGTCAAAAGGGTGCTGGTAAAACATTTTAAAGAATAAGAAGCTATCGTAACCTTAGGGCTTGGCTTAAGTTTCTAGAATAAAATAAGGAATATATGTCAGAAGGTGAAGGTTATGGATATGCAGGAGAGAGCTACGGTTAGAGCTAAGGGTTATATGCAGTAATCGATAATGTGTTGCCTCAAGTATCAATGCACTGATGTTTGTGCCTACGTGTGTGTTTGCCCTGTGTGCTCCAGGGCCTTGAAATCCAGCCAGCACTCCCTGTGCTCTCTGCTAATCGTGGACACACCGGGCTTTCAAAACCCGCGGCTGGCTAAGCGCGAGTGCAGCGCGACCTTTGAGGACCTGTGCCATAACTACACTCAAGAACGCCTTCATGCCCTCTTCTATCAGCGTACCTTCGTGCAGGAGTTAGAGAGATACAAAGAGGTTCGGACATATGAAGGAGCATGCACTCTTATTGTCTTTGTCTCCCTCTCAACATCTTATCAGGCTCCTTTTTGTCTGCTGCTTTCCCCTCAGATACGTCAAGTTTAATAGTGTATGTTTTCACACATCAGATACTCTATCCCTCCCACCTGTCATACGCCGTGACAAGCCAAGTTCCTGTGTTAGAATCTCTCGTTAGTGATGTCTATCTTCACCTCTTCTGCAGAGATCAAAGTAAAGTTACTCACACCTGCCTTTTAGAGACACGCCCAGCTGCACAGAAAAGAACCATTTGTCCTCTATCCCTGAGTGCAGGAGTAACCATTCCTTCAGAAATTAAGATGCTTTAGCAAAATTCATCCATTACAATTTATTTTCCTCTAATCACAGAATTATCCCTTTAGTCAAACTCAGCTGATTGCACACTAACAGTTAAGCAGAAATCATAATATTACTTTTAATACTGTGGAAAGGATCCTGGGATTTCCCACCCACATTCCCACCCACGTCCCCCCGCCTGGGAGAAAAAGGAATTGGAGCGAAGTGAAGTATTGTATAAATGAGTCGTGTAGTGTAATTCTCTCTTGTCAGCGCACTTGAAAGTATAAGAAGCTGTGAAAGTGTCATTTAAAACTGGGTCAAACTCGTTTAAAACAGCAAACAGTCTCTTCAGTGGCAGTGACAGGTGGGTTGAACTGGAATAGAAAAACAACAGGCATGTGCTTTACAGTATACGTTTTGAATTGAATGCTGTTGAGTGCTGAAGTTCCGTGTGGCTAGTTTTTGTATCTCAGAGAACAAAAATCATTCAGGCCACTTCACACACAGTCAACTCCAAAACTGGCATCTGTCACAGCCACACTATTAGCTCTGCCAACATTTCCCCACATAACTACTGCTGCCTGCTCTCTGTCACTGTGAGCTTTTTGCTCTGGTGAAGGTAATTTAGAATATTTATTCCTGCTTCATCCCACAAATGTTATTATCGGCAACAGAGTTTCCATTTACCAAGAGGAGAAAATGCATTCTTTCATAAATGTCAAATGTTGTAATAGATTTGTTATGGCCTTTAGTTTTCCTACATTAAATATGTCATCGTATTTTCATTTCAATATCCATAAAATCTGCTCAAACATTATGGATGCCTGCAAATTCACTAGATGTACTGTGATGAAAAGGTATCAGGATTTTAGATTACTCGGATGACTTACACTTGTGCATAGAATGCCTCGTATCTGGGAGCAAACTAAAATGAGTGTTCTTATTAGATTTAAATCAATTTTTTGGCCAATGAAATGTCAGAAACCGTAAAAAAAAAATCCACTTTTAAAATATCCAACAGTCCAAATAGACGGACTCAAATGTCAAGTTTTTCAGACCAAGAGTTAAAAATTCACGAGATGTTTAATGATCAGATATCACAACGATGAAATAAACCTGCACATTTGAGAAGCAGTCATCATTAAATGTAGCTGGTTGCAGCTCTACCTGCCACTTTCTCTGGTCCATTCATAAACGTTGTACGCGGACGTTAGCATTCAGGAGGGCAGTCATTGGTTGGGGTCCCAAACATTTTGAGGCATACAGTTCAACATTTTGGCCAGCACTTGAAACAGCTTCCTTTAGGAATGACCATATTTGGATGAGACAGTGAATAAACATTGGTAGACAGGATGCTGTAGTAGAGACTTATCAATCACAGGTAAAGCCCTCTAGCATAATCTACTTCATGATTTATTTGACTGTAAATTGGACTGTAATTTACAAAATAAACATTATGATTTATTTTAAAAGAAATGAAGCTAGCTAGTAAGAGGAGAGCACTAACTCATTAGGAAATGTTCACTATGAAATAAATCAGGTGAATCAAAGGGAAATGTTCCCACAGACTTCAATACAATATGACTTCCTTTTGCAAAAAGTGGAGTAGCCCCCTGCTTGTGATTACAAAGAATGCAAGTTTAAGGCCCTTTGGTGTTGACTTTTCTTTAAAACAGAGAGTCCACTTGTTTTATACTGTCCTCTTGTTGATAACCAGCTTTTGACACAATCACTCTTTAGGCTTCTGGCAGCATGGGATTAAGTTTGCATTGTACAAATCAGCAGTGTTCAGCCATGCAAGCTCCACATTTCCTGCATGATCTACAAAGTACAACCTCAAGACCACGGTTTATTTAGGGACCAGGAGCAGGCATCGTCTCCAATCAGAGGAACATGGGTACATAATGTAGCCGAATGTACACAGTTGTATTCTTCATCATCTACATCGCCCTTTTTTAGACCTCTACCCTCTTTATTCAACATAACTGACTTTGTCCAGAGAATGATATTATCTCTGCTCTTATCCTATTAGCACTGAGCTGCTTGTTTTTCAAGATTCCAACAATGTCAGTGTATTTCTTTTTCAGCCTCTCAAAAAGAAAGTTGATTTTTTTCACATATCCTTTAGAACATCTTTGTTTTTCTTTCATTTTGCATCCTCACAAGTCTTTAAAGAGTCTGTCAATCTGCCTCCTTTCAGGAGAACATTGAGCTTGCTTTAGATGACACTGAGCCCAGCACCTCTCTGTCTGTAGCAGTGGTAGACCAGGCCTCAAGCCAAGCTCTGGTAAGTTCACTGTTTTTATGTGTGTGATGTCTTTATATCTGGCTCCCATTTGTCCATATTTTCATGCAGAAATCTGATGTTTGTATAATAACTTGCCTCTGATCTTTAGGGAGCCCTTTTCTCTTTGCCTCGGTAATGAATAACATATTTTGGCCCGCCGAAGTTTTCTTTATTTGACTTTTTAAATATTGAAAGGTGTTGCTCTGCAGATGATGGAAAGAGAGGGCAGGAGCTGGAAAAGAAAGGTTAGAGAATTGACTTGAAGGAAGAAAATCGATGGTTGGCCTTTGTACCCTCAGATCTGCACCATGGAAACAAGAAATGGCAGAGTTTACGGAGTCATAGATCTCTATGCTTTAACTCCAATGGGTTCGGTTTGAGTGCTTTACTTTTTAAAGGGTCCTACACTCTAATGGGAATGGCATCAGAAGCAGTGAACTGTAGTACATCACACCAAAAACCAAAGGGTGATAAAAAAAACACATTGATATTTCAAAGGCATATCTTAAGTCAACTTTAAAGAATGAAAAGACATTTTGATGAAAGATTTCTTTTTCCCTCAATAGTATTTATCTTCTGTTGTAGCTTTACGGCAAACAGCCCCAATGCTCGTTTCATTGCAAGCCTCATGGTTGTCGTATCTCTCCCCCCAACAGATACTCTGTGTTGTACTTGAAGTCAGTGTCGTGTGCACAGCTGATAAGGATGTCTCGGGTGTAACTCCCTGATAACTGCTGAAACAGCTTTTGGTTTCGTGAGCTCGGTTCCCTTAGCTCCCAGGGTGTTAGCCATGCTAACCGAGCTGCTCATCCTCTCCGTGAAGATGGATGTCCCTAGGGCTTATTGTCATCCATAAAACATTAATTCTACATGTCTTTGTGCATCAAACTTTAGTCTTGTAACGGACACAAGCTTAGATTAAAAAAAAAGAAGAAAACTAACCTTCCTCTTACACTCCTTCCATCACCATCAACACTGGAGTGGATTTTATTTTCTCCCCTGCGTTCACACTCATTGAAATACTAATAACATTTCTTTTTAATACCTTCTCCTCTTGCATCTCCTCTTCCTTTGCAACTCCTTTCTAAACAGAAAACTAAACTGATGATGCCATTATTGCAGCGACTGCTGGAGGCTGCAGAAACTAAACAAGCTTTTGAAACTTTAATTTGTGATCCTGGTCTTACCATCAGGCCCTTTGACAACCTGCTCACACTAGAGACACGAGACATAGTGCAAACTAATTTTACTGACATTTAGGAGGAAAAAAGTTTTGAAAGAAACGATAACTTCAGAGGCGAGCGCTCTCATCTATCTTTTGTTAGAAGTAGTTGCTGCTTTGCTTTCTGTACCCAGGAGGTGGATAAACAAAAACAAGGGCTGAAATATCCTCTTATTCATCAGTGTGTTCCCATTAAAGTGAACTAAACATCCTTGTGGCAAGGTTGTTAGTTGCTAATGAATGAGGTACTGTTTATCAAAACGAAGCTTTTATAGTAAACATGATGAAAGAGGTAAATTGGAAGGGAAGCTATCAGGGAAGTCTTCAGTCGTCATTTCTACTTGAGTGTTACTGTATCCTGAAGGTCAAACAGAACACTTAATGCTCACACTGGGATTACACTTAGTGCCAGTGACCTTTTGTGTGGTCGTGTGTGTTTCTAAGTGTGTGAACACATTTATTGGACAGGTACGAACAGTGCGAACGGATGAGGCACGGGGCCTGTTGTGGCTGATGGAGGAGGAGGCACTGCAGCCTGGAGGTTCAGTGGAGACCCTGCTGGGACGTCTCTTTAGCTACTACGGGCCCGCTGAGGGCGAGAGTAAAGGCAAGGAGAGGACACACACACACACACACACACACATAGACACACACAAACTCAAATTTGAAGCCATACAAAGCTGAACAAGCATTCAATTTCCCCCTTAAAACAGATTGCAAAGAGATGGAATTTGAAATAGAGAAATAACGGTGTATATATTTATTGGAAAATTCTGAAAATACACATGATTGGTATGCACTTTCTATTGTTGTGCCATGGAATATTATGTTGAATTATTTTGGGGTTATTTTGAGAATAGAATGAACTTTGAGGTTTCAGCTCCTTCAGGGAAATAAACTTAGAAAAGTAGTTAACTGTAGTATGTCATGAAGAATAAAATATTTGTATCAATGCTGTAGAGTTTATACAAAGCACCACCTGACTGTTAGAACAGTATAGATGATTCAGCATAATCCTTTATCTCCAGCCTATGTTAGTCGATCTTTCTTGAGCTAAGACATCAGGGTATTTTTATTTTGATAAATGTTTATAGGTAAGCGAGATGAGCACAAAACATCACAACATGTTTATGAAGAGTCTCAGTCATCTGGGTCACTGTACTTGATTTAAAAAAAAGGGCTACCAGACAATTTCTTGAAGATGTTTCAGCTCTCATTTGAAATGCTCTTCAGTTCCAGATAAGAGGTGAAACGTCCAGTTACCTTTTGCATCAGTTATATAAGCTCATGGCACAAAGCACGAGATAAAATGAAAGTGACGCACTGAAGAAAAAACAAGATCTCCTTCTTTTATTTAAGCAACCTTGACAACTGGTGCTCCGAAGCTTACAGCTTAGAAAAAAAACATCTCCTTTCAAACTCAAAATCTGTCTAAAAGAAAATAAATGGCAAAGTTTCTCTTAGCCTTTCATGCCTTTCTGTTACTTTTTTTAACCCATGTCTGTTTCATATCCTACACCATACTTCAGTCAAAATGTTGCATTATTTACATTACAGGTTTGTTTCATGACTTTTAAACAATCACATCAATACTAAATAAAGAGGCTAACGGCCCCGTTTTGTTACTTGTCTGAATTTCACTTAGTTTGTGAAAAACTTTACATACCAGAATAATTCAGCTTGCCTTAATAAACCGTCCATGCAGACTGTAAAACAATCCCTGTGACCCCATAGGTGACTATTAACTTTTGTTGATACTTCTGATGAAGTATAAAGACCGATACATCTCATTCTACATTCTACATTTCCACCAGGTCACACTTTCCTGTTGAAGAGTGAAAAGGATAACCACTTTCTGCTGGGCCACAGTCATGGGACTGACTGGGTGGAGTACAATGCCAGCGGCTGGCTGAACTATGCCAAGCAGAATCCTGCCTCCACAAACGCTGCGTTCCTCCTGCAGGACTCCCAGAAGTAAGTGTCCCACATAAAGTAGGAGAATTACTCCTGTTTTTGCATTACGTTTTACTTGGTGGATTTGTACAAACTTTGAGGCTGAAGTTGTGCATCTCTTTCAGGAAGATCATCAGCTCATTGTTCATGAGCAGAGCAGGTGGAGCCACAGTCCTGTCAGGGTCCATTGCAGGCCTTGAAGGTGTTTCCCAGCTGTCTTTGCGAAGGGCCACAAGCATGAGAAAGACCTTCACCACAGGGGTGGCTGCTATCAAGAAGAAATCCTTGTGCATCCAGATCAAGCTTCAAGTGGTGAGAGGAGAGGATGGGACTCTGCTGTCTGTCAAATTTTCTGTTGATGTTTTTCATTTACTGCCAAGTTTCAAAAAGTGCCTGTGCTTCCAAGAACACTGAGAATCCACATTGAAGTTTACACCTTATTTTCCCATTGATTACTTCCTGTTTGTTTTTTTTAAGAGGCCAATTCACACCTGTTATCAAACGACTTTGCAGATTGATGTGATTAGTGTATCAAGGCTGATAGTCCAAATAGTCGTGTGCTTTGGACCAGTCACAGATTGTTTTATGCAGCTTTAGAGAAAATGGATGGGATGATAGCCAGTATTTGGGCTGCACCCAGAGATGAATTTTACAACATTTTTGCAGTTACTTGCTTCCAACCCTATTACCTGATAAAACCGTTGTTATTGGCTGATTCTGCAAAACCCCAGATTATGTTCACAGGCATTTTTAAATCCAGCCTTTTTCTAAAACATTAGCTCCCTACTATATTTGCACATTGATAAAGACTAAATATGGCTAAGATAAGGTTATCATAATCAGGCGTATTGCTCTGTAGGTTTATAACAACAAAAGAAATAAATATAATTCTAATTTCATCGCAAGAAACAAACACATGAAGTAGAAATAATGAAAAATGAAACAAGACTTGCTTTTCGAGGGCATAGATATTTCTAAAATAAGAAAAGTGACGGTAAATTAGGAACACAAAACAAAAAGAAAAACGTACAATATGACAACGTTATAAAGTTTTGCAGAAATGTTCAAAATGACTGTATGACTGTATGAAGTGACAGTGACAGTTTACAATGTAATGATTATTTGACGCATAAGGGATAAGGATTTTAACTGTGAGCTGTGCAAATATACCAATTTATCATACTCAACATATGTAATCAAATGCAATTATGGATATTCATTTTTGGATTTTATCTTAAAGTACTAATATGTAAGATATCTACTGAATTCAATCATAAAATGACCTTGCTGGACCTTGGATTTGGAGAAGTGCTGGCTTCTCTGACAAACAACAAAGCAGCCAGTATGTCCTCCAGAGTATGTCTCGATTCCGGTGCGGAATGGTTTGATTTTGTTTCGACTAGAGAAGGTAGCCTGTTTTAAGGCTCGCCCACACAGCCCTCAATTTGCCGGGCAAACAGCAAACCAAGGGTGTTTCACCACCAGGTGTTGCAGATATAACTGATTCTTCCCGTCGTTCCCGACCTTAAACACCTTTGCATTTTTCTAATAAGCTCCATGACCAGGAACGTGGTAAAACTAGAATTAATATTGGAGATGCTTTTTAAAAATGGAGAGAGTTTTGAACACAGAAAGGTTTCAATATTGTGCAGAGCTGAAGAACACTGAAGCTTCTGTGTCTGCGACATGGCGACCTGTGTACGCAACGACTCTAGGGAGGACGGGACAGGGGGGACAGCTCTCTCCAATGTTTTGAATTTGGACTGCAGTACCCTATTTAAACACTAGGTTACAGAGTTACATGTTGCTCATTTAAAAATGAAAACGGTCCCAGGCCTTTCTTTTTTTATGATGTCTTTTTTTGGCTTTTTGACTTTATTTAGACAGGACAGTGGATAGAGTAGGGGTTGCCAACTTTGAGGACTATGGCCTCCGTACATGGGGCGCGCCCTAACCACTTGGCCATCTTTGCCACAGTCCCACGCCTTTTTGCTTTAAAATACATTAAAAATTCCCCTCTCCAATCAGGGAATGAAACATTTGGTATGAAAGAACTTAAAGTCTTCAGTAGATAATCTTTGTAATGTTAAAAAAAAAGGTAAAAACTAAAAGCCAAAAGCCTGATACGGAATCTGCTTTAAGCCCTTAAGTGCACAGTGTATAGAAACATAAATACACTTAAAGGATGCCTTTAAGAATGTATACAATGAAATACATTTTTAGTTTAGCTGTCATCTAGCTTTTTAGAGATCTGAGTTCTTAAGTTCTTTGCAACAGCATTGTTTAGAATTAAGATAGTAGATTTAACCTGCATGTGGGTATTAAAACACAGTCTGTTCAGGAGTTCTTGTTATATTGTAAGATGTTTATGTCTGAACCAGTATGCATAGCATTTGGTTGTTTTATGGGAAGAACTCAGCGAATGGAAACATAAATCTGTCTTTGGAAAATACCACATAAGCTGTTTGCCTATTCCTATCAGAGTCCCTAACCCGGTTCTATCGTTCCCAGGACGCTCTCCTTGATATGGTGCGGAGGTCCAGGATACACTTTGTTCACTGCATATTGCCCAAGGCAGACGCCCTGAAGGCTCTGAGTGGATCCCTGTTCAAAGCAGGGGAATGTGATGCTCAGGGAGAGACTGGAGATCCCGGCCTAATGCAGCTGGATGTAGCTTTGCTCCGTGCTCAACTCCGAGGCTCAAAGCTACTCGATGCTCTCCGGATCCACAGGCAAGGTGAGCTAGCTGCTTAAACGAAAGACTTAAAACAGGCAGGGAAAACACAGACCTCCTTGTTCAAATGAATACAAAAAAAAAAGAATCTGTTTAAATATTTGTCATATGTGAAAATGTCTCTTTCATTTTTCAAACATTCCCCAAATCCAATGATGTCATACACCACCGACTTTCACAGGTTACCCCGATCACATGGTGTTCTCTGAGTTCCGTCGGCGATTTGACGTGCTGGCACCGCATCTCACCAAGAAGCACGGGAGAAATTACATTGTGAAGGACGAGAAGAGAGTAAGTCAATCAGAGAGAGAGAGAGAGAGAGAGGGAAATGTACGGCCCCACCAGTTGCCAAGCTGGCACAGTGAAGATTAATGTGGTGAGGAGGCAGCTTCATTACGTCTGCCCCTGGTTTGTCAGCAGCCAACCGACAGAGAAGTAAACCCTCATCAATCAGAGCCTTTGTAATGATCTAATCAACTTAACCTTATCAATATCATGCCTGTTAAAGAGGGAGATCAGCATTTTGGCTTAAGGAGCTCATCATCTTTTGTAATGTGGGAACTAGCTGTCAACATCTTTTATTGTTGCTATGAAGGTACCTTGTTCGTGCTTTTGTTTTTCAAATTGAGGCATTAAAAAAAAGAAAAAGAACAGATTAGTATCACTTTACACGATGAAGAGTTAACTATATGACAAAAAATTATTATGTTATTAAATCCTACAAACTTATCACGTAAAAAAAGAAACATCTCTTTGCAATAACAAATAGTTTTAACTTGTTATGATGTGAAACAACTCATGCTACAGCTTGATACCTCAACGTCGATTACAGGCAAGTGTTCATTCTATATAAAGATGATTTGGTTTCACGTGGAAGTGGACTTCCTGTCATATGTACTCCAGTTGCAGTGAAGCGTAATTCTGTAGCTTATATCCATGAAGCCTTCTCGAAAATAAATGATCATGACCATAGATATAATATATAAATAGACATATCTTCTACATCTATGATCCGTACATCCTGAAGATCACAAGTGTGCACATATAAACCTCAAGAGGTTCAAGGGAAGTGAGATTGCTCACCTGTAGCAACTCCAATCGTTACAAATATGTGCGTAACATACAACACAGTTGTTGTATAAGTAAATATAAGTCACAAATCTTAGCATCTTGTATGAACAGACAACGTGCAGCATTCTTAAAACATGATAACAGACAATGCAGAGTAGAAGAGTCAGAGGACTGCACTGATTTACTGACAGATAATTATTATAGGGACATATATCAGATTAATAGAGTTCAGAGGATATAGGGTAGCTTATGAGACTCAGTCACATGATGATAAATATTTATATAATAAAAGGATTAGCTGTGTGTATGGACAATTTCAAATGATCAAAAGTTGCACATGTTCACAAAATAGAACTGATTTTAGTAACGTATTGGAGCCATTTGCTCTGATTCATTAGTCTTCAGCACACTTACAACACGAGTTTCACATTATAGCAATTTAAGCTATCATGTTGTAAAAGGTTTCATGTATGAACTGAATCAGTTTTTACATTTGATGTAAAAACGATCAAAAGCAAATTGTAAATATTTTAAATTAAAACGGAGGCATCTTGCTGCAGTTTAAATCATTTGTTTGTTGTAATAGTATGAACATATCTTGTTATTTTTAGCCGTGGCAGGTCAAGATTTTTTCATACAAATTCATGAATAATTTTGTGTCCAAAAAAACCTCTTCAGAATAATAGTGTATATTTTAAAAGTAAACTATTACTGTTGTTGCGCTGTGCACTGGTGCTTTTGGCAACAGAAGCCTTGTATCGAAGTGAAGTGGAGAGAAAAAGAAAAGTTTGTTTCTAGAGAGAAATAAGAAAGAGAGAGAGAGAGATAGAGAAAGAGAGAGAGAGAGAGTGAAAGAATGGGGTTAAGAGAGAAAAGCTCTTTTCCCCTGTGTCTGTGTACTGGGGCTGAGTTTCTGTGGAAACACTGGCAAACAAGAGCCCCATAGTGCTCATGGCAAACCTCTCCTGGTGTAATCTAGATGTGCTCTTTCAGGCTGCAGGCTCAAGCAGAGAGAAGAGGCTAAAAGAGAACAGTACACCTACAGTGTGCACAGGCTGCTATGGACAGAGAGAGGCTCCAGGCTGGCTGATGCTCCATATCTGTATGTGCTTTACAAGTGTGTTCAAAGCTGCAATAGGGCCAAGACCACCAGGGGGTCCCGAGGAGTTAGCCAGTAGCAGGTGGATTCTCGGTGAAAAAGTTGTAATTGGGTTGTGGTTGGGGTTGGGAGGTTCTAAGGGGCCGAACTTTTCCCAGGCTTACTTTCAAAACTAAACCCAGTTGGGAATGGATGTGAGAGAAGACTGGAAACTGCCCTGTACCATTAGTTCAGCATGGCAACTTTTGGGAACTGTGGACTACTGAAGTGTTGCAGTGTCAGTAGAAGTTCCCACTGGATCCACTGGTTCAAAGACTAAGTGTGTGTGTATGTTTGTGTGTGTGTGTGTGTGTGTGTGTGTGTGTGTGTGTGTGTGTGTGTGTGTGCGTGTGCGTGCGCGCGTGTGTGTATGTTTGCATTTACCCAGGCTGTGGAGGAGCTACTGGAGTCCTTGGATTTGGAGAAGAGCAGCTACCACATGGGCCTAAGTAGGGTGAGTAATGCCAGCACATTTCAAAGAAATAAACAACTTTAAAAAGAGAGAAACATTTGCTGCCAGTCACTCTCACGTCTTAAAGCCCACTGCTCCACTTATCCATGTTTTTTTTAAGCCACTTGCTGTCAGGGGGGAGTGTGTATGTCATTACACCTGTCCCTCTTTGAGGTTTGTTTTCCTGACTTTTTTGGAAAGTTGCCAGGCCATGCTCGCCCCTCCAGTCTTTTAGCCACTAGATACCCGAGGGGCATGTCTCGACCCTACCTTACTACGTGACCGCATTTCCCTCTTTCTCTTCAGGTCATTAGAGCAAATTCTCGCTTTGATGGCTCTCTTTGTTTTTCAACACGACTGTTGTAAAGTAATCACAGTAAACGCTGGCTGGCACCCTGAGGTCTAATCCTATTAGCCAGGAAAGTGGCCATAAGCCAAGAAGGAAATCAAAGGAATAATAATGTACACAAACAGTGGAACTCATGCACCCATACATGTGTGCTGTACAGGGTTCTTTTAAAACACATGACACAGGAGTGATGTGGAGTTGGCTTCACACGGTGCTGCACTCTGCAGTATGAAATGGGCTTAGACGTAGACAAGCACAGTTGGCCATTCACAAAGCATTCCGGTGGCTTCCTAGCAACCTTTCTCACATGCATGCCAATTACTGCAGGCCCACGTAACCTTAGAGCAGTGGAAGTGGCACAGCTCAAACTGAAAAAAAAAAAAAAACTACACAAAAGAGCCACATGTCCTCAAGCAACATAGCTATATACATTTTAAAAAGGAGATTCTGCACAACACTTGGCAGTAGTTCACATCGTTCAAACATTATCTGGTAATTATTTTTAAAACAATATAGGTCAAAATAGATGGATTAGAAGGCTTACAAAAGCGATAAGGAATCGGTTTAGATTAGTAGGTAGAGCAGGCACAACATTTACAGAGGCTATAGTGCTCGACACATCAGTGGCAGGTTTGAATCACAAAAAAACGTCCTAATGTTAGGACTGGTGAAGCCAACGCTTTAAAAAGGGTTATGATAACCAGTGCACAAGATTTAAATAGTAATGGATGTGAGAATTTATGAATCAGACAACCACTGAACCATCAGACAAGACATCTATTATTATTTCGTAACGTGTCGTATTTCAGCAAAGTGATAAGACTGCAACATTTAAAAACAGGATGAGTGCAAAAGTTGTTAAACCCCAAAATAAGCTATTTGCAAATGATTCTGATGTCATTGAATGCATCCCTCCTCCCTACTGGTTTGCAGACTCACCCACGAAAGCAGCTCCATCATTTCCAGAGCCTGCTTTGTTAACACACCACATATGGATTTGCTCATTTATGAAGCACTGGGACTTGTGTAGAGAGGCCTTGGGTAGAGACAGTCCATCATCCATCCATTTTAATAGCTTGCTGCCATCATATCTGGCATGCACTCACACTACCTAATCCCTCTGAAGTATTGACAGGCTGTGACGTGATCTGCTTTCCATGACCTGTTTACCTATGTTCAGATTAGAAACAGACAAGGTTGATGGTCGAGATTATAGCTTAATCAACAGCTCTCTCCCGTAGATAAGACTGACTTGTCCATAGATTACACCGCTTCTTATTGATTAACTGCTTCACTGAACTTATTTACTTACATTTTATCCTACTTCTTTTTTTTATTTTGCTCTTGTTCTTCACACCTAATCAGGGCCTGTAAATCGAATTCCCCCCTGGCTAAAATAAGCATTACATGAGCCTTCGATAGTTTGATCCTTTGCTAATAAGATAATCCAGTGTTACGTGTGTGTTTGTGTTTTGCTCTAGTTGTTCTTCAGAGCTGGCACCTTGGCTAAGCTGGAGGAACAGAGGGATGAGCAGACCAAGCGTAATCTGACCCTGTTCCAAGCGGCGTGCAGGGGCTACCTGGCACGACAAGGCTTCAAGAAGAGAAAGGTAGGTCTGATGTCACACATACAGAGACAGCTCAATTTGAAAATCAAACATTAAAATGTTAATATAATCCCCACACAGAACAGATAGATGTATCTAAGTCATACAAAATATATAGAATTTATGTCACAGTTAATTCTGACCAAAGTATAGTGGTTGCACAGGAGGTACAGTATTTCGTGAGAGCTGATGTATGGTATAACAGCTCCAGGACGATTAGCTTTCAGTGTTTTCAGTAAATACTTAAAGTTGCATAGTTAACATAGTCATTATATAGATTTTGCTTAACTCTGCACCACAACGTTGGACACATTTCCTCAGAAAAGATCTGAATTAATCTTTAAATTGCAACATGTTAATTGCAAAATAGCTTGTTTTGGAAAATGTTTCTGTTGGCAGTATGATGCACAACTAGTTCTGTTAATAGAGCCAAATGAATGTGAGTGGCATAAATACACAAAAATGATTATAAAATTGTTGTGTATTATTTCTCACTAGTATCAGCAGCTTGTAAAAGTGCTGCATTAAATGACCAAATCACAGCTGTGTTAATATTCAGTACAACAGCAACCCCTGTTCTGTGGTAGTGCTTCACCCTTTTGCATTAAGCTTTGTATCATTAGAAACCTGGTAGTATTTTTGAATGCTCGTGCATCCCGCCCTCATTTTTCCCTAAGACACGAAAGCTCTGTATTTCTTGTCTGAAAAGGAGCCTCCGATGACGCAAAAATTGACATTTTGCGTCATCGCAACTACATTTCTAGTTCCTCATGTTTTCGACCCACTGAAGCTATAGACCTATTACAGAACAGTGGGTGGGACCTCACTGCCAGAATCTAAAAGCAACATACGCCATCTTGCTAGGAAGCAATGCTAACAGGCTCTGTGGAAAAAGCTGAGAAGAACCGACAATAGCGAAAAAAGTATGTTTCAACTTCAAACGGATATGGATGAAGGGGGTTTTGAAGGTCTTGTGCTCGAATCAGATCTCTACGAGCCGCAATATAGCGACGAGCAGTTGAGGCTGATGGAGGAACAGAAGCTGCTGCCGACAGGCAGGTCTCAGCAGCTGGGGCACAAGACCTGCCTGTCGGCGGCGGTGAGGACGAGGAGCCCGGGCCGGCTCGAGCTGGGGCGGACTGGTGGTGTCGGTGCTCTCACTGTTTGCCTATGGACACAGACATTGCTGCCAGGAATTTCTAAGATGCCAATTCCTTCTGGAAGATATCTCGGAATCAGTTGAGGAAACGGCCGTATGTGTTGTAGACAGACTGTAAATAGAACGCCGTAGCTTCAAGGGGAGTGGCCTGCGGTGCTGAGCATTCTGGGAGTTGTTGTCTTTCATCCACATGAGCCAAAAATACACTTTCTGCCTTTTCTAGGTCAAGAAGGCACCAACTTCAAAATGTATTTCACATTTCTACTATATATATGACCCAATTTCAATACAGATTCACGTTTCAACGGGTGAAGTATCCCTTTAATTGTCAATCAGGCATTTCATCCAAATTATCGTTTGAATAAGAGAAAATAGAAAGGATTCACTTCGATTTACTGCAGGACACATTTAGAAAAACAAAAACAGAAACTGAGACAGAAATCCTTGCAAAAGTAAACAAAGATCAAGATTCACTTTTTTTTTTCCTTAGTTGTGTTTTTAATAAAGTGGGTGAAGGATATGCTGTCCAGAGGCCTTCTTGCCTTGGAGTCCACCAGGAGATAGATTTCCCTTCTTTCAGAGCTAATGTTAACACTAGTCTGCCCTGCACTATGGAGTGGATCTAACCAGCTCTGCAGTCAATCTTTAACTAATTATAAATGTGTTCTCTTAATCTATCAGCCTCACCTTCTCTCCTTTTTAACTCTAATCCATCCAATCAGCTCCCACAGGGTTGATATTTGATAGTGGCACGTGGAACTGTTCCACCTTTAACGCAGCCTTCGTCAGACATGCTGCTGACTTACACGCCCATCAGCTACCACCTATCTTCCATTTTTCTCCCAGCATGTGATGGGTCCATCTCTCTTGACCTCATACATGTCCTCTTGTGATGTATAGAGCCCCGCGGTTGCTCCCGCTCTCTATCTAAGTGATTACTATCTAAGTGAAAGTGCCGCTTCAGCTGGCTAGTGATGAAACAGCAGAAACAGAATCAACATGGCTGCTCTCCTTCACATATGACAAGCTGTTAGTGAGAAGATAACTTTTGTAATTGCACAAGATGCCTGTGAGATAATTAAATAGCCATTTTTGCAATATCAATATGACCTTTTTGGATACCTGGATGGACTTCCAGCTCCTCTCAGTTATTACAGTTTAAGTAATGGATTTGGGTTCAAATGAGGAAGCAAAAGGGCATTATTAACACAGTAGAGCAGGCTGATGTTTCATAATGTGCAAGAAATTAAAGGAAATCAACAGTGACTAACCATTCACAATTGCCAGGCAACCATGCAATTATAAAAAACATTAGCATAAAGGTATTTCTGTTCCACTGCCCCCATATGCCCCCCTGTCTCCTGTATCCATATTAGAAAGATAAGACTTAATTTACATGTTAACCTGTAACATTAGTGCTCTTTATCTGAATTTAGTTATGCGGGCTTGGATGTAACATGTTATTATACAGTAAATGTGATGACAGCTAAAGCAGGTCAGGGCTATAGGATAATCTAGTTTAGAGTCTTATTAACCATTGGTTTTCAAGGACTGGTTTTCTGTACTTATACAGAAAGATGACGATTGATTTCACTCATGTCTGTGTGGTATCTATAAGCTGCCAAAAGCAGGAGGTTAGCTTAGCTTAGCTCAAACAGAGAACAAAGACAGGGATTAGTAGCCCCTGTCCGCTTGTAACAAAATCTGCTATTAGCGCCATGAAATAGCCATAGCCCTCTTTTCAAACTTGCTGGTTTTGTATGGATGAAACAAACATGACATAGGACCAGATCTACTAAGAATAGATTGCGCACGCTAATAGCACCTTTAAGTGCACAGAAATAGCACCTGCAACCTGTTCCGCACAGTTCGCTCTTGTTTTGCGTCTCATTATTGAGAAAAGCCGCCTTCACCCCTCAGCGGAGCTGAACTCTGCACCCATAGCTGACGGACCTGTTTTGTAAAATTAATTTCAAAGTTTAGAACAGAGCTTCCTCTCTGAATGGAAGCAATGAAAACACGGGGGGGGGGGGGTCATGACCGTTTGAAAAACAAGGAGAAGAAGGTGGAGGACCCAATTGCAGAACTATTTATTTCAACAAAAAGGCAAACAAAACTCATTTTCCAAAACTGAGAAATCCAAAATGTCCAAAAAGTAAAACACGGAGCCACAAGGAAACACTAGTAAGACAACTGACAACTAACACTGGGAAACTCTGACAACTTACAAAGACTGACAATAACAATGATCCGAAACAGAAGGGAAGACACACAGAGACTAAATACACAGGGTAATCACACTACGGAAGACTGAGAAATTAAAGGAAATCTAAACTCTGAAAAACTAAACAAGACTAAATCATGACAGGGGGGACATGCATCCTTGTGCGCAATGGCTCCAACCCTCTCCGCAGATGAAGTGTTTTGTCGCTGACAGCCATAGACTGATTTAAGCCCTGATTATATCAACAATGTCACAGTAACGGCCTGCTCCGACCTCCACCTCAGCGGCAAGGAAGTGTGGACAACAGGAATGCGAGGAATACAAAGGAGAAATCCTTCCTGCAGCTTACAGTATCCCATATGCTCTTTTGTAAAGCGTCTCGAGATAACACTTATGAAAAGGCGCTATACAAATAATGATTGATTGATTGAGTGATTTTTACAGACTTTATAAACAGATAATTTATTTTAAAGTCATACAGAAGCGGAATTGTTTTCCCTATCCCTGGAAAGTTTGCGTGTGACATCTCTTATAAATACTGCACCACGGTCACTTTTTCTCTCATTTACACAGGTGTAGCACCCACAAAAGCAGCGCAAACCTTTTGTGGATCCAGTCCATAGTGTGTAAATTAGTGAGCTTTATAACTCCTTGTCAGTACATATTGTTGCTCACAGAATCTGGCTAGTGGATTTCCTTTTTTTTACAGGCTGCAAACCTAGCTAACCAGATAAACTAATTTAGAAAAACAAGTCATTCTGGACATTCTGTCTCTTATTCTTTAAAGCATAGTAACTGGCCCAATCTAATGCAGTGTGGGGCTGTGCATCTTGGTGCATGTGTTTCACTGCTTTAATATACTCCCATAATACATTATTGAACCTGAATCTTTCAAATAATGGAAAGACTTCACTGGACGTTTGAAAACCTGAGAAGTTTCACTTTCTTGAACTTCAGAAAACACGTAATCGAATAACTCCAGAAAAATATCAATCTGACTTTGTGAAATTTAAGGTTGCTATCTGCAGTCAAGTGTGAGATTGAGACGTAGAGAAATCAAAAGATTGGGGCGATGCCGAAAAAAATCCCTGCTCTAGTAGCTGAAGTATGTTGGATTTTTTGCTCTTCTACTAGTTTATACATCCAGTATATGCTATACAGTACATTCTCTTTGTGCAATTAATATCTGAAGGGCATCTTTCTCCTCTTGAATCTCATTCTTTTTGATGTAACTCCTGATTCAGTTAGTCGACCCCGGAGTAATGTAACAAAAGCAGGGCTGTGGTGGATTATTAAGTGATTTTCATCTACCCATCTCTCCATGTGGAAGATTTACAGAGTATGCTGCTGTTCAATTTGAGAACAATCATCATATAATAACAGCCAATTGCACCCTTGCTGTTCCCCTGTTTTCGTGAAAAGTGATTGGGCTTCATTGCCTCTTGCTCTGTTCGGAGTATCCATTCATACCAAGTACTGTACAGATGATAATTTGCCTTAGTAAGCATTCCTGATGGGTTCTGGTGAGTGACGCTTTAGGCACTTGCTGGTTGATACATATGGACGTTATAGAAAGTCACGAGTCCCCTTGATTAATATTTCCTGGCATGTTAACCTTGTAAAGTGGGCCAAGCACATGTGACATTAAGTGACAAAACCACATGTTTTTTCCCTCCAGCTGTTTCCTCAAGGGGACAACATGACATTTTCAAAGTATGTGACATTTTCGTCCTTTAGGAATCAGAAACATGTTCTTTTTATTTTTTGCTTATTTGCATTGGAGTCAGTGTAAAGGAGCATAAGCAAAACTCTACCTAATCCTGTTGACAAACGTTTGGATGCTTCTTAAACAGACAGGGGCTTCTGAATGATATCTATTATCTTTTTCAAGAGATGACTCATTGGGCTATGTTGAAAAGCATGAAAACCTACCATTTAAAGGTGTGAAATGTCTCTTCTGCACTGATATGGGGTACATTTCTTTGTATAGTTTTATTGTAAGAATGAGATGTCACAGTACTGATATCAGTCAGAAGTGTCACGCAATCCAAATCTTTCTTGTGGGGCATAATTAGAGCACAGGAGCTACCATAGCTCATGAGCCTTGTTCACACTTGCACAAAACTCCTGAAAATCTCCTGAAGTTTTTGTGGTGAGCTGCATGTGTGAACGCAAACAGCCACATTTTTCACTCAGACTTTATCCGGAGATCCTCCTGCCAGCGCCCTACGTTTTTTTCTGCATGAAGTCCGAGTGAGCTGATGTGAGAACGCAGCATGTACCGCAATCAAGGGAGAGGGGGTTGTCGATGTTTATTCCCTGTGATCGGTGCACGGCCAAAGACTGTATGCATGCAACCGTTGCGATCTCTGTGCACGTAATCAAACTTCTGCATTATGTTTTCTCCTGCCAGTATGTTCTTCTCCCCTCTTTTGTTGATATTGTGATTCTGTTAAACTACACATAGCATTGATATAAGGCAACTATTCTCATTATAGTGTCATATAGCTGACTCTGTTGCTTCATTCGCCTCTTCTTTCTCGTTCTTTTTTACGTCATGTGTCTTGCTGTGAGCTGTATGTGTGAACAACCAGATCAGGAGGATTTCAGGGGCCGTCCTCCTGAAATTCTCTTAAAATCTCAGGAGTGTATATGTGAACATGGCTTTATATTACAGTACTCAGACGCCATACAGATGCCTGCATACTTATTTGCACATACACTGAAAGCACATCTAGATACTTGAAATGTAGAATAGTGAGGAGAAGAATTCAAAAACACATTTTTGTCTCAATATTGGCTCACTATCCTAGTTCACATCACACTGTCTCACAGCTGTCACACCCTTTTAATGTCATATGAATACCAAACTGCTTTTCCACTGAGCTCATGTGGTATAATCTTTTGTTTGTTTTCTATTCATTTTTGACTTAATATGACAAGTGAGACCCGCTTAAATCTTCTGTCAGAGATTTGCTGCATTTTGCTCTGTGTTGAGGCTTTCACTGTGTGACAAATCCTAATTGGTCATAGAGAGTACCTTCAGGGCGATATGTACCTGATGCTGAGAATTGTGTTGCTCTAATTGGGTTTGCCCATAATCTGCTGCTGCTGCTGCTGCTAGAGAGCCTCATGCATAAGCAGCATGGAAAATGTGTAATACTTGGAATTAGCTGCCAACATGTTTGATTTAATTAATCAAAAATTAGCTTCCAGCCTTGGAACGCACTCTGCAGAAACTCTCTGGAGGAGGCTGGCAAGTCCTGGGATAGCTGCTAGCCCAAACACAGACAATATAACACAAGAATGAAGAGTGGAATGTTTTTCAAATATTGTTCATCAGGACCCAGGATATTATGGTAGCAGTAAATTAGTTTTTATAAAGCATGTATTCCACTGAGTAATTAGAATTTTGCTAAATTTTTTGGGCATAAATTAATGATCCTCTGGACACAAGCGACCTGTCATAACTGTGCAATACGCTGTGTATTTACACTCAAAATCTACTTTGAAATGCTGCGTTTAACCAAAGGCTGTTTAAAACATGAGCACAGTCTCACTGATGTCACTCATGCATAACCCTTAGACTTAGCACCACATACGTATTCCTCCGCCTGCAGTGTACTGATCAGCTGTTGGGGTGTATAGTGTTGATAGTTATATTTTGAATTTTGATATTACTGAATCCAAGTTTGAGATAATTTTAAGCAACAAATGTTTAAAGATGATCCGGCTTACACAGTACAGTAATGGCTAAAGTTTGTCATTCTAGCTCAGTCTTTAACAGTGGACACATTGTGTTTTTTGATCAAGTAAATATACTGTGGAAAAGAGAAGCTCTGAGAATTTTCTCAATATAGTCTACATTTACTCCAAAGTGTTTTGTTTTTTTAAGATGTATTTTTGGGCCTTTATTGGAGAGACAGGACAGTTGATAGAGATGGAAATCAGGGAGAGAGAGTGGGGATTGACATGCGGGAAAGGAGCCACAGGTTGGACTCGAAACCGGGCCGCCCGCATGGAGGACTACAGCCTCCATACATGGGACGCGCGCACCAACCACTGCGCCACCAGCGCCCCCAAAGTGGTTGTTTGACTGTGTTTTTTCTTACAGTTTGCTCATTAACATGGTACAAACGGACCTGTCTGCAGCGATGTATAGCCTAGCTTTCATTCTGGCTCTCTGGCTGGTCTCTCAATAAAAGAGGACACGCTGACTGTCATCTCCTGTGGCTAATATACTTACTATTGACATGAATTTAAAAATGAGCTATATGGGACCTGTTGAACATTCCTTGGCTATGGAAGTCTGCCTCAAGTGGACACTCGAGGAACTGCGGTTCTTTGCACTTCGACATTATGCTCCATTTTTCAACACAAGAGGTTGCCACTTGTATTTAAGACAATGTACAGGACCTATGGCTAAATAAGAACAAATATCATGTATAGTCTTATTGTTGGAGCAACATTGCATTGGAAGAAAATTGACATATCAACTATAAGAACTATGCTGGTATTACACTACCTTAGTTTAATCTGTGCTTCTGGGAGTGTAAATGACAACAAACACTGAAGTTCCTATACTGCATCTTCTTTTGGTGACCGGTTCTTTTTGTCTTTGAATCCTCAGATTCAGGATCTAGCCATCCGCTGCATCCAGAAAAACATCAACAAGAACCGCGGCGTGAAGGATTGGCCATGGTGGAAGCTCTTCACAACTGTCCAGCCCCTCATAAAGGTCCAGCTGACCGAGGAGCAGATGCGAGGCAAAGACGTGAGCCGCTTTTTCTGTCTGATACTTATAGATTCCACTCTGATGAACTGCCTGCTATCCTTCTTTAAATTGCACACTTGTTTATTGTTGTGTGTTGGGTTCATCGTGTTTTCTTGTACTACTTAATGCATCGCATTTTTTTACCAATAATATAAAATGTAACCTGTGAAGCTATTTTCTGTGCTCCAGGAGGAAATCCAGCAGCAGAAATTGAAGCTGGAGAGGGTAGAGAAAGAGCGAAATGAGCTGAGACTGAACACTGATCGATTGGAGAGCAGGGTGGGTCTCTTCGCCTGTGACAGTGCAAGTTACACTCTTTTGTTTTAGTTAAATATTCTCACACTTGTCTCTTTGAGTCCAGATTGCAGACTTGTCGGTAGAACTGGCTGATGAGAGAAGCACGAGTGAGTCAGCGTCACAGCTGTTGGAGACAGAGACTTCAGAGAGACTCCGCCTGGAGAAGGACATGAAGGACCTTCAGGCACATACCCATATTGATATAAATACACTTTGCTACTACATAATGTTAAGACAATTCTGATTCTGACAAGCTCTTTTTTTTTGTTTCAGGCTAAGTTTGATGCCATGAAGAAGCAACTAGAATCTCAGGAGATGGAAGTGATAGAGGCTCGGCTCATGAAAACATCTGAACTCAATGGGGAGATGGATGACGATGATGAGGACTCTGGTTAGTTAAGCTCAAAACTAACTATGTATTTATTTCTATACCCACAATATGAAGGAAACAAACTTTGAGGATTTGTAAACATTTGTTTTCAATTCCCTAATGAATTGTTCTCGATGACATTAGGAAGCTTCTTGTCCGGGCCTGCCTACTGGCCATGTCAGCTCAGGTCAGAAGCATCATTTCCTGAACGGTTCATAACAGAATTATGTGCACAGTCTGAAAAATCTCCCTACACTAATTGTAGCTGTGAGAATGTTCAGCTTTGTTTGACTGCTCCAGTAGGAGACATGGCAGTGAGACTTGGTCACATCTTGCATAATGCTATTAAGTATTTTTTCCAAGTTTGGGATTTACCGCTAGGGGATTATGATGTTCACTCCCAGGCATACAACTGCCAATTGGTCCCCACCTGCTGAGAGAGAAACCTCCTGATCAGAGCATATTGTCCGTGAGAGTAAAAAAAGAAAAAAGAAAGAAATCTGTGTCCCTACTCCCCTTCAACCCAGCTCAGCAGGCAAATCATTACAGAGCATATCAGAATTCTTAGATGAATGAGAAAATAATCGTTGGGATCAGAGCCGGTGGCCCTGCAAGTTGTCATTATGCTATATATATGCTAATGAGCAGCACTGATGGAGGAGCCGCTGTTGGTATGTGAAGGAGAAATGGACAGCCTCTAAAATGATAAGGCTTGGAAATGAACCTGAACCTGAATGTCTGCCTGGCTGCTGTTATACTTCTGATAGCCCCTGACAGCTCCAGAATTAGGGTCGGCTAAGAACTGTGGAAAGTGCCACTTAGACATGTCCTTCTCTAACTACTATTGTGGTGTGCTCTGAATTCTTACTACAGGTTTATCCAAGATTAGAGCTGAGACGCAGAAGCTTCTTTGTCGTTTCCTTGTCGTGTTTTTTGACCTCATGTGGTCGGGATTTTATGAAAGAAGTTTTATTTCCTGAAAGATTATATTATTTCGGTTCTTAAATGTGATAACCATCGAAGCCAGTACAGTGCACTCCTTAATCCACAGCATCCATCATGTCTGAGCTTTTGAGCCTTTCTGGCTGTACACTCCTGCTATGCTGTTATTAGAGGCGGGAGACTTCCAAATGTCACTCGGACATTTTCTGAATTGTTTGTCTATCCTCCAGGAGGCGAGTGGCGGATAAAATACAACCGAGCCATTCGTGAAATGGACTTCACAAAAAAGAAACTGCAGCAGGAATTTGATGACAAGCTGGAGACAGAGCAGCAGAGCAAAAGACATCTGGAGAGAAGGGCAAGAATCTTTTTTTCCTTTTCAAGTCATTTCAACATGTGATAACCACACGCCTGTGGCCACTTTGAACAGTGACATGCAATAAGCTGCATTGAAAATATAATACAGATTTGTGTCTGTGTCTGTGTGTGTGTGCATGCTGCAGATGGCTGATTTGCAAACAGATAATGAGGATGTGCAGCGCTCTGTGCAGCAGCTGAAGAAGAAGTGCCAGAAACTGACGGCAGAGCTGCAGGACACCAAGCTGCACCTAGAGGGCCTGCAGAGCCGCAACCACGATCTAGAGAAGAAGCAGAGGAAGTCAGTTTCTTTGTCTGTCTGTGATTCTTTCTATCGTTCAGTCTACATCCCTCCCATAAAAAAACATGACAGAGAACATACTGCCCCTTTCTCCCCAGAAGGCGGGGCTTGCACACACCCATCCAGAAGAACACTCATGATTTCTTTCATTTGAACAGTGACTGAGATGTTCTGTAATCTGTAGAATTGCGTTAGCTGAGAAAATGACTCCGACTTTAAGCACTCAAGAAGCTATCGCTGTGGCAGAATGTGATCTCTCCCCTGTGGCTAATTGAAGATGCTCTGTGGGTGAAATTATTTTCAGCTGCGCTTCAGAGAGAAAAACAGGGAATTACAGCAAGCTGACAGCATGAAACACTTAGCTGTTAAGTTCACTAACCATAAGTGTTTCTGCCCGAGACAATTGAAGAAAACATTTTGCACATTATTACAACAGAATAGTAAATTGATGGGTAATGGAAAGGGATAAAAACAGATGTTAAAAATGTGCTGAAGTGACGTTGGGCTCCGTGTTTTGGATGAATTTATAAACCACAAATCTGCAAATTAACAGAATTAAGGCTTAGATCTTGTGTACCCTTAATAAAGCTGTTTGAATCATGTACCTTTTTAGTCAATGATATCTCATATAGCCTCCATGTTGATGCAAGGTAGCAGTAGTTTACTTACTCTTTATCCCAATGGAACTTTAGCCTTATGTAACCAACTATGTGATTGTCCTGAACTGTGTATGTGTATGTGTGTGTGTGTGTGTGTGTGTTCCAGATTTGACCTGGAGCAGAACCAGGCTCAGGCTGAGGTACAAAGAGAAAGGAGCCAGAGGGAGAAGCTGGCTCGAGAGAAAGACATGATGACCGGGGAGATCTTTAACCTCCGCCAGCAGCTTCAGGTAAGCTACTTTACACTACTTATTTAACATGAGCTCTGATGTCCTTTCTCATGGACTACTTGTCTGCTCTCTTTGCTCTGTCTTGACACAATGGGGCTGGTCCAGATGTGAGCTTTACTTTGTCTTTTTATTCGCCCGCAGGACAAGGACAGTGAATTGTGCGCCGTGAATATGAAGGTGCAACAGCTGGAGGCAGAGCTACAGGATCTGTCGTCCCAGGAATCTAAGGATGAAGCCTCACTGGCCAAGATCAAGAAGCAGCTCCGCGACCTGGAGGCCAAGGTGAAAGACCAGGAGGAGGAGCTTGATGAACAGGCTGGAACCATCCAGATGCTGGAACAGGTAAAGAACATGTGGTGCTGATGCAATATTTAGAGAATTTTAGAAAAATAGGAGTGAAAAGCTGCTTGTATGAAGCTTTTCAATGTTTCAAAACTAGGAAATGTATTTGCCTTCTAATCTAATCATACAAGAAATTATCTAATAATACAAGAAATTATTTAACAACGGTTTGTACCTAATTTTTGGCAGATACTGCTCATTTTTATATTTCAGGCTATTCAAATTCTGTGCTTGTGCATACATTTCATGGTTTTTATATGCATGTCCTCTACATGTACTCAGGCTAAGCTGCGGCTCGAGATGGAGATGGAGAGGCAGCGGCAGAACCACTCTAAAGACATTGAGAGCAAGGATGAAGAAGTGGAAGAGATTAGGCGGTCCTGCAGTAAAAAGGTTGGTGCTGCTCATTTTTACTATTAACTATTTATCCCATAGGTCGCTATGAAGACAAGGTTAATCAGACCTGGTTGAGGGAGCACTAAGACACACATGTATTCTTAAATGTGTGACAAAGTTGATTATGTTAACAGATTCTTATAAAGCTGAGCTTTAATATCTTGAATTGATGATTTGAAATGAACCCTTAAAAGGCACACAAAAAGTTGTGCATGGACTGGTTCAACAGTGGTTAGCTGTTGGCTTGTTCAGCAGTGTGTCTGATGTTGGAAGGAAAGAGAGCTTGGATCTGTTACAGTTACACGTAAAGGCTCGGGAACGTCTGGTTGTATACTGTACAATTCATGACAACAAAATTATTATATTTTTACAGCACATACATAATAAGAAAAAACTAGATACAACCTAAAAAAACGTGTTTGCAGTTGTTTCTATTTGAAAGTAGTTTTTCTGATTTTTTTACAAATGTGTTTTTAAGTTGCATATCAACTGTGAGTTTAAAACTGATAGTCGACTTTGCTCCTGGTTAGATGCTAACAAGTGCTGACATTGTATGGTTTAAAATGTAGTGTCATTAGAAAGGGTTGTCTGACTGAAAGGTAAAATGTTGAAAGTATTCAAAAATATAGTGTGCACTTCAAATGAGGAATCAGAGGGACTATTTTAGGCTAAGGAAAATATGCTTTGATCCAAACTCTATCCATGGTGTTACATATAAACTAGTTTATCTATCCAGCTTCTCCAAACAAGGGTCAGACTGACCCCGTCTACTGTGGATAATAAACTAAACACTGAAATAGTATCTTATATAACCCAACTTTAAAAAAACAAAAGAAACTATCCCTTCAAAAGTAAAACAATTGAATTTGATACAATACTACTTTTGATTTTGAAAGGCATGTTGATGTATCTGTTGGCTAGCAGATCTGCTCAGGGGGGATCTGTGTGTCTTTGACGTGTGTGAGCAGCGTGTCTAACAGGATGGTCGACGATGTGTTTTGTCTGCCTTTGTTTATCACCCATCATCTGTTTGTGCATCCTGACACTCTGTTCTCATGTCCTGCAGCTGAAACAGATGGAGGTGCAGCTGGAGGAGGAGTATGAAGACAAGCAGAAAGTGTTGCGTGAAAGGAGAGAGCTGGAGTCCAAACTGCTCTGCACCCAGGACCAGGTACATCCATCACTCTGCCCCTGGTCTCTGTCAGTGCAGTCACGATAAGTGTGCCACTTCTTTTGATTGAAAAGAAACTGTCTTTGAGTCTCGAGAGGTGCTGCTATGGGTTTTCAAAAGAAGATAGGAAAATGGAAAATACTGGCTAGAAAGGTGTGTTTTCTCATCAACCAGGTTGGCCAAAGGGATGTGGAGACAGAGAAGAGGCTGAAGAAGGACCTGAAGAGAACCAAAGTCCTTCTGGCGGATGCACAGATTATGCTGGACCACCTGAAGAGCAACGCCCCCAGTAAGAGAGAGATCGCCCAGCTCAAAAATCAAGTACGGCACAAACGATGGATGACACCTTGTGATACAGAAAAATAAAATAAAACACATTTTGAGAATAAAAATAACGAAAAGCCGAATCCTCCTCATAAATATGACACATTCTTGATCTTGGCTTACTAACATTTGTCCCTCACCTTCTCTCTGGTTACTTTTCCTTCCTCCTGCTTCTCACAGCTGGAGGAGTCAGAGTTCACTTGTGCCGCTGCAGTAAAGGCTCGAAAGAGCATGGAGATTGAAATAGAGGACTTGCATATCCAAATGGAGGACGTGGCCAAAGCTAAGCTATCGGTGAGTTCTGACATCTGTTAGTCATGTGTCCTGAGGGTGCAGTGTACGAAGTGTAGAGTGGAAATACACAAATACAATTACAATGACTCGCGTGAACAGGCTTAAAAGCTAATTAGTTCTGCATACGTTGCTAATACAATACTTTTTTGAGGGGTTTCATCATCAATCGTGTCTTTAACGTAGTACATTTATGCATAATGAAATACACCTGCCCTTTTTCATCTCAATGCAGAAGCTGATTTTTTGATAAACAGTGAAACTGTTTGAGTAAATATTTACTTTCCTTTTTTTTCTACAAACAATCTTTAATTAATGGAGAGCTTTTTCCTATCAAATTAGCACTCTAAAATGCAGAAATATGCACACATCATCCAGCCATAATAAATTAATAAATGCCCTTTGGCACAAATCAGATTTTAGCATTTTGCTCTAATGGATAAATAAGCTTTGTCGTCTGCTCATTAATGGCTGTCTCATGAGAGTACTGCCTGCATTTCAGACTCTACACTGATGATGTTTGTGTCTCTGGGGACAACACACACATCACTGTGTCCCCTTGCTGCGCTTGTTAATTGCTGCATTTATGGCAAGGGAAGGTCTTGTAACTGTCTCAGATTAGAGATTGCCTGGGTCTTCCCCCTTCTGAACACAGAGGATGAACTCTTAATAGGACACCACCAGTATGCTGCACTGGCTGCACTTTTTCTCGCCTAAATGAGCCAATTGATTATCTCCAATTGGTCTCATCCCGCAGCCAGAACCCCGTCCAGATTGTGTTTCATCGCCATTAGATGAAATTCCAGGGCTGCTACGGCTTTGCCAGCTAATGACCATTTATCATATTCAATAGCTCATGAATAAAATCCTGTCATTCTGTGCTGTGTCCTTCTCGCTGTGTACCTCAGCTGGAGGAGCAGGTCAGCCGTCTGCAGAGAGAGAAGAACGACCTGCAGTCTCGTACGGAGGAGGATCAGGAGGACATGAATGAGCTGATGAAGAAGCATAAAGCTGCAGTTGCCCAGGTAACTCAACCTGCCTTACACCTCAGTGAAACAGTAATTAATTGGCACGATAGAAGAAGTAAAACAGACCATGACACAGAACCTGAAAGTGCTGTAATACCTTTGATTATTCCTGTTTGTTTAACAGTTGAAAACATTGTAGTATACACTCTTTAACATTGATGTTAACATTCTATTCCTCTCTGCATGTGTAAGCAGAGTGGCTTTGAGGTTTGGAGGACATATCCCCCTCTAAACACAGTGTGTGCTTTGCAATCAGAGAGATGCAATCTGTTCGACAGCAGATCACGTGACAAATTCTTTGGCAAGGACATATTATTTTCATTAACCATGTACATTCGAGGGGGTGAAATTTACAGGAAATTAAAGCATACATCACCATTTACACCTCCTTTCTCTTAGAAAACCTTCAAATATACCCTTTGTTCTATGGGTTTTTACTTTGTGTGATTGTGTGTGTGCTTGTGTCTGTGTGTGAACTAGTCTGCCAGGGACTTGAGCCAGATCAGTGACCTGCAGGCCCAGCTGGAAGAGGCCACAAAGGAGAAGCAGGAGATCCAAGAAAAGGTAAAAGGATGTGTTCAGGGCACTCTAAAGTGGCTGCCAAAAAACCTGCCTGCTGCCTAAACGCCTCTCTCTGATTAGACTTCAGCTTTTCACAGAGTTTCTGATTATTCCAAACCAAAAAGCCTAGTTTTTCAGGCACTTTTATTTTTTTCAAAATTGCAATGCAATTTGCATTTAAATAGTAGGGATCAGCAAAGATTTATAGTAAAGGGAGAAATTGTTCTTGCCTCTCAGTAATAATATTTAAAAGGAAGGGTCGTGTTCGTAAACCAGGCAGGTTGTTTCCATGGTTAAACCATGAGATCCAACTTCAAGCACTCATTGTGTTCCTTTCAGTGATTAGATTTTAAACCTGCTTCTGTCTAAGAGATTTATCACAATAGATGTTTTGTCTGTCATTCTAGTTCCAACACATGTATTAATCTGACAATATCAGATATTAAAAGGTGGCAATCGGAAACCAGTGTGAAAACACTCTTGGATGATGTGGTTTGTTAGCTCATCAGATAGCGTTACAGATGTGATTTGATAATTAGGAAAAATAGGAAATCTCATTACTGTACGCTGGCCATTTTATGCTTGACTCACATGATTATTCCAATCAACTGAGGAACTGTGAAGGTGCCGTGTTACCCTCACACCATAAATAAAAAAAGCAGAGACTTATTTGAATCTGAAACACCTGCTCAATGCCACTTTTGTAGTTGCTAGTGTTCCTGCTTACCCAGACACACAACCACAGCACTATCATGTACCGTTTTCACATATGCACTCCGGATAATATCTAGATAATTACGGGAGGACTGCGCCGGAGATTCTCCCGACCTAGCCATTCACATATGCACCTCATAGCTGGAGACTATCCCTGTCAACGGGAGGGGAGGGGGGAGATTTCCTTGGGTAAGACGTGATGTAAAAAAAACAATGCGGAAGTAGCGGACGAAGCAACAGAGTCTACACGACTCTATAATGACAATATTTGCATTTATATCAATGCTATGTGTAATCCAACAGAATGACAACATTCACAAAAGAGTGGAGAACAACATACTGACAAACAGAAAACATAATGTAGCAGTTTAATTACGTGCACGGAGATCGTAGTAGTATAGAAATGTCACTCCCCCTCCTATTGGCTCGAGGTGAATTATCGGATTCGTTCTCACATCAGCCCACTCGGACTTTCTGCGGAAAAAATACTAGGGGTCTGGCAGGAGAAACTCCGGGTGAAGTCCGAGTGAAAAATTGTGCTGTTTGCATTCACATATACAGCACCTCAGGGTAATCTCCGGAGTTTTTCAGGAGATTTCCGTATGTTTGAAAAGGGTTATGGTAAACAGATAGCCATGTGTAAATCTCTGGTGTGTTAGTCCAAGTACAATGATCCTCCTTCATAGACATTTAAAACAAATGTTTACATTTTAATATTAACATTTTGAAAACTCTTAATAAACATTTGTTATTTTCAACCATGAGGAAATGAGGCCCCTATTAATATCAACTCTGAGCTTAAACCAAGATCACAAGAGAGTCTGATGTACTTCATTATAACTGACATTAAAGCTACAATGATGAGTTTATGGATGGTAAACAAACAAACTGAAATTAATACTGATGCCTTTATATGACCTACAAAAGTAAAGCAGACCATTAGTAACATCACTGATTTAATTTTAATTAGTATTTTTCATTGCTTGTAAACACTGCAGCTGGGTAGGTGTCAAACAGGCAGTAACAGCCTTGGTTTACATTTTCCACAGCAAAGATTCACAGTGACACGATTACAAGGCTTACCAATTATGCACGTCCCCTATAATTCTCAAGTAGCTGTTTTAAAAGTACCAACACACTGCACTACAAAAAAAGAAAAAAAAAAGGTTTTGAGTTACTTTGATTGCTTATTTTTAATTTCTTACTATAAACTTGGAATATAAATGATCATGCTAGCAAAGCTGTAGTTACTCAATGGTTTCCTTTAACTTCCTTACACCCTAGTACTTGAATGACATTACTTACATAACCCTGCAGCTACAGCATTCTTGTCTGATTTAGCTTATTTCTACCCTCACTGGTTTACTCACAGTTTGCTGTGCATCAGTTTTCAGTGGAATGATTGTAGGTTGGAATAAACATGGATTTGTGGGGTAAAAGGTTAATGCACCTGATTTTGGCTTGTGTTGATAATAAGTGCTTTTTAAAATAATAGTGCTTTTCATAACCTCTAACACTTCATGCGTGTCATGCATTAATGCATCCTCTTTTACTCCGTTGATTTGTTTTGTAAAATGATTTTCCTCCAGACTGTTAAAGCTGGATTTCATCGGTATATGACAATCTTTAGTGTGTGTGTGTGTGTGTGTGTGTGTGTGTGTGTGTGTGTGTGTGTGTTTGCATGCACATTACACACATGCCTTCCTGTAAGCACTGATATGCAGTTGACTAAACAAATCAAACCATCTGTCTTGAACAGAATGTCTTTCAAATATAATTACACTAAAGGACAGAATTGAGCTCTTGCCACCCTCTAACAGCAGACCCTGTCTCTATTAGATTAAGCTATATATGCGTGCCAAATCTCTGCTCCTCTCAGTTATATTCAAGGCCCACCCATCAGAATATTTTTGGCTTCGCTAGAGACACTTTGCAGGCTGTGAGGCATTGTTAAAACCTGCCAGAGGAGGCGGTGATAGCCGTCTAAAGCATCTGACCTTGAAGTGGTTATCTCATCCTCAGTAGGAGGGAAATCTGGCTTCTTTAGTAATATCAAAGGAGAACTCCAAATCCTCCTTGTCTCAGAAGCAAAGTCCCTCATTAGGTGCTATGCCACCCTTTGGGCCGGTTTTTGTTGTGACATATCTTTCTTCCTTTTATCAGTCATGAGAAAACGATTCGGATGGAACAAACGTGCTTTGCATGTGGCTCGGGTCTCTCTGAAGGCCTGTGAGATTACTGTGACTGTGTTACTCAACCCCAAGCTCTCCTTCTGACCATTCATAGAGGCTTATACAGAGCTTATTATTCTGACTGGATGCACCATTTTTACACATAGCTAAATGGATACAATTTACACAAAAAGATGGAAAAAATTATATAAAGTGTGAAGTGTACACTTTTTTATTAACATAAGTTAATTCCTACAAATAACACCAGTTCCTTCTGTTTGATTTTATACACGAGGGATAGGAAAGGCTGAGGTCAAAAAGAAAGGTGTTTAAGTGTAAGCTCGTCCTCATGGATTGATCGTTAGCGTTGATGTGTGTTTGTATGTGTGTGTCCCTCCTGCAGGTTCATTCCCTCCAGAGCCAGCTCGAGTTCCAAGAACAGTCCATGGTGGAAAAGTCTCTTGTGTGCCGTCAGGAGGCTAAGATCCGTGAGCTGGAGACTAAGCTGGAGTACGAGAGGACACAGATCAAACGATTGGAGGTGGGATAATTCTCTATGACTCCTGAATGTAAATGACATGCTATGAGTATCTGCAATTACAAATGTTACATTTATTTTTGTATTAACCAAGAGGAAAAGAAGATATCATTTGAGCATATGATGACTGGTGTTTTTGACGGTTTGCTTCTAATAACATCTACCATGGAACAAATATATCCAGATCTATAGCTGAGCAAATTGCCATGTTAAAAATGTTTATAGTTTTACATCTTTAAAGTTCTGGTATGCTGTTTTCACAAGAGGAAGTTATCTTATCTTTATATTAAGGCACTTAAAAGTATGTTCACAATTTCTGCTCAAATGATCAGAATAAACTTAGGGGTAAAATATGATGCATATATGTATTTTTTTTTTAAGTAATTATTGGGCCTTTCTGCCTTTATTAGATAGGTCAGCTGAAGAGAGACAGGAAATGTTTGGGGGGAGAGAGGGGGGTGACGTGCAGCAAAGGATAAAAAAAGGAAAATTATAGCTACAACAAGCTTGCACAAAAAAAATCAACAGGGTGTTAAAATCTGTTGCTGTCCAGTATCATGTCTTTTGCACCAACAGTATAACATCACCTTCTTTAGCATTAAATAACATTTAATACCCCCAAGCCCATATACGTTATATACCTAATCTGATCTGTTTCTGAGAGCTAAACTATGATTTTTCTAAATGTTTGGGTCTGCTAGTACTTTAACTTAGAAATCTAACTGTGTCACTTTGCCTTCACTCTACTCTAAAAAAAAACAAAAACGAAAAAAGAGAAACAAAAGTGAATTTTCGTCATTTTCTCGGCAGAGCTTGGTGGGCCGTCTGAGGGAGAACCTGGAAAAGATGACAGAGGAGAGAAACCAACGCATCGCAGCAGAAAACAGGGAGAAGGAGCAGAACAAGAGAATGCAGCGGCAGATAAGAGACATGAAAGAAGAGACGGCAGAGCTGTCCAAGAAGGAGGCTGAGGCCAGCCGGAAGAAGCACGAACTGGTAAGTCTTTTGCTGCTGGGAATAAGTGATATGATTCACTGGAGTTCACACGAGAGGAGATAACCGTGCTTCTGCTCTGCTGCGATCTGTTCACCAGGAAATGGACATCGAGAGTTTGGAGGCGGCAAACCAGAGCTTACAAGTGGACCTCAAACTGGCCTTCAAGAGGATTGGTGACCTGCAGGCTGCCATAGAGGACGAGATGGCGAGCGATGACAATGACGACTTAATCAACAGGTACAGTACAGCTTTAATTATGGACAGAAAGACGCCACTGTTGCCTACAATATGTGCCTTAAAAATCAGGAAGCACGACATCTGAGTACCAGTATCTTTAAATGCTCTGTGCCATCACTTTAAAAACAAAAAACTGCCTTTCTGTGATTCCCTTCGTGTTGACACGTTCTAACTATGTTTATTCCTTGACTCCTATAAGGTGCTGCATTGAATTACTTTTAGTGTGTTTTATTATAACGCTTTATCACTCTTGAAATGTGGTATATAAATACATTTTTATTAATAACTATTATTAGTATGAGCTGTTTTTTTCTTTGATCACCTGTTAATTGCTAATGTCTAACGTTTTTATATTCTGAGTCATTTTTACAGCTTTTTCGGCTCTCTCAGTAATTCAGCTCAACTCCTCTGAGCTTTCGTCTCACTGCTGCTTTCCTCTGTTTGGTTACCTATCCCTCTTTGCAAAGAGGTTAAAGGTTATGTTGGCTCTGAATCCGAGCCCACTGAGGTAAACACAGCCTTCAATAAAGCAGACTTCTTAAAAGGATGACATTACACACATCATGTCAGTCTGAAATGGAGGCAAGAGAGAACATGAGTGGATTTACAGAATCACTGCTTTACAATGGGCACTTCCTTTATGTGGTGTGCATGTGTAAAACTATCTTTGTTTTTGCTGGGGTTTTTTTGTGTAACTCACCTTCTCTGTTTCTCCTTTTTTTCCCTTGTTCTCCTTTTGGTGTCTACACTTCTGGCAGTTTGCAAGACATGGTGACAAAATATCAGAAAAGAAAGAACAAAACGTGAGAATGAAAAAAAAGCATCCTTTTGTTTTTGTCATAATGCTTGTTTCCAGTTTTTTTTTTTTTTCACACCCAGTTCAGCCACAGGAGAGAATAATGCAGTATTCCTTATCCTACAGTCATTTTGTTTTTTTCACAACAACATTGCGAGGAGAAGCAATTTTAAACAGAATGGAAAGCTACATCTGTGGTATACATCACTGATAAAAGCTGGGCTGAAAGGATGGACCAGTGTTGCATTTGTTTTCATTATATTTTGTGCCAAGCCTCTGGAGGTCTGTACACAGCCTGCCTCGTTGGACATTTCAGGCTCTTAGAGTAACAAAAAGAAAAAGTATGCACACAGTATATGTTTCTGTAATGTTAAAATACTCACTATCCTTTCAGCCGTTCAGACTGCTTTGGAAGTACTACCTAAATAAAATAAGGAAGTCCTGTGGTAATACTGCACCATTGTCTCCACAAATACTAATACATCAGACGCCATGCTTTTTAAAGGATCTGCAGTGCCATTGTACACCTTCATCATGCATTTGTTTGGTACAGAGATTTAAGCTCTTCTGCTGAGCTTTTTACCGTCCTCTGCTCCTCTGTGGCTCTCCCAAAGCACATGCAAGTCCACATCTCACTGAGTCTGTATGGGAAAAGCAATGCACCATGGGTTTTTTTTGTTTTGGATTTTCCTGTAGAGTTAGAAACATGATAATTAAACCGATTTATGACAAGATTTGTTTAAATAAATGTAAGAAATCTTACACATTTCTCAGATTATTATTTTTTTTTTTCATCGCTTTAAATCAAAAGCCATTGTTTGTTCTGACGTTCTTTTACACATTACAAAACATTTATGAATGGTGGTAAGTAAAGTCTCAAAACAAATTCACAAAAACGTGAGTTCCCTATTTTTTGGAGAGAAAACTTTTGTTGTATAAATTTACAAAGGCATTAAGTTAATTGAGGACCTGTATTGTGACTCCTTTACAAAGTTAGTATTGTAGGACTTAGTCACATGTGCTCTGGAAGACCTGATGCTCGGTTGTGTGTGTAGGATTGTGAAATAATTGCAGCACACACTGACTTTATGTCCATGGCTGCAAAGACAGCAAGTGGACATCGTTTGCACGGTGCATGACTGATGTGTTCTCATCTGATCCCCTCCATTGCTTTTCATGCATGCAAATACTCCTCTAAGCCAATCTCATTTCACAGTGCTGTGAAACATTTAACTTTCAATACAAAAGATCACCTTGTCCCTTATTTAAAATGTGTAGTCATTGATCGTGAATGTTAAACGTGTTCTCTTGACTGACTGAATCCCATTTTCTTTTAGTCAAAAAACAGTGAAAGGAACTTTTGTGCCATGTCAGATCATTTAAACCTTCATCAGAGCGTATTAAAGGAATAGTCTTCAGTTGGTAGCGGAGATACCCGTCCATAATTCCCTTCTTTGACCTGTGATTGCTTTTTCAAAGAGACATGGCGTCACGCTCTCTATCACCTTGATTTTTTTTTGTTATCCAATTTTCATCAGACAACCCGTGTGTATCATTGCTCTGCTTCTCTTTGTATGCAACTCAACGAAAAGAACAATGATTTTTCATGTTTACGTGATTGCATTTTCCCCTCCCTTGACATCATTTCATTAGCAGCACCGATGAACATTAATGGAGGAGGTGATTCTTCGTCTAATTATGAAGTGGATTTTCCAGATGATTTACATTATTATTCTAATTGTTTTGTACTCCGTGGCTGCAAAACAGAGGCAACAATAGCTGGATTATTGCCATTAAGTGGAAGATAAGACCTGTTAAATTGTTTAACATACTATACTGTAAGCACAATGTGAATGCTTCCCTCAGTATGGACTGACAGGAAAAGGGGCCTTTTTTTTCACCATTTTAACAAGGTACTAATTATCCTGAGTCACAGGTGAATTACACCACAGAGTGTGAAGTGTACACTGTTGTATTAACATAAATGAATGCCCTATGCTCTTTATGCCAGCAGTTAATTAGCTCATGTTGAACAGATACTAACAAAATATGGTGCTGGAACTACAAGTGCTAAACTGATAGAACCCAGCCATAAGAGATGTGATGCTGAGCGTAAGTACTTTTGACAAAGATTTACAACCAGTGCAGGCAAATTGTCAGAAGCTATTAATGTTCACTTCTAAATTCTCAGGGCTTGTTGGTATCTGCGAGCCTCAGGACTGGTTAGCTAGTAGTGCGGGGCCAAGGACAAATCGTTTGTGACACCATTTGCACAGCATTCAATTGCGAGCCACCTTCTATTTCACATGTGTGTGTATTAGGGGGGGAGATAATTTGGCTGAGGGCTGGTTTCAGTATTTTGTTGTGCAATATATCATGTTAAAGAGTCAAGGTATCACTGAGATGAAAAATGGGCAGCACGTGTAATCAACGTCCTACGATTAATGGACATATTATCTTTGTTTGTGCGGGATTAGTTAGCATGCAGTAGAAAAGAGAGGCAGCAGAAAATAAAAAGCATGATGCATAATAGCCGAACTTGGACACACAGTTGTAGCTTGCTGCTCTCAAACAGAGATCTCTTATGGAAAATGATACAATCAGGCCATTTTGTTTCGCTGGGATCATCATTATGTCTCTGACAGAGAGCCTGGTTTCATGCTCATAGAACGCTTAAGAGCCTGAATATCCAAGAATCTTTTTTCCTGTCTGTGCACACACTCCCTCGCAACACTCTCACACACCACCATCTTTTTTTTTTGGTGTTAAAACAATAGCTTTTAGGCAACCCACCCAAAAAAAAAAAAAGGATGGGAAGTAGGAAACTTTGTTCTCTGAGAAAAACATGATGGAAAATGTGACACAAAACTTGATGACAGAGGAAACATTGTGCTGTTCATTGGGACACCTACAAAGATGGATGTGTGCGATGTGAACAAATGACAGAGCTCAGCAGTCTGCCTGTCATATCGCTCCTCTTTGAATATCCTGTTCGGTCTTGTAAGCCTTTTTTGCATCATGTTTCAAGGCTCAGATAGATAAGCTTGTCCAGGAAACAAGATCTGTAACCTTCATGGCTGTTTCTCATTTTTAATGACAGTCAGCTGTCTGTAGACACAACATGCTATAAACTGACAATTTAGTGATAAACAAGTCAAACGTGTAAGATTGATGTGAGTTGAAAGGTTGCCTGTAGATAAGACTATAAATAATAGTATAGATGAAGTCTGTTATAAATCAAGAGGAACTGAAAATTGCTGCTCTTCTACAAAAACCCTGTCACTGCTGCCTGCTACAGCGTGTTTAATATACAGTGCATTGTCCTGCGCTGACACCCGAAACAATAGAATGGAGAATGTAATTTTTCTCTGACAGTGTTTACCATGGCAACACAAGTCCAATGTAGCTGAGGCCTTCAAAACATATGCATATAAATGTATTTTTAAAATTGTTTTCACACATCATGTAGCCAAAGAAATGCCAACTTCATTCAACACAACTTCATTCACTAGCAAGGACCACGCCACAACAGCATACGTTTGAGATGTTTCATGATAGATCATATGAATGATAAGACAGAGGAACGTATGTGATAGTGATTATGATGGAAGAGGATGCCGTCGGTTGGCTGGTCTGGGAGGATGGACTGAATACTCAGGGCAAAGGGGAGACTCAGGATGGGGGTTCTGTCTCATGCATTATTCTGCCCGAGCTGAACACAGCCAGACTATTCCTAGAATTAGACAAACAAGATGAAGGGATGAGGAAGGAGGCGGGATGGATGAGAGGAAGGGAAGGGAAGGGAAGGGAAGGGAAGGGAAGGGAAGGGAAGGGAAGGGAAGGGAAGGGAGGGTGGGTCGAAGAACTGAGACAAACAGGGTGGAGTGGGATGGTATAAGTAGGCTTGTCAGGTGTCAGGTAACTTAATTTTATAGAAAACCTTTCATACAAACATGTAACCTAGGGGCACTTTAGATAGGAGCAATTAAAACAAAACAAATGGAAATAAAAAAATCAACAACAATAGATAATGATATATAGATAATATAATATAATAGATAAATGATGACCAAAGGAAAGAAAAGATAGAAATCAAAAGATAATAATAATTAAAAAGTTTAAAAAGACAAATAATCACCAGATATAAAAAACAGAGTATAGGGTTAGGGTTATCATTACAAAACACACTCTTAGGCTTACATATCAGATAACACCGTTTTAAACAGAAGTAAGCACTGTTGGAAAAAGGATTTATTCTCATGATGCATAAATGAAACACCCATGGACCCTGATGGTTGTACCGACTTAAAGGCTATTGCACTATTCATTGTTCTCTGTCAACATTTTCATTGTCATTTTGACGTTCTAGGTCAATGCGTATGCATAATTCAGAAAACCTGCCTGTATTTGACATGAATGAGGATTGACCTCGTCCAGGTTGGATCCTGCAAGCTTTTTTCTCTGAGATTCGCAGGTCTCTGTGTATTGATTGTTGTGTCAAGCGTAGGGCCACAGGGCTGTCTCATGGCTCCACTCCAATAACAATCAGCAGGAGCAGGTGACATGCCACACAGATGCTAGCAGCCCGGAACCAGCCAAACAAGTTCATTATGCACCGTACAGCTTCATCTACATTGTGCCTTGGGAATGCATTCACTCATTTATGTGTGCTCCTCGTTCTGTCTGAGAAAAACCTCAAACTTGTTGCTATTATTGCACCGCAGGATCATGCCTACCTCTATGCTTGGGTATCTTTTCATAATACTGACCCCTATTAATATACAAATATGTATACAACTGTGATATTACTAACAAAATGCTTTCAATTTGTTTACATTAACCATTCATTTCCTAGTGTGGTTCCTGTCACTTCGAAAATGTGCACATAGCAAGTCATTGAGTCTAAATTCTTGTGTTATAAACTGTCTAAATTGATTCTGAATATTCACACAAGACAGATTAAACCACTTAGTATCAAGAGGCTGTGTGAGGATTTGGGAAAAAAAGTTCAATGAAGTAAATTTGCATTTGGATTTAGTCATCTGATTAGATCGTTTTCGCACTTGAAGATGTCAAAATGACTTGTTAGGATCATTTTTTGTGCTTGTTGTGTCGGAGTCTCAGACTCTTCAAACTCTGGCTGATTTTTTTCCTTCACAGTGGGGATGACACAGAAACAGACTCAGAGGTGGAAGACCGTGTGGACGGAGTTAAGTCTTGGCTCTCCAAGAACAAAGGCTCGTCAAAGACCACGTCTGATGAGAGCAGTCTGAAGAGCACCAGGTTAGTACTCCCAACATTTTGCATCATTACAGCTAACCATGGGCTTCCCTGTTGTAAAGAGGTGAGAAAAACTTCCCTCTTTCCCAGCCTTGAAAAGGCACAGGATTACCTGGGGCAGTTTGTAACAGAAGGATGGGTATTTCATGTGATTAGGTGTCATCTCTCTCTCTCTCCCAGTAATCTGTCTAATGACAGCAGGCGGGATAGGGAAGCGACTGCTGTCAAATTTATTGAAGTGGCCCATGGCCAGTTGGCAAGCCTGCTAAATGACATCTCTGCCAAAGTTAGACAGATCTTCTCACTGGTTGATTTCCTCACTCACTACAGTGTACACTAAACATTATGGGAATATCAAGAGATATTGTATGTGTTCCATGACTCTAGACTGGTTCCATGGATAAAATGAAAAAGACTGATTTTTAGTCTGACATGACAGACATACAGTATGTTAAGATACCCAAATCTCAAGACTCTTTTGATCCATCTGGTGACGTTTAAAGCTCTTAATAAAGCAAAAACAAATTAGAGATGACAGTTTCTCTATTAGGTTGGGTTTCTGATTTTCAATTTTTAAGTTTGTTGGTTGTCTCTGCTGTCAATTGTATTGCATATCTCTTTAGAAATGCAGCAAATGCAGATGCTAAAGAGGATAAAGAAGCTAAAGAAAAGACGAATGATGGAAATAAAGAGGGGAAAGACGTAGAGCAGAACAGATCGGTGTCCGTCATGAGTTCCCTGAGCTACAGGAAGCGCTCCAACCTCAAAGACTCCATAGGAGGCAAAGGTGACGAGAGCTCCCTGTTTAGCACTCTGAAAGAACAACCTGACATACCGGACCATGCCTCCATTCGCAAAGCCAAGTCTAAATCCGGAGACCTCCAGGAGGATTGGAAGAAGAGCCAAGCGCAGGACGACTTAGACGATAAAGGCTCTGTCATCTCCATGGCCTACTCTGAAGCCACCAGCAGAGCCAGGAAGGGCTTTGAATCCCGCTGGACCTCCCGCAGTAGCCCTGAATTTGATAAGGACTCCATGGTGTCCTCTGTGGCTCCCAGCAGGATGTCCACAAGGAGGGGATTGTTGGACATGGATGATGACAATAAGTCCACTATCAGTAGCGTGAGCCGCTCTAGTCCACGCTTGCTACATCGTAGCTCCTCTTGGAAAGACGAACGACGCAGTAGCTCACGCCTGTCTCTCGCTCGCAGCTGTGGCCTGAGTGAATTTGGTCTGCATGTAGATGATGACGATGACGACGATGGCCAAAGTGTGGCTTTTACCGAAGGGGGAACTTCGTCTTTCAGTCCTCGTTCCCTCAGCCGAAGCTTTTCTAACCCACCTCAACCCCGCACCTCAGACAGTAATCCAACAGAGTTGTCAGACATTAAGACCGTCACCCACCGCAACTACCTGGATCCTGATTTGGAGGCTGCAATTAATGAGGTGCTGAGCTTCAAACCCATTAAGTTCAAGCGCAGCAAACTTGAAAAGTCCAGTAGTGAGGAAGAGGATGCAAAGAAAGGGCTAGGTAGCGAGGACAGCAGGAAAAAGGGAGATGAAGAGGGGCTTGGTGCCAGTTCATCCGGCCTGCTTCGATCTGCGTCAGGTTCTGCTCTGGACTACAATCGACCATCCAGCATCATGAGCAGCAGCAGCTCCCGCAGCCGCAGAGATAAAAAAAGTAAAATCTCTCTCTCCGACGACTCTTCATCAGACGATCGTCAAAGCAGAAGAAGCTCAAGGGGGAAGAGGGGAAAGAAGTCCAAGAAGAGATCCAAGAAAAAGCCAAGCGAGTCAGAGGATTCCTCTTCCTCCTCAGAGTCGTCAGAGTCCTCATCCTCCGACTCGACAATCTCCTACCGCAGCTCCAACAGTGTTAAAAGGAACCCAAAAAAGCCATCTGATGATGACGATGAGAGGGAGCCTAAGCCGTCCAGCAAGAAGGAAACGAAGAAGCAGAAGAAGAAGGTGGATAACTTGGTGATGAAGTACCTCTACAAGCCTGACAGTGACTGATACGAGCAGGGAAAGGTGATGCTTGTTGTGTGATAAACCAGGAGCCTGCATTACTGAAACAGAGACTAATGGATTTTTCTCTTAATGTACTAAACTTGTTTGCTGTGCATGAATGTCTGCATTGATTCTAATGTGAATAATCCTTGTGAAACACATGTCAATTAACAGTTTCTGCACATGTATACAGGATCTGTTGCCAGGCGACAAGAGTGTTGGTAATGGAAGTGTGCTGGTTTGTGTTTGAAGTCCGAGCACTAATGACCAATAGCGTTGAGTGGTATTTGGTTGAACTGTTACCATGGAGAACAAAGGAGGCACAAGCTGTCAATTCCAGAAACAGTGGCTATCATCTAAAGATAATTAAAGTTGTTTTTTTTTAAATCTCTGTTAACACATATTCACAAATAGTCGCAATTGACATTCTGGTTGTGAATTTTAAATCCAACCAATTTGTGCATGTCAGTAGTTTCCATTTTAATTTACATGCAACAGATATGTGTAGTTGAGGTATGCTGTAATCTGTGATAGCAATTCACTGACAATTACTTTTTCTCAGTGTTGCTTCAAGGTTTTTTCTTCCCACTTCTGATCATTAAAAGCATTGCATTTGAATACCACTCAGACAAACTATTGTCGAAAAAGCAGTTTTACTTTCCTGATTCCATTTTGAGTTGATGGATTGCATCGCTGCAAATGGAAGTGTTTCTCCTAATGTTGTGACTGATGCTGTTTTAAGTACATATATTTGAAAGAGAATGTTTCCCCGTGGCTGTTCTTCAAGCACAAACAGATGTTAGCAATTAGTAAAAAAAACAAAAAAAACAAATGACACCAATGTTTGTTTTAGCTTGTTATCTTAGAGGAGTCTATGAATGTGAGACATGACTTGATATTACTCCATGTAGGTACTTTGCCTCACAATTAAAATGCTAAGATTGGCTGGAAGCTTCAAAAGCCTATTTTAAGAGTAATTGTTCTGACCATTTAAGCATCTCTGCCTGGTTCATTCTGAAACATGCAAGGCAGCATGTCTGAGGGTTACTTTGGTTCATTTGACCTTGAATATACTACCTGTCCTTTTAAACCAAAGCTGGCTGTTTGCTTTAACACTACAAGATGAATGAATTTAAGCTGAGGGAACTAAATCTGATAAAGTCACACTGTAGGTGGTCATTTTCCCAATGCAATTGTTATCAAAGCTATACTAATGACACTTCACCTCAGAGTACGACGCAGTGTTTCAGTTCAGAGTCTTCTTTAGGTCTGTAATCTGTGTTCCAAATGTCATCTGTAACACATCAGCAGAGCTTCCACTGTACCTGTTTGCCAAAAGCACTACTGTCTCATACACAGTGTCAACATCTCAACCCAGAAGTTGATTTAAACACTTCATTTAAAAAACATGTCATTCTCATGGTAGATTAATAACATTTTATTTTAAGCTCTCAGTTTGTCATTATGGGACGCATGATGTTTCTCAGAGAACCCGGGTTACACAAGTAACAATGAGGTATTAAAGTACTTAAAAAAGCAGTGTTGCTCACATGCTATCCTGCTTATGATGGTGGTTTAATATTTTCGGCCACATTCACATCACTTTTTGGTACATTTGGAATCAAATTAGTTTAGAACATTTGAACCTGAAAATCACCCACAACAGTCATCAAACATTTTATAGATGCAGGTGAACGTAAATTCTGATCTTCAGCTCCCATTGGACAAGTTACATACTTCTTAAAAGACAACATGCAGGAGTTTGTATGACAAGGTTGTAACACAGAGTATTTTTAACTATCAAAATACATCACTTTTAGCTTTTGCATAATTGATATAATAACATCTGTGGATTATAATAAGGATAATTGACGGCTCCAGTTATGTGGATGTTCTTGCTCTAAAGAACAGCAGAGATCAGTGGTCATGTCAGTATGAAGTCTCTGCCGTCACTGAACTTAACATTCTAGTAATGCACTGACTGTGTGACTGTCATGTCACATGGTCATGGCAACATACAGTAATTCATGGATGTAAAGCTCTGGTTCTAAGTGACCTTTAAATAGTGTGTTAGGGAGAAGCAGGCTCCAACATGGAACACAGAATAATTGCCAGCTGAGGTAGAAGTTACTCATCAATGCTGAATTAACCCTTTGCATGACAAAACCCATGTTTTTTTTTTCTCCCTGATAATTACACCAACTATCTACTACCATGCAAACAATGTGCCGCTGTTAATGTGCTCCTGCATGTCAATTGTAAATGTTAACGAGGCGTTTGTGGCTCTCCTGTTTGGCTAAATGATGTCCGGGGACATTTCTTGAAATGATTCCGTAAAGGTTTTTCAGAACGACCATGCAAGAAGAATATTAGTAATGCCTTTTTGCAAATGCAAATTGAAAATAAATGTTAGTTTGCAGCCACGATAGCAATGTGCACATAAGCTATGCAAACCTCAGGGGTGCCGTTGTTGGCTGCCTGGGGAAGATTGTAATCTCGTAGCCTAGATTGCTTGTGGTGTCCCATGCCAACATTTTTTTTTTACAACATCCTACATCTTTCAGTTTTGTTTCTACAGTCTGCAGCCGAGTAATGACATAATGTTGTGTCTGTATGTCTGTTGACCCTTATAGCCCTCCTGTGTGCAGTAAACAGCCGGGTCTTGGCAGATCGGATGAGGAGGATGAGGCGGAGAGAGACTCCAGCAGGCAGTCACTGAGACAAAGCGACAGCGAAGGTGCATTGGTGGAAAGTGCGACGTAAGCCAAAATCTGGTCACCTTATGCTATAAGTGACAACAAACACACAAAGGAGGGACGTGTGTTTTTTGTCCTCAACATTGACACCTCTTTTCAGTCTGCAAGAAACAGGCCAACTGCTTACACAGGAGAGGAAGGAGAAGGAATAAGAAGAAATCCTGTTTTAAGATCATTCAGCCTGGACCTTTTGATGTATTACTAATATTATAGCAATGAATGGATGTTTGTTCTGTGGTTAATTGCGTTCTTTTTGATATAATCGAATGCAATATATTAAATAAGTTGATCAATACATTGAAGTCAGGCACTTTCAGAAGAACTTCCTGCTGCTACCTTACTTATAAGAGCTGCCTTTCAGGCAAATTTAAGCTCTCCTCTGCACTCTCCGCTCACTCTTCACATAGCTCTGCCAAGAGGATTTAGATAAGCCTGCTTCTCCAAGAACCTCTGACCAACTATTAAGACTGTTCTTATCTCTTCCCCATTACTGTGGACTAACGCTATGGGAGGAATTAACCCATTTTCAATTAATTATCATGCAGTAAGTTTACATGTGGCTCTTGTTCCATGTTCAGATATCCATCGTTTGAAAAAAAAAAAAAGATGTGTTTTAGAACACAAATCATCAAAGTAGAAACAGTGTTGGTTGATAGATTTATACTTAAAATAAGCTGTTAGATGTCATAGATCTGTCTGAAATTATTTTAAAGCTTTTTTCTGATCTCAGAGTGTGTGTATATAGATGAAAGAAATATATTCTATGTGGAATAAGAGCCTTTACAGGAACAGGATATTTCAAATGGATTAAGATATTTTTAAAACGAGTGAGATGAAGATAGGGTTTATGTCATACTTCTGATGTATTCTTATCTGTTAGTAGTTTGCATGTCTGAATGCTTTTGGTTTGGTTCTTTTGAGGCTCATTCATGCTTGTGTCTCACAGCGTCATGTCTCTTTACGTTCAAAGGGAAAGTCTTTTTTTATTGCCTCGCTAAAGGAGCTTTCTGTAGAGCTTTTTTTTTTTTTTAGACTGTGCAGATGCAGAGAAGTATTTTTTATAAATTCAATAACACTGGAGTTTTACTGTATATTTTAAGTTAACGCTCATGTAAATGTTACATGCAGAGTAATATTCAAGTGTAATGCAGACTGTTATATGTTTCCCTGGCATCTTTGATTGCTTGGTGCAGCTGTACACATCAGATTGTCTCAAACTGAGCGATTCACTTGGGCCATATTGATTCTAGCAGTAAAAAAAAAAAAAAAGCGACAGTGTTTGTGTCAGAAGTGGTCCTAACATTTTAAGGTGCCAAAGACTGTGTTAATTTATCTGCTCATTTTATGCGTGTGAGGAAATGTTGGATTTGTTGTTTTTTTAAAGATGATTTGATGTTAAACGATATCCTTGTTTAATTCATGTTATTTACAGTATTATCAACCTTTCTCCTCTTTATTACCTCATAGAATACTGCCCTAAAATACCTTTAAACTCAAACCAGTCTGCTAATAAATCAGTTCATCAATATGATTGTATGATTTATTTTCCTTTTTTTAAAGACACACACACAACACACTGGTTATTTTGGTATATGGCCTTTCAGAATTATAATGACCTCCTTAGCTGAATGTGACCTTATGAATTTTAAACTCTATTTAAATAAAGTCTAGTTGAATCTGAATGGGGAGGAATAAATATAGTATAAATATAGATATGCATGTGGACTTTCTGCTCATGTGAAAAGTGTCTGGCTTTCTCTTTGCATATCTTTTCAGAAGAGGCTAATCTGCATTTCACATCTTATTTTCTCCATTTGTTTCTTTGCTTCACACATGAATATGTATGTGGGACACTGACACTTTGATGTCAGTGAATCAGAATAGACTTGTTAAGTGATAAAAACAGTGTAAGTTTCACTTCCTCTGCGCTGCTGGCATCATGCATTATGTTGAAGAAGTTTGTACACTTAATGGTATCTTTTAAGAAGGTCTGATGATTGAACAGGTCATTTGTAATCTGAGTGGTTTTTGGATTTGTTTTTTTTTGTTTTTTCTTAGTGAATAAAACCAGCTGTTTGTTTACAGAATCAATACTTGCTTTATTTTCACAAAAAGGTAACATTTGTATGCTGTGTGTTTCATATTCCTCTCTGTCAGGAAACAGTCGGAGAAAAGGAGGTCAAAGAGTCGTCAGGACATTTTTAGCAAAACAATTCATTGATGTTTGATTAATTTTAGCTCATCTACCCCAGAGTTACTTCTCATTATTCCCTTTCAGCTCTCCCAGGAGGCTGCAGAGGAAACAAACAATCCTGTGAAATTAATCATTCTGAGCTCTTGAAAGCCTGAGTCTTGCTCGCAGTACCTGACTGCTGCACGGTTCAAAACCGAGCTTGGGGCAAAACTCAGGAAGATCAAAAAGCGAGAGCAAGCACACTCTTCCTCCCCACATCAATCTCTATTCTACATAGGTGAGGTTCACCTGGATTCAAAGGGATTGATGGGTTTAGATTACCACCTTGGTTGACATTCACAGTCAGTGCGCTTTGCTCTAAAGAATCTCCTATTTATCCAACCAATCTGTAATCCTTATTCCTATACACAACCTGTCTGGCTGCTGCGTCTGTGGCAGGCAGGGAGCTTTGGCTGTAATTTCACTCCACTTGTGTGCAGCCTCTGGGTGGCTGCATGTTTCTGCTTAAAGGCTTTCCATTGAGTGACAGATTAAATTCTGCTCCCGATTTTACTTATTTGGGCTCTAACACTGTTTCACAAGCCACTGGAGCAGGAAGTCATTAGCTCGACAAAGCCAAGCAAGTCTGTGTTTACGCTGCAGCCCTCCCTGTTATTTAGACAGAATGGTTTGGCCACAGACAATTTCTCCTCCGGAAGTCTAATGCTGCCCTAAATAATAATAATAATAATAATGTAGAATACCAGTTTTTTTATTTAACATGACTTTTTTAAAGGTTTGAATTAGATCTGCAATCAGTATCTATTAATCTATGAGTTGATCTATTAGTTAAAAAACGATCAAGAACTATTCTGATAGTCAGTTTGTTGTCTAGCAATTTTGAAGGCAGAAATCTCAAACATAATCTGGTCCTAGCTACTGAATATTTAATGATTAGCTTCTTCTTCATTTATGGAGGTGAAGAGATCGTCTTGGATTAAAACTGTTATACAGTATGAGGATGTCATTTAGGACTTTGTAATTGTCAAGAGTTTTTTCTCACAATTTTACATCTTTTTTTGAATAAAGGATTCATTGGTTCATGATGAATGAAAAATAATGAATAAACTGATTTTCAAAGTAAACATCACAGCTTTAGTTTAGAAGAACAAAATCTATTTAGTTGTTTGGCCTTGGATGAAACGAGACCCTTGTGCGAGCTTCATCTGGCCTTTTTGATGATTTCTGGGAAAATATATATATAGATATTTTATTTAATACAAAAGGTCACCTCTCACGCTCCTAATAAAGACTTGCAGAGCCTACTTAAATGTATTCATCAGTACATTGTCTTTAAGAAGATCATTATGTTGTTAGAAGGCTTTTTAACTAAATGATTGCCGTCTGTTGAATCTCCTGTGAGCAGATTTGACCTGGTTATAATACATACTGTAATAAATAATAATGCCTTTGTATGAGCTATCAAACCAGACCATGAGCTAAGAAACTGACTATTACTATATTGTTTATTAATGCCCAAAACGGCTGCAACAGGGCAGATGCTAGACAAACATTTTTTACATTTTCTACAGCAAAGATCGTCGATGAGAGATACATTTGTTAAAAGACAGCAGACTACTTACACATGTAAGTGACAAGATGAGCAAAGAGATAAGATTACCTACTTTGTCCACTGTGGGTGCCAAAATAGACAAAAATCGAAATGTTTCTTCCAGGAGCTTTAAGCAGAGAAAATCATAGCGAAACAGATAGAGAAGGGTGAAACTGAATTTAAAAGATGTTTAAAGCAACAATGTGTTGAAACAACAACTTAGATCTCCTTCAGTATTCAAAAATGTGCACTTATTAAACATTTAAAATCTTAGGAGACATAGAAAATGTAAATTGGCACTTGAGTCTTGCCCTACAAATGAAGTAAATCATTAGGACTAGAATTGAACATCTGAAAATTGTGTTTCCTTATTTCCTATTCATTTTCTCTGGACGCAGCCTGATACTGTGTCCTTTTCTTGATATATCCATGTAAACCATTAGACTCCTCCAACAAGATTTAGTGTCAGTATGGACAAACATGCACCTTTTAAATTCACAAAGCTGACCAGCCAAACTGAGTCAGAACTGACTCTTCGATGCAGCTGGGTGCCAGTTAATGCATAAGCAGCTTCATTCACCAAGCCTCTCCACGTTTTGACCTTGGTTGAAGGCCACCCTGCCAGGCGGTAAAAGATGAGGGGGAGAGCATGTTTATCACGCATCATCCTCAATTATTAGCACTCCCGGTTTCCTGCTGGAAGCCGACTGTGGATGAAGCGCTGATTGGAGGCGCTGGGACACTGCCTGCGGGGACCAGGTGAGGAGGCTGCCTTCATTTGCAATTCTGAGATTAAAAGACGCAGCAGTGTGTGCTGCTTGGGCGCCTCTCTTTGTTTGCACATATCATTTCCACTCTAATGAACACTGCACAGTAGTTGGCCGTTCTTACAAGGCTCAAAGGTAGGCTCAAACATTGTTTACATTTTGCATAAGTCTTTGCAGGGCCTGAGGTAATATAAATAAATGCATTTTTTCCCTCTTCCTGTACTTTAAAATTGAATCCTCAACAATCTGAAATCTTTGATTTATTCTGTTGTATGCCTCTCTTCATACCTAAGCTCAGAGGAAAACCTTGAAAACAAATTGCTGCTGAAATCCTTGGAGTGGAAAAAAGGAAATGTTGTAAAGACTATCACCAATTTCAGTGCTGGATTTGTCTCTCTATCTCAGCTCCACAGTATGCTGGTGGCCAAAGCCTCCTGCTGTGTTCAGAGCTGTTCAGTGCTTGGTGTTCCTGCCAAAGGAGTGTTACTGCCCCTCTCAATGTGTGTGTGTGTGTGTGTGTGTGTGTGTGTGTGTGTGTGTGTGTGTGTGTGTGTGTGTGTGTGTGTGTGTGTGTGTGTGTGTGTGTGTGTGTGTGTGTGTGTGTGTGTGTGTGTGTGTAGGTGAGGGGTAAATGAAGACTTAAGATGTACTTTACAGTAGTCCACTCTATCAGAAGGATTTGAAATGGGCACAAATGACCCTATACCTCCTCGCCTCTCACAGTGGGATAGTCTTGAAAGATCAGTTACCTGTTTCATAAACACCTTGAGTACTTCAACTTGCAAAGCCTTTGTGTTCTTCTCTTTGCAAAGTGAAAACCTGTCTACTACGTTTTGTTGTATAGTTTGAAGTCAAAGCTCTTAATACAAAGATTTAATGGTTATAAAGTATACCACCTGGCTGAACATATAAAAAAGCACACAATACACACACACAAAATACAAACACTCAGACACAAAAAATAACGACAACTTTGTCCATATGTTCGGAATGAAGGTTTCCAATCTAATCTGACTCCTCTAAGATTTGGAACATCACCTTCCAACCTTTAAGAACTCCAAAACCCTCCTACTATATGGCCCACTTTTGATTCCTGATCATTGACAGACAACAGCTCCTCAAGTGAGAGAATGAGTGTGTGAAATATATTTTTTAAACCTTAAAAAAAAAAAAGTATATTCCAAATTGCATGAAAATTCAGTTTTTTATTTGCATCTTTTGGATCTCCTATCAGCTGGTCTTTATTGTAAAAATGCAACTGTATAGTCCATTTGAAGTAGCTGCCAAACAGATGGGAGGATAGTCATGGATGGGGGTGGTGAAAGCGACTTGTGTAGGAGGTTGCTAATGTAGCTGCACTTTCCACTTGTGCCGATCCATGGATGGATTACTAAATAGCTGTGTAACTCTGTAGACCTGGTCTCTGTTGCTGTATGTATGTATTGTACAATTGATGTATGTTTCTTAAAGGAGCAATGTGTACGATATCTACTGAATGAAATCATAAAATGACCTTATTATATCATCAGACATTAAGGAAACATGTTATTTTAAAGTGCTGGCTCCTCTGACAACAATGCAGCAGCCAGTAAGTCCTCCTCCTAAGTTTCGATTCTGTTGCGGAATGGTTTGTTTTAGTTTTACCAGAGAAAATGGAAGCCGGTTTTGAGGCAACCCTTGGTTTGCCAGGCAAAAGGCAAACCAACAGGTTCTGCAGTGATGGAAGCGGGCAAGCAAACTGGTTCAGATATAACTGATTTTACCCGACCATAACAAGACCAGAAATGTGGTAAATCTAGGATAAATATTGGCGGTGAATAAACGGCGAGAGGTCAGAATGCAGAAAGGTTTCAAGACTGATGCAGAGTTGATTAACGACGTTGACACAGAAGCTTCAGGGGGAAGAAATTTGGACTGCAGTTTCCATTTTAAACTCCACATGTCAGAGTTACAGATTGCTTCTTTAATCTGAGAGAAATCCAAAGCTGTAAGGTCAAAAACCAACTCCTACTTCTAAATGAACTAAAAAAGCTATAATTATTGTACAATCAAGGCATTTTTTTTCTGCAGCTCTGTTCATGTATTAAGATCCTTTACTAATGATCCTTGAATCTCAAGAGCTCACTCCTAACCAGGAGGCCATGTTGTTTCCTGAAAGCTGCTGCCAAGCTGTCCAGTTTCCATTTCATGGTGACTCTCAGTCTGCTCAGGAGCTGTCCAAAACAGATCTCAAGTGGGTGTTGATAAATATTCTCGATATTCTCTTGGCAACCTCATCCACTGTGAGAATATGTTTCCTGATGAATCTTAAACATAGTCCGTCTTTGAAAATGCTGCTTCTAATTCACTCAGGAAATGATTGAAGTTTGAAAATCACTTTGATAACACACATGACGGTGACTTTACCAGATAATTAATAAATCCTTTGGCTTTGTCCCTGCACGAGTCACTGCGCTAGGAGATAAAATGTTCTCCACTTGGTGCCAGCACTTGACAGCTTGGTGGTCTTTGCCACCAAACTCACCAGCTATAAAGTGACAGATAGCAGGAATTAACTACGCATCTAATTGCAGAATTTACAAGCATAACTTACTGAGCAGATGGAAGTCATTGGTGTGTTTGGAGTCACTTTATTCAAACCCCAGGATAGTGCAATGCTTACAACGTCCAGAGGAATATATTCCTCTCCAAAGGGGGATTTATTTAAGATAATACAAAAAGTTAGAGGCTATTTGGCTCTGCACTGGTGTTGTGTTATTGAGCCTTGGCATGTGCACAGTGAACAACTGTGTATAAAAGATGAATAAATGATAAATCTATATGACTTATGCTCTGCTCTGGAGTCCATACCAGATCTGGAATACTGACATTGACCATATGCATGTCAGTGCTGCCAGGCCACGGAGCCATTTGGACCCAAAGTTGACTGTACATGTTTTTTTGGAGTTATGATCCTCACTTTTGTGGGCTGCTACAGCAAGTCACTAAAGAATTAAAGAGCTTATCTAATCTTAAAAAGTGATTCACAAGATCATTAAGATCAGATTTGAGGTGCTTTCACATTAGAGAAATGATGCCATCCTAATAAACATGCACAGCAATGAAATGAAAGTCACATAAATTAGAGTCTCAAAAGAGTAGATTAGCTTCTTCTGTCATCAACTGTATTACCCAGGATGTCTTATATATGTAAAGATGTCTTTCAAAGGTTTCACTTTCATTTTTGACTCATTCATAACCATCTGATCTCTAAATCGGAGCCATCATTTCTTTTCCATTCCACACTGAAATTGGGGGAAAGCAATTCCAAGCAACAGCCAATTGCAATATCTTAAACAGATATTCAAGGAGGGGAACCAATCAACATTCAGTGGTGCGGTGTTGAATGGAGATAACAGAGGCTGAATAGATTTTTGAAAGTGCATAAAATGGTAAAGTAGACCCTCAAACATATGCAGAGATTGACAGTGGGACACTGAGTGAGTCAGACAGGATACTAATGTCTGCCCTGTCATTCGGTCGTCCCTTTTAGCAAGCTTCTTCTCACTGGCCATGTGGGACTGAGTCTGAGTGACAAGACACTGACATTTACAATCTCCCAGTCTCAAAGTGTGGGCACGCAGGCCTGTTTCTAAATGTACTGCAGTGGATGGCCTGGATCATCATTAGTGAATATGATGTAAAATAGACATATACTGTATATAGATATATACTTCAGAATGTCTGTGCTAGTGTGTGCTTTTAGCATTTGTTTAGAATAAAATATTATCATAAAAATAATAAAATAAAATCTTGGCAATAAATATAGAATACTGAGACAGACACTTAATGCTCCAACAAATTAGGACAAGCTGTGCAATATCATAACAATACACACCAACAAAAAGTAAAATACACTAAAGATATATCAGGGCAATCACTGTAGACTATCTCTGTATGAAAATATACTGTCAGAAAATAAATAAAAACTGTGTACAATATCCACTGAACATACTATAAAATACATTAGAATCTACTTGAGATTTAATATACTCCACAGGGATCACAGATAGAGGTTTAGGTGTTGAACTTAATTCTCAGAGTTAAATGATAAATAGCATAGGCTAACGTCAGTGACTATATATGGTGATGTTCAGTGTGTTGCACTACCTCAACTTGCACCGGCAACGCTCCCTGCGACTAAACACCTACCCGATCACAAAGTCTTGCCATGTTGCTAGGAGACTTTATGTCCAGGCAAGTGGCAGACTAATAGGCACTGAATAATTCAGCATCAGTACTTGAGGTGATGCTGTTAAGAAAGGTTATATCAGCATGGAAGGCCATTTTCTTCCCCAGACCTTTTGAAAGAGTGAAAATGGGGCTGCATCGCTGCAAGTTCTGCTGGAACTATTTATGTATAATATTTCCTCACCTCCATCCTTTGAAGGGCATGCAGTCACAAATGCTTTTGTCTTTTGTCTTTTTTTTTTTTCTATTCCATCCCGCTGCTCATGCTATGTATAGGGAACCTCTCCATGCCTTTGGCACAAATTAATCCAGGCTGCCTGTCCACCAGAAACACACCTCATACAGAGCAAGGGCACATGCGTTTACTTCACATCTTCCTGCAAGGCCAAATATACAGAGACATATCATTTAGAGCTGTCTTCTCTTACTATCTGCTGTTTTTCTGTCTTAACAGTACAGAATTTCAACAAGGTGAGCAGCTATTTATGCCTAACAGGGATAAAAGGGCTTTGATTTATTTGAGACTACTGAGAAATGAGACTACGAAAGAGTGGTGTTAGAAATAATGTATAAACTTCAAACTGATGTATGTGGCAGTTATTGTAAATAGATGTTGCTTTAGACTCTAATTCTAACTCTTCAAAACATCACCACCTTAGAACTGGTAGTTCATGTTATACAAGGTGGGATGTGAGGCTTCACTTGCTTGAACTAAAAGGAAATTGCTCGTAACCTTTTTTTTCAGGAGAATAACAGATGGCACACATGTTGGAAAATACAGCTTAAGGGCTTCTGTGAGGTTCAGTCTGCTCATGCAGCCTCAATATGTACAGACAGATAAGTGGGGAGGATGAAGGTAGTGTATTTGTTGAGTCATATAGTAGGCGCTTGTCACTGTGACGTGCTATAAATACTGCTAAGACAATCGATAGCCCTGATCAACTGTCTTCTATCCTCCTACACCACTGTCAGCACCTCAAGGAACAACATGACTTTGACTTATTCACAATAGAATAATTTTATCACTCGAAAACAAGTAAGTCATATCACACAAAATAAGATAAATGAATAAACAACAACCAAGTTTAACATGTCCACTTCTGTTTTACAGTCTATTGACCAGACACATAGGGCTCTAATCTTGCACTTTTTCCAGTTAGTTTAGCTTTTTCTGTTTTGAATTTATTAATTATTCCTTATTAGACCTCTGACTTCACCTAAATAGTTCCACTTGAATGTTTTTTGGAAAAGGTGCTAAATACTGGTAACACTGTACATGCTTTACAAGAGCCTAAAGGTAGCCTGCTTACAACTGTGGGACCCTTTAACTCCAAATCAGATGGAACGTTCCAATGTCCAGTCAGCCACAGCCTGGAGGTCAGTCAATTTTTCCTTTATTGCATTCTGCACATTGCTGGTGGTGGCCTTGAGGCCCACCAGGTGGACTGGCCCATCTGGCATTAACCAGAATTGCCAGATGGTCAGTGTGTGCCCGAGTGTACTGTAAGACTGGCTGATTTTATCCATTTCTTTTAAAGATGATTTAACTAACAGCAATATCAGTTCACTGTAAAAACTAGTTGAGATTATCGGGTGCTGTGTGTGTGCCATTTTCAGATCACTGTGGAAGATGGTTATTTTAATTACACAGTATGTTTTGTCAGTGCAGATTTTTAGTTCTTTATTATCTGCGCTGTGTAAATTGAATATCAAGTTATTCTACCAGAACATTTAGATACAATTATCCCACGCAGATGATATCAGTCCTCACTGAACCTTGTTTTACAATACAACGCAGAAAGATGATGCTGCTGATCTAATAGAAACATTACAGTGGCACTAAATGATGACTGCTGCAAAATGAAAAAACTCAAAAAATCATTACAGCTTGGACTTTGATTTACTGATATTAAAACTACCACAGCATCATTTAGTTTGCTTGCAGCATAAGGTCCTTTAGCTTGCAGCATAATGCTTTTCATGAGCTTCAGAAATCTCTCTTAACTCATGGATTCATTTATATTCATCAAAAATGACTCAAGGTATTGTTGCACTGTAAGCACTAAGAGACCCTTTCCTGATTACATCATTGAAAACACTGATTTGCTTTGCTGGGCTCAGTCTGCATTGCTGCAGGCACTAAGACATGATTTTCTCCCAACCAAAAAGCACTACATCTCCCAGAAGACAATAATGTCTTTGTCTTCCGTTAGACTGATGGAAAAGTTACACCTAAATCATGTTACAGTTACACAATCTCCAGTCTGCATGCATGCACTTTTCCGACCTGTGTATAGAGTTTTTAGGAACAGAGAGTATTTTGTAGGAGTCTGTGTCACCAGCTCATCCCTCTAGGGCCTGTTACTGCGGCAATACTCAGAGCGGCTGCTGAAAATCGAGTGGTCTGGGTGACGGATGGCCCCTGGCATGATGTATGGCTGCTGCCTTCTTCCTACAGGCCTGCATGTCTTGTGTTTGGTCAAGTGACCTCCAGTTCCTGTGAGCCCCAAACTGCTGTCTGGCTGTAAATATAATCCACCGTACAACATAGCAGATGCTGAGTGATGGGCCTCATTGTCTGTGGGACAGAAATGAGATTCTTAGGGATTTGGTCCAGAAGCCTTTGCACTGAGGAATACTTCCCAGAAAAGCTTGAATTCTCTCTCTTAACTTTTTTAAATTTTGAGGTACAGCAGATTTTGAGTATGGAAAAGGCTCAGTGTTACAAAGAATTCATGTAGCCTAAAATCCCTTTAAAGAGATGCAATGCATAATTATTATCATTAAAGGTGCAATGCAACAGAATTTTAAGCACTAAAATACACAACACCTACATTTTAATTACTTTGATATTTTTTAATATGAATTCGCTTTTTCCTTAATTTCAATTTTTTTGGCCTTTGCGTTCAGATGACAGCTAGAGAGAGACGAGAGATATGGGGAGGAGAGTGTGGGAATGACATGCACAGAATGTTCCCAGGTTGGGAGTAAATCATGCGACCACTGTCTTGGTATATGGGGCACCTGCTCTACCAAACTGACCTTAACGGGTTGAAATGTGTTCAATTCTATCAAGAGAATTTTGACAGTGACCATAGTCAAGCATAATTCTACTTCTTGAATTTCCCTCGGGATCAATAAAGTATCCATCTATCTATCTATCTATCTATCTATCTATCTATCTATCTATCTATTAACTTTCTTTATATGGGCACAACATCTATGAGCATGGTGGATCCCCATCTTAAACGATGTTTAAATGTTTGCAAAAATGTAAACAATCACCATTAGGAAGCTATCAGACTTCTTATTGAGAAGTTAGTGATTTATTTGTAAGTATTAACCTTATTAAGGGTACATTTAAATAAATTATGTTTTTTCCCTTAATACTGATTTTTTTTAGCTGCATGGCTGATCTCCAGATTGTAAGATTGTCAAATGTTTGCAGGTTCTGGAAGGTTGCGATGATACGATACACTTTATAGTCCCCTTGGGGAAATTAAAAATGAAGTTGTTGAAGACACTTTTTTGCATTATTCAACTATTTAAAAATAAAATTGTTGTACTTCTGGATGACAGGCAGTGTCAGTGGAAAAAAAGATTGCAGATTTGCCCGTCACATCAAAATGTATTTAGAAAGGAAAAACTGGCTCCCCTCACAGCCTTCCCAAAACAACAATTCAACCAGTCTGCTGATCTCACAGAGATGAAATACTATGTTACCTGTCCTCTTGGGCCAATCAGAGAGGAGCTCTAATCAGTGCCAGATTGACTCCAGGTGTAATTAATCTCGCCTCACCTGGAGTGAATGAGACTCAAGCAGCATGATTAAACAAAGGAAAAAAATACCACACGTGCCTTCTTAAGTCCAAACATATCAAAGAAATATATAACATAAACATTCAGTTTACTTTAACTTTAATTAGAAAAAAACAAGTTTAATTCTTAAATTAGTTTTAGTCATTTTAAGTAGCCTACTTTTAGTGATACAAATTATTTACATATTTTTACATATTCACATTGTCTCTTGAACGAGAGGAATGTGCACCTTCCTCTCGGCCTAGAACGTCAACATCTATCAAAAATAATCTACATTTTTGCATCGGAGACGGTATACTTCATAACAAAAATAGTGGTTTAATTTTTAAACCTGTGCCACATTTGTATGTTTTTTATTGCTGGTGGTTGTGTTACAGTGCTAGAGTGTGTAGGCCTGTTAGAAAACATGTGCTTATTCCGTGAGTCATTAGCCTTTATAGTCCACCTAGCATCATTTCACAGCATGACCCTTTATTATGGCCAACCCTGCAATCTGCAAGCCTGTGAAATACCAGAGTCAAATCTGTAATTCCTCAGTATGCCACAAAGTAATTCTATGATTCTCACTTTTGCTGCCCTGCATACAGTGCACACCTCTCACCACTAAATAATGGGTCAGTGAACTTCCATAACAGAGTGACGTGCCAAGCGCTGACACAATGCATTTTCCCCGCACTATAGCTTTTCCGGTAAATACACACTGTGAGAAATTAGATTTGGCAGGTCCTTCAACTCTCCCCCTGGGGATCTGTAACTTTCGCGACTGCATTTTTTTTTTTAGCTCAAAATAAGCAGTTCACCTCAAAAGCACCACGCATTTCACATATTTGACCGTTTGCTTTGACCTCTTTAAAAGCTTTAAGGCAATGAAACATCTGGGGGAAAAAAACAAAAAGTGCAAAAAAATCTCATCCACTGATAAAAAAGCATGTCATGGTAACATTACAATTTCCTCCTTGACTTGAAACCTCACTCTTTCACTGCAAGTAAACAGAGAGAAGGAATTGGCTTTCCATATACACTAGACTCTTGAAAGATTAAGTCAAAAATCTGGGATGGGTTTTGAATCATTATCATCATTTGATCAGATTTTTGGAAGAACAAAATGCACAAAGGGCAAATACGAGTGTTAAGGCTAAAGTTTGCTTTCTCTGGTTTGATAGTGACGCTGCTGCTGCTGCTGCTTCAGTACAGTTCCCCTGCTCCCCTATATTTCAGAGGCATTAACCTTACCTCTTATTTAACCCAGAGCTGGTGGCAGGGCTGGAGGATAAAGTTGCAGCTATTCCAGATTAGTCTTGTATGTTCTCTGCAGCAATCCCCTGGCAACAGTGAAGGGAAAGACGAAGGGTGGATCCTATCCCTTTTCACTATTCTTTTTACCTTAACCCCAGGGGAAAACGTCATGAGGTTAAGAAAAGATGTTAGGAGAATTCATAAAGGACTAAGGGAAAGGCGACTGCATTGCTCTGAGAACGTCCACTAGGCTACATAATTATGCGACAGGGGAGGTTAATGACGTGAGTCTGCCGTCGTGAAACTACAATTTTACGAAAATGGACTACTAGAAGCGCATCTAAAAAACTTTCCCTTGTGCCTTCTTACTGGTGAAATAATCCTACAGTAATTACCACAGGGTTGGAATTGATATGAAAGGAATATAGGCTACCAGGCTACAAGTAACAAAAGTGAAACCAAATGGTTTCCTTAATCAAGGCAAGGGTTTCAGCATCTGTGACTGAAGGTCACATTATTTATGATATTGCTTAAGGCTGCCACAACACTCAAAGTGAATAAATAACAAATGAAATCTGAGAATAGGCTACTCTAAAAGTTAACTTCACTTTGGTCGTTTTACAACATCAGCATAGCGTTCATGGGTCGCCTATGGCATATTAATGCAATGGTAACTTACATGATCTGTGTCCCTTTTCGGACTCGTTAGTTTTTTTTAATTAACGTTTTAAATTACAATTTCTCGTATGACATCAACATCAAATAATAGAAAGGCTTCTCCACTAAACATTATACAAGAAAGTATAAAAGCAATGTTCACCTTCTTCACCCACACAAAATGAAAATAAAGAAATAAAATAAACACAAAGGCAGTAACAAATTATAAGTGAAATCAATAAATAAACCAAATGCAGATTGTCTCCACATTTCTCCTCCAGATCTCAGTCCATACAGTCCTCCATTTCCTCGCAGGACCCCCCTCATTAGACCACAAGTCTTCCACAAAACAGCGTTCTTACAATTCAAAACGGCCGCAAGGAATTGTGGGACGGCATTATCTCATCTCCTCTCGTAAAGGATGGTCCGGTGTTTCCTATGCTAAAGGAGGTTATAAAGGAAGCATTGACCCACCTTTCCTTAGCTTTTAGAGAATTTGAACGGCTCTTATCATGGCCGCCACTTAGATGCTTCCGGGTCATTTCACTCAGTAAAGGAACCTTCCTAAGCAAAAAAGACAATTTGAATGCACCCACAGTCTTTCAACACTCCCTTTTAATGACCAATACAAACATGCACAATAAGAAAGTAAGACGGTACTCCAATTCGAAAATCTATTCATTCATCTTCAGTTAATACTTTGGAGAATAATGTTTTCAAGACAGAGTCCAAAGGGAACAGGACAGATGGCCTGTGCTGTTACTACATTTTCCTGTCAGCAGTTGAGTTTTGCCGTAAGTAAAGCCCTGAGTATACTTACTTTCAACCAGGTGTAAGTGAACGCATGACATCAGCCTTGCGTATAATGCGTTGGTTTGGAGCGTTGGTTGTGCACGTCCTTAGAAATTAACGCTTCAAGTCTTCGAGTTCTTTTTCTAGTAAGAAGGTAGGTGATTGGAGCTTCTCATTGTGGTGTCGATTAAATGCTGCATCATGTTGGTTGTGCTATTTGTGTAGTTCCCTGTCTTCTTGCAATATTTGCACACAGTTTTTGTCTCGTCTGTTATCTTCTCACCTCTCTCATTTTCTGTCTTGGGGAAGCCAAAATGCTTCCACACCTCCGATTTAAAAGACGGGGATTCGTCCTCAATTTCAAAGTCTTGCTCTGCAGCTCCCAACCGCCTCTTCTCTACAGCTGCTGACGCTCACGATATTAATGCGATTCATGTTTCAGAGTACTGATGTGAACCTTGACACCTTTGAATCGATTTATCGCGATTTAATGATTAATCTTTACATCCCTATTACATATTGCTCCTTTAACGGTCTCTGGATGATCTTAATGACTTAAACTGACGGGATTGATACTTTTCAATTGGAAACAACTTGATTGATGGCCATGAAATGCAATAGATATATACTGTGTAAATAAAGAGGAGTGGTAATCAGTTTCCACAATTGTATGGGATAGCCTAAAAAGCATGGCTGTGAACTCGCTCCTGTAAATACATTAGACACTTTCAAAGTTTATAGAAAAGCAAAACTAAATCTCTTGTGTGCCGATTAACTTCTTCTCTTACCTCATACATTAATATGTGTTGCAATTACTGTAAAAGTCAGCCAGCAGTAAAATCCTTTTTTTTCCTTTAGTTTACACAAGACTCAGTTTGACATCTTGTTTTATCTGTGGAGATTCTGTCTGCCTACACGTCCCCTCAGTGTCCATAGGTCTTCACTTATACAAATGAGTCTGACTCAGAGGTGACCTCCTGCCTCTTTTCTGGATAATAAGATAAGGCTGATGTAAAACATGGTAGTTTGTAATCATGTTGTTTTACCTCTGCTAAGTGAAATCCTCAGTGTAAGTGCGGTGTCAGGGTTATGCAGATGAGAACAGCAGAGATACAGAGGTTGAAGATGGATGAAGGTTATAACTTCTAACCCTTTACTCTAACCTCAAAGTGCAAATGTTCATGTTGCATAAAATCAAGTGTCATTTCTTAAGCAATGAGTTTGCACTTACTGGGGCAATTTCTTTTTTATTTGATCACATATTGTTCAAACATCATTTATCTTGCAGCCCATTTTGTCAAATTGTATTTGATTATTTAAAATTATTTTGCATGTAGTATCTGCTTAGTTACAAGCTTCACTGGCATTAGTAGGATATTTTCTTTGTTCCTGGGAGAAAAAAAGATGAAAGGTCTCACACACACCCACGAGACACACACACACACACACACTCATCACACCTTCCCACACACAAAGCCAGTGTGATTTGTGTATAAAGCGGACAGCATCCTGCTGCTCCTCCAAAATTACATTCTGGCAGGTGTAAAAATTTGCTCTGGGAGAACACTCCGCACAAGTTTATTGTACACCAGCTTGGCTATTTTACAGGTGCGATTCATGCTAGCAAAGACGGCTGCATCCTCAGAGGATCCCTCTCCAGTCTCAAACCCACGAGCTCTGTGCCTGCCAGCAGGATTCAAAAGCTTGCTGACTCAGCCGTAGAATTGTTTTCCTACCCGACAGGTGAGCTTCATTAACTTCATCCAGTTATGTAGCACTGGCAGATTTTCACTATCATTTTGCTTTGCCCTGAAATGCAACGGATAATTAAATTGGCTGGGTAGAATATTGAGTTTGAACTTTCCAGAGATATATAAATATTAATGTAACTTATGAGAACACAAAAAGCTTCTGCTGGAAAACCAGCATGAACTTATCTGCTGATTTATCGTCTCACTATATCTCTCCATGTGCATGTGTGACAGAGCTGACCACGGAAATGTTTGACAAGATTAAATGGGAGTTGGCCCAGAAATTGTGGACAGAAGTCAATTAATTTGAATCCCTGGAATGTCTGGGAACACTCTGCTAGTCTTTCATCCCTCAGAAAATACAATTCAAGTGCCATCAAACAGCTTTTAGCCCCCAACTGCCTCAGCTCCAACCGAACATGATGGTTATGGTTAGAGTGCTATTTTTGTCTGTGTTTATCACCATTTAATCTTTGCTTTATTACAGATGCATTGTATCTTTATTCAGCACATACTGAGCTTTATGTCAAGCTTCCCATTTTGTCTGTTTGACGAAGTATCATGATGCCAAAAACCAAATTACAAGACACATGGTGCATGTAAAAATGTACACATCTTGTGAATATGATTAAGGACACTGTGATTCAATTAAAAATACAGTTTTGTGAGTACACAGGGGTCACAGTTTCTCATGTTTTCAGTGACTCTTTAGCACTTTAATATCATTATTATAGTAATGCTTTGAATTATAGTCAATAAACTGCATTCAAAGTTATAGCCATGCTTTAAGTTTGAGCTGAAAAAAATCAAGGCCAGAATGTGGTGCTGTGAGTTGTGTAAAGCTTTTATCCCTATAAGGTCCCTCCATGTCCATGTGCTGTTGGCGTTGCATATGAAGGATGCCGCATATAGAATAATACTCCCACTACACCGGACATATTTAAAGTGCTTTCCTCATCAGTTGTTTAGTTTCTCTAACACAGCACAGGCCTCCCCATCATTATCCTCTATGACAGCCTCATCTCCACACAATGTTTCGTAGCAGAGATGGTGGCTCGAGAGGCAGACACTGGTGAAATAATGGAGGGAATATACGAGCATAGCCACAGGCTCTGGATTGTTAGCAGGCTGAGTGAAGCTGCTTTGCTGCACTAGTTTGCAGACCCCCAGGGCAGCCAGTCCGTGTAAACAGAATATTTATTTAATCGTCTTCCTTACATAGGGGACTGTTCCAACTGGAGTAAAATGCTGCACATGGATTTATTTTACTCTTCCCACTTGCAGAGCTTTTCTTTCGATAGTGTGTAAACCTTTCGCTGCTTATTGATTAGTTAGTGTATCGATTTAAGGGAGCATGTCAGTGGAAGATGCTGTTGTTAGTTGGTTGATGAAAACATTTTGCTATTCAGCTATTCAGCATGAATGAACAATTTGAAATGTGTTCTTTCTGAATAGTGGAAACAATTGCATTGTGTGTGTGTGTGTGTGTGTTTGTCCTATCTTGTGATGGCACATGTCTCGCCCCATGTTGTGAGTGCTCCCACTGAGCCGTAATAACACACCTCAGTGCAGTCTGAAATATTCATGGACAGGTAAGCCCATCACTCTGAGTCAGTCACATGGATTCCTTATTATCACCCCCCTCTGCTGCAGCCCCCAGGTCACTTTATTCCTCCCGCCTTTTGCTGCATCCCCACTCACCTCTCGGCTTCTGGCTGCACCCTGTACATCCCCCCAGTGATGAGGCTAGAGCTCCAAACACCACCTGTCTTACACTTATCAACGTTTTTCTATTGGTTTTCAGACAGATTCAGGGGGATTCCATGGAATTCAGAAAATGTCTTTGTATTCAATCAGTATATTATTCAGTGTTGAGACTAGAGTCCAGCCTAAGACAAAAACAAAACCTTTGTGGGACTGAAACCAAGTCAAGAACTAGACCAGGTTAACACTGCATTAAACGCACAGTATGTAAAATCCGCTGTTGGGGGCTATCAATCAAAACAATAACAAAAGATGATGTCAAGGCTTGCGGTGTATCATGGGAGTAAAAACGAACAAACTCCGTGTTGAATCAATACGAACGGGTGAAACTGACCTGAGAAAGACAATATGTGTACTGACGATGTATCCAAGTATAATTTACATGACGTTTTATATCACAGCAGCACATACAGCGACAGAATGGCAGCTTTCAGTAGCAGCTAGCGCTAGCTTAAACAGCGGTCTTTGACGTAACATCCGGTGTTTCCTTGACAACGATCAACATTTCGTGTCTGTCATGGCGGCTTATCATGGCAGCTGCCTACAAGACGCGTCCCGCTACAACGGATTACGGATTTCTCTGGCTTTGATAACTTTTGGAAATATTTGAGGTGATGTAAGTTCTCAACTAAAAAATATACATGTATATAACATGGATTTAGTCAATTTTTAATTTAAGTTATATATTTTAATGTAAACATTAGCATGCAATTCTACATACTGTACCTTTAACTACATCCCTCTTATACACTACGCTAACTAAATTTACTGGCCATTGAATAGCACTGCCAATGACAAAAAAATGCTCAGCTTCACTGTCTTGTGAACAAGACCGATCTCAAGTACTACAGCCCTTCTTTTCATATTCAGTGTGTTACCTTTAAGAGGAACACTATGAGGCTCATTGAATTTCGTGTGTCTTTGTTGGTGCTGTCTGCACCTCTGAAGAGAGTACATACCTGAGATATAAGGTTTTCGTCCAACAATGGCAAGCCATCGTGGTTCTGTTGAGTTAGAAAAAAAAGCAAAAGAAAAGGATTTCAATTGCTTTTTATATTTTGGCTCAACAGTTCACAGAGATATGAGAAAATAGAGGAAAAAGAAGCAGAAGAAATACTTATTCAAGACCTCAATGGAAAATCCTTTTTTCATCCTGTTGTTTAACACACAAGCCTAAAATGCACACGTGCAAACATTACCTATACACATGCATAAATGTTTGTAGGGATTTCAGGGCAAGGGGGGTGCAACATAGTCAGCCTGAGCAGACAACCCCGAGAGCTCCCAGTCCATACTCTGTACTGACTGGTGTGTGACTTGAATCAGTGATCTTCAGGTAATCAAGCCAAGTCTCCATGTATTATGCTGATGCCACCCTTATGGATTGCATGCAAAATAATGTCGCTCTTCTGCTTTAAAATTTGGTGATAAAGATTAACATGAAATTAAGCCCCATTTTTCTTCTATTTATGGTTGACATTTTTATGCAATGGCCATTCAATGCATATCAATTCAATTACTTATTATTTCTATTGTAAGTGGAACCGCCTTCCACTACCACGATTCAAGATCCTTTCCAACACATACTGTACATAGAATGTTATTTTGTTTGGTTCCTCTGTAAATGGATGGAGGAGTCACTCTTCTTTAAGAATATCTGCTGAGGGAGTATTTGCTGTATTGTTATAAACTGCGATTGCTGTTACAGTACATGTGATATGTGCTACTGTACAGCCTCAGACAGGCCTATGTATTCATTGTAGAAAATGTTGCTTATTGATTTTTATGTAGCTTTCTGCTGTCTAACACAAGCAGATAAACCGTTGGCCAATGCACAAACTGAGTTGAGACAAAAATGTTCCTTATGTCTGTCAAACTTTGTCAAATAATCGTCAGAAACAATTGAAAGAACAACCAAAAAAAAACATTTTTTTTTTTTAAACTTAGTTGAGTGTAGGTAAAGGCCAGTATAAATTCTTCATGAGCAAATCTTGCAAAATTCCAGTTAGGTCAGATCAAGCTCTAACCTTTCAAGCAGAGTTGAGGCCTTGCAGGAGCAAAGCAGTTACTCCTGAGCAGCAAAACATCGCTGATCACCCCTGTAGCCGAGGTTGCGCAGCGAGGTCAAAGTCAACTTGCAGCAGGTCATGGCCTCATCTAGGCACTGTCAAAAACCCAGAACAGAAAAGCAACCTTTTTTTTGTCCATTTGAGAGTGTATTTTCTCATGAAGATTTACAGATCCTGACTGTTTTTTTTAACGACATCTACATTCTTACGCAGTCACACCTGGGAGCTTCTCACAACAATCACACTTCCCACTGCTTTGCTGCAGGCGCTTGCTGTGAAGTTGTTTGCTCAAGGGCACAGGGATATTGGCTGTTGAGGGACGAATATGGGTTCAAATAAAGACCAGCATGGCTCAGATGAATATTGAAGGCGCTGTTATCATTTGCAGACAATAATCTCTTACAAGGGATCTTTCTAATGTCATATATCCTGCAATAAGACACAAACCTCTGAGGAAAGCAACAAGGCAGAACTAAAAATAAATCAATCACTGAAATATCAAGCCTCAAGTCACAAGGATGCACTGATGTACTGTAATATATCATTGAAGTTACTGTTAATATTGTTTTTCAAAGAGTAGTTCATGCAAGATGAAAGCAGATACGAAAACAGGAGACATTTGTGTTAACCTGTGTCTTCTAGGTTGAAGGAAAAGCAAAACAGTGTTTGAGACACAACTTTAATAAAACAATCTTTTCCCTGTTTCTGTATTGTGAAATCTAATCTCCTGTGTTGACATGTGATTTCAGCTGTTCTATGTTTATTCTATCACAGACAATAGGGTCTCTCAAACAATAGCAGAAGAAGAAGAAAAAAGCAAAAAATACATCTTTATCTCAGTATTTCATCAGATAAAACTTTGTTGCTTTTCTCTCCCCTTTTCTTTCTCTCTGTCTCTGCTCGCTGTAATTGGAAAACAGGCTCCTTCTAATGATGTTTACTCAGCTGTGTTGTGATTCTTAAAGTCTTGTCCACATCTTACGCAAAGCCAAACACACAGAGCAGGGTTTTTAGCTCTTTTTGAATAAGAAGCGGACGAAAAAAAAGACGGATACATAAAAAAAGAAGTCCAGATCATGCTCCTGTTAACTCTTACTTATAGCATAACACAAGGAGGCCATTAAGAATCCACACACAGTGGAGGAACATTAAAAGAAATAGTGAGGCATGAAACAATAAAATACAGCTGGCACAACACTACCATACCGGATGAGATATTTTCTGTTGAAAGATCAGGGGGACCTATGAGAGTAGTTTAGATAGTGCTACATACAGTGTGACCAGTGATATACTGAAAATAGTGCACTTAGCTAGAAAGATAAAGCACACACCAGAGTAGTCACCGACCCTGAGATATTACTGCAGAATTCTTGAGAGGTTTTTGTAGTCTTTGACTCAGCAGTCAGTTTACATGCAGCAGGACTGACAAAGGTGACAGTTAAGCATCTACGCAGGGACATGACCGAGAAAAGAGAAAGACCTGGCACAGCGGGAGTGGAAAGCAGCGTCTGTGTGTGCATAAAGGAGGAGCAGGGGAGGTGAAATGTTAACTAAAGATATAAATACCAATAGTTTAATTTAGTTAATGTGAAAAGGGAATTTTACAATGAGAAGTGGTGAGTACTTTTAGTGATGTTGTTTGTAATGCTAGCTTTAACAGCAAAATGATTAAAAACAATTCGAGTTGGGGATACAATCAAATTTCTACTTAATGGTTGGCTAAAATAAAACTCCAAGGTTGTAATTTTCCAATGTTCAACTGCAGACATCCTTCTATCACAATTTGCAGTCATCTAACTTTTACGGCACACCATGTTTATTTTTTTAAAGTATTTTGTCATGAGCTGGATAATGACACATTACACAAGAACTGGAAAAACATGGTTTCAAAGTTAAGGTGGCCAAAGAATATATATATTCTATATACTAAAGAAGATTCAAAGAACCAAACATCAGCCAAGTTATGAGTTGTGTTTATCAATTGAACAGTGTTTTGGCTGTTGGGTAAATGGTAATGGTAAATGGACTTGAGCTTTCATAGTGCATTTCTAGTCTTTTGACTACTCAAAGCGCTTTTACACAGCACATCACACCTACCAATTCAAACCCATTCACACACTGATGGCAGAGGTTTCTATGTAAAGTGACCATAAGAAATAACTAATCCCATTCATACACATGACGCTGACCCAGCAGTGGGACCAATCCAGGGTTAAGTGTCTTGCCAAAGGACACATCGGACATGTTGCCGCAGGAGCTGGGGATCCAAACAACAACCCTCCAGTTGAGAGACGACCGACTCTACAAACTGAACCACAGCCGCCCCAAGTGGAAAAGGTGGTGAAAGTGTTATAAAGCTTAAACATAAACTATATAGATGGCTAAATCCAACAAAAAACAACAACAACCACTGGTGCCACTCAGTTGGCAACAGAGAGAAAGAGAGAGGATGCAAGTTGCCTGCCTGATTTGAAATGCACATGGGAGACAGGCCATATGATCGTAGGTTTGAAGGATCCCAGCCTACCAGCGACCTACCAGGCTGGGGGACAGGCCCTGCAAGCTGAAAGGCCATCAAAATATGTTTTGAGCTCTATTGTCCTTGCAGATCCATCTGAAAAATCACAAGTCATGTGTCATATAACATGATAACACTACAATGAAGCATTTTTTTTAGCCCTACAGTACGGTGCACGGATTGAAAGGCACTTTAAAGGCGTGAAGTTATCTCAAAAGACACTTATCTCACCGCTGCAAGGACCTTTGATTAGCAGAACATTGCTTTTGTGAAGTGAAGCCAGCAAAATAAAAAGGCTTCAGAAGGGTCAATTGCTTACCGACCTTACAAGTTTCTCTGTTAGAAATTATGCAGCCATGCTTAGAAAATAACCATGAGTAATGAATCAGATTATTTCTCTACAGACGTCACTCAGACAGCACTGTTAACCTGGCAGCTCCTGGAGAAGATGAAAAAAAAGAGAAATAGAATGACCATCCATCCTCCTTGACATTTGGTATTTGAGAAACACTTCAAAGAGGTCCTCTATTACCTCTGTGTAGCCATCATCCCAGCCTTCAGCTCTAGTCAGACGTGGGGAAGAGTGAGCCATCTGAGAACTCTTAATATCTCAAGAAATTGCCTTTCAAAGCACTCAATTTAGATAGCTATTATTGCACTGTTTCAGAAAGGTTCTTCAGAGCAGCTTTCTTGCCAAACTTCCTTTGACTTTAACTGATCTTCATTTGGAAATATAAAACAATGTTTATCACACGACATGGTAAATGGCACATGTCATATAAACAGTAAGCCATGCTGAATCTTTAAAAGTAGGCTTATTGTTCATCTGTGACATACACCCTGCAAACAAATAGAAATACTACATTCTAGTAGTTGCATTGCTTTTGGTTTTCATTGTCATGGATGTAAAAATGAATAATGGTGTGAATAATGTGTCAGCCAAGTGTCAGCCCAAGAGGCAACAAATGCCATTGTACAAAACGACAGTGTTGATAAGCAGAATGAAGCCTATATGGCAGATTTTCTTTGCATCGTGTGTGTTGGTGTGTGTGTGTGTAAGAGAGAGAAAGAGAACAAGCAAATTTTAGCTTGAAGGAACAAAAGAAATCAAAGTCTGTGGAAATAAAGTAAAATTGCCTTTTAAGCCCTTTCATTAAAAATGTCCCTCTATGAACAATAGACTTGAATTCTAATTGAACATGTGTTTTAATATTAAAAAACGTCCAAAGGACATTTAACAGTAACAAGAAAAGATTTGTGAGAAAAAAGAAAAACAATTGTCAAACTCGCCTACTGCCTCCCATCAGAGCACTTGCTAATACCTTTTGAGGAGAATAACATCATTTCCATTTGTCAGCCTGAGTGCAAGAGTTGTGCACTGATTGCCGACTGAAGCCGCGGCCGGCTCTCTTAAGGCGGACAGCACCTTTATGGTTGGGAGTGGAAAACGGCCTCTGAATAGAAGAAAGGGAGTTGAGCGGCAGGCAAAGATGAAAGCTGCAGCTAAAGTGGTGAGACTGGCATTTGTGTGAGTCAGGACCTGCAGGGTTTAACAGTATGCTACATTTTTCACTCAGGTAGAAGAAAAGATGGATGTTGGAAAAGTGCAGGGTATGAAATGTAATCACACTATACAAGTACAAGGATATAATCGCCTGAAGGACATTTCTACTATTTAAGCATTTCTATATCTAATTTTCTTTTTGTATTTTACATCTTAATACATGTTTTCTGTTGTTCTTGTTATGCTTAGTCTGTTCTTCATGACATGAACAGGAGGATACACCAAGGAATCATTTTTGTTATATCATGTTGTCTAATCAATTTAGGTTGAAATCAGTGTTTATGTTTGAAATGCCGTGTGGAAAGGTAGCAAATCAAATAATAATTACTCATTTTATTACCCAGTTTGTTTTAAAATGTAAGAAGTAGAGCATATAAGATTTTTGGAGGTAGAAAGTTCACGTGGTTTGTATTGATTTTGGCGCCCCCTGTAGGGAAAGCATTCTACCCCTCTCCAACGGTTACATGCATTAAAGATAACTAGGCAGAAATAGTCAAACTTGTCTCTGATAGTCTGGTTTGCTTTTGTAGCTTGTATAGAGGCATCAGTATTAATTTCAGTCTGTTTCAAAACCAGCGGAGCATTTTACACAGTACTGTAGCTTTAAGAACAGTTATGTAGTATTTGTTCTTTACGTCTGCATGCTTTGAGCAGAGTGTGTGTGTGTGTGCCGGGAAAGTGTATGTATGCGTAGGCAGGGGGCAGATCTGTTGTCTTGTTCAGTCACCCCACCTTCATCTGTACTTAACTTCTCATTAGGGACTCGTGTGACACAAGGCAACAACCTGTGACCAACTAGAAATGGTATATGGACTATGATAGCAGGGGGAGGGATGCAGGGTTGAAGGAGCGAGATCAGAGGAGGATAGCGGAGGTGGAGCTGTTTGTGTGACTTGTTGTCACTTGTCAGGTACGGCGGCCACTAGCCTTGAGATACTTGGCTGTTGTCTGCGAGTGCTTTATCATCTTGATAAATGCAGCCTTGGAGCAGTGCACTATCAGCACGCTCAGGGGCATGAGACACACTCTGACTAATGAAAAGAGAAGGTCAAGGAGAGGGAGGGAGGGAGGAAAGGGAAGGGGAGGTACACAACGTGCTGAATAAGGGGAGGAAAGGGTGAAAAGAGATGTGGTTGTAAAAGTACGGGACAGAGTGTCACATGCAACATGAAAGGTTTGTGTGTCGGAGAAGAAAATGCAAATTTCCCGTTTGTAACATCCTGCATTGTGGGAGTGTGTGTGCGGTGTTTGTTCTGCATTGTGTGTAAAGTAAGTGTTACAAACCCTTCTAGCTGCTAACTCTATTATACTTAAGGACAGAAAACTCCATCTTCAGACAAGCCCCAGCAAAGCCACACAGAACCTTGTTATGGGGATTCTCTCTACTGCAATTATTTCCAGCTTCACCCTTTCAAAACATCCATTGCACCATATTTGTGTCACTACGGCTCTAATTACATTTGACAAGAGGGGTTACATTAATTTTCTTGTACCTGCATCACTGACATATTCATCCTATCTTGAATGTTATTACAGCAGGTGTTGAGAAAAATCTCGAGCCCAGAGTTAATTTTGGAGTTGTCAAAGTGACAGCGCTGAGCCCAGGAATCCTTTTGGGCTCATTACCATAGTCTGCTGAATCTATTGGCAGGGTCCCGCATGACTGGGCAGACGTTGCTCCAGCCTTGCCGTCAGATAGAAGCAATGATCAGGGGGGTTAACAGATGCTACTCAGTCTTTGGGGTCACATCCACTCTATTCCCACTGTTGGCACTCAGACGGAGGACAACAACCATCCCGCTACCACAGCTAAGAAAAATGTTTCCTCTCGTACCCATCAAATATAAATCCATGAAGCAGTTTGTGAAATTCATAATTGGAAGTCAAAGGTCAGTCAGCGCCTTTAATCCCTTCCTCCCCCTTCTTCCTTTTCTTCTGCAGAAAAATGTGTACAGAAAGCTTTGAAAAACTGTCTACTGTGCAGTTGACTTGCTCTGAGGGAGCTCTCTCTTCCAATACATGGTAATGAGGAATGTGCAATTAAGTGGGCTCTAGCAAGAGGAAGTGCACAACAAAGGGGGGAGGGGGAGACGAGGAAAGACAGCACAAAGCTGCGAATTACACTGAACTATTTATTTTCTATACAGGCGTGGGCTTGCTAAGAAGACACTAAATATTTATCAGGAAATGGGGTTATTGATGATTTGGTAACCAGGAGGTAGAGGGGACACATCTATAAGATAAACTATTGATCTAAGTCAGTAACAATGCAGATTTTGGTTAGTTGATTATTTCTTTTGAAATGATAGATTTGATGAATTTAGTCGTATATTCAACAGAAGAAATAATATAAAGGCATACAGTATGTATGGAAAAAATCAGACATTATAGTGTGAATGAGCTGGCAAGGGCATAACCAAATACAGTTAAACTTTACTTGTCAGTGATTTTTAAAACATTTTGTACCTGAAATAAAGCTTCTTATTTTTTATTTTATTTTTTTTTCATATATTGGCCAACAATCAAGAAACATGCACATCCAAACCAAGGAGGGCAGGAACTGAGTCGAGCAAAAATGTACCTTTTATATACTGTACAGACAGTTAGCTTTAATTTAGGAATTAGCTATTGAGTTTCTTGATCACAATGACTCTCCATCAAAACTAGTAAGCAGTTATTTTCTTGTTGGAGCTAAATGTATTTTTTTTACATTCCTCATTGGATATCATAATTTTTTTTTTCCTAACGCTCTCTACTTACCATATCGAGGCTGTGGAGAAAAATATGTTTCTGTCAGTTGGAGGTCAGCGGCATATTAGAGATCAGAAGGAGTCTACCTTTGTTTTGGTCATAAATTAATCTGCCTCCCCTCATCAGGGATATTGATCACAAACTTCACTCTCTCAGCCTGTTTATCCTGTTCTATCTGCACAATCTCAAGTGAAGTTTTACAGACTGTGATTCAACTTGAATCACATTTAACTGCAGATAACGGTTCAATTGTGTCATCATCTCAAGTCCATAAGAGAACGTGAACACATCATAAACAGAATATACATACCTGGTAATACTAGCATACTACGATACAAAGGAGCTGAGATTTTCATCTTTCTCTTATCTATTCACAATGATGATCATTTGACAATTGTAACTTCATTGTTCTGTAAAAAAGAAGCCTTCAGCTTGCTCTTACATAAACCAGTCTAATGAGAACACTGACAACATAAAGGTACATCATAGATGTATCAACATTGAAAGAAAAACAACATAAAACTCTGTGAAATCAATGATTTGAGACATCTCTGCTTCTTTAAATTGTTTTTTTTTCCTCAAGAAAATTGCTTTAAAAAAATAGAACATTTAGATTTTAACAGACAAAAAGAAACTGTAAGAAATCAATAAACACGTCTGCCACTATCTCGCCTTCACAAACATGCACTCTAACTGCAGCTTTTCCATTCTCTATGATCTTGGGATTTTTGACAACCATTTAATAAGAAAGACTGTTTGTAGCACTTGAGAAGTAATGATATATGTTTTATTAAAACCCCTGCAAAAACAACAAATCCCACCAAATTTAAAGGTACAGTATGTAGAATTGCATGCTAATGTTTACATTAAAATATCTAACTTCAATTAAAAATTGACTAAATCCATGTTATATATATTTTTTAGTTGAGTACTTACATCACCTCAAATATTTCCAAAAGTTATCAAAGCCAGAGAAATCCGTAATTTTATAGTTGTAACGGGACGTGTCTTGTAGGCGGCCGCCATGATGAGCCACCACAACAGACAGGAAATGTTGATCGTTGTCAAGGAAACACCGGATTGCACCGCGGGAAGAGATCCTGTTCCAATCTCGTTGTTACACCTGTGTTCAATGACAATAAAGGATATTCTATTCTATTCTATTCTATTCTATGTTACGTCAAAGACCGCTGCATAAGCTAGCGCTAGCTGCAGCTGAAAGCTGCCGTTCTGTCGCTGTATGTGCTGCTGTGATATAAAAAGTCATGTAAATTATACTTGGATACATCGCCAGTACACATATTGTCTTTCTCAGGTCGGTTTCGCCCGTTCGTATTGATTACCCATAATACACTGCAAGCCTCGACGTCATCTTTTGTTATTGTTTTGATTGAGAGCCCCCTAGCGGCGGATTTTACATACTGTACGTTTAACATGAGAAAATAAAAAACGTCTATGGCTTCACTTGTTGCATTAGAGAAACAATTTACTCCCTATATTAAAAACTCTGATTAAAGATCATTTTATTTTCTCCATCAAATTCTAATACCATCCCACACTTTTTTTTTTTTACTTGAAGCCTTTACATGTTTCCTCCTCTAACAGCTAAAGTCTGATTGCCATCCCCCTAATGCTTCACAAATAGCTATAAATATCAGAGAACAGATTTTGTAATAGTGCTCTAATTGTGATCATTGGCTGAAAGGGGTCACGCTTTTGCACGGTGAATGTAATGCACAATGATTAGCCCTGAATGCATTTATGAGTCCTGTGACTGTGATACTGTTGCTGTGTGTGACTGTAATCTCAGTTGTAATTTGTAATGGATGTATTGCTACGTGGGAAGACGACTCATTGATAGCATTTGGCACACAGTGCTGCTCGGATGAAGCACTTAGGCGAGCCAGTCAATCTGAATATCACAGACAGAATGAGTCAGGAGGAGTGTGTTTGTTAGCAGAACATGCTGCGTAATCATCAGTCCTTAGCAATCCAATGAACAGTCATCATAAGATGTTTTTTAACATAATGCTGCCATCTAATATTACCTTAATGCTTGTAAAGGCTCGCTGCCGATGTGTGCCTCATTACCTTGCTACATTGGTCATTTCATTTCAAGGGTCTGATTTTCATTAACTGCTCTGCCCTCCTACCCATTAGCAGAATGAAAGCTTGGCTGCAACCATCTGGCTGCCAACCAGACCTAAGGGCTGCTTTATGGCTCCACAGAGCTTCACTGAAGGGAGAGTTGCACTATTAGAGTCTTTTCTGAGGCAGGCCAGAGGGAGTATGCGAGTGATGTAAGGAGTCGAGGACGTGGAGGGAAACAGAGAGATAAATTTAGATGAAAAACAGAGACGCTGGTGCAGCGACAGTGGGGAGGCAAAGTGAGACAAAGTCAAAAGGAAGCTGGAAGAAAAGTCAACGTGGAAAAAGGAACAAAAGAAACAGCAAGAATACAAGAGAGAAGAAAATAAGTCATTGTGCAGTGAGAATGACATATTACTTTCTTTAACATAACTAAATATATAAAGCAGGTCGGGGCTGATGGCTATCCACCAATGAACCTGGTTCTGCTCATGTGCTCTGCCTGCAAAAAAGGGACATTTTTCTTTGCCAATGGGGCCTACTGCTTGTTTATGGTTTATTAATAGTAGTTCTCTGTAATAAATATCATATAACGGTGTGGACTTGCTTTAAATGTAAGGTGTGACGAGATAACTTTAGTTTTTATTTGGGGCTATTATATCAATTAAAATTGACTGATTGATTAATTTACATCTTTTTCAATGAAAATACAAATTCCACATCCACCAATGCCTCACCCACCCAAAAAAAATCAACTCACACACACTGGCTCACACACACATATAGACAAAAGGAAAACACTCACTGTAAAAACTTTCACACGCACACGTTAGATAATAAAGTAGAACATATGCTAATTTAATTTTTTAAATATACCCACTGGGACAACAACTTTTTCCCCAATTTTAACGTACAATTTTAAATGATTAGAACACATTTTCTCTGTGTGAAAAAGTGCATGCAACTGAATTACTGGAGTTGTTTTTGTCTTTCAATATTTCAGAATATGTTTTTTACTAGTACCATGCCTATCAAAGAGCCTTTTTTATATATTTCTTCAAGAATCAAAAAGTGCCATGTTCCTGTTAGAACCAAGATAATTATAATTATTTCACCATAAAAATGGTGAAAAATCTTTAATTATAATTTGCCATTAACAAATTATAAGTACTCAAAAATGCAGTTATATTTAACTTACCTTAACAGCATTTATTTTCCTTTGCCAAGACACATACAGACCTTTTATGATGTGAAATTACCACCAGGCTAAGTGAGATGAGACTCAAGGGCCAGAGGTGTGACAGAGAGAGTAAAGATGTGGGAGATTCATCCATCCACTAATAATAACTCATCACACCTGGCTTATTGTGGGACTCTGTAACTCCTAATAACTGGTGTGCATTTGTGAACCTTTTATGTTTAGAGTGAGTGGTGTTGTTATGAAATAGCATCTGCTTACATGACATTTCAGCATCTTCAATGAAGTCTGACTCTGGTTCTCTTCCAGCACTTTTAATACCCCTCCCCCACTCCCACTCCCATCTCTATCCGGGTCTTCTAATTGCTTTTATTTTGATAGTTTCTTGCACAACAGACTGCCTGTAAATACATGTCTGTATGTTCTTCCATTAAGAAAAAGGACACTTTGCAACATAACAACATAAACCCCCTCCTAAATAGCAGGATATTTTGTTGCACTCACTTTTGTCATGCTACGACTGGAAGATGATGTTATTTATAAGAAATGGAAAAGTGAGTGTAAGATGGTTCACCTTACTCGTTGTTACGAATAATCATGTCCTATACTGTATTGATCTTTTCACTTGCTGAAGCACAGGGAGGTCAAAGGTCAGCCCTTAGAGCTGGTACAGAAGAGGCTTATTACTCCAGATAGGTCACTTTCTGCAAACACTAGAGAATAAACCCAAGTCTTTGGGATTGTGTTATTGTTTATTATGTCTTTGACACAGTTTTGTATCCCTTTGTTTCACCGACAAAATACTTTATTTGCCGGTTATGCCTTACCCGCTGTAACCAATTGAAGAACACCACTTTAGTAATTAAAGTCGAGTTCCCCTGCAAGCACCGTGCAGACATACATCAGTGGAAAATAGATACAGCCCTGAGACATAAAGTGAACCAAGCAGAGGAATAGAAAAAAAAGGTGACCTAAGAGACTCGGAGCATGGCATGATTATTTCCAGCACCTGAGGAAAGTCTTCCCTCAGGGCTCGTCATGCACAGCAGGGTCTGGAAATGGGACAAAAAAAAGAAATCCACTGAGTTGTGACGCAGGAGTGCTAAAAAAGTAATCAGGAGAGTGTATGCTAAATGTAAGGTTATAAGTTAAAAGTATTGCAAGTAGTGGCATTGAAATGATACAATAATTAGATAGGTGGCTTAATAATATACCAGTAATCCCATTGAAGGTACATTTAGAACTCCTGATGGGAAATACTGAACTTGTGTATTTAAACAAATTAAGTTTGGCTTCTGTTAAGACCAATGTTCAATCTTTGATATTCTGCACATGCATGTGTTTAACTCCACCGTAGAGCATTTTGTATCAAAGTGAACTGTACTTTATGCATTTTATACATAAATCAATCCCCATTGAGTCTTACATGAAAAAGTATACAGCTTCCACTTACAGAGGGAATCTTCACTGAACAGTGCATCCAAGCTCCACGATTGGTATATGTATTTTTTTTAAACATTTGTTCATTGGTTTATTTTTGTTTATATTCAAAGAACTCTTGAAACAGGTTGTTGTTGTTGTTTTATTTACAATTGTGTTCCTTATACATGGAGATGTTACATCAAAATCTTTTATACCTTATAATTACATTAAAATATTAAAAAAAACTAGTAAATTAAAGCTTCTTGTAAGTGCTTTGTTGTACGTTTGTTATGGAGTTCTGTATTTCCCCTCATTTTCATACTATGTATGCTTTCTCATTTCTTAAACAACTAGATACTGGTCTCAAAGAGATCAAATGATGGATTAAGTTGAAGAAAATAAAACGAGACAACAAACAATAAACTCAGCGCTTTTCATAAGTCACAAGAGCAGCACGTTATCATAGCCTATACCTGCTAGATGCCTGTGTTTCTTTAAACCTTATTATGATTCTAATGATGGAGAAAGTTTAATAACCAGAAACCTGCTTAATAAATCAATCAATATCTAAACGTATTACATTTAATGTAAAAAAAAAAAAAAAAAAAAAGGGAAAAGAGGGCAGAATTATTTTGAGAAACTAAGTTGTAAGAGGCTGTTCCCTGAGCTGTCGCTAGGAGCTGTCCGCGGTGCTGAAGCTCGCTGCCTGCTCTCTCCATGTGCTGCCTGCTCACACAGACACGAATCCGCTTACTGAGCGTCCAAATTAAACAGGGACCTCCGCGTTTCACTTGATTATTCTCGGCTGTCTTCACCCCGCCGACATATAGGCTACCGAAAGTGCAACGGCAAACCCCACGGCTCTGTTCGCGTTTTGTAGACGTCAAAAACCTCGCTTTGCTTGTTTTCTTTTTTCTTTTTATTTCTAAGCCCTGGAAGTATTCTTTTTCAACACAAAGACGTGTTTCTGTAGCCTCGCGGAGAAGAGCCCCATCGACTTTAGACATGTGTGTGAGACAGGACTGTCAATTTAAGAGACTGTTGTCGGTTTTGGTTCTCGCTGCTGCCGTGGCCACAATCCATGGACAAGGTAAGGAACTTGGGTTTTATAGGGACTTTGTGGGGATTGTTTCGTGTACTCTCAAACTATACGAGGCGAGGGCAGAGCCGAGTGCTGCGCTGTGACACCAGGTTCACTAATGTCAGATCTACAAGTGTGTATGTGGAGAATACTTATACATAGGTTTATTTGATAATAATGTTTTATTTTGTTGGTTGATATCTTTACATTAAGGTTCAAGAAAGAACAATTTTGGTCTCTCAAAAGTTGACCACACAGATTTCCCCATGAATATGTGCACATAATATTACTTTTTCCTTCAACTACAGAGATAATTTAAATATTAAAAAAGAAGCAACACAAATGAAAAATATCCACCTGGCTCAACCTGTATTGGCTATTTTTAATTCTTAGAATTGTTAACATTTTCCACCGTGAAATATTACCTAACAGTGGATTGTCAATCACAGCTTACAAAACCACTTTATATAGCACTAAGTGCAAAAACACACACCACCACACACACATCCACATATGGCCATAGATACAACATGTAATCAACCCGTGAGGAAAATTAAACTTTATAAGATATTTGCAAACTAGACCCCACTCTGAACCATATTCACCTCTAATGTGATGAAGCCTCCAGTGAGATGATTTGTTTGTGGAAATCCGGAGTAAACAGTCAGGAAGTGACTGTGCTCGGGCACAGAGGTCTGTGTGACAGACGGTGCTCGGTAATAAGACTCTAATCCTCAGGAATTGCTGAAGATTATTGACCAAGCTGTTTGACACAGTTGAGTGCTTGTGGAAGGATTCATGCACAGTGGCCTTGTCCTAATTATTTCTCTATTGTGCGTCCGCCCTCTCTTTATCATTCTGTGGGGCTATCTGTGGTTCAACTTGTCTGCACAGTTTCCTCTTTATGTGGGGATCTCTTCTTTGTCAAGCCAGTGGAATTAGACATGAGCCATCTCCAGCAGAGTATGGCGTAAATGTATGGTTTATATATAGGGTATGAGTAATGAATTGAAAATAATGTGAAAAAAACATTATGCAATATGTGAGTTTCTGCAAAACGCTATAAATGAATAGATATTTATATCAGAGCTTAAATTGTAAGCCAAACTTGATCTGAAATCAACATTAACAGGAATAATTTGCACATTTCGACAGCAGGATAGAGAACCAACTGTGTTTAAAAAGTTAATTCAAGTATCACATAATATGATAACAACGTCTTTTATTATCAGGTAGAATAATTTGAAGTGCGCTGAATGCTTTTCTCATTGTTTTCAGTGAAGAATTAAATGAAAGCTATCTTTTCCATGCTGAAATTGAACACATTTATGAGGGGCAGGCAAGTGCTCAACAATGCAATAATTGTGATAATGAATTCACATTGCCTCGGCTGTTCGTGTCATCACATGTCAGCTCATCCAAAAGCGAGTTGCAATCTTGGAAAACAATATCTGAATCATCAAAACATCTGCCAGACAAATATCCAGAGGAAAGGTGCTGCAGAATTTCTGGACTGCGCACAAATTGCAAACATTATATTTGTGGTAGGCTACAGCATCACAACACATATTGTTTTAATGTTTCATGAACTTTGTGAAAACACACACTCAGCAGTAGAACATAAGTGCATAGTAGTGAGTATAAGGTGCATGAATTTATGAGAGTTTTCAGAGTATATCCCAAGAACACACCTGCTCTTTCCCCTCTCTGCTCACAACTCCAGAGGGAGGACAAATGCACAGGGAATTATTTTTAGAGCAAAAGAAAATTAAACAGCTTCCATTAGTGAGTTCCTCGCTGTTGCTCAGTCAGCATGTTGACGTCTTAGTGAATTCTCCGAGGTGGAAGGCCTGTTTCAGTTTTTTAATACACATGGTTGCAATGTCTTGCCGTTGTCAGAAGTTTTAAAGCCGTAGAGATGTGTAAAGACAAGATTGAGGTTTTGCTCCCTCATTTGTTTTCAGCCTGATGTTAAACAGTTACTGATGTCTGTTTCAAGGAAAATACAAACATCCATTCATCCTTTTTAACATCATCATCACCGGTAAAGAGATATTTTACAACTTTGGGAACTGTGTGATTTTTTTTTCTATATGCAGGCAGCCCATTCACGTTATCTTGAGAAGAAAATATCATCTCAGTAGTATAATGTATATACTGCTTCAAAATTACAAGTAAATGAATGGTTCTTTGTTAACAGATGAGTTTTTTTTTCTTTTCATTCAAAGCTTCACTGTTCCTCACAGCTTCTACCGTAGTGCAAAAGTCAAGCTTTTGTAATCCTGGATGCATTTCAATCTTTTAAATAAGAACATAATAGTGAATATCAGTCATTTAAAAAGGTAGAGTTTGTATTATTGTGATTGGTGAAATGTAAAGTATTCAGGCATTGTGAAATTTTCCTTGACGAACAAGACGTCGCACCTTGCGGCAGCAGTGTTGTCTTAGTAGCCAGGATTGTTGCATAGCATGCATTTTAATTATTCGTAAACTTGGATGTGGATATCCAGATCATGAAAATGTACATTGTCCAAACTTTCCTAATTTGCTTTTTCATTGCATGGATTAATTCTAGATTTTCTCATCCTCTAAATTTTGAGACCTTTCCAGAATCAGAAAACAATGTCAAAACTATTTTTCACATTACAGCAAGCTCTTCTTGCAAAGTGTTTCTTAGTGTGACTACAACTTTTTAATTTCCTTCATATGGTGAACATCAAACAATAAAACATGCAAATGACAAAAGCAAATGTAGCATGCAAGAAATAATTACCCACTGATTATGTTGAAAAACACAATCACAAGACTGTAGGCACAGAGCCGAGGGTTGTGACAAATAATGTTGCTTTACAAATTAATTGGTCAGGCCTTCTATCCCTTTAATCTTTTTTTAAAAACATTTCATTAGAGGGGGTCATATTGAATGAGTGAGAGAGAGAGAGAGAGAGAGAGAGAGAGAGAGAGAGAGAGAGAGAGAGAGACAGAGAGAGAGACAGAAAGTCCAGATTGAAGGATGGTTGTTGAAATTCCGATCAGGACCTCTCAGTTCTTTATGCACATTACCCTTAACTGCAAAAACAACAAGAAAAACAAAATGAGCAGGCCCTAAATCTTTGCCATGCTTTTCATGAGGCGTTCTCGGTTAGTTTGTCCTCCAGTTTTCACTGAGTGTTGTGGGAATGCAAAAGTGACTCAGTAGATTGTGTGAAGAGTTTTTCTTATTGTCTTATATTTACATTTCACTTGTGTTTTTATTGCTCTCCCAGTTTGTAGTAGTTTGTGAAACTTCTCATGTGCACGTCTTTCGATCTGTGTGTGCCCAATAATAAGTTATATATACCCCTATGGCAACTGATACATCTGCCAGCTGCATCCTGTCTAAGTAAATACATTTGATCAATAATATGAAATCTAAGAAAGATATAATTTCTCACTTTGTGCAGATTCAAATGGAATCAGGTTATTTTTGTAAATATGTGAGATAAGCACCGAAGCAAAAGTAATGATTTCAAAAGGTATGACAATACTGAGTATAGGTTTACCGCATGACAACCCCAAAGTCATTTAAAACAATTTAATTTCACATAACGAAGGGAGAAAACTTCATTTGAACCTACCAGTGGAAGAGACTACCTCTCAACTTCACTCTAACATGAAGCACGTTATAACTTCTACAAACTGGGTCATGTTGGGTTCTCGATCAGACGCACACATCTTATCTATCTCCCCAGGCCCTTCCATGAAAATAATATTCCCAAGTACTGGAAAATGTCAATATACTGTATCTACATTTACTTAAAGTTGATATTTATGCCTGTTTTTAATTAATTCTTTACAAACAGCTCCCATTAATATTATAAATATTTAAAATAAAAGTAGACAATCCTGATCCAGATAGTCATAAGATACTCTCACATCAATTAAGCATGAAGAATTTCTGTTGGCCCCTGTTTACTTAATCACAATTTACTGACACTCAGCTGAGTGTTTTGTATTATAACTAATACACATTCTCTAAGACTGTTTAAACTGATCTGGGAGAAGCATAATGGGATCTTTTATGTATCCTAATGCTCAATAAATGAGTCATGAGCACCTTCTGGATAACAGAGCTCTCCTTGAAATGTAACTATTAGTCTAAAGAGTGTTTATGTGTGAAACAGAAAGTCTTTGTTGTTCCAGAAAATATGATTATTTCATCATAAGGTAACCGTAGAATGAACACATCTGTCAAATGTTGCTCATTTCAGGACATACTGCAATTTAGATTGTGCGAAACAACATCCAATCTGTCATTCACGGTGTTATCTTGTATTTTACCCTGAAATGGAGAGGACAAAAACGATTAAAAACATTCTACTATCATGATGAAGCTCGCTTAATTAAGTTTTCATATTCAAACTACGGACGATGATTGAGATATTCGACTCACAGACAGCGTGAACATATCTGTAGGCTTGCTTTTGTATTGACATCTGTTGTCGGGGTAGAAAAGGGTCACTTCTGTTTCTAAATAGCATTTTGTGAGTACTCATTCCACTCAAGACTAAATCTCTCCCTTTGTCTGACATAACATAACGGGTAGAAACACAATTTTTATGTTTCCCAGTTTTGGAAGTGTTGTTCATATTCAGAAATGTTGGAGTAAATTGCCAGAATCATGGGATTAAAAACAGCATATTTAGGGCAGATTGTTGCTTTGAGCCGTGTGCTGGAAAAGAAAGCGAACATCGTATAATTTCAAGGGAGGTAACAGAAATCATGCAACACCTGTTTGTTGGATTGCCAGTGATTAACTTCATCAAGGGCTATTCAGCATCTGTGTGCTGTCATAATTAGTTTAACTTTCCCAAGGCCTGTCAATGGTAAATGAGAGTCATTATACCAGAATGCCCCTCTTCAAGGCTTGGCGCCTGCCTGCCTCAGCCCCTCTCTGTGCCTGTCTCGCTCTCTTTCACTGCCTCCTAGGTGGAGCTCACAGCTTGGCTGAATGCGACTCATTTTCAGCTCTTCATGTGCAAATGCCTCTCTCGCTCCCTGAGAATGTTCTATGCATCCTAATTTGAATTGACTTATATACTCTCCTCCTCAAAAGTGTGGAGCTTTATTTGTAAAAGGAAACAAGTATTTTTGCGAAGATCATTCTGAATTTCATCAGTTTTCTTGGCATGGTTCTCCCAACAGCTGGTTTCACCCTATAGAAATAAAGCCTGGTGTTCTTACTCAAGCTAGCTGTACGTCAGCCAACTTGCAATTGAGTATTAGAACTCAGATGTTGAAAACATGAAGTACATGGAGACCTGGTTTTTATTTCACTGCTGTGTGGTCAAATTGCAGAGTAAGCTCTAAGAAATAGGACAACCAGCCATATTATATAAATAGCTGGATAAATACGTTTTCATATCAGATTCTATTTAAGGTGTTTTGTCTCCTCCCTGAATTATTGAACATAATTTTATTTTCAGTTTTTGTTACAGCAGACTCAGACATGCGTACAGTCGACATTCATTAAAAAAATACCTGTTTTATTAAACTAATAAAGTTAGCTTACTATGTATTGATTCAAACTATAGGATACTTTTTAAAAGAAAAATATTTTGTTATCATTTAAATAAAACAATATCAATAGCAACATCATGCTCCCGATTTAATAATCTGGTAGAAATACAAGCAAATAATGTTGACACAGTGACACAATGTCTGCTAAAATAGGATTTTATCTGCACTTATTCAATTCATTCACGTCATGGATTTACACATAGTGTCAGCTGTGGGCTCAAACGTACAGTTCAACTACACCAAAAGAGATGGACAGGCTAAACGCTGGAGGCTTTAATGTTGTAGGTTTCAGTGTGTTTATTTGGGGCCTGGAGAAATAAAGGTTAGATTCAGCATTGCATCATGTTTATAGTTGCTTCACTTTAGCACTATTGAACATGAGGTTAGGGACGACTGATAGTTAACATCATGCTGTAACAATTGATCATAAAATGTTCAGGTGTAATGTGCTGCCTTTTCTTGAAGACCACCATTTCAGAATGAGCAGCTATCTGCTTTTGCTAAATCCCCTGTCATACGTTTAACTGCATATTTTTCTGAGCAGCAACCTGACAGATCTTCTGTTCTGGCTAGCTACAAGTCTGCATGTTACACTGAAGATGCCTTCTGGTGAGAGTTCTTGCTATGGGTTTATTCAAGGGTAAAGAAGAGAAATTGCTGGAATATATGTTGGCTCAAGCCTTATTTCCGGATGAGGCCGAGGCAGTTTTCTACTGCTAGTTAGCATGAAGCCTAGCATCACAAAAATGACAACAAACTGCAGGGAGTTTGTTGTCAAGTCATAGAGTTAAGTTTTTGGTTTGTTTTGTTACTGTATGTCAGCTTATTTGGGTCTAGGCCTTGCTTTCTTATTGCCAACAATCTAAAAGACCTGCTTGAGGCTTGTAGTGGGAAGCACTCCAGGTAGAATAGACGAGTGCACATTGCTTATTGGCTACAGAAACAACTGAAAAAAGACAACATTTATTGGGAAAACTGCACTGCCTGATTGGGGCCTTTGCAGAGCCTAATGGACATAAGGTACAGAACAGCACTCATAGTGGTAGAATATTTGCAATAATCATAAATATTAACACCGTGCCACATATTCTTGCCTTTCTCCACTTAAAAACTGATGATGTTTCAAACAATTAAGTAGTTACAGTCAATTTAAAGTGTCAGAAATGTCTTTGAATAGTCTTAACCTGACCTTAGGTGAGCTCAAATAGTATCACTACATGCTTCAATATTATGCGGAGCATCAAATCCATCACTTACTAACCTTGACTTTGACTTATAGTTTAAGCATAGCAAAATAAATGATGTATTCATCCTTTTTATGTGGGCTTCGCATTTATATTATGAAAATAACTTGCACACAACTATTGCTGATGGGACTGTTGTGGATGTTGGGGGACACATTTTCATGATGTGAGTCTTTTTAAAAAGTTTTAATGAGCTAATTTACTACCCTTTAAATGTATCCACATACCCACTGTCCTTGCTCTAGTATTAAAGAGCTGCAGCTTTAAAAATGTAGCTTGTGAATTCAAGGAAGCAGGCCTGACTGAAGAACCAACAACTCCCAATCGTATCACTGAAGGGGAAAATCACTGAGGGTGGAAAAGTGTGATTAACTGTGTTTATACCAATCTTAAATAGGAAACAATTGTATTTCACTTCATCATTGTTTAGTATTTTAGCACCAATAATCTCCTCAGAGATTAGAAGTAACAGGTTTACAATGACATTGTCAACACGTATTCCAGAGAGAAAGAGAGAAATTTCCTCTGGATCTGAAGCAGGCCCCCTGAGCCGCTCTACTAATAAAATCTCCCTCTTAAAGCCAATGATGGGGGCAGGACTTCCAGCAGGGAGGGCAATGGACTCAGAAACTGTGCATCACCAAATTGGGGTGCAAACACATTTAATTCATTCCAAGAGTAGTCTAACCCCTCAAGCAAAAACCCTAAATGAAGAGATGTCTATGACTTCGCCAAGGCAGTATGTTGCTGGTTCACTTCTACCTGCTTTGCCTTGGCCTTGTGCCTTATTGATCTACTGAAAAGAAAGAGAGTGGCATGGTTAACCTCCCCAGGCCAAGCCTCCTTTCAGCACCTTTCACGCTCTGCCTGGCCATGTACACACCTCCCTAATCAGGAGTGGCGTGTTTTGCGGCTGCAGTGGGGATGGCTCTCTGAAAAGATTAGGGCAGGGGACAGCCTCGGCTCTCTTCCCCTCTTCTCCACGCCATATCCCATCTAGAGAGCATTTCATCTGTGGCCGTGAAAAGGCTTATGTGGGGTTGGAGAGTGCTGTGTGAAAAGCAGCAGGTAATAGGCTGTGTAATGTGTTTGGTTGTGTAGTTTTTTAGTATTCACAGTTAGTGCTGACCTTTGGCAGGTTGAGCCACCCCCACAGTAATTTCCTCTGAAAAGATGTAATTGAATTCATCAGGATGAGTAAACATATTATAAGTAGCAGAGAAGATAACAATGTTGTGGATAGATCAAGGAAGAGGATAGTCGCTCCACAAGTAATTGGAAATAGTCAAAGACAAACACAAGCAAAGAACGTGTGCAGGGCGCAGGGAGAGTCATAGCATGTACTATATACTTTCGGCTTGTCCGCCTTTTTCTCCACTATGCTTTCATGTCCATCTTATTTCAAGAGGAGATTAATTTTAAGTGCATGTGATTTTGATGACAAATGGATCATAATACAACAGACAACATCCCCTTTTTTCCAGTGAAACAAACTTCCTACTGGGCTGGATTACAAAAATAGACTGTATACGCTAGAAGGCTATAGAGTAAAAAATGACCAGCAGGGGGCGACTACAAAAGAAAGTCTGATGATATAGGCAGACATAAAGGAGACTATCTCACTTGACTATTACCTCAGTCAACATTTTCTGAATGAGTTTGTGGTCTTAATCACTACTGTAACTTTAAGTTATCATCAATGCAGAATTGTGTTTTTGTAAACTATGGTTGAATTGAGAGTTCATTATATAATAAAGCAGGGTACACTTAAGGGTGTGGCTACCTGTGAATAACAAGGCATATCATGGCAGCCAGCCATTCAGGATGGAGACTTTTCAATGCATATCCACCCTGTTGTCAAAATATGGTCGCTTATGATGCCACAAGACCCCAAAGATGGTAATGGCTAAAATGCCAACCTACAGGCTCCAAAAGAAGGGAAAAACAACAACTGGCTAGGTGGTTAGATCCACGTCTCATAGTAGTCTATGATCAAGGCTTAAATGAAGCCAAGTATCTTAGGCATCAATTCCTTTCAGAGCCCTCTGCTGGGGTCCTCAGTCAAGAAGATCCAAACAAACAGCTGAGGGCTTCAATGTGGCCATGAGCTTTGTTCTCTGAAGTGGGATGTATATTGAAGTGATGGTTCCACAGGACCTTGTGAATAATTTAGAGGTTCTTACGTCCACTGCCATCTTCTTCAAAACATTGAACATTATCAGTCCAAGCAACTGGGGGGGGGGGGGGGGGGGGGGGGGGGTGTCAGGCAGTTGTCTGTCAGTCATAAGGCTGTCCACAGGCTTCCAGGTTCTCTGGTGGTGATGGAAAGCCAGCTCATTGTGGCCGTCCTCTTCTGTCAGTGCAGTGCAGAGAGCCTTTAAAGAGAATTCTCTCCCTTACCGATGGATTACTTAGCAATGAACAGCTGGAGCTCTGTGAGGCCGTGCTATTGATTGCCGGACTATAGAGCTTTTAGTGGGAAAGCTGGTCAGTGCACAGTACATTTCTGCAAGATGGTGTGTGAAGTGGACGATGAAGTTGTATTTTAGTGGCTTCATATTGATGTAAGAATGGCTATGAAAGAACAACAATTCTTTGACAGATATATAATGTAACTCTACGTAATATCTGTTTCTCTCTAAACATTTTAGTTTGTGAAAAAAATAACAGGCTAACTTAAGTGATTCTTGGTTGGAATTTTTTATAATGTAATGTCTTGACAATTATTGAAGGAATTACTATTTAATTAGACACATATTTCAACGTTTCCGGATATGGTTTCCGAAACTGGGGTGTAATTCTTTGGATAGGGTGTAGATGTCTATGTTTGTATTTGTGCATAGTTATTTTATTTTATGGTAAGGTGCACCTCCTGGTTGCATTTGCTGATTCACTGAACACATTAGTGGGCTTTATTATGTGTTAAAATGATCTACATGGATTGTTAATCAGGCTTTACACTTCTGTGACATCTGTGATAACCAATGATCACTACAGCTTGATATTCAACCCCCTTCTTTCTACTTATAATTGATTTATATATTTTATCACACCCTCTGAATCCAAAAGAAAAACAGACAAATTGAAGACAAATCCTCTTAATTTAACTTGCATTTAACCCGGAAATCACTTCTTGAACGTTGCCTGGAAGCTCACATGAGGAGTACGTATTCAGCCATGTGCTTCAGAGGATTAGATGTGATTTATGAAGGCAAATGAAGGAAAGAAAATCCTGACAGTAGGGCATGACCCTTGGCAAAGACCAGAAAGGTCTTTTAACATAAAGTAACATCAAGGTTTTAAGAGCGGAGAGTGGCTGGGAAGAGTCCTATTGATTGGTGATTTTTTCCTATAATGCCAGTATGTGTTTAGATAATTATTTGAAAGAATTATGAGAACATTCAACCATCATTAGTACATTTAGAGCTAATTTACTGTAATCTAAATATGCCTTTCTTTACCATGAGAAAAACACAGGTAGGAAAATGCATTTGTGCTGGTCACTGAGAACTCAATCGTCTTTGCAGTTACGATACACTAGACTTTATTGTCCCCTTGGGGAAATTTGTCTTAAAACTTAAAATATGTTAAGTGTATTCTACTCTTGTAAATGCCTTTATTGATTTATGGATTGCAGACAGTCATAGCAAATCACCTGCTTGTCAACATATGTCAAATAGCGTGTAGTCAATCCTGTTTACTAGGGATGGGCATGTACAGTAATCTAAATGCATGAGTACTCTCATTACCTTATGAATCAGTACTCGGGTGCTCTCTGGTTTTATATTTTTTACTATAAAAAGACATTGGATACAGACCTCCTGGTAATTAGTACCATGTGTCTGTAGGAATGCTGACTTCAAATCCCAGTTCTAAAATGAAATGAGGAGTGATGGTAACATACAGCATTACTCCGTGGCAAAAGCTGTCAATGAGTCTGAAATAACAGACACTTCGCTATTCTGCAAAATTCTGCTGCATCTTTTCCACTCTTGTATCTGTTGTTAGCCTTGATGGTAACTTGTACTCCGGCTCGACAAACTCCATTACCTCGCAGAAGGCTTCACCTTCCACAAAACGTAATCCGAGCGTATCTCCAGTCACCGTTATTTTGTTATTAGCTTGTCTGGATATAAGGCTCATCTTCTCAGCTCTGGTATCGTCACTAATGATGTGAAGTGAGACTGCCTGTTGTCTTTCTCCACTGGTTTCTCCTTGTGCTTTAAGCCCATGTGGCTAATAGGCCCATGTGGCTAATGTGGTTAAACATCGAACCAGTACTTCTATGATATGCTAGTTTAATGCTACATATCTTACACTGAACAATATAGTCATCTTTTTGAAGTGCTCTTGCCTTTGGAGTAATCTGTTCCTAGAGAGTTACCATAGCTGCTGTAAAGCAGTTGTTGTTGCCGTAATCTGGCTCACTGCGCCTTGTTGAGTATGTTAAATTAAGCCATAGCTTGAGAAGTTACCTCTATTTACTGTTTATTATTTTCTTACTAAGTATATTCAGTTAGGCAAACCCAGAAAGCTCAGTTATGTAACGCTAGATAAGTTGAACTATTGTAGCTTATAACAATGTGTGCCCAGCTGCGCCAGTGATGAAACGTTACTCAGGTAATAACGTCAAGAACGAGAACCTGAGTACTGATCCCTATTGCTTATAGATTCCCCAGCTCCTTGGGAATGAAGTCATAGAGAATCATAGAGCTCATTATCATAGCGTAAAAAAAAAAAATTCTGGCTGCTGTTGAAGAGTTAAGTGATTTATTTGAGTGATGAAACAAGGAACTTGAGTTTACCTCTTGGACCTATGAAGCATGTGGTTTACTTCAAGTCAGATGTTCACTGAGTATTACGTGAGCACAATCTTCTTCATGACTAGTTCAGTCAAAATGATGTAAGCACATGTAGGATCAGGCCTGGAGGGTAAAATTTCTCTGTCGCTTTGTGGAATCTCCACTGATTCTTGCATCATTCACATTTATCACCAAGAAAATAAAAGAAAAACAAAAAAAAATACAAGTCTCGAAAGAGAAAAAGCAGATGTCACACTGTTAAACCAGATTTTGACACCAAGACAACAAGCAGCAGGCTGTGTTCAAGAACTTGATGTGACAGAAGCTGAACTATAAACTTGCATGAAGGAAGAAAAACAGAAATTCAGAGTGAAAAATGTAACAACAGGAAACTATCAGGTAGGCAGAAGGCAAAAAGAGAAGTGAAGTAATATATTCAATCTGACAACGAGAGGTTGTAATGAAGTTGTTGAGGTTAAGAGAGCTCAGCAACTATGTACAGTAGCATTTCAATATGTTGTAGCACAAGTGAAAATAAAATGAGTCATGACTAAATGTTATTGCAAAACTTTCATTGTCCTGGTATTGTGCATGCAGGCTTAAGTTATAGTAATAGTTTGGTATTTAGTCACATGATTTTTTATTTATTTAGCTAAGAGTTATATTATAAGATGGCTCCTTTCTCCTTTAGCCAGTATGCTAATTTTAAAGCCACAGCCTGGCAGTAGTTAGCGTCTGAGAGCATTAAGACTAGAATAAATTTTAGATAAAATATAATGATTATTTAAGAAATTGCCTCCAAAGCTGTTCGACAGGTAGAAATATGAAAATAAGAATGTGTGTTTATTGGAGTTTTACATCTTGTTTTGGGTAGGCTAAGCTAACCCTGCTGGATCTAGCTTCATGTTTATTAAGTAGGCATAACAGTGTTTTAGATCTCTTCATACAATTCTTGGCAAATAAGCACATACTGTAAGCTTTCCATCCAACAATTCTTCCAAAAGTCTAATTATTTGCTTTGTTAAGACACATTTTTTTGTCCCCAAATTAAACTGTGTGAATCACTTTTCCCCACTAATGCCATCGAACAGAATGGCACAGATGTAAACACAAGACACAAGATTAACATCTGTTGGAAATGTTTACTGCCTGAACGATAAACTATAATTATTATCTTTACTGCTTATATATTTAAATGTGCATCCATTAAGCTAACGGTGATATTTGTTTCAAATGAAATAGCTAATAACGAATCAAATCACTGATTTGTATAGATGAGAAAAAATCTTTATTCATGTTACCCAATAAGCGATTGTTACTTTTTCTCAAGACAACAATTCACAGACTTAAGTTCAATGAGACTGACTGTCATTTTCAGGACGCATTTGCATCAGTCTTTGCAGCATCTGCAGCTGATGTGCAGCAGGATAAAACATAATAAGCTAAAACAGGCCAATTGTATAACAAGAGCGTATCTCAATGTATCCCAGCATACCTATTCAAGGGTACAATCTGCAAAGGAAAACAGCCAGAGACTACTCGCTGTGAAGCAACAATGCTTACCATTGTGCCATAAAATGCACTTATTTCAATGAGCTTTTGGTTTTCCCTCAAACCATGTAGAAGAAATAATAGCCAATACTTACATACTGTATACCAGTGGTTCCCAAACTTTTTTTGCCGGGCCCCCCCTTGAACAAAAAAATGGCTTTGGGCCCCCCCACACGTTACCAAATACATTTTGTGTGTATATGTGTGTGTAGGCCTATACAAAAAATACTGAGAATAACATCCTTTGCAGTCAAATATCTGTATTTTTAGAATTTATCTGAGATTTGCCAAAACAGAATATGGCAGCATCAATGTGTGAAGATTAAACTTAAACAAAAATATCAAGCCAATTCTAAAGTAGCAATAAAGAGTATAACTGCAACATTCAACGGAACACTTTTTTAAGATGCAACAAAGGTCCCATGTCCACCTAGCGTTTTTTTCTCAACGCCAGCGTCTTTTTTCAGTTTTCAATGGGTAGAGAGTGTTTGCAGCAGAAAGCGGCCGTCTGGATTAAAAGCGCAGCGCCCAGTGTCTTTTCAACAAGCACTGTGCCGTTTTTGTGCGGCCGCTCCGAGCACTCAAGTTGAAAATCTTTCAACTTTTCAGAAAGGCGCTGTTGACGTCACCGGCGCTCTTTTCAACATGTATGATATTCCCTGTATTTTAGCCTCCTACGGATCGTGTCTTGTACCCGCATTCTCAAAAGTCACGGAGACGTGTCGGTCATACAGCGGCCGTTGTCAACCGTCATCAACAGACAGTTGTCATAGAGACAGGACGGACGTGCAGCGCTTTTCTTCTCAGCGAACAAACGCTTCATGCAAACGCTCCCGAGCGCACAGCCAGCGCCTAATAATTGTTCATAACAATTTCTTGACTCTGAAAGTAAACAGCTCCTGAAACACGTAATGAAAATCTTCTTTCAAGCTCCATTCTCCCGGTCCTGCAAGAGTTTCAGTGACTTGTGTGTGCTTGTTTTGTGATCTTCTCCAGCCTGGGCTGCAGCTGTGTGACAGCCACTCTCAGTTCATTTTCAATGTCTAGCTTTGATCTGTATTTTGTCTTGATTGATGCAACTGCCGAAAAACCTATCTCACATGGGTATACAACATACAACCGTAGTGCATTGTTTGGAATTTTTCTTCTTCGTCTTTTCCCCCAAAACTTTTCGCGCCCCCCCCTGTCATTGCGCCCAAGGGGCGCACGGCCCACTTTGGGAACCACTGCTGTATACAATCAACTAGCATTGAAATACTCGGTATGCCCTCTATACTTTAGATAGTTCAATTATCACTGTATTCAAGCTAGGAAAAACACCTACGATGCAGCCTTGGAAGGAGAGAAAATTAGTCTGTGAGAGATCATCGAGGGCGTCCTTTTAAGTGTCCATGCTGCTACAAACACTCTTACACTTCTTGAGATTTTTTTTCTTCATTGTGTGTATAAACGCGTGGCTACATTGGTGCTTTCATTATGGCAAAATAAAGAAGATAAACTGAATTTTCAACATGTGATGGCAACTGTTGAAATAACAGCGGGTTTAGAGAATTTAGTACCCAGTATCTCTTGTCTTATTATATTGTCAGGCACATGAGGTGAGACAGATTTTTGTTGCTTTTGCTGTTTTCAAATCTGTCTCTCTTTGCCCCCAAACTGAAGTGTGAGGAAAATTATAGCTTCAAAGTTACATATTTTATTGAAAGGGACCTATGTTCTTTGACAGCCAATAGCTGTGAGGGTTTATCCGTTGTTCTCGCAGCAAGAGTTGTGCCTTTGTGGGACCGAGGTAGCAGGTGATAAACAATTTGACAAGGTAAGTGCAAAAGTGAGGGCAAAATTACAGAGAGATGGAGAGAAATGAAAGATAAGTAGTGGGGAATCTTCTTCCCTTTGGTTTATATAAGGGCAAATATTAGTGCTGAAATAAAAGAAGAATCCAACATCCTGATACCACATCCTTAAAAATGTTAATATTCATTCATGTTTTCATTTGAGGCTTCTTAAGTGATACGCCCCAGGCAAAAACATGTTATTTCATGCCTATACACAAGACGAAGGACAGCTGGTAAATAGCCTGTCAATGTCAGTGACCCTCCCCGCTTGAAGGTGACAGGTTTGTGTTTAGCTGAACTTATTTTACCTCCCTGTCAAAGCACTTCCATCCTGTGAGTAAACAAATCGAGACAAGGTTTTAGCCAAGCTGGAAAAAAAAAACCTCATCACAAAAGTGCACCACTCGGCTCCAGTGCAATTACCTTCTGTAAATGAAGCGCAGTCTGTCCTGTGAATCGCTCATCCTCTGTGCAGGCGCTTTGCACATACACCGTGTCAACAAAGCAGCACGGGCCTGTGTTTGGAAGGTGCGAGGAGGCTGTTTACCTTTGTTGCGGTGCGGATTGATGAGGTGGCTGAAGCGGAAGGGAGGGGGGCATGATGTGAATAGTTGGCGTATTACTGTGGAAAGAGGTGTCTCCCTCCGCAGCTAACTGAGTTTGACAAAGCTGTTTCTGCTGAGAGGCTGCAGGGACGCTCCCTGGACGCGCTCCAGGAGCTCGGGCTCAGCGTGTGGATGCACATTTGAGGTAGTGATGAAAGGTAATGCAGAGGTGGGAGGAGGAGGAGGAGGCTAATGTAGTTTAAGAAGTGTAAGTCAGCCTATAGTGTATTTTGTGTTTTAGCAGAAGGCAGGGAGTACAAAACAAGATAAAGCGTGGTTTGACTTCCAGGGAGCTTTGTTCGATTTGACTTTAAGGTCCGTGTCTGTGATATTTTTTAAATCTCATTGTCTTAGCCAGAGTTGAATTTTAGACAATAAACTAAGGGATTTCACTCCAATATCTTACAAACATCATAAACAAATCTCAGCCTGGAGACAAATACACAAGTTTAATTAAAAGCGGAAAAAATAGCTTCCCAGTCAGCCCTGTTTTAACTCGGGAAAATTGATTCCTGCTTCTGTCCTCTGGCTGCAATAGACTCTTTGAATCCCTGTCCCATTAGATTGTTGATCAATTCTGCTTTTGCTATTATGGGATTCCCTATTTGGATGGCATGGAGCCATCCCCATGGCATTTATAGGGGACAAACCACTACAGCTCCAACTGCCAGGGAAAATTGGATTAAACGTCTGCTGCGATTTTGGAGTCATTTCATTCTGCAGCTTTTGCTTTCATTGTCTGTATAAGCGCTGTCTTTCTCAGTGTCCTGTGCCATTAGTGAGGGTGCTCCATGCTCCACCCTCGTTCTATTCCCACCTTTTAAACCCTGACAAAGTCAACTATGGGTTTCTTTCATTTTTACTGCACTTAATGAAAGAAGTGATATGGGAAAGGGTTCAGGCCAACTGGATTTGTCACCCTGTAATCCAATGGGATTTGTGAGCTCACATTTCATTTCACAGCACAAGAAAAAAAACAGCACAAGTTTGACAGAAACTCAATGCTTGCAAATGTATTTTCCCACTGATTTGTCTTTACATGGCACTGCTTTCAAAGTGGGTGTATCTACAGGAATTTCACAGACTTCAAATGATTGATTTTATTTGTCACTAGAAAGAACATTTCAGCTCTAATGTCTTCAAATAATGACATTTTTACATTATTGAAGAGTATGAAATAATAAAAAAATTAAAATGAATTAAGAGGGCTTTAAGTTTCACTTAGTGGTGAAAGCATTGGCTCCATATACAGAGGCTACAGTCCTGGAGTTAGTGGCCCCAGAAGGAAATGTGTTGTATATGACTACCCCTGCTCATATTGTTGAAATGCTGAACAGTGTGAATCATTGATCTCAGACATTTATCCCAAACTGTTGTTTTCCTACTCACCATTGTGTTTTACATTATAGTCGGAAATCAGTACTTCTTAATTTGCAGAGACATTCTAGGAAAATCTTAGACAATATTTCCTAAAACTTAAAGGGATACTTCACCCGTTGAAACATGAATCTGTATTGACATTGGGTCATATATGTAGTAGAAGTGTGAAATAAATTTTGAAGTTGGTGCCTTCTTGACCGAGAAAAGGCAGAAAGTGTCTTTTTGCCTTATGTAGATTAGAGACAACAACTCCCAGAATGCACAGCACCGCAGGACACTCCCGCTGAAGGAGAGGTGCATTCACGTGGTATCGGAAAAATGAGATTTGGAGTTGTAAAATGCACATGAAACACCTGCTCAAGTCGGTTTCGTGTTTTGTTAACATACTTTTTATTCATGCACGTATTGCACATCAACTTTTTGCTCAAATATAACTTTTGACAATAAGATTTCTCTAAGAAACTTGGACCACCCGAGCAGCACCTGAATGCAGCATTACTCGCGGACATTTACTAATAATCATACGGCAGTTTCCTCAACTGAATCAGAGATTTCTTTCAGAAGGAAATGACATCTTGGAAATTCCTGGCAGAAAACAGACTCTATGTCTGTGTCCAAAGGCAAACAGTCACAGCACCGAAAACACAAGTCTGCCCCGGCTCCTTCTTCCTTGTCACAGCCGCGGAACTAGCAAGCTAGGCTAGCTAGCCTGCCTGTCGGCACCAGCAGCTGGCTCGTAGAAAGAGCCACGAACATCCGATTCGAGCACAAAACCTTTAAAATCCCCTTCATCCATATCAGTTTGAAGTTGAAACATACTTTTTTCGCCATTCTCGGTCCTTCAGCTTTAGCCATAGAGACACCCAGCTTGAGCCGGCTCAGGCTCCCTGTCTCACAGCCGCTGTCTGTCTGCAGAAGGCACCTGGCAGCAATATTGCGGGCGGCTCGTAGAAAGAGCCACGGACATCCGATTCGAGCACAAAACCTTTAAAATCCCCTTCATCCATATCAGTTTGAAGTTGAAACATACTTTTTTCGCCATTCTCGGTCCTTCAGCTTTAGCCATAGAGACACCCAGCTTGAGCCGGCTCAGGCTCCCTAGCTGTCTCACAGCCGCTGTCTGTCTGCAGAAGGCACCTGGCAGCAATATTGCGGGCGGCTCGTAGAAAGAGCCACGAACATCCGTTTCGAGCACAACACCTTCAAAATCCCCTTCATCCATATCAGTTTGTAGTTGACTTTCCGCCATTGTCGGTTTTACTCAGCTTTCTCCACAGAGCCTGTTAGCACAGCTTCCAACTTAGCAATATGGCGGATGTTAAAGGGATACTTCACCCGTTAAAACATGAATCTGTAGTGAAATTGGGTCATATATGTAGTAGAAATGTGAAAGAAATTTTGAAGTTGGTGACTTCTTGACCGAGAAAAGGCAGAAAATGTATTTTAAGCTCTTTTGGATGAAATACAACAACTCCCAGAATGCACTGCACCGCAGGCAACTCCCACTGATCTAGAGAACACCGCCCACCAGAGCAAGCCTCTTCAGGCTACAGAGCTATCACACGCAAACTAGTTGGCAGACTCATTAAAACTTCTGAAGTTTCTTTTTCTTTCGAAATGGTGAATTATTGCTTTGTACCGGGATGTTCAATCAGAACAAGGAAAGGACAAGAAGTACGTTTTCACCACTTGCCGATTAGAGATTTGGAGCGATGCAATGTTTACAGTGATAGCCTGCGGGCTAACCTGTTGTTAGCAGAGGACACCGTCATGGAGCGACTGAAAACCCTGAGGTAAGACTCGCTCGACTATATTTCTGATCACACACAATGATCACATATAAGTTGTATAAGTTAGCTGTATAAGTTAGTTAGCCGAAATCTGCCTTTCGTTCACTCCAGAATAATTTCATGTGTTTCTAATGTGTCGGCAAAGCTAAAAGTCGACTCTATTTTTGATCACACACAGTGACCGTCCTCATCAGAAAAGCAGCAAAGTTAGCAATGTAACGTTGGACACTTACATATACGTTCTATATAAGTTAGCTGTTATCAATGTAAATCCGCATTTTTCGCGTGTGAATAGTCATGTTATTGAAATGTTTTTAACGTTATTGAACGTATGGCATTTCAGACTCCAACGACGTCTGCAGCTGCTTTGGTGTCATCAGAAGATGAAGAGGAACAATGCCTGCTCACCTCAACACCGTTCAAAATAACTGCCTCTGTCCAAGCACAGTTTGTAAGTTTGTACAGCATATTCTTTCTAAAGTGATTCATAAACGACTGTATGACAGTAATTAGTGGAGTTTAAAATTGAAAAGAAACCTGCAAAATACTGCCACTACACCTTTATGTTAGATGACACACAGGAAATATTTTGCTGAAAGGTTTATATACAGTATTCCTGGGGAGAAAAGTCTAGTACAAGTCTTTGTTCATATTTTCTGTGTAATCATATTCCCTGTCCTTTACAGGAGAAGCACGGTTCAATCAAGTGTACTGCAAGAGGTCCAAGCAGTGGGTCTTATACGCCACACACCACCCAGTTCATAAAAACCCTCATCGAGAGGGTCATGGACAGAAGACGCAACCCAAACATCCAATTCAAGATACCAACCTCCTCACTTGCCCTGCCACAACCTGCTCTGCCACCCAACATTGCCCCCGTACCTAAACCATTAAAGGAGGCTGCCACAACATCTTTTCAAAGCCGCTTCTGAGACCTCTCCCCACACCTACCTCCATTTCTCTCTGCTCCGCTTCTTCACCCAGGCTGTCACTCTGATGAACGCTAAACAGTCACAGTGTCAGACCTGTCGCTGTGAAATAAACCCTGGAACATAACTGTCACTGTGAATGTACATATACGCAAATATATATTATTTTATTTAAATTACCATCTACACGTACTCTTTAATGTAAATACTGTTACAATAACTACCTCATGTTCACTTCAGCATCTTTTTTTGCACTACTCACCTCTGCACTATTATCTTATTTAGTCTTGTACATATTAGTCTTTAATTACTGGTTATTTTTGAGTTTATTATTGATATTTAATGTTTTACCTTTGTAAGAGTGCACAGTCTACCCAAGTTAAATTCCTCGTGTGTTAAACATATCTGGCCAATAAAGCTGATTCTGATTCTCTTCCTGGAGTCCTCCAGCTGTGCCTTTTCAGAGTCTGCCACTACAGTTTATATTTTATTATTTATTTTTTGCTTGTTTAGTTTCTTTGGTACTTTTGTATTATATTTTTATACTTAGACCATACCTTACACCGTGTTTCAGAGAGAAACGTTTTTTTTAATTTTCTGTATGTCCAGCACGTGAAAAAATTGACAATAAAGATGACTTTGACTTGACTATATAATGCATAGCTTTTTTAGATGCATCTCCCTGTTTATTTTTATTTGTTGTCTACTGTTTAGGATGACACAATATTTTCATTTGTTTATAAAACATTCACCTTACCCTGCACTCCTGTGTACACCAAAATTCAACATTATAGACTTGTGGAAGGAGGCTGAATGTTTATTCATCAAAAAGATGATGCAGGTAGGACCTTTATTCTGCTATCTTTTGTGATCTAAGGCAAGAGTAGCTTAGTAGCTCAAATAACTTTCTCTAATACAGTATATACTTGGAGCAACACTAAATACCACAAAGTAAACAACAACCAACGTGAATTTGAAGTTTTAATTCAAAATAAATATATCAACAATACAAATAAACATCAATAAAGCAAATTATAGCTCCTCCTGAGCATCCACAGTTTCTTGATACCCGCTGTACTCGCCGTCTGGAGCTGGATACTGTAGTCTGATGGCCTGCACGACACAGGCAGGCAGAACAACGCGACGGTCTTTGCCCAGTCTCTCCCCTTGCAGGACCCATTCAAGAAAGTGGCGGTAGGCTGTTAGGCGATATTGTCTACAAAACATTGAGCACACCGTTAGCGTTAGCGTTGTGATGATGCTGGAACAAACTGTACGTGCATGCCACGTTAGTAACAGAAAGAAAATAAAAACACTCACTTTACAGACAGACGTCCGTTAGGTCCCGCAGGCTTTGGCTGATGTTTCCAGTTTACTTTAGGGATTCTAAAGTATGTTTCCAGGACGCCGCTGTCCATGTGTGGTGCGAAGCTAGGGTGCTCTACAACACATACGGCCGTTTCCTCATCTGATTCCGAGATTTCTTCCAGAAGGAATTGGCATCTTGGAAATTCATGGCAGCAAACGGACTCTATTTCTGTGTCCATAGGCAAACAGTGAGAGCACCGACACCACCAGTCTGACCCAACTCGAGCCGGCACCGGCTCCTCGTCCTCACCGCCGCCGACAGGCAGGTCTTGTCCCTCGGCTGCAGCAGCCGCAGCAGCCGCCTCCTGTTCCTCCATCAGCCTCAACTGCTCGTCGCTATATTGTGGCTCATAGAGATAGCCACGAACATCCGTTTCGAGCACAACACCTTCAAAATCCCCATCATCCATATCAGTTTGTAGTTGACTTTCAGCCATCGTCGGCTTTACTCAGCTTTCTCTACGGAGCCTGTTAGCACAGCTTCCAACTAAGCAATATGGCGGATGTTAAGTTTCGTTTTTGGGAATGAGGTCCCGCCCACTGATCTGTGATTGGTCTGTAGCTTCAGTGTTGAAAACATGAGGAACTAGCAATGTAGTTTCACCCCTGACAACCACAACAGCCGCCAGTGACGCAATATGACGATTTTTGCATCACTGGAGGCTGTTTGTCAGAAAATAAATTACAGATATTTCTCATCTTAGGGGGAAATGAGGGCTGGATGCAAGACCATTCGATAAAACCACAAGTTTACTACTGATACAAAGCTTAATGCAAATGGGTGAAGTATCCCTTTAAATGACAGAATTCACCTCCTTTGTTATTTGTTGGAAGTTCTGCAATTTGTTGTTCTTAAAGTCAGAGAACAACAGAAAAGAGAGCTTTTTAAGATTTGGGCAACTGCTCTGACTTACAGTATTTACTGACTGATTAAGCTGCAGAACTTAGATACTCTGATTGTCTTGAACCCTTTAGTTCAGTTGTTCAGGTCCATGCTATCTTTGTGTGAATGTTTGAGCTGATTGATTTCATGTCGTTTTTCTACTGTGCGAGTTTGATTTTTATGGTTGAAACTGTGTGTTGCTGCTATACTCTTGGTCCGGTTTCCCTTGTAAAAGGGATTGGATCTCAAAGAGGAGAAACTGGTTAATACCAAAACTTAAGAAAACAAACACATGTTTAATAGATCCTCTGGTAGAAAAAAAAAAAAGAATTTTGTTTCCATCGTAATATGAGTGAGGGCTGTTTTGTTTCACTTACAGAGAGACATCCCATGAAACTTTACTTGAAATAAGGTGAACACAGATAATGGTAAAAGCCGTAGGGAAGCCTTGGTCCTTGAAATGAGACATCCCATGAAGGCTGAACAATAGAGTGGAATAATAGTAAAAATAATAATCCAGCTCAAAAAAGAAGTCTAGAATTATTATTGAAATGGTGTGTGCAAAAGAAAAGGGTCAATGCAGAAATACACACGAACCACACTAAGAGACAGCTCTGCCATTAGGCAAATGGACTCAGAAAGGCACTTGGGTATGGTTGCTCTTTGTCTCGGGCCGTCTGAGGATTTGGTGAGCTAGGAGACAAACCGCCCCTTCATGTGAAAGCTCAGAATCAGGGAGAAGACAGATCAAAGCCTGTGCCTCTCTCTGAGATGCTTCCATTTGTGTCGGGAACATCGAGCGTAGGAAGGGAAGATAAAGGAGGAGAAGAGAGGGCAAAGTTTGAGCGAGTCTGCCTGTATACCCGGAGTGTATAATTAGGATGGTTTTCTGGCAGGGATGGAAATGGATTGGCCAAAAAAAATATCCTTTTGTCTGTGTCTCCAATCACCTTGGTCACACAAGACTCATGTTGTGTGACCAAGGCTTGTCAGATACTGTGAAACAAAACAGGCCCTGCTAATTGATGTGTGGGAGTGAGGACGGGAAAATGTAGAGTTGAAAGTGCAGTTTTAACAAGTTCTCACTCCCAACGCATGAAACACAGGAAGTTGGTCTGTGACCAAATAAGCATCAAAATATGACGATCGAGGTAACAGTCAGTTTTCCAGGTGCAATGCAGGCTTAGTTAGCTTTAATGTAACAATAAAGAATTTAAAAGGATAAATGGCCAAGGCCAATGTTTTTATTGTTTTATGATTTTTATTTGTGCAATCATTAACATTAAAAAAAGGCAAAGTTTAAGCATAAAATCTACTTGGTTCAGAACCAATAACATTAAAGTGTATCATTTACATTCACAAGTCACGCAACGTGCTTATGTTGTGTATCTAATCCATGTAATCTGACATTTCTAAGGTATCTAGTTTATATTATAAATGTACCTTAAACAACTTCTAAAAAGAAGTTAAACTTCACTATTTGCTACTATGGGTCCTTGATCCAAAACTGTTAAAAAATGAAGTATTGAAAAATGGCAACTACTCCAATCAATGCATCAATCTGACACTGTGGTAAATATGGCCACCAAAAAACAGTAAGTTTCAGGTTAATTATTTTGTAAGGAAAACAAGCACCAAAGTCCAATTCTAGATTATATTCACTGAAGCAGGGGTTCTCAAACTTCTTTGACTTGTGTACCGCCTTTCAGAATTTCTTTCAGTCAAGTACCCCCTTGTCCGGCCAAGAACATTTTTCAGGAAATAATTTGGGAAAAGAACACGAATAAATCGATGTATGTGGTCTTCATTGAACTGTTGGATAATGTCACTCTGCTAAAGACACACAGTGCTTTCGGGAGGATCAGAAGACGTGGAGGTAAATCCCATAACAATGTATTCATCCAGATACTGACGATGTTTTTGTAAATCTGTTTTTGTTTTCTTTTTGACGATTTCTTCGTCTTCCACCTCATTTTTCCCAACTGATTCGTTACCTCGTTTCAACCACCTGTCTATTTTTATCTTCCTGGCCGCGCTCTTGTTATCATGCAAACGTACGTGCTCGCTCGCTGAACAATTCACGTCAACAGACGGAGGCCCTCTGGTCCAAGCGGCTTTGCACATAATGCAAGCTATATTATAAATGAATATCCTAAAGTTGGAAATAGTGCCCTATTTGATGTTGGATAGAGAACATAATGCTGTGAATTAATTTGTGTTTAATCAGTGTAAGGGATTTTCCTAGAAATCATTATATTGGTTGTTGGTGTGCAACTTTTTTTTTTAACATTTGATACGTACCCCTCGCGGTACTCCCACGTACCCCTAGGGGTACACGTACCCCACATTTGAGAAACACTGCACTAAAGCATCCAGACCCTTGCAGGTTGGTGGCTGTGTTCTGCCTTCAGTTAATGATTAAGCAGAGAGCTGTCCTTCTGGCCTTTATTTGAAACACTTCCTGTGAGGGAAGCTTCTTAAATTAATTATGTTTGCTTAATGAATAATTAAGCCAAGGGAAAGATAATTTGGAGTTACGCAGTGAGCCCGACCATTGTGCAGGGGAACCAGTGCTGCCTGGATGATTTCACATAGGGTGTGTGGAAGGAGAATTAGCAAACAATTTGCCTCCTGTCCTTGCCTTTACCATGACTAAAAACATCACTGCTGATTATGTCTTGACAAGTGTCAATACTGCACGCCTGCTTGTTAGCTCTGCTGGAGACAGGTTGCTCAGGAGGTTCCATTATTGTGGTTTTGAAATGAGAGGTATTGACTCACAGTTTGAATGAAAGCAGATAACAAATGCTATTGTGTCAGGTTGTATTGTCACAGTCAGTTAAAAAGAAGTTGAAGTATGGCAGTAATGACAGCAGACATAAACAGACGTTAATAGCTTCTTTTCTGTGGAGGTGAGACACCGAGGATAGAGATTAAGCCACGAGAGAAGACTTTTAATTATCCAAGTCATGCCAGTAGTTAGAGAAATAATACATGAGAGCCAGTGTTGCAGGTTTCAAATGGATATCACTCTTTCCTAACCTGCAGATTAACATGAAACTGCCTGTCAAGACTTTGGAATTGCACCCATAAAAAGTAGATTAATCATAAAAATGTATAGCCAATATTGATATCTGCAACCAGTTTGGTGAGTATCAAGGTTAGTTTAAATATTCGTACAAAAATATCAAACAGCACGCACAGCCGAAAAGTTGAGAACTGGGTGCTGGACAAAAAACATCCAAAGATAGAGACAGACTAAGTCCTCACACAAGAAGCTGCTCCAATTAAATTTTAATGGGAATTATCACCGCATGTAACGTTTCGGGCCCTCGCCCTTAGCAGCTTCTTGTGTGCGGACTTAGTCTTTCTCTAGTTTAAATATTCAACCATTTATTTATACTTTTTTAAAGATACTAATACCTAATCATGGGATTAACCTGCTGAAATCTAACCATACCCAGACCATCCCCATGTGTTTACTATTGTTACCATAAAAATCAAGGTAACCTGACAAAGGCTAGCTGACTTTGTCCTTTTCGCCACACATGCAAAACACATGATTGTAACAGCATTACTGTAAAACTCATGCTAGTAAAATCACGACCATTAAGATGATGCTTGGTATCCATAGACACATCTGCTGTTAACAGAAGTTTATGGCGAGGCATTTTGGTGCCTGCAATGTTACTGGTTATTTCAAACCTGGTTGAGGAGTTATTGCTTTATTTATGGTGCCAATGCAAATTTATATTCAAGCGTGCAGAAGACTAAGTTGCAATCATTGAAAGCAAAAAAGAGGCCTTCATTCTATTTATCAGTGACAACACTGAAGGGGGAGACTTTATTACTTTTTTTTAATGCATTGCATTTTTAATTTTCTTGACCTTTTTAAGGTTATGGTGCATATAAAAAACAGTCGTTTCTGGGGAGGGCGGGCAGTGTGCTCACTAATAAAAACATCTTACTAAGATACCTGTAACGGGACAAACACCTATGACAGGTTCAATTTTGCAGGCCCCAGTGATTTATTGGTTCTATGAGTCACTCACAAAGAGAGAGAAAGATAGACACACAGAGAGAGATACACACACGCACACACACACGCACACGCACACACGCACACGCACACGCACACGCACACGCACACGCACACGCACACGCACACGCACACACGCACACGCACGCACACGCACACACACACACACGCACACACACACACACACACACACACACACACACACACACACACACACACACACACACACACACACACACACACACACACACACACACACACACACACACACACACACTCACAAATTTATACACCCTCTTTCTATCTCCTTGTCTCCTCCTCTCCCTCCCCTCTCCTCTTTGTCCCTCCCTGCTTGTAAGGACTTGCCAAGAAATCATTGGCTCAACAGAGAAAGGGCAAATCCTCTTCAGCCAATTTAAATTCTCCTGAGCACATGCTGCCGACTATTCCAAACTAATTAATAGACATGTCATGAATAAAAACACTTTGATTATGAAAAGAGGTTGCCCTCTGCCTCCTTTTAGGCTTGTCATTAGTATGAGGACACATGTGGTGAATAGCTGGAGTGTTGCTACCAGCAGCCTGAGACAGCCACAGATGCCCTCTTTTGATTAATTTTTTCTCGCATGTTTTATTCAGAGAGGCCTGCATGGACCTGGTGCCACACTCTCTGATTAGCTCTACCTGTACCAACAGGAGAGCCAGGCCAGCAAGACCAGCAGGGCAAGGCCTATTCAAAGGGCAAGACACAAAGACGTGTGACCCTGGAGCCCTCTCTTACTCAAGTGTAGTCCATCACACGACGCCCTCCTGATCTCTTTGCCAAAGTGACACACACTACAGATTGTCCTGTTCTATAGCACCTTTTCAAGCTGCACTTGTTCACATTTATTTGTGTAGCCCTTGAACTGTGAGGAAGTGGCAACATATGCAAATGTGGTCATAGGACTGTCAAAGTATCATTCATTGAGAAAGAGATGTGTCCATCAGGAATGGTTTTGTTAAGATATCTTCATGCACAAAAACAGATTTTGCCTGAAGGCTGTAACAATAACTTGACAGGATGCATTCAAAAGTAATCCTCCAAAAGTGTTCTGTTTTAAAAAAAAAACTTTTAAAATCCTCTGTTAGGGAGTGCTGGTGGCCTGGCGGTTGGTGCATGGGTCCCATGTGCGGAGGCTGTGGTCCGGTTTTGGGTCCGACCTGTGGCTCGTTGCCCGAATGTCACTCCTCACTCTCTCTCTCTCTCTCTCTCTCTCTCTCTCTCTCTCTCTCTCCTTAATTTCTGACTCTATCCAATGTCCTATCTCTAAGTAAAGGCACAAAAAAGCCCAAAAATAAACCTTAAAGAAAAATCCTCTGTTAGCACAGACATGGAGACGGCCAGTTATATTGTATGCTTATAAATGATTTGACTTCTTCTGCTTTATAAATGACCTCTACACTATAGACCTATATGTTATAATTAACTATTAACTCATTGCAATGCAACTGACTCTTAAAATTCATATACATCATGATTTTCCTCCTTTTTGCTCTATCAATTATAGTTAAATTATTTGTTAAGAGCAGACAGTCACATTTAATGATCCTTTTTAATGATTTGCTGCTTTGTGGGATTTGCGTGTTTGGTTGTGATGATTGTTTTCTAACGGGGTGTCCCACATCACACGTGACTTTGTGTAGTCAAAAACAGATAGCATGCATGTCGGAGGTGTTAGTGTTACAGCCGGCTGCTTTATTGATCGTGTTGTAGTGCAACATCTTAGAGATGAACATGGTCTTCAAGCAGTTTTCTGGCTGTCAACATGTGATCCTCAGCCCAGCTGACTCGTCCCAAAGGGGAGCCGGACCCCCCGCAGGAGCCATCTGTATCCTCGACAAGGCTATCCATCATCCTTCTGCAGCACTCAATTTAGGGTTCTTTTCCAGACAGCTTCAGGCAGCAGAACACAGCTTTACATGTGTGCGTCAGTATAATGAGAGCCCTTGAAACCTGCCTAGTGACTCTCAGAGCCAGCCTCAAGGGCTGATGGGAATCGATGAATCAATCCCTGGGGCTGATCCCACACCCATTCTCAAGGGTTGTTACAATTGGTTTTGTCTTGTGATGTCTCTTTGCGAAGACAGATACTCTTAATTAGAAGTCGAAAAAGTAACCATTGTATCCAGAAACACACGGCTAAGGCTTGTGCGCCATTGACTTCTTAGATAACATAATATAGGGTTGGAGAAAGTAAACAACATTTTATAAACAGTATGTCAAAGCTCAAATATTAATGCTCCATTTTTCCTCCCTGAATCAAATACAAAATTTCACAAACAAATGCTACTGTATATCCAGGAGACTGGGCGATGTGAGATATGGTCTAAGCCAGGGGTTCCCAAATCTTCCTGCCCGGGACCCCCAAAATAACTATGCTAGAGACTGAGGACCCCCACTGTCCATATTTTAGTAGTTTATTATCAGAATGGCTAGAACACACGTAATGTCCATGTATATACTGTAGAACTTATTGGACATACACAATTTAATAAGCAGAGAAACAGTGTGTCTGTGTGTGTTTTTATCCTCTGTGGCCTTGAGAGCTTCAAATAGGACAACAGCACAGGTCTTATCATCAATTAGTGCTTTAGTGCACTAGACTTTTTTGATCCAAGCACAACCATCTCCAGTTCATCCCTAGAACACACAATAACACACTAATGGTTGATGTTCTTGTTGTTGCACTTTTTACAGGAACTATGCATTTTATTTCACCAAATATGTTGACGCACAACTCATATCTGCTCACATCCTTGGAGTAATAGTTGAGGGGAAAGGAGGATTACATGCTACTGGGTTCAGTCATGCTTTAGGGGTTGCCTGCTGCAACAACAGGAAAGTGCTTCTAATTAATTTCCAGCAGCCAAACTTCCCAAGCTGCGTTCAGTCACAAGCTTTTTTATTTCATCTCAGGCAATCGATTCTCGTACTACTAGGAAACATACAATCAAGTCGAGCTGAGCTTCATTGAGCTTTCAAGAACTTGTGCACTTTTTAACAACATGTTTAAGGTTCTCAAATTAGTTAGTGAAAAACATTAACAAGGGCATGTAAACTTCCCTTAAACTCCCCCAACCTGCCACACCTCTTCACTTATAACAAGAGTTACATAGATAAAAAGTAAAAAGTAAAAATGGGTATGAAAACAAATATGGATTTAAGCACAGCATATGTATCTTTTCATGCCAAGTAAATATAGAAAAAAGAAAGAGAAAGATACATAAATGTAACAAATGATGAATGAGATACATGTCATTAATTCAAGGGTATTTCAAAGGTCCTCAAAGCATAGTGAAAGAAAAAAAACAGTCTGAAATATAAGGCACACAAAGAAAAACATAACTGAAATAAAATAAATTGAAAGCAAAGGAAAAAAAAGTCAGAAGTCTAATCAGTAATCAAGATGTGTATAGCTTTGTAAAAAAGGCTTGTTTGATTTGAACACATTTCAGTGTTTGCTAGAAGTTTGTTAGCTCATTCATAACGATAAAGAACAATTGTCTGTGCTTCATAAATACTCATTTGTCAATGAATCATTTGGCAATAATAATCAGTGTATTTTAAATCAGTTAGTTCCGAAGCAGCTGTTGAGGTTGCTAGGGGACAGGGGCGAGGCTTAGAAAAAACAGAGTAAGGGCGGGGACAGCTGGTGATGGGACCAAACGGGAAACATAGACCAGACCATCTAATTTCAGTTGTGCCTGAGCAGTCCACACAAGCTACGAAAGCTGAGTCCTTCGCAGGCTGGGCCCTTCGAAGGATGCTCCCCACGAAAATTAGACAGCTTAAATGTGTTTATCCTAATGGTATTCAAAGCCACTGCATCACTGTATCCTAGTGGAAGCCTGTATTAGACACACTGCTGCTTTCCTGGATTCACAGTCTGTCAGCAATGCATTCATCTGTCCAGCAGGTTAAGTAAGTAGAATCCATTTGGTGTCAGTTAATTCAATCAGCCTCAGCTGACTGCTGCACGCCGACAGTGCTCTCAGAGGCCATGGGGGCTTTGGAGAGAGAAGATAGAAGAAGGATCCCCTTTGCAGGGGGTTGAAATGTCATAGCCCACTGCCCCGGCCAGATGAGGCTGTGTAAAACAGAGACTTGGCGGCTCAAGACACGATAGTTGCAGCTTATCATATGTAAGCTTGGGGAGGGAGTCCAGTGGGTATTCCCACATTTCTGTGTTGTCGAATTGAGTCTACATCTCTACATTACAAATCTCATTTTTCAGGCTGGCGTGCTGAGCTCTCACGCAGTTTCTCAATAATCGCATGGGCTGGATGGCGACAAATCTAAATCCCTCTCCAACAGGTTCCCAATTCCACATGGGACTTGTTGTGATGTTTTCTGAACCGCATACAAAAATGTGAGCGGTGAACAACCCTATGAGCTCCATATGCTGAAGGAATTACCAGATATGTGCAATACCTAATCTTTTTTTCTATACCCAAGATCAGCCTGTCTGTGTTGCATATTAATGCAACTACAGGTGCATTTCAGCTCAGTACTTCTTCAGGTGTAAGATTGTGGGAAGGCAGTCCCGGTACTTTGAAAAAGCATGTTTATAAATAGCGTAAGGTTACTCTGCACAAATTCTTCAACTCATCCTTCTTGATACTTCTGAAGGAGAGCAAAGGGAAATAAAAAACCCCAGCAAACCCCATGTAAACATGATTTTATCTGTATCACATGTGGTCTTAAATTGGAACAGTAATCTGGATTTAAAGCATAAATATAAATCATATAAGGTCGTAATTGAATTCTTATCCAATAACTTGTGCTTTGAATCAAAAAACACATCAGTGCCCTTTCATGCCTATAAAGCTGGGGTGGACAACTTTGGAAAACATGTAGAAGTAAGCTAGATTTTACAAGTATCCTATAAAAAAAAGAGTCTCTGGCCATATCTTCAGGCATCTTTTCTAAAATTGCTCACACATAAAACACCAAGAAACCCACTGTGTGACCACTGGTGGAGGATGAGTCCACAAGAGAGTGTTGAGCAACCAGAAAGTAAGCTTTAGCCATATGTGTTTCTAGTCTCATATACATCCTCTCACTCACTATGGAGGACTACACATAGGTAAGTAGGTAGACCATCCACTCTTTTATGCCAGCAGAATTAAATGTGAAAAGAAGCTTACAAGAGACCATTTGCTGTAGGGATGTTAAAATAATTTCAACCAATTCAATGAAATCGTTGTTCAGGTAGATATTTTAGTTTGACAATGTTACTTATTCTGTTTTCACTCGTACACAAAAGTCCAAAAAATGTACCAGAAATTTCAGGTTGGGATTCTTGTCTTAACACAAACGCTCACATTTTTAACTGACGTCTCCCACACTTTTTGCTACCGGCCACGGCAGGTTATATTCAGGAAAATTCACTGTAGGTGAGCAGGAGGGGATTATAATGTTTACATCACGCAACCAGTGAGTGACCGGTGCGATCGTTGTACACTGTTCACTGTTTTCTGCTCACTTCAATTCTCTCTTTCACTCTTTAGATGAAACAATGGATACATCAGATAACATGTCATTAAAGTGCTGGATGTTGCTTCGCCCACCCCCCCATGCATTTTAGAGAAAATATATTAGGGCTTTGACTGTGCAAAACAGTACTTTGTCTTTATGTGTTACTGGAAACTTCCAGGCTTGCTGCTCCAGGTAAAGCAGTGGTATATAGGATGTTGGAGTTCTTTGAAACCAGTTCTATTGGATTTCTGTCACTGCGATTAGTTCACCAGATTTGCAAGTTGATGTTTTTGTTGCTATTCTTAGTGAGACAAGCCTCCAGAGGGGCCCGTGCTTTTATTTTGATCACACAAGAATATATCGTGATTTTTCCAGTAATGATCCCTGTCGTCTCCATCTGTCAGACTGCCAGCACAGCTCCCTTTAGACAAACAGCTTGTCGTCACGGCTGAAATTAAAGGGAACATCTCTATATGGAAGGCTTTACTTTAACGCATTAATCATACTTTGAGAGCCCATGTAAATGCTCAACACAAAGTCACAATTGTGTTTTACTGCTCATAGGGCTTTTAACAAAAACACTGAATAACAATTCAAAGTTGTCAGTGTCCTTTTAAAAACATATTTTATCCTCGTTCAGATTTTTCCTTTTATTATTACCAAGGAATTTCCTGCACCAGCTAAAGGGATTCATGCAACGCTAATACAGCTTTTTCATTAGGTATATTCAAAATGTTTACTCTCACACTTAAACCTTGTGGGTGTATATGAATCCAGTTTATCACAAGTGTGTGTGAACACTTGAGCATGTGGTCGAAAGACTGTCACTAATAACAGGAATTACATTTGTGAAGATAAACATATGGAGATTGTAGGCTGTGAAATTGACTGCAGGCTGTGAAATTAAAGGCAGAACCCACTGAGGTGAGAGCTCTGGTTGTTCAGGGGCGGGGCTTACGAACTGCACTGCACAAGCAAATATTGCAATTCAATTACAGTAGTGCCTTTGATCATCCCCTTAAGCAAGTTCAATGTGCTGCGACTTTGGGATCCAGGCGGTTAAGACAGCGGCTCAATCTGAGGAGAGATGTTTGATTTATTTGTTCATTAGGAACTCTCTCTGCAGACTCGGACCTCTCATCAATCCCTGTTCACACTCAACAAGCACAATCAGCCAAAGTTCTGTTTCAGAGCCGAGGGGAAATACGAGCCAAAATTGCCATGCATCATAGCGGTTGATAAGGCCACCCCCTGCCAAAAATTTTCAACTAACCTGTGGCATAGTAATCCCAACCCCAAGTGGATTAAAAATTAAATATTTTGGCGCGTGTGAGAAAGGAGAGCAGGCTAGTGAAATGCCAGGAGGATTAAGTAGAAGCGGATATAACACAGCTGTAGTAGCATGCTATCCTGGAGTTGCTTTTTCTTAATAATAAAAATGTCAGGAAGGGGAAAGAGGAAGCGAAAGGAGGGGTGAGGGGGGATGTCCTTAACTGCAAAATCACAACTAGATATCATTGTTACAACTTCCTACTTACATCGGCTTGAAAATAGTTTTAAATTCCACTTTTATTAAACGTTGATTCAGAGAAAAAAGCTTGAAAAATGGGGATCAAACCCCCAACCTTCCAGTTGAAAGACGATGACTCGTCTTTCAACTGAGCCACAGCCACAGCCGCCCCAGATAATATCCATAGCAGTCTGTCATAAGCAAATTATACTGAGTGAAAAAAAAACACTAAGACAATGTTGCCTTAAGGAGGAAGTGTTGTTCATATCCGTTTCCACGCTTTATTCTGAAATGCTTTATCTCTCCCTGAGCAATCACTTTGTCAGCATCAGTAATGCCTATAAATCCTACTGTGGAGGAGATTAGTGTGCGAGAAGTGCTGCTGCCTGCAGTAATTAAAATTCTGCTGGATGGCCAGCACTCCTCCTGCCATCATCTCCCCCAAACATCCTCTTTCTGTCCGTCTCACTCGCTAACTCTCTTTGTCCTTTTGTCCCTCTCAATAGTTTGAATCAATTACAGTACACTTTATGCCTGATAACAGTATCCTTTCACATCTGTGGATAATATGCAGGGAGAACAAAGGGCCTCTTTGAGAAAATAAAACCAAAGATTGACAGTGACAGCCATCTCCTCTCGTGGCTTTATATCTTATCTCAGAGATCATGGTGATGCCAGTCTTATCTAGAAATGAATTTTTGGGGGATTCTGAATTTTTAAATCAAAGAAAAGTGACAGAGAATGACTGATGTTTGATAAAGGTCATGTAAGATGTATTTACATTCTCAACCTGTCAATGGCGGACACACAGAGTCTGCTGACTCATGCTGTTTGGACATTAGAGCCAAGTAAAAATGGACTTCATAATGAGAATGATATTGAAGTTGTCAGTTGCATAAAGCATAAAAATACATGTGTGCGAGAATAAAAGTTTATAAAGAATAAAAACCTCAAACACCACATCATTTTGCAGTTTAGACTGTTCTTCATGACTGTACAGTAGCTGTGTGACATATACGTTAAAATGACCCAGCTGCTGTAAAGCAGTTGTGTATGTGAGAATCAGCTTAGTGCAACATAATATGTTCCAGTTTCAAAGTCAGAATCTAAGGAGGAACAAAAGATGGTGAGTAACTTAAACATCTTCCCCTGAAATTCCTCCCAGATGAATGATTAAGATTTTGAATTGTGATCCACATCACAGTTTGCAATGACCATACAAATGCAGCCCAAATACCTTCCTCAAACTCCTGCAGCCTAAAATATATGACTACGGTCAACACTTACAATCTGAGGCTGCTAAATAATCAATTGAATAATCACTTGCATACTATATGAACAAACTGGTGACAACAGCATCAAAGCTGCTTTTGGTTATAAATGTGTAACCTTATTTGTAAACCTTAACAATGCACAATTCGAACACGAAATCACATATGCTTTCAGAAAACTTAACTGACATTTGATCATTTGGATACTAAGTTGTTACTATAAACAGGGTAACACCTGCAAGCTAGTTCAGGCAGACAACTGGAGGTGCACTGGTGTCTTATATATCATTCACATAATCACATATCCTCCCAATTTGGCGTTTTTTTTTAAGCTGCAAGATTTCCGGTCTCACCTTCCGCTCTGTCATTGCCATTGCTGTCTTGTACCAGTGCTGCACTTAAACTTTTAGCCCCTCCACCAGCCCAGCATCCACCTGCAGGCTCCGACTGGAGGGGGTTTAAGATATTATCTCATCACTGTTCAATTCTGCATGTAAAGTAAATCTGCGAGGAGTGATGAGGTCGGAGCCTAGACGGCAAACACAAACTCTGTTCTGCTGCTGCTATAGTAAACATTTCCAACCATTTCAAATGTGGTTTTGCTGATGGAACTATTATAAAACCCTAAACAACATATAGTTGAGGCATTTGAAGACTTGGTTTTATTGTCCTTTAGACTAATTGTCATTCTGCAGTTGCAAGGTTAAGAAGTTATGATGTAAATGATTGTTGTGAAAAAGATTATAAACCCATACTATGTTGGTATATCTCTTTTAGTTGTGAATAATTACTAAATCTGAAACATATTACTGATGAAAATGTCTCTTTTAAATGAGTCATGAGACCTTCTTTCTAGATTTGTTCTGCCTGTCTGAATCTTACTGTCCTACTCAATAAACATGTATTTGATGACACTACAGCCTGACAATTGCACTGAATCACAAATGTAATGATATGCCATTGTGTGCCCTCTCTGCAGCATCAGCACTATGCAAAGTCAAGGTACAAATTTAGTCGCCTAGGTATGACAAACTACTTAATAATTCATCATTTAACAACCGGAGATATGGCTTTTCCCATCCAGAATTCCCCACACTGGAATATTAGAGACACCCCCATGATATAGTGTATGGATGGTCTCCATCAATCTATCATCATTATGGTCACCTCCGGGTAAAGTGTCTCCACCTGAAAAAGGACACTTATTGAGACAATGTACACTCATACTGGAGATTACACAAGAAGCAAGACCGGGATTTTTTAGAACTACACACATTTTTTTCTCACAATGTTTCGTCTTATGTTTCTCACTTCTTACTAAATAACTCAATCTACCTTCCTACACCTCTGTGCAGGAAACATGATGCCTCTTGTATAGTTTTATTCCTGTCAGTCATGTCTGAAGTGAAGATGTTTGTTGCTTATGTGATCCTGACCGGCTTGTCAAAGAAAAACGGACACAAAAAATACTGTAACGTAAACAGTTTCTTATCTAAATCTGTCACAAGGCAATGCTGCCAACTCCCTGCTTTGCGAGCTGTGCAGCCGACCACATTTTCATTCAGATGGTATGAAATGGCGCAATGGTTCCTGTCCTTTTTCCCCTCCCTTGCTGTATTTTTGTAAAATGTCAGCTGTTTCTCTGCTATATCACCTTATTGAGCTGCCCTTTGTCTCTGAGCTATACTGAAGCTACATGTCGACGACTGAATGTGTCTCATTTAAAGTTCTTGCAGAGCCATGAGCAAAATCTTGGAGTTTTAATCAACAGCTAGCCCACTAGCCAACCTTGAGTTTGTTTATGGCTTCACTGACCTTTTCTGGGCCATAAAATTCTGTCTGTGCCGATCTCTGTGACGTCGCAGGGTCATCACTTCATCAGTTATCTCTCTACTTTAACAGCAACATGACCTCAGCCAACAGACGAGAGAGAGAGATCGATGGTTTTATCTGTAAATGTAGCTATTCCTCTGCACATGCTGAAATTAATTCCCAGCTGATAAGAGGAGCACTTAACAGTGAAGTTGGCAGGTCAGGACTGCTGCTGGATCCCATCATTCAGCATGGAAAAGAGCAGAGATGACAAACTGGCTGGCCATTTTTTTATAAATAAAAAAAAGTACCAACATAATATTTTGTTGGAAATTATCTGCTGTGAGCACGCTAAACAGCTAAATTATTAAAAGAACATTTGTCTAGATAAAATAAACATCTGACCTTTAAAATAATTGCATTTAACTTGCATTTAAAAATAACTGAAAGCAACAAGGCATCGTTCAGAGCTTTCACTCCCTGGATGAACCTTCAAACCAGTACCTGATTACCACTCTGAAGCTGTGTGACAGGTCCCCTCATCCACAGAACTCGATCCAGGGAGTCTGCCATCAGCACTATTGATGCTAAGCTTGATGGATACGGCCTGGCAGAGAGAATCGACCGGAGAAACTACAGTGAAGTGCAGTGAGCGGCTGGTTGTCTGGCAAATAAAAGTGCCGCGGAAAATCTTTAAAATGCTGCAAATACTCCAAGAGCAGCTCTACAGGAGGTTTAATTAATCCCAAGAGTGTAAACCCCCCCCACACATTTATACGAGGCAGATTATCATGACACAAACTTTTCATTTTATCCTTCATAAACAAGGTTATTGATAAGTTGCTTATTAATAAGTAAGGGGATAATAGACTTTAGGCTCTTTAAACCATAACTTGTTGTTTGTGAACAGTCAAGGACTTTCATTTTTGAATGCAATTTAAATTCATTGTCCTTCCAGTTATGCTAACTTTTTAAATGATCTTTATTTTGATTAAAAAACATCCACCTCAAACATTGCCTCGGGGGCAGAGGGATGTGTGTATGTGTTTGAGTTTTGGGTCCAGAATATGAAAATAAGGGTGATAAGGTCTGATTCACTCGGGCACAAAGTTAGCCCATGTCTTTGTTTTCATTTGACTTTGATTGTTTCCCCAGGAGAAGCAATGAAACTATGATGATATGCAACCAACCAAATATAGCACAACTCGTTCAGACTCAGTTGAGAACAGAATTAGCATTAACTCTTTTTGAAGAGCCTTTCATAAAAGGTTGTTGTCCTTTTAACCTTGTGGTTGGCGCCGCTCTCAGCTCTGACACTCTGATGTGCTGGACCGCTTGCTTATTCACCTCCCCATGGGATGAAGCAGACAGATAGCTGGAGCTGTGTGAGGGCGCTGGCTGATGACATGTAATGCTGCAAGAATAACCAAACAGTGTCTTCCTCTTCGTTAAATCACAGTCAGAAGGTGCCACTAATGCCTTGGGCTGTTTTAATGCTGAACTGCAAAGTCACCTGTCAAATAATATAAAACACTGATAAGTGCATTTTGTAATCACACTGAAATAAATTGAAAATTCAAGTCTGATTTGTTTCCTTATTTGCAGGAAAGTTAAATAACTACAGGCAATGTGATGATGGAAATTGTGGTTGCAATTATCCGTCCGTTTAATTTATTCCTGCCAAACAGTATCAGGTGACCACAGTGAGAAAGCTCTCTTCACAGGAGGCTGAGCTAATCAAACATTCAACAATGAGACAATGTGTATCACATTGTATCTGTTTCCAGTAATGCTGCATGGAATGTTTTTCCCCTGTGCTGGTAGATCTGCCAAGATTCAAGGGATTAGCCCGGGTTTGTATTTTCCATGGTGCTATAGACCGCTTAACCTTGCACCACTGTGACCACCGTTTGCCACTCAGATTAACCGGAAATTCACACACTTACTGTACCAGATTTTCTGTGAGCATTTATTGCCCAATATCCTGGTGAATGTCTGAATGCACAGCAATGATTAACATGGACGAAGATGTGAAAATATATCCATTTTTATAACTATTAAAAGTATCATGGATTTGAATGCACATAAATGATCTTATCAAGTGCTTACTCATTTTTAGTCCCTGCATCTAATGTTTCTTGCATTTCACAGAAATAAAGTATAGTAACATGTAGGGAAGATTCTAAAACATAGGATCCAGTAACACGCAAAATGACATATAGAAATGCTGCCACCAAGTTATTTAATCAGACATTCACAGACGGATCGTTTGACCCTCCAAATAGCAGTTCTGTGACACCCAGGCTTCTTCTCATTTGGCACCTTGTGTAATGAATTGCTTTATGTCATGCCAGAGAACATTTCATCACAAGTACCTTCTTTTAAATAAAATGTTGTATGCTAACCCTGGAATTTTCCTGTTCATAACATATTGAATACGGCTGCTCTCTTTGCACTGGCAAACTGTGATCATGCAGTGGCAGTGCTTCAATCCCACTTACAACTCAATCTATAAACAAGGCACAGGGTTTAGACATGGAATATCTGATTACACCAAAATCCAACTTAATCTGTTTATAGATTAATAAAACTTCCAAGGCCAATATGGAAAACGAATGATTTATTTTGCCCGTTTAAATCCTTAGGTCAGGGGAGAAACATATGGCCAGGGACATACAGTACAGTCAGAGAATATTCATGCACTGAGCAGGATTACTACAATTGAAGATAAAATGAGCAGAAGAAAAATATCAGCATACACATAATCCAATGCAGCACAGTGCAGCACTTGTAAAATCTTTCTTGACATTCTGTTATGTCCTTGTTTAAAGAAAGAAGCTGACTTATCATTTATTGTTTGTAATTTGTTTTTGTTTCAGTGACTAAACATGTTAATGCATAGCAGAGTAAAAAATAACATGATGTCAACACGCCAGAGTTAGCAAGAATGCTAATGTATGTCCATATTTGCTAGGCAGGTTACATACAGTACCAACAAATAAAAAGTCACGCAAAATAGTCAGATAAAAGTTGCCTCATATTTGGCTAAGGTTTAAATTTAAAGGTAAAAAGTGGAAAAAAAGTTGCAGCTTCACAGCTAGTTATATTTATAAGTTGTTCTGAATGTGCCTCAAAAGAAACTGATATTTCTCTTTTATTTCTCTGTTTTCACTCCGGGAGGCACTCTCAAACAATAACAATAAAACAAGTGAACGTACTGAATGTGTAATTGGATTTTGAATATGAGATTGCACTGTTTACAAGTATCCTTGAAACACAAGGCAATATAACTCATATTAATAATGGTGCTCTAGTTAATACTATAATGCAGTTCTTCTCAAGTAGTAATTACATTGCTTTTGGACTGATTTTTATTCCAACAAACTATCATCTTATAGCATTTTCTGTTACTCCAGTCCTGTATTATATGTGGACTTTGTGGTACAGCTCAGCAGTGATGAAGAATGACATTTGTGATAAATGCACTGACCATAAACTGTCAAATCAAAGCAGAACCTGCCTCCTGGCCGCTCCTTTGGTTACGCTATGCACCCTTTCCCTCCTTTCTTGTTCTCGTAACTCGCCTTGGGCGCCGCACATGGCTGCCGTGTTGGACACACTTGGTCAGAGTTCACTTTGACAGGAGCTAAAGTGAATCACATAGTGGCCAAAGGCATCAGCAGCCAGTGTTAGTCACCATTGAACACGTCTTCACCTCTCTCCCTTTTTGAACTTAAAAAATCCTTGCCTCTTTGTGCTCTGACATACAGCAAGTGAAAAATGTACAGGAGGAAATATTTCGCAGACATAACCAAAGGACGAAGGACAAAACAGGAAGGGTTAAACGATAACACATAAAAGCAGGCAACAAGAAAGTCAATGGCACTGGTTTACCTACATCTGCTGGCATACTTCCTCATCTGTTATTCATGCCCAGGTTTAACTCCCGCTGACAAGTTGTCACACTCCCCTCTTCTTTTGTCCTTTTTATAAAATACAGTGAATTATTTACCACATTTTATGCATGATACTGCTACTGTCAGTCCACATCACTTTGAAAGCAGATAAGAGAGAAGTTTTTAGGTCATGTTTTGAAAATCTGCCAGAGGATACTGATCAGCATCCGATAAGGTTTTTCATTATAATAATGGACTTGAAGTTGTATCCAAATTTCTAAAGTTCATGTGTTAAACTTCAAATACAAACAGATCTGGGAAAATCTAAGACTTGAAATGCAACCCACAGTGTTGTCTTTTGGCTATGAACATCAGGGGACGTTGTTGCTGAGTTAAATCTAGAGTTTTATCACTGTGTCAGAGAATAACAGCTGATGAACTCTTAGTATAATTCACCATGGTGACACAGCATGGTAGCATGAAACAGCAGAAGCAAGCAAACATTATAAAAAAAAGGTTCAATATAGGAACATCTTGAGCAGCTAGCATCACAAACAGTGAAGTTGTCACAGGCAGATCCATCTGACTCACTGGCTCCGGGTGGACAGATTCACTACGGAACCAAAACAAACATGAACTTTGTATTCTTGAGTTCATGCATTTTATCAGAGGCAACACAGCTAACTTAACAGTTTACATGGCAACTGAGTTGGCAAGAATTCAAATTCTTCTTAGGTAGAAACACAGATACCTCTTCTTTGCAGTTAAGTTTTGGACTTTTGTTTTGTCTAGTCACATCTTTTACATTGTTTTCATCATCAAATATGTATGCTATAGTAAAGTAAAGGTAAAATTGAAGTACTTTGCTTTTTCTCTACATGAGAAAAAAAAAAATTGTTTTTCAGGCAAATAAGCATCTTTGTTATTCGCCTTGACATGCTTCCTTTTTTGCAGAAAAAGACGACACAACATGCATGATCACGGGGAAAGTTGAAAGTAGAACCAAAGTGTTTGTTTATTCTGCAGACTTTCCAGCACGCTAAAGATCACGAGCTGCTCATCTCCTATGTAACCAGCGTAGCTACACAGTAAACAAACAGCTGCAGATGAGCGTGCCGGCTTTGATGTGTGTCTTACATACACGATGGCACAAGTGTTAGTGCTGGCGTGGGCGTTTTGACCACCTGCTGTCTTTAAAGACCTTGAAGAGCAGCACTAGATTCTGAACAGAGTTCACAGTTGGAGCACAGAAGAGACAGACAAAGAGAAAATGAGATTCCATTTGCTGTTAGAGGAGGCTTGCAAGTATGTGTCATTGCTCTCCTACCAATTAATGCTAATTATCAAGAGTTCTTTCAGTTCAGCTCTGTTGAGGTGACATCATACAGTATGAATCATAGGGCCTCACATGGAAAATATACAGCAGATTTACATCAAAATACACAACACTCAATATGAGCATAGTGACATCTGTTTTATAGTCAACAACGTCTAACACTGAGACTAAGGTACTCGCAAAATTTTGATTAACCAGTTTAGAACTATTAGGCAGTCCAGTAAGTGTTCAAAAGGTTTAATTAAAAAAAGACTCAAAGCTTATCAGTAAAACTGAATTTAATATTTTATTATATGACTAATCTGGCACAAAGGGAGAGTGGATTGTCCACTATTCAGTTGTCAACTGTCCTGTAGTCCAGATGTCAAGTGTGTCCTTGCCAGTGCTATGTGAATGTGTTTGAATGAATTAGTTTGGATCCTGACGAGCAGGTTGGCACCTCAAATGACGGTCTCTACCGTCAGTGTAAAAACCTATCTCAAAGGGTGAAACTGGCAGGAGTACAAAGCCCTTTGATTGGTCAGAAGACTAGAATGAAAAAAGCAAATTTTCTGTTTACTCTTCAATCAAAGTAAAAGAGCATTTTTATAATATTTTGGTGATGGTAGATATTGGTCATGGTTCACCAGAAATGATGCTGAGTTGTGTCAAGCTTCAGTTTTACAAGCAACACAGGTGGTACGAGCTATATGCTATTGGTCACTTAAAGTGTAAATACCATCAGCCATTCTGTTGAAATGATGCAGCTCCTTTCAGAGAGTTGCTTCTTTTTGTTTCAGATTGACTCTGCTGGCCCTGCAGGGCAATGTAAAACTTGCACCACCAACAAGTAATTCACTGAAAACTATTTATGCTGAATACAGTATGATGCAGATGTGATGTGTGCTTCTTTGGTGTTCTCCATTAAACAATGTAATACAATGAATCTTCTACAACGTAAATCCAAACCTGTTAGATAGCTGCAGATTATAGAACAGGAAGTCTGACATCATTGGAGAGACATGATGAATTGTCAAGTTTGCATGCTTGTAATGCCTGTTGTACAGTACAGTGTAAACCTCTAATCGTGATGTTGTATAGGAGGTTTGAGACACTGTTGGTAAATTACGGGGGCAAAACTGAATTTTCACTGCAGAGTTTCCTCTTGATACACTATTGTTTTTATTGTTGAGTCATTCATCAGATACACTACTGTTGCTTGCAGGGATCTATAATTAATACAACTGGATTAATGATGCAACAAGTGAATGCCACCCACACAACAGTCTGGTGAGAGTGAAACACCTCCTGAAGAAAAGAATGACTTAAGATTTCTGCTGTGCTGCAGCAGACAAACCATTAAAAATGTATATTAACAGCCATATGAGATGAATGACAGGGCACTAAAATTTATTTCCCAGCCCCTTAAATCCATTCAGGCTAAACCACTTTAATTTTTTTTTTTCACCCAGTGCTCTTCTACACAGATTTGCTCTTTGCACCACATGTGTTTGTAGATCCTCTTAGGGTAGCCAGGCTTGAAATCCAATTTTGGTAAAGCTATAAAGCACTAGAAAAAAATAAATAAAATAAACTTTATAAACTGTGATGGTTCTTTTCATTACACAGAAGCCAATGGAAAACAACTTTGCAACTTTAGTGCAGTGATAGGTTTTTTGTGTGTGTGATTGCAAGCCTGGAAACAGCAGTGTTAAGTTTGTGTCCAAAGAATAACAGCTGCTAGCCAAGAGACTTGTTCATCATTTAGGTTTTGTTCTTATCAGCCGATGCCTTAACTTGATCAGTTCTGCTGATGTTCTCCAAATACTTGGTGTTATAATTTACATCACTTTATAATAACCTACTCCTGCATCATGAGGCATGGGCCCTCCGTGAGAAGTTTTAATAATACAAAAACAATAGAATGCTTGCACTCGCTCAATCATACCTGAGTAGACCGCTGTATCATTTCCAGTTTATTAAAGCAATAAGCTTCTAGAGGCTGTTATTTGCCGTTATTTAAAACAGCTGTGGGAAGAGCTACTCCGAGGTAAACGCTCTCCTACTGTGAAGTGGATGGCTGGTTTAATAAAACAAGTTGTTAGCAAAATCTGTACCACAGTGAAGTTATCAAGGGGATTTAGAGTATTCAATAGCACATTTTTATCCCAGGCATACAGTATGGTTTCTATGAAAACTACCCAAACTATAGTAATGCTGTATGCACTTCACAGTATGTGAAAGATGTAGCCATGGTGATGTCTTTCATGTCTCAAGTGGCCACTCGATCAACTGCACTTTTTTCAGCCCAGGAAAGAGTTTGCTGTTTTGTGTGTTCGGGATGACATACCAAGCAGCCTTGCTACATAGTATACAGAATAACTAAAGCACAGCACAGTGGCAGTATGGGAATATGAGTTTCAAACCTGAAAAAAATTCCACATACAACATTTTTTTTTATCTTGTAACTTTAGAAATGTGTGTACTAGATAATTTAAAACTCAAATGTTAAGAGTATTACAATATGACCCCACTGTCTGAGTCTGCCTCTGCCCCAAAGCTTAGCACTCTTCTCATCTATTTTTATTATCAATGACAAATTTCATGTTTTACTTTATCCTCCAGGACCTTATCTCTTTCTCATGCTTTGAAAACACAGTCAAGTTATATTTGTAGAGAATTTGAAGGGGATGCTCCAAACTTAAAATAACACAAGTTGTTGCCTGATATATTGAATTGTTGTTGTACCGGAGAGAAACATCAATTCTAGCTCCAGAGTGAAGCAGCAGAAGACAATTTGATCTGTTATTTTTGGAGTGCAGGGCTGTTGATCTCCCCTTTAGCTGCTCTTCATCTTCTTCACCTGAGAGGCCGGTAGACTGATGTGGACTTCATTTGTTTGGACTTTAGATGCTTGCAGTGACATTATTGATTGCCAAGCAGCGGTCAACCTTTAGCCACACGTACAGACGACAGCTGCAGACAACAGTCTTGATATAGTTTCTAAAGCAAACAATCAATGTTGTTATAGCAAAGAGGTTTGCAGATTTTATGCTTCAACTTTATTTTTAAGAGGACATTTGCTATTTATAGCACCTGGTATGCACACTGATATCTCATTTGCGATGAGGCTGATGATGTCACAAGGTTAAACAGCGGTGGCACATATACAGTATGTGTGAGACCAGTCATTGATAAAAATCATTCTGTAAGGCTAGTGCATGGCTTTTTACAGTACTAGTATTTCAAGGTATATTTCCTTAGTGACTACAAACAATGAAAAATTAAAATGATCCTCAAACCTTTGACGTGCTTTAAAAAAACACAATTTTAACACTGACAAATAATTCCGGTACAAAAAAAACTGAGACGTTTAGGTCAAGAAAATATTGGACCTCTTTCTCCAAGTCCCATTCAAATATGAGGAAAAACAATGTGGAGCAACACCAAAGTGCTTATTATTAAGTGCTGATTATTTGGTAACCTAAAACAAAAAAAAGCCTAAACAAACAATTTTCTTCAATAAACATTTTGGCTCCTACATTTCCTTTACAGTCTACCATGAGAGATTTTTTCAAAAGGACACAAACACCCGTTTTAGGCAAAAAACTAAATTTGAAGAGGACACTTTTTCCTTTAAAAATGTTATTTTTACCTGTTTTTTTTTTCCATACATGTGGGATGCATCTTTACTAGAGAGGACCTTAGCACTAAAGGCCCCTCAATCTATCAGCCCTCTACAGGAAGCAGCATCATCCATCACTGTCAGAGTTAATATTGTTTCCCCTCACCTCCCAATAGGCAGCTTGTGTTTTGCTTTACAGCATTTATGTTTCCCGACTTGTGTACTCACAGGCCCTCACCTGGCTCTGCTCTCTGGCATTCCCCTGCCAGAAAGCATAAAACTAATTTCAACATTACATGCAGCCAGCATATTAAAATGCTGCTGCTTCAAGACATCTCTCTCTCTCTCTCTCTCTCTCTCTCTCTCAAGACATCTCTCTCTCTCTCTCTCTCTCTCTCTCTCTCTCTCTCTCTCTCTCTCTCTCTCTCTCTCTCTCTCTCTCTCTCTCTCTCTCTCTCTCTCTCTCTCTCTCTCTCTCTCTCTCTCTCTCTCTCTCTCTCTCTCTCTCTCTCTCTCTCTCTCTCTCTCTCTCTCTCTCTCTAGGTTTCAGCTTATTATTGTTTGTCTTTTATATTCTATTATTTGTTTCAGGATTGCTTTGAAAAATGTTCAAGTGAAATTGCAGAGATTTGAAGCAGTTTGAAGACGACGGGAGCTGTGCTTCATTGATTTGATTTTAAAAAGGTTTTTCATTGTTAAAAACCTATCGATCAGAAATACTTCTACAATCACTATTACTACAGTCTGAATTCTATAATTCATTCCTACAGTAGTTATCAAAAAGATGAAAAAAGAGACAGAGTGAAAACGTTCAAAGAAGATGTCTGTACTTCTTTAAGTCTCTTTTATGTAAGTATACATTAAAGGAAGAATATGCAACATTTTACACCAAAATAGCAGAAATCAAGTTTTTCAATCATGACTGTCGACAATGAGTACAAAGAGTGAGTCCCGCTGGCTGTGTTGTTTTCAGAGCCGTGTTTACGTCAGGTTTACATGGCTCTCCCCATGTGTGTAAAAGCTGTTTTAGTCAAGGACTAGAGAAAAGAAGAATTACATACTCACTGCTTATTTGAATGTCACGTGAGCGTTTTTAGATCACGATCATTCCATGTAAATTTACACGCAATGTGAATCTACAAGCTAACTTAAGTGTGCTAACACAACACAACAATGCAGGCCACAGGCAATTGCAGCTTGAGCCAAGGACAAGTTTGTCTTCCCCTTGCGCTTGACTTCTTTGTGTGAACGTGAGGGGATGGGTGATGGAGGTGTGTCGCTGGAGTGGAGCCTTAAGTATAGTGGAGGTGCGGCCAAACAGCAGTTTGTCTTGGTTTCATGCTGGTGCTCAAGGGCGACATATACTGGATCAAACACGCACTTTCTTCCTTTAATGGAACAGATAACAAATCTGTGTTTTCTATTGGGATCCAACTGGTACTTGCGGGAATATATGACTTTAAACCATCAAAAACAGGCCAAAGCCCTTTAAAATATTGAATAAAAAATAAGCGAAAATGCTGGCTTAAAGCAAGACCCATAAGCTCTATCCTCTCTCTTGGCTTAGGTGAATAACATCACTCTCCTTGATGCAATTTTCCAGTATGTGTCTGTCATGTTTCGAGGAAAGAAAATAACATCACCCTTGAAGAATAGAAACCTAATGGTGGGGCTTTCTATTTAGCTGCTCTACTGTCTTTCTTAAAAGGAGATTCAACCAAGTGTCAAAAACGTACAACAATTTCAAACACATTTTCTCTGCTCCATCTCTTCTTTTTCCAACTCCCTTTGAGCAATTAGACTTTATTTTGCTTCTGTGCTTCAGCAGAGTGCACAACATTTTCTTACTTTTCACATTGCCCTGATTCTGGCAGATGATGAATGTGCCAAAGTCATTTTCTTCCCTGAAAAGTCTTTTCATCCGCCTCCTTTCTAACCAAGCCTGCAAACATGCGAAGGTAAAGATGCAAGTCTGAATAAGATTTGTTCAAGAGCCATTATAGTAAACTCACCTTTCCCCCTTCTTCCATGGACAATTCAAGTCAATGTTTTAGGGCAGAAAAAGTGAAGGAAAACTGAGTCGAACAGAAAAAAAACTTCTGTTTGAAGAAGATATTGTAGAATTTGTGGATGCAATATATTAATCATGCAATGGTTACCTACCAAGCTACTAAGAGAAGCAGCAATGGCCTGGAATAATAGTTCAGAAAGCTAAAACCCCAATTTAAGATATTACCAACATGAATTGAATAATTTGAAGAGAAAAGTAACGAATCTGTACTTAAAATCATCAATAAATATCATTCAACTTTAGAACTTTCAAAGCTTGCTCTCTTATTATGGGTTATATCTTAAACTATAAGGAGTATGTGTAGGTGCGCAAGACAGCACATGACCGATGTGGTACCTTACTTCTCTCTATAAAGTGGTAAACAAAGGGAACAGTTGGTCAGGAGTGAGTCAAATCACAAATATCCGACTCGTTCAGTTATCTTTAAAGCAATTTGGGGAATTATCAACTATTTTATTTTACCTCATTGTACGCCAGACTGATTTCAACTTAAAGCAGTGGGGCATTCACCCTTGAAAAGGGAGAACTTCCAGCAGCCCGGCTGCTCTGACTGCTGACAGAGTAAAATCAGAGCAGCAGGACAATCACTCTCTTTCTGACGTGCATATTGGAGCACAGCTGAAAATGTTTACTTCTGTTTACGTTAGCATGATTTAAGTTGAATAGTCTCCTAAAGATGGCAAAAGCTGGTTTTGCGTAGAAAGATAAGGGTAAAAAAAAATCGGCTGTCTTTATACATTCATACCGTGAGTACATTTTAGAGTATATCGTTTTCCACTTTAACTTCAGTACAGACAGTTTGACTTCACAGATGCGTTGCTTGTCAGCTCCGCTTCAGTACGGCTCTGTACTCCCTCGTCCATCAACACCCACAGGCTGCGTTTTCAGCACGGAGCAGCAGCACTGCCAAACAGTTGGAGTTGCGCAACTAAGGAGTTCCTGTGGTAATTACAGAATCACTTGCAACAGCACGAGAACATACGATGTATGTGGTATAAACCCGGTAAAAACACATCAACAAACACACATGAGGTCATTGTTCCAAACCGTCCTGTTAATGTCGGTTCAGTGTCTGACTTCCTGTCAGGCTCCATCTGCTCTGTGGCAAACATGCACATGCCATAATCAGCAAAGAGAAAAATGTTACCTCTGTGTCCAAAGGGATCACCAAAATCAATGCACACTGAAAGTTTCCCACAGTAGCTTTAGAAAAACCTCAACAGGTCTTCAAATTACTTTTCTTTATCTTATCTCTATTTTTCTTACGCTGCAATACAAACTAGCTAATAAAGCACGATGTTAATCACATTTCCTTATAATGCAACACTTTCTCAAACCATTAACAGTCCTGAGTTCCTGTCAAATAAGCTTTATTAACATGAACACAAGGGCACTCTGTTGCTAAATGCAAACCATGGAAAAAAAAAAAAAATGGGAACGGTCCTTGATATATCTTTGCTGGCACTTCAATTTTCATAGTTTCAGATGGACTTTGCCGTCTAGGAAAGAAAAAGGGAGTTACTGAGGCTGAAATAAGACATTCATGTTTCTGCTCATGGCCTGTGACTGATTTAGTGTTAGCCTCCCTTTGAGATACACAGTATTGACAAGTGTAATGGTGCACACAGGCATGTCAATCTATGACAAGTACACAGATAAGGTATAAAATTGTCACTGTGGTCGTTTAGTTGCATTTCCCTCGAGCTGATGGAATTGTTATGGGACTGAGAAATCATTTGAAGAAAGGTGGAGAGTGTGACATCCATCAAGTAGCTTTTAAATTCACCACCAATGTCTGTGCTGTCTAGAGGAGAGCCTGATGTACAGCCTGCAACTGCATGACGGTATTTAGAAGTAAATTACAAATCTACTGAAGTGATATAGAAAAGTATACACCTGGGTCCTGGTAATAATAAAGGGAATAGCAAAAAGTGAGCTAAATTGTGTTCTTTAAATTCAGTACCAATACTACTGTACAACTGCTGTTACAACACATCCCGCTAATTTCTCACAATATAGCCATCCACAGCAGATTTTAAAGTAGAACGTCTTGTTTCACCCACAGCTTTACTCTTAATTGACTCCACCATGGAGTAAATGAGAAGAAAATGAAAAGATAAATGACTCTAATGGGGGGAAATGGAGTGTGAAAAGGGACATTCCTTCCCGTATTTTCTAGGATGCAGCACGTTGGTAAATTGACACACAATGAGGATTTGGCTTCTATACTGTATATAAGACAGAGTCTGCCATGATTACAGGAAGTTATTTAATTCTAATACCAGGGATTTGTAGAACAAGACATGCACTCATTCATCCATTTTTTCTCTGGTAGAAGAAAAGATTAAACAAAGTTTATAGCAGAAGAAGAAAACAATTCAAAACAATTCAAATCATTTTGAATAGTACAGAGAAAAAAAACTAACCTTTCACCATAGAGTTCATATTTTTCTTAAGCTTTACCCCCTGCAGCTTTAGCGCTTTGCAAAAGATTTCATGCAAATGGTGCAGCCAGCTCGCTGTGTTCATATTCTTCTCCGACTTAAAGGTCAGGTCTTATGAGCTTCCTAACACCATTAAGACACAGTTTGTTTAAAGCCCGTCTGAAGGACAATGCGCGATGAACTGGAACACAGACAGGCCGTAATAAATGAAAGGGAAAAGTTATGGTTCCGCTCAATGAAGTCAAAGGGCAGATGGCGGAGAGGAGTGTGTCTCCCTTTTAATATGCTGCTATGCTCACGACTCACGACTTTGAAGTTCTGAATCTGGAATGCCTGCACAGTCATGGATGCTATATTCTTGAGTTGTATTGTAATTGCTTTAAGAAAAAACATGACCTTTTATTATTGTTTGTTTTTCGAAAAAGGCTTATTCTTCCAGCCGGTGCTCACTTAATTTAATTCTCTTCCTGCTACCTTTCTTGTTTTTGACTCGTTTCCACTTTCTTGCACCTGTCACACCCACGAACCAAATTGAATTATCAATTCATTAAGTAAACTAATGGAATCATTTATCAGTTTCACCTCATTATTTCCAATAGTCTTTCCTTATCCCTTTATGCAAACAAGTGAAGAATCTGCACGTACTGCAGGCTTTGCAGCAAATGTCACAGGGAGGAAATTTTCACCTCAGGTGTTAAGATGTACTCGTGTGTTCAGACCTCCACCGAGGACCCTTTGAGGAGTCGTGAAGAGTGATCTGAGGGCCTTGTATCCAAGCCCGGCGGAAGCTCCTTATTGATTTGCTTGTCTAGTGGCTCTCTGTTATAATAAGGAAATAAAGCCCCTGGATATAAGGAGATTGATGCCAATCAGCAGTCCGCCTCAAGTGTAGCTTGTCCCACCTTATTAGCGCTCTCTCCATGCACTGAGTGTTCACTGATGACTCCATTGATATGCAAGTGAAGAGAGGGGGCCGTCTGTTGCCATCTTGAGGAGGATTCCCCTGTGATTGCTCATTCTTTCATGTGAGGCAGTGTAGACTGAAAGACTGTCATGGATGCATGGATTATCAGGGCAAAAGCATGAGAACGTGGACATCTAAACTCATTCTAAATGTGACATACAAGGGGCAATCAGGGAGGCTGAAAACCCTTTATCACAATCTGATGAGTAGCCATCTGACTGCAAACATGCTTTATATTTTGAGAAGTCTACTCCAAACACATCTTCCTTTTGGAATAATTTTATTTTGAAGAGATGCACAAATGAACAGCCCAGTTATGTTTTGCTCAGATCTTTTTGTCCCGCAGGAGGAAAATATATTTTTGCAGCAAGGCAGCACAAAAACAAAAGAACAAGAAACACAATAACAAGCACAATGAGACAATAAAAGATAATACAAGTGCTGGTAGTATGCATTCAATTCAGAATAAGTTAAAGAGTGTATTGTACAAGAATGACAGCACAACATGAAAAATAAGGGAAGTATAATTAACAAAGTGGCAGCTCTTATTGTATTAGAATTAAAAGTCCTTATTGCACATGTGGTTATTAAAATCTTGAACCTGTGGCATAACATCCTGTTAACTTCTAAATATCAGTGAGAAGTAAGAATTCATGACTACAACTTTTTAAACATTTCTTATTCTGACTTTTGGCCCTGTACAATATTTGAAATGCCTTGCCAGAAGAAAACTATACAAGAATGTTCTATTTATTTTCACCCCAACTTGATGTGCTTGCCCTTAAGTCTTGCAAAAATAGTTTTAGAGAAGCAACCAGGTTTGTACTGTCAAGTCAGATTGTTCTGCAAAACATGTAGCTTAATGGTACCTTAATATTTTACTTCTTTTTTTAAAACATCATTGAAGTTGCTGTATTGTCATCACATTACAAGGCTTTATATGATGGGGCATATAAGGGCACTATTCACGCTCAGTGGCCCTCTGAGACACGAACATATTCTAAATGTGCTCTCCAAAATGTGCACACAGAGGAAGCATTTAACGTAACTTAATCTCTCCACGGACAATAAATGGTATTTCAATGTATTTGTGCTCAGAATAAGATAGCTGTAATCTCATTCTGTCATGGTAATTAGCACCTCTAATTTATGAATTAGCTCTAATTAACCAGCTACAGTGGTGTGTTGTAGTGCACGTGCATGCATAACCTTTTGAGTGTGCAGCATGGGATCTACTTTCAGCTGTTAGAGTGGTTTATATTTAACTGATGTGCAGTTGTGTGAAAAGTCCCAGCTCCTATAAGTCTGCTATGCCATCATATATGTCAGCTGCCACACACGTTTTCATTACTTGAAGCACAGTACAGGGGCGTCATGCAAGTTAAAGTGTGTGTGTGTGTGTGTGTGTGTGTGTGTGTGTGTGTGTGTCTGAAAATCTCAGGAAACCCTTGGTTAAACCATCCTACTTGCTATTTTTTTGTAGCGTTCATTTATCAAATCACTTCCATAATGTCAGTTAGAAGATCCCATCATAATTTTGATGTTTGTAGACAGACTAGGGACACATATGTTCTAAAAACATGGTAAAGTCTGTTTTGCACAATATGTGACCTTTAAACAATATAAGGATATTAAAAAAATCCTGTCAGATTTGATAAATTATCTGGAGGGCCTGCATCTTGCACAGTACAATGTACAGCTCAAACTCTCAAAAAAACTCTTAACAGCCATCAACTTCTTCTGATGCATTTTATATGACTTGATGCAGCTTGCTGGGGTGTGAAGGGTTAAATATGACAGCATGACACCCTTTTCTGTGAGCCTGACAGAGCACATCATGTCCACTTAGTTCTGACTGTAGACTGGTTATGCCAGCGTATTACAGAACATCTATACCTGATTGGAGTCCTTCAAGCACAATAAATTTAAATTGGATGGCAGTGACGTGTGATTTTTGAAATATAGATGGAAACAGGTGAGAACAGAGCCTGTCTGTGACTCGATGTGAGAGACACTCTGGCAAAAACAAGGTTGGATAGCGAACTGAATAATTATCATTTCAGCTTTTGCATTTTATTACAGCTTGTGTTGAACAAATATCTGGTTCCATCTTTGATAAACACATAGAAATAGATGCTTTGAATGACAGCCGACAGTACGAGTGTTTGGCATCTGAGTTTGTATGTGTTCCAAGGGTATGTGTTGAAGATACAAATGTACCATGAACATCATACAAACCTGACAGGCTAGAGGTATTTGAGCTAGTACTTCTCTGTGAAATTATAGGTTTTTATTCATCAATAAATAACATGACAAACAATTACAAGTGCTTGTATATTCAGTCAAAAAGAAAATGCATGGAGTGCTGCATGGGTGTGGAAAATGTGTGTTCAGTGTGGGGATCCAACTTAGAAGTTACTGAAGAGGTCTGAGGGAGAAAATGAAAAACCTTTATTTAATCAGGACTACAGACTCATAGGAACATGCCAACATGTTTGAGCCATACAGGCCTTCATCAGGGCAGACTTCTTCAATCATTTGCTTGTCATATGTGGTTGTCCTGTATCTGTTGTTTTCCAATCGTTTATTTATTTATCATGTCATTTAAATTGTCTGTTTGCATTCGTCTCAAATTGTTTTACAGTTAAAATGTATAATACACGTTTTTTTTCAAGTATTACATTTTTAAGCACAAATTACAAAAATTTGTTTGAGAAGTTCCAACACAAATGCAGTTTCATAGGTCGCTTACCATCCAAATAATTGTGTCATGTTTTTATTTTTACTTTTGAACCTTTTAGCCTTCAGTACTTTATTCATTGTGTTTTTTTTAAATTGTACATATTAAGGCTCTTGTTTATTTTCTTGTGTTTTTATGATCTACTTGATTTGTAATGAAGGTTGCCGGTCTTGTGCAATGACTTGTATGTTTCTTTTGCACTCTTGCCCTGGGAAATTTCCTCTTAGGGACATTTTTAAATCTGGTATAGAGGCAACAGGACCTAATCAGATAAGGGATGCCTTACCGGATATGGCTGTGATCCTTCATGTGATCTCTAAATAACATTTGAAATACAGTAGTTACAAATTATATGATGTGTACCAAGCACTTTACCAGCTCAGTTACATTTTTCAGATGCTACCGCTGACTGTAGCTGTGGAAAATAAAAGACATTCACAAGCATCTTTTCATTTTTAAACACCCATTGAGATGTCAGCCATTTCACACCATATACAGAAATGATCGTATGTTAGTCACTGATATATAAAGGGAATTTGCTGATATGCACACATGTGAAACTAATGAATGTGTCTTGCATCAAAAATAAACAGTGTAATTGCTTCTGTCCTGGTTGTATCCATTGATCTACATTTCACCAACACTCCAAAAATTAAATTTAATTCAGATTTCAGCTCTGCTCCCTGAAACACCCAATTAGGGTTTGAGGGATGAGAGCGGTGCGGTAGCAGTTTGCTACTCTGTAATCACCACAGTGAGGTCTCCAACCTGTACTCATTGATCCTGTATTGATCCGTGTATGAGAAACTCTGCTTTAACCCAGTTCTCCACTCTCACTCTCCACAGTCACTCGATATTCTGACTGAAGGATGGTTAGGGACTAGAAAACTGACCAACATGGATAGAGGTGGAAAAGGGGACTAACACAAAAATGGCAGTTTTAAGCTGAAAATCAAAGATTTGGGAAAAAATAGAATTGCCCAGCGTTCCCATACAGCATGTGTGTGTTTAGGCTGTCCCCACCTTGTAAGAGAAATCTCAATCATTTATGAAGACCTCGCTTTATACTCTTTACTCGCTCTGGTTGAGAGACATGTCAAATATGCTTAGTTTGCCTTTATAGCTCAGATTTAGCTTCTCTCGCTGTGACAGAATAAGGCTACAAGGAAATGTTCCTCCTCCATCTCACTACATCAAAAGGTCTTTGAATTGCCTCCGTCGCTGAGAAAGATAAATGCCGTGTTGTCGCGTCTGCCAGTAAAAATGTAAAACCATGTGTCAATTCTGCCAGCCGGGGAGATGCTTTGTAACAAATTTGTTTACTCTTCCTCTTGAATCGCCTGATTAAACTTTTATTAGCGTGCTGGATGGTGGGAGAACTACTCTGCATCAGCAAAAAGTTACATCGGCTTACTACTACTCTCTCAGTTTTACGAGCAAAACAGAGCTCTCCCACGGCACAGTCAATTTTCATCTTTATTCAGACAGCTTATTTTAATACCCAATGTATGTCTCCGATTATGGGAAACCTTACAGAATCAATGAAGACAGAGTCCGTTTTCTACAGTGAACATGTTTCTGCGGGTAGATTTGAGCATTTTCTCAGGGAGAAAGGAAAAGGTACTGGCCCTTTAATCCACACACACAAAATGAATCAAAGTGTAGAATATGCAAACTTAATATCATCAGATTTTAATAACTGATCACATAGAGATTAAACGAATATGAGCATTAGAATAACAGCCGTGCTCTTCTTTGTTTTCTTCAAATTAGTTCCTAAATATATCAGCAGTCTAGCCCCAGAACGTATTTGCACATACATCCTGAGACAAGAAAGGAAACAGAGTATCTCGGAGCATGTTTTTGGCGACTGTGAAATACAGAAAAAAAGAGAAAGGTCCGCACACTGTTCAGCTCCCAATGAGCCACTTTATTAAGGGCAACGTTTCGATCCAAAGGATCTTCTTCAGGCCAATTGAAATACAACACTGATCTAAATGTAGACAGTCAGCAATTTCCTTCACAAGCTGCAAAAACTTGACAAATGACCGACTGAAAAAGGTTTTGTAAAAGGTGAAGTGCTAGCCATACACAAACGAAATCTGCTCTTATTTAAAGCTTGTATTACTTTAAACTACCAAGGTCTGCTGCCTTATGGAACATGGAAATTGTTATATTATAGTACATGAATCTTATTGTGTTTCCATATCTGTAGTGTAAAGAAGTTGTAAGATGCTTAAAGCTGTATATTTTAAATCACTGTAGCTATAAAGACCTACCTGGGGACAAATGTTAAAAATAATGGCATAAGCTTTAACTCTCTGTGCAACTCAGTAGTTTCATGCTCTATTACTCTGTTGAATTGCTGTGCTTATAAAAACAACAACTTCAACTCAAAGATGAAAGTGGTAGTAAACTTTCATCCAGAGGGTGTGTGACACAATTCTGACAATGCAAGGGTCTGATTTTGAAATTGAAGTCACAAATATTCATAGGATCAAAGAATCCTGACTTGAAAGCCATTTCAAAGTCAATATACAGTTCAACCAATGAGATGCGACTTTACACATTAAACATGGAACAAACATTGTTTCTTTTCCCTGACATGAAGAGACCAGTTTAGAATGAATCCTTAAATCTGTTTTGACTTGCTACATCCCCATGGAACGCAATATGGAAAAATAATCCAAACCATGAGAATATCTCACTCATTTTCCTGCCTGTGTCAAAACATCCTCACATCTATAAGCATGGGAAGTGTGCCGGCAGTTTTTCTGCCTCATTAAGACAAACTGTCACCCAGAATGCACGCTAATTAAGGTGTCAAAGCAGAAGGTATTGTTTCATGTAGACGGGTGTGAGAAGACACATAAGAGGATAATATGAACTCCCTGTGTTTCCAGCATTTATCTTGGCTACTTACTTATACCATGATATAGCACAGATTGTTTTATCTTCTTAATAGCTAGAGCTTCAGGAAAACATTTAGTGTCTTAGAGTCTGTTTTTGGGGTTTTTTCTATTCCTACACATGAATATCTGTATACAACTGTTTGCAGTAAAGATGCATGAAATGTTGGAGTTAATGTGAAACAATAACAGATTGAAATAGAGAAAGATTGAAAAAGTTTTGACGACTTCCCAAGTTCCCTTTCATTTTTAGTATTTTTAGTCATCTAATGGCACTCAGAGTTTAGAGGATGGTGGTAGCCGTAGATGACTTACATTTATTTTATGCCCAAGAGAACCTAAAGACGTACACTTTATTTCTACCTATTTTTAAGCATCTAAGAATTCTGCCAACACACACTTTGGAAGAGAAAGTCAGTACTGAAAATTCAGAAGTCCTTCAAAATAACGGTCCAAAAGTCTTAGTTAGACATAACTCAGCTGACAACAATCAGCCAGCTGGAGAACACTTGATCATTGCAGGAAAACGGTCCTGTCAAAGCCACTGAGGACACACAAAGATGTTCATCTTTGCTAATGTTTACACTGAGTGCAGAGGTGGGAAACATTTATTCATTACATTTCCCCAAACAACTGATGTGAGGAGAATGAAGTTGTTAATGGGGCTATATATGGCACTTTTGTACTCACAGTGCTATCATTTGGCTACAAAATACACTTGAGCTTCATGAATGGATTTTCTGTTCTGTCCTTCTTGAGCTGTAGATGCACCAATGTTTTAATGGCTGATTAGGAAATGAGTTATCTGTAGCTAAAACTATTTGCCTGAAACAGTCATAACTTAAGGGTAAATGACTCCTTCTTTTATTATGTGTACTTAACAAAATGATTAAGGCACATAAAACAGGTGCCAGGTGCAGCTTGAATCCTCTCAGCCTCTATTTTAATAATCAGGTTTGTTCTGTGCGCCTTCCAACTGTGGTATTGCTTTATTATTTTCTAAAGGTTTTTGGTTAAACCAATATCAAATGGATGCATCTGTCGGTGTTTCCAAACCCAGACTGTATTAAATGGCTGTTTTATTAAAAGTCGAGCTCAGTCTGTCTTTTAAATGGATCGGCAGTGTCATTGCAAAAATTAAAGTGTCACTGTAGACAATATGTTCTGTTTAGGCTTTAACTTTGTAAAGAATCACATAAAGGTTTCATGTCTAAACCTAGGTCGGAAAGTCTCTATGACATGCAATATGGTCCCAAATAAATGTTATGGAGTCACTTGTCACGGCCTGTCGTGATTAATAGGAGTTTAGACAAAAGGAGAGACAATTAGGAACCTTCCTTAACAGTGCATGCACTCTCTTTGGACTTGAGTTGAGTTATTATACAAGTGTATTTTAAACTTTCAAGCTGAACTTTCGTATTGCATTTTACACACTGATTTGTCTATTCATTTCCATATTTGTGGGTTGCTGACTATTTGCTGGTTGATTGCTTTTCCTGCAGATTTTTTTAACAATGCATGTTCTCTGTGATTGATTTGTGCGTCGTACGTGATGTTGAAAAAAATGGGACAATACAAGCCTACATCACAATGCCTTAAATAAATATGTTTTTACACCTTTTAATCCCACAAGTAACTAGACTATTTCTGCTCAGTGTTGCTCCGCTCTGAGTTTTCACCGCCTGCAGGGTGTGATTGTGGAATTTGTCTTTTGTAAAAACCGGCTTTCGGCAAGCTGCTTCTCACTGCTGTCAGTATTAATCGGCCACAGGGACTGAAAAAGAACGTCCTTGATGTTGGGTCAGTGAAATGTACAGCATGTCAAGTACTGAAGAAAAGCTCTGATATAAACACAGGAGATGGAGTATAAAATAAACTGTTCCAAAGGACACTATTCTAGGATACAATGCATACTGTGGCTTGTTTGTAGTGACTTACATACTGTATGTCAACCTATTAGACCGTATTACTGTTATGAAGCTTTTATTATGGATAGTATAAGGGATTAAGCCACCATCCCATCCCCCAAAACCCAAAGCCTCACACACAAACACAATCACACTCATGCACACATACATATGCATAATGATTTAAATAGCAACATAAAATGTGTGGAAGAATTATACAAGGGGACAGCCTCTCACCTCATTAGGCATAATTTCCGTAGATTAAAGGCTGGCAGTCTTGATGATTCTATAATGAAACTGTCAAAAAGATGAACTGCTCTACAGTACTGTAAGTAGCTTACTGGTCTGTAATATTCTGTTTAACACTACCATATTTTTTTTCCCTCTTAGGTCCAAAGGAAAGTAATGGCATCAGTAGGAGGACCCTCGACCCAGACAGGGACTCGCCAACAATGGACACAGAGAGCGAGATCCACGTTGTCACCACTGCCTCGCCGATGAACGTCCCCAACCACCAGCCTGTCCTTAAGGGTCTGCTGCTCCACGAGCATCTACTCACAAGGGACTTTCAGAGCGACCAGCACTTTTTTAGAAGGGATGGCTCTGTGGCAGCATATTCAACCATGCCAGGCTCTGTGTCTGCCGGAGACCCCGTGACTCAACTGGTGCCCCATGAGGAAGCTCCAGCCTTCTCAGACATTGCCACTACTGCCACTGCGGCTGCCACCTCCCCATTGACCACATATTCTCCCACAACGCCAGGGCCACCAATGTCGCTTTCTCAAAAGGAGTCCTCAAGGACCTCAAAGACAAAGGAGCAAGACCAGATTCAGCCAACAATGGACTCTCTTACCACCCAAGTGACTCTACTTAATAGAGGTTCAGGTGATGAAAAAAATCCAGACAAAACCAGCTCTGATCATCCACACCTGGAACAGATTTCAGTATCAGAAGACAAAGTTTCCACCAGGATGTCAACGACTGTTATTACAACTACCACCATCACCACCATGCAAGCAACAGGTAGGATGTATGCTTTCTTCACATTCAAAGATTTACTGAGCAGAGCATACAACTCTACGAAATAAATAAAAAGGTATCTAAAATGATTTCCCCAGATAAATTAAAAGTTTAGAATACTACGCCAACCCCAAAGGACAGGAAAATAAAGCATCAAGTCATCAACATAACTGCTGTTCATTTCGCATGCTGCACACCACCATTCATGTCTCCACCAGGGATAACAGAGTTGCTCATGTGTCAAAAACAATCAGATTTTCCCTGATGTGTCCTGCCTGTCCTTTCTGCTGGCCACAGAGGACTAAAGGCCCAGATGAGCTGTGTATCTGAGAGGAAATCTACAGAGATAGTTAGAGGGTTAGGGGGGCCATGGAGACACAGGTGGGCTGTCAGAGAGATCAGTGGTCCGGGAAAAAGGGAATCACTTGTCTTTTTGCTGTCTCCCACAGAGCCATGCAGTCTGAATTTTACTGACCCTGAGGGTAACATCGAAATCCTGCAGCAGCTTGACTCTGGAGTGGAGTGTAACTACTTGGTTACTGTCTACCTGGGATATGGCATTGAAGTTCAGGTCAGTGTTAAAGGTTCACTATGATATTCTCCCTACGCAGTTTGTAAACACTGCATTCAAGTCAAAAACTTTACAAAAACCAGATCACCAGACCAACATAAATAGATTAATTTGTGCACTGAAGGGCAGCTGAACATGACTTTGCATTCAACCAGAATATATAACCTTAAATTAAATATTTTATGAAAATGTTATGTTGCCATTCATACAAATGTAAGTCCAGTAAGTTCTTGACCACTATAGCAAGTGTAGAATAGAACAGGTTTATCATTGAAGAATGCATCTGGTCATCATGACAGGTAAGTAAAGGCTGGTAAAACCAGAACAATCAGCTCAAAGATACCGTAAAGCAATTGAGTGCCAATTAAGTGACCCAATTCACAATAAATCTCAAAGTAGAATAGCTTATTAGACATTTAATCAGTGAATAGAGTTGATAACTTTTATTTTGGTTTTGTTTAAACTTTAACTGCTTTAAGCACACAAATTCACAAAAAGGAAGTTAGTCTGGAATCTCAAAGGAAAGTACTAGTACTAACCAAATTGCATCTGGATGCAGTAAGACAGACATACAACCACTTAGATTGATGAAACCTGATGTAGAATTGAGCTTTGCTAAACTCTAATAGCAAACTCATTTATTGTATTCAATTAAAGCTTTTAATGTTGTTTCTTGTTCCTTCAGAGAAAAAAAAGAGTGTTAAAAGCCTGATTTGTTATTCTGTGTCAAATTTGTCACAAAATGTGTTTGCTGTTGCCGCATAACGTACAGTACATGGTAGCCTACACCATGCTGCTTCTAGGTAAAGCCAAACTTGGATATCATTTGAGATGCACGTAGAAGCTATACAATGCTGCTAAAGGAACCCCGCAGTCAGCTAACATTTTTGCTAATGCTGAGCTGGAAACACCAGCGCAAAAGTGAAAATGTATACAAACAGGGAAGCCACCTTATGCAGATAATCGTTGATTCACAGCAGGTATTTGAATAGATGTAGAGGGGGGGGGGGCAGATTTGTCTCCTTGAACAAATAAAACATGAGCTGGCAGATTTGTCTGGTTCTCAAACTAAGCTGTTACGGAATTTGCTGGTCTTGTGTGGGCCGGTGAAGATAGACAGGCCACAAATTGCTGAGGGGGTGGGTGGGTGGGGGCTCAAGTGAGAGGTCTGTTTCAGGTTGAATGTTTGCTTGGTAAGTCTTTTCACAAAAGGTTATAAAAATTAACTGTCAGGGTTTGTGTGTCCCTGGCATTTGCAATTCCTCAAACGCCTCATTTACCAACTGAGTCTTAAAAATGTGTGAGCTTTGTCTTGCTGCCTCTGGAGGGCTAAGATAAGTCTTGACAGAGTATATGTTTGAGAGTGTGTTTTTTTTCTCCAAGAGCTTCCTCTGGGCAACTTAAGTAAATCTTAAACCACTTATAAGCACATACACTCTTACCTGCACACACCAACACACATGCATTTCACCACAATCAGCGTTTAGCTTCCAGAACTTTCTTTGGAAAGAAGTGAAAACTGCAAGGCCATAAAGAGAAAACCGAGAGACATATTAACCTCTCACATATGGTAAATGGCTTTTCGAGTCTTCTGAATACACAACACTCTTTTTACCCCAAAGGTCACACTTACACATTCACACTGCGATGGCAGAGGCTGCTATATGGAAAGTGTCCATCACATCGACATATGGCTGCAGGAGCTGGGGATCAAACCCTGACCCTCCGGTTGAGAGATGACCGACTCTACCACTGAGCAACATTTACCAGGCCTGATCAAGAATCAGGAGGCAGTTATGTGAGGCATAACTTATACTAAAAGTCATGGCAAACTGTACAGACAACTGTTAAGAGAATAGGAAGCGCATGGTCTATTACTTGAAAAGACATGAAATGAAATAAAGTTAGGAAAAAACAACTCAACTACACATCTTAGGTCCCATGGTTTTCAGAGGAATTAATGCAATAAGACAGTGGACTTGTAGAGAAGCAGTCGGTAAAAAATGATTGGGACATTTTTAGTTCACTTTGTGACTGTTTTCCTTTACCTGTTTATAATCCTTCGAGCAAGCAGTAAGTGAAGGACACACATTTCGCTCTTGTCATTTGGGATAAACCTGCTTGAAAGGACCTATCCGACACATGTAGGTAAACATGAATTCAAATCTGAAAGTTGTATCAAAGCAGCTTAAATAACAAGAGGCTGATGCTGCACTTCTCTTTGCTGCAAGCACCCTGTCTAACCTTATTTTTTACATCATCACACTCTTAAATGTTTTGGTCTGTTGACTTTAAAGACTTTTTTTCCATTTGGCCTCAGTTTCCAATGGAGATTAACAGGAAACATGAAGAGAAAATAAGGGTGAGATGCAACAAGGGTCCCGTGCAGGATTTTTGTGATATACTGTGCAGTACTTGCCAGGCCACATACTGTATATCAGCCAACTCAATGCACAGACTTTAGTCCTGTAGTAACATAGAACTGGTGGTAGTAAACTTATTTAAAAGATCTATTGTGGTATAAGGGACACATTTTTCTTCTTATCATTTTTAGAGACATAACTGCAGTATAGTAAGGGAATACCCAAGTCCATGTAAACTCAGTGATCTCTGGATGAAGAAGAGACATTCCACTGCCATTTCCCTGATGGTATTGTGGTCATTTTGTGGATTTATAGCCATAGACTTTTGTCTGGTGTTTTATGTGTATGTTAGAAACACACAAATATACATCTCAGTATTTTCTTTGACCCGCTTGGTTTTGATACCATTTCCTGTGCCGAGCATTAACATGGGGAAAATGCTTTTAATCCACGCTTTAGAGCAAAGGGAGCCGTAGGAGGGACATTATGGTTGAAGTGCATGTTCTTGTTTTGGCAGGCAGCCTCCGTTATGGACGGGTGTAATCATTATAGCAGACAGACCAGCAGTTTGCAAGGGCAAAGGAAGGAAATTACAAGAAAGAAAAACGCTGAAGGACAGATTTGGTGACAGCATAATAAATATTTATGTTGTTGTAATGTTCCTATGGTTCAGTATAACATCAACTTTAAAGGCGCAGTGTCTGTCATTTCCAGCACTCAGAGACCCCTTTGGTTTTTCCACCAGCATTCAAAAATATCTCGGAGATTGGTGAGGAATAAATAAGCAGGATCAGACCTTTTCTGCGTTTAGTCAATACTCCTTTCAGCCTGTCTGGCAGCTTGCAGGGAGGGGAGGATGAAAAATGTATCAGGAGAATTTACTGCCCTCAGCCTGACTGTTCAACCCCTCTGCCACAGCTAACAGCATATAATGCATCGCCCCATCTGGTGATTCTGGACACATTACAATTTATCCGCACAATAATTGCACTAATATGTGGTGGCTGATGGAACATAACTTTCAGTCTAGAAGGTAAAGTATTAGAGTAATATTTGTGGAAATTATATTTCAAAAATGTTCTGCCCTTGCTGTGTACACTATGAATATAAAATGTAATATATGAGCAGGAGGTTTAAACTGGTAGATTAGAAATAATCAGTTATAAGTTGTTGTGTAAAATAAATATTTTGTTGTCTGATATTCCAGCCTATTACATTTATTTTAATAATGATGAATGGCATCAAAGCCAAAGAGGTTTGTTGTTTTATGGAAGCCTCTTTTTTAGGGTTCAGTGAACTCGTTTTTCATGTCCTTAAAATTCTGTATAAAACAAAAATCTTATTTTAAAATCCACTTGGGCAGGTCTGGGGTGTGTTGTGTCATTATTAGTAAAAAAGATTATCAGCTTTACAAATTCAAATTAAACTTGTAGCTTAGATTAAATCGATGACATTTGTGGAAACTGATATCAGTTGCTTCTGTCCATGGTTTTGGGTTGTCCTTTTTTTTTGTTTATGCAAAATCTTAGGCAAAAAAAAAAAAAAATCTTCAAATTTGTAGCAGATGTTCTCTTGGACCGAAGGATGAACACAATCAAATTTGACGGTAAAAGCTCAATCTCACTTTAATCTTTCACAGTGAGCTATTTGGTCTTATTTTAAGGATTGATACGCTACATTTTAAAGAATTTGATAGAAATGTCTGATGCGGTAACAATTTGAAGTCCAAGATTAACTTCAAAACACTTTCCCTGCTGTGGGTTTTCTTGCCACTGATTTTTCAGCCATGTATTCTGATTTTATTCTAGTGATTTCTATGTCTCAGTAACACCTAGGTAGACTTCAGTTTGACAGAATCACCAACAGGATTCAAGTATTGTCCTCTTAAAATGTTCTAGTGAAGAGTCAAAGGCCAAGATCACTGCAACCTCATGTCTTTCCCATTCTCTTAAAAGCAATATCTCAGTTATGCCTCGAGGTATTTTTCCTTTAACCTCTGGTTTATTCTTTTTATCTGTCCAAAAGAATTGTACCAACTCTATTTTTGTAGTTTACAATTTCCCTTTGCTCTACCCCTTGTGTACATCTTCGTTCTCCTTTTGCAAGAAGGGTCTCCAATCACCTGAGACAGAGAGAGAAATGAAAGACACAATTTCTGGTATAAGGTCTCTTGAGCAACATATTCATTCAGTTATTTTCCAAATAGATTTAGATCACAATTAAATCATCATTCATGAGGGAACTCTGCTGGATGTTAACTGCAATATAACTGGCTGATTTATCAATAGAACGGCAAGGAATTATTTGTAGTTTGATAACATCTTAAGCACATCTTGTTTCTTCCCGTTGTATAAGTCTCATCCGCAGTCACTTTGGCATCAAGGTTTTAGGGGACAGATGGAGGTTTTCCAGAACTGGGCTGTGGCATTATAGTGCTTAAAATCCATTTCGGAGCTGCTTTTATTTGAACAAATAAATCCGGTGGGTTAGCTAACTATCAGCTCTTTCCAGACCATCTGTCCTGCTCTGATTTCTCCGTCTCTTCTGGTGGCTGATCTACCTGCCTTCTTCTCTAGGAGTTACCATTTGAGGCTCAGCACAGGTTGTCCCGGCTCTTTTTCATGGTGGCCACATCTCTGCACTATTGCTAAAAGAGAGAGTATTGTGTGGGGAAGGACTGAGAAAGGTTGATACATTTCAGAGGGGTTACAGTGGCCCCAGACGTGGCCAATTTCTCCCACTGCCACAAAGGCTGATTGGAGGAGTGTTTCCATTTTCTGACAGGTTTAAAGCAAAATCATTCAAGGAGATGGGGAGGCAGTAACCTCAGGTCAATACTATATGTATAATTTTTTCTTTTCCTTTCCATCTTGCTCCCATTTATCACTTTTTCTATATCTCAGCCTCCTCTCCTCTGTCTCAATCAGTTTCACCTCCTTCAGTGAACCGACAATGAAGCAATGAATAAATACAACTTAAGTCCAACTTGCTTTTTACATGTCTTTTTGAAAAAGATAATTTTATTATTATCCTCTATCCTCTATCTACTCCATCCTAGATGGGCGAATATTGAATCAAACAATGTCAGACAAAGCTGAATAAAACTTATGAACCAAACATCTAATGAGCTCAATGGCAAAATGTGTTAATGAGTTCCACCTGAGGTGAGGAAAAAGTACTGAAATGCCCCTTTAAGGATTAAGACGTTTCAAAGCATGCCAAGTGTTTATAGCTAACCCTGACTCAGGGGGTTAACAATTGGTATTTGATGCTGCCCCAGCGACCACGCTCCTCTGACTCCAATCAATAGTCATGTTAATAAGCAGCACCAATACTTGACACACAGCCTCCTCTCAGTGCTGGCTCAATTGCTGTATTGATCCTTTGCACTCTTACTTTAATTCCAGTGTTTCTTAAAAAAGAAGCACAATGCACATGGCATTGGCCCTGGCCAAGTTTTGTTTTGTGATGAGGGAGGGAATTTAATTTGTTGTATTGCCATTCAGTAACCTTGAGTGCTCTCATCGCACAAATGGCCACAAAAAAGTAATGGGAGATTTCCACTTTTTCTTGACACGTTTGTAGCAAAACAATTTATCTTTAAACCCAAGACAGCTGTAATACCTTCCCCTCACTTCTGACATGCTAAAAGTCTTGTTGCAACAAGGTAATAAACAAGTGTTGGCCATTTCCTGGCATCAGAAATGACAGACTGTATAGCAGAGATGTCGCTGAAAAAACGGAGCCCGTCAGAGTAATGGAGGCCAAGACAGGCTTTCTGCTTTTAATCAACTTTAGATGAGGTAGAGGGAAACCTTCATCATGTTGTGCCTTGAGGGAATAAGGCAGGACATAAAGAAGGCCAGTGTGATCTTGATGAGCTTTTTAGGGCGTCAAGGCTTTGCTGAGATGAGTTTTCATGTGGCCCAGCCTTCCCCAGAGAAATGCTTTCAGGTGACACTAATTGCTCTTCCACCCAGCTAGCTGTCATAAAGGGATAAGACTCTGTCTGACACAATGCTATGTTCTCTCCAACTCTTTCAGTGTCAATGATGAGGATGGTAGAGAAAGGGAGACGAATCAACAATGTACGGATTTAAATTTATGCAAAATGCACACTGCAGCTAAGAAACATAGATGCCAACGCCCTAAAAAGCACCACCAGGAAGTGAGAGTGATTTATTGTAAAGAAGGGATCCCAAGCACCTTTTTCTTCAAACTCTATGGTCTCATAGTCTGTTACACTAATTCTTCTACAGTTGAAGGTTAGATCCCTCTGTGTGTCTCCAACAGAATGACCACGACCATGAAGCTAGCAAGTTCATCTTTGAGTCTCTTTGAGTGGATGTTTGTGCCAAATTTGAAGACATTGCTTCCATTGGTTTCTAACCTATTGGGAAGGTAATGGGAAGGGAATCGTGTGTGTTTCACTTCAATTTTATCCTGTTATACATTTCTTGCCACAGTTTTTTGATTCTATAGTTATGGACAAATATGTGTTGAAAGAGTTAACAGGGACCTTTTCATTTAAATAACAAAATTTCAATCAGTTTGTTGTCCTCTAGGTAGTGCCAGTTTAAATATGTTTTCTTCTAGGGTTCCTGAAATATGTTGTTTTTTTTATCCAAAATTGGACTGATGGAAGTTCACATAAACTGACAAAACACCCCAAAAAACCTAATGCCTACAGGCACTATTGGTGTTGGCATAGAGTCATACAAAAACATTATTTTAGAGAAGACAGTTGTGTAAGAGGTATTTGTAATCAAAGGAGCATAAATTAGACCATCTTTAATCTGACATAAGTGACAATGTTCAAGAACTGTAGTCAGCCCCTCGCAGAGGCAAATCCTCGTTAACATTCAGTATTTGCTGATTGGTAAGGATCCATTGTTTTAGACAACAGGGCAAAGAGGAAATGGTCTTGGCTGTTTTATATAGAGGTGAATGTTTAATTAAGATAACATTTTTCTTACAATAATGAACATTGGAAGAATTCATTTTTGATGGACATACACAAATACACCAACTGGATGTGGTGTACCAAGATTATTGGAATGTGAGCCTCAGATACGGGGCTATGAGGTGGGTCCACTAACTCTACTGCATGTACAAGCCAGCAGGTTTTATCATAGTAATGATGACACTGCAGCTGGTGAGTCCAATGGCTGGTGATTTATTGCCCCCAGCAGCAGGGTTATTTAATTTCCATGTATAGTGGGATCATTTTGATTACATACTGCTCATTTCTGCATCAGCTATGGCTCCTGTGAGTCAGTGTAAATGTTCATTGCAAGGCACCACCAGATGTTTCCAAAAGTAAATTATCAGTGAGAGCCAGCCTCTGTGGGCAGCTAACTCATTCTGCCTGCTTATGGATAAATTAATAAAAGAGTGAATAGAGATCACATGCCTTGTGTTAAAAGTCTAATTTGTTTGGCAGATAGTTTATTTCAGAGCACTAGAGATATAAATTATTTCTCGCCAGAATTGCACATTTACAAAACACAGTGTTGGAGATACAGTACAGTAGTAACTCCATCATTGTTTAATACAGATATTGAGTTTCTCTCATGTTGGACTTTAACTGGAAGTTACCTGCAATGACTCAATGTTTGCCATGCAAAGATGCTTTCTGTTTGGTAGTGATAATATGGATCTTAACCTTTGCTTACTGTTCGCCCTCATTGTTTAACACTGCATCACACTTCAAGCTCTCTGTTCTGCAAAGGTCAGAGTAAACACAACAAGATCAAGGCATTCAATCCTGAAAATATTGTTATTTGTATTCTGTGAGCAGTTCTAGGTCTGTTGATTGCACTGCGGCCTTGGAGGATGGTCTGTTCATTATAGGGGTTTGATTAAAAAGACTGGCTAGAGGAGAGAGATGACCCTCACTCCTGAAGTTCGCTCATTACGACTGGGCTTGGATGTTTTGGGGGGTGGGGTGGGTGGTGGGCACTTTATGTCAAAGAACATATAACCAAAAGGGCAAACTTGCATTTTTTATATTTCCTTAAATAAAGTAACCCTTACCAATAAACTGATCATGGAAAATACTGAGCAAACATTTTTTCTTTGCAAAAAACATTTCTATGAATGTACCGGCAGAATGTTTAGATGGCATCTTCTGATAATGTTGTGGTTGGTGCAGAAATGTGCTCATTCAGCCACATCCCCAGTCCCACAAATGTGTGTGCTGAAGCAAAGATTCCGACTCTCAGTTACAATGCGTCTGCTCCTTACAGTCTAAGGTCTGTTCTGACTACAGCCCAGAGGTACATGCATGTGGGTAAACATGCGCACACACACATTGGTACATTAATGTGTGTGTGTGTGTGTGTGTGTGTGTGTGTGTGTGTGTGTGTGTGAGAGAGAGAGGGAGAGAGAGAGAGAGAGAGAGAGAGAGAGAGAGAGAGAGAGAGGCAGACAGTGAGTATTCCCTGTGGGCATTTGGCTGCAGCACTGGAGAAGATAAGGTAGTGTGATGTCTCCTGACATGGCCAATGATTCATAATTGAGGCAGGACAGCTGTTGCTGGCTGCTCTGACAGGTCCCTGGGTGGATGACAGATGATAGGGCCCTCTGGGGCCAAGCTATCTATCAGTCCAAGTGTTCACTGTCCGCTATCTGCTCACCTGTCCTTCATGAGCCTCCCCAGTGTATGTAAACCGAGTGGTCATGGACCCACCATCTGTTTGACCTCACTATAATAACATTTTAAGTTGCTGCAATGTCAGTGTGCCCACCACACAATATATGGTCATACTACCATCCATTAAAATATTGGTCAATTACAGAATTATTGGTGTATTTTGGTGTACAAAAAACACCAATAAACTTGCATTGTGATGTTTACCAATTAAACAAGTACGCAAATAAAACCTTGATGTTAGTGGAGGAGTTTGACTGGATTGTAATCATCTTTCTTATTTCTTTGAGTAAGGTCTTTTAGCTGCTCTTTTGTAACATAACAATGAGTAAGGTCTTTTACCTGCGCTTTAGTAACATAACAATAAGTAAGGTCTTTTACCTGTGCTTTTGTAACATAACAATGAGTAAGGTCTTTTACCTGTGCTTTTGTAACATAACAATGAGTAAGGTCTTTTACCCGCTCTTTAATAACATAACAATGAGTAAGGTCTTTTACCTGTGCTTTAATAACATAACAATGAGTAAGGTCTTTTACCTGTGCTTTAAAAACATAACAATGAGTAGGGTCTTTTACCTGCGCTTTAGTAACATAACAATGAGTAAGGTCTTTTACCTGTGCTTTAGTAACATAACAATGAGTAAGGTCTTTTACCTGCGCTTTAAAAACATAACAATGAGTAGGGTCTTTTACCTGCGCTTTAGTAACAAAACAATGAGTAAGGTCTTTTACCTGTGCTTTAGTAACATAACAATGAGTAAGGTCTTTTACCTGTGCTTTAGTAACATAACAATGAGTAAGGTCTTTTACCTGTGCTTTAGTAACATAACAATGAGTAAGGTCTTTTACCTGTGCTTTTGTAACATAACAATGAGTAAGGTCTTTTACCTGTGCTTTTGTAACATAACAATGAGTAAGGTCTTTTACCCGCTCTTTAATAACATAACAATGAGTAAGGTCTTTTACCTGTGCTTTAATAACATAACAATGAGTAAGGTCTTTTCACTGCTCTTTTGTAACATAACAATGAGTAAGGTCTTTTACCTGTGCTTTAATAACATAACAATGAGCAAGGTCTTTAACCTGCTTTTTGTAATGTAACAATGAGTAAGGTTTTTAGCCTGCTTTTTCTAACATAACAATGAGTAGGGTCTTTTACCTGTGCTTTAAAAACATAACAATGAGTAGGGTCTTTTACCTGCGCTTTAGTAACATAACAATGAGTAAGGTCTTTTACCTGTGCTTTAGTAACATAACAATGAGTAAGGTCTTTTACCTGCGCTTTAAAAACATAACAATGAGTAGGGTCTTTTACCTGCGCTTTAGTAACATAACAATGAGTAAGGTCTTTTACCTGTGCTTTAGTAACATAACAATGAGTAAGGTCTTTTACCTGCGCTTTAGTAACATAACAATGAGTTAGGTCTTTTACTTGCGCTTTAAAAACATAACAATGAGTAGGGTCTTTTACCTGTGCTTTAGTAACATAACAATGAGTAAGGTCTTTTACCTGTGCTTTAGTAACATAACAATGAGTAAGGTCTTTTACCTGTGCTTTAGTAACATAACAATGAGTAAGGTCTTTTACCTGCGTTTTAGTAACATAACAATGAGTAGGGTCTTTTACCTGTGCTTTAAAAACATAACAATGAGTAGGGTCTTTTACCTGCGCTTTAGTAACATAACAATGAGTAAGGTCTTTTACCTGTGCTTTAGTAACATAACAATGAGTAAGGTCTTATACCTGTGCTTTAGTAACATAACAATGAGTAAGGTCTTTTACCTGCTTTTTGTAACAAAACAAAGAGTAAGGTCTTTTACCTGCTTTTTGTAACGTGTCTCGAGATAACATTTGTTATGAATTGGCGCTATACAAATAAAGATTTATTGATTTTGTCTTTTTTCATTCAAGGGTTCAAGTTCAAGTTCATTCAGATGAATAGTAGTAGGAATACATAATGATAATAACCAAGATATGAATAAAATATAAAAAAAGGAATTTGCAAGTTTAGATAGGAATATAAAATAACATTACAGGAAAGCCATAAGGCAAGCAGTCTTACATCAATTGAAAAATATAAAAACAATTATCAGGTACTGCTGAGAAATGGCTAGAATGTACACAAAAACATATGGTTGTTCTTTATATAGAGTATATCTATACAGTATAAGTGATTAATAGCTTGCAACTTAGACATTTGCATTAATGAAAATCGGAAACATTTAATTAACTTTTGACTTGCAATGTTTTAGCGTTTGGTTCATATTCAAGAGTAAATATTTTCATGTTGAAGAAAGAATCCCTCTTAAGAAATGCCTTGTCAAATGGATGTGATGGTCTTACTTTTAATGCAGCGCACATTTTTAATTTCTTGTCAGGTCTTTTATTCTGTATAACAAAACAGTCATCTTAGGAGCCACTGCCAATGATGAAAAGGGTGAAATGTGCAAAGATAAGAGGCTTTCTATAAGTTCCAGTGAGGCTTTTACCAGGAAATACAATTGATTTCTAGCTTGATTTTTTGAGAGGCATCTGTCTGAAATATGCATGAACGATGGTAGAATATCAGTCATCTCTCATTGAATCACCAGCTCTACAAAATAGTAGAGGAGGCAACTGAAACACATCACAGGACGATAATTTGAAAATGAAAGTGAAAGATGAAGCAAATTGTAGCCTCTGTTTTTTTTCCATTTCATCTAAATCCTGAATAAGTACAACCTGAGTCACCAAGGTTGACTGAACTTTGAGTCACCAAGGCTGCCTGAATTTGTCAGAAATGGAGTCGATGCCTAACTGAAATTGCAATTGCACAATTTCTGCATTTCAGTATTATTCGTTATGTTAATATTTTAGCAAGAATGTACACTCTGCTGCTCCACTTTGTGAATTGGGAAGCTATAAGATGAACAAGTAGCTGAAGAAACCTGATTTGAAAAATATCCAAGCCGTCCATATTAACTCAGAGACAAAAAAGGCAGATGAGTAAAAAAAAAGAACTGTGCCTAAGGCTCTGTCATTGCTGTTGCCCTTGAGAAACAGAGAAACATGGAATCTAAAATAATGTGAAATCCCTTTAGTACTCACTGTGGCACTGCTGTTTAAGGCTGACAGAGTGACACCTAAGCTAAAATGACAAAATGCAAAGATTTTATGTTGAAAATATACAGAAATAATATTATAAAATACTCAATCAAAGGAGTGTCTTTTGTTTGACAATGTGGATCTGCTGTTTGCTCTCTGTGCCCACAGTTTGTCTGAAAACCCTCCAGAGTAGTGTTGTGTTTAATTCTGTCCGCGATAAAAATCAAATCAATCAAAGTGGCTGGCCTCAAGGATCATTCAGGAGGAAGTCACCTCTATGCTTCGTCTCAGAGTGTCCATTAGCCTCTCTGTGCTCATTGTCAGCTCCCCTTCGACTGAGTGACAGTTAGTCAACCTGACCAAATTCATTTTCCTGTCACTGTTGTGCAATGTGCTCATCCTGCCCACTGTCTCAGCTTTTCCAGTCTGCTGCACTAACACTCCAGCAAACATATTACCTCAGGGACAACAGCCTTTGGAGGGCAACTATTTTTCTGCATCATGGCATACCTGAGGCCTTAGCCCACTTCCTATGACAGCATTAGCTTTCAGAACATGTTACGAATTTCACCGAGAGCTCGACATAGACGTGGTTGAATTGGTTTGATGTTGCACTTACCTTTCAAGGCAGCGAAAGGATCCATTTTGGACCTAGGGGGATGTTTTGCTGTATTTTTAGTTTCAGATAAGCACAGGCAAATTCACTAAAGAATATCTTTTCAGATACAAATTATATCTATGCTATTATATCTAAGCTTGATTATAATGCCAATTTAATTATAACTCAGAATTATTTAATGTGCCTGCTTTGGTTGTTTTGAGTTGTTATCACTACCATTAGAATGCTTCAGATAGTGCTAACATCAGCTGCCACATACAAGAAACATAATCATCTAGTTTTGTCAACACGTCCAAAGCAATACGTGGAAATTCATCGCAGTTTGTCATCATTGCAACTTTAGAAAACATGTAGTCAACAATGAGGATGTGTGACTGTTCAGTTAAGTTTAGGTTAAGACACGAAAATGACTTGGCTATAGATTCAGAGAAAGATATCAGTTTGGTTGATCACACGTACAACATAACTAATGACAGATTGGAATATTGTTACTTTGAGTTTTGGTCACAAACTATACACAAACTATAGTCCATGATGTTTTACCCATCAATCCACCCTAACAACGTAGCGATTCTGTCTTTCTCCTTGGGTTTCCTCCCATCATAATTATCATGGTCCCTTTCGCAACCTTTTTCTATATATGTACTGACCCATCAAAATATGACAGCCTTCTCAGTCAACATTAAGGCAGAGTGTGGCCCAACTACCTCACACATATGCCGCTGATGACAACCAATAAAAGCCATTTCATAGGCCAACTACTGCCAAATGCACAGTTTAAGGCCTGCATTGTTGCACTGAGTTCAATAAAAAAATAACAATATAACACCTTCCAAACTAACTTCCTGAGTAACTCAGTAAACACTTTCAAATGATCAGGACTTTATAAGTAGATTTAAAGTTGGATAAGCTTAAGTTACGTCTGCCATGCAAACACATGTGAAGTAGAAATCTCTTATTTTTATTGTACAGAATAATAAATAATGACCTGCTGTTGGATTAACATACCTCTTTTATAGCTCTTCAGGGAATTATTCAGATGTTGCTCCAAAATGTGTCAGTGCTCCATTATCCTGACAATTTAACTACATGCAATCCTCCAGAGGTTCCCTCTCCAGATTTAGCTGCAGATGCTGTTCAAACCTGTTGAAGACATAAAGCACTGCTGTCAGAAGGGCTCACAGGCACAAGGAGAAATCTGAAAGAGGATGAGTCAATCAGGCATAAAACCAAGAGTGGAATGACCCCGACAAATTCTACAATTACTCAACAACATGTCTACAATACGGGAGCAGGTTAACGAAGAAACGGCTAAACCAACATATCCCTCTGCAACTGCTTTGGTACACAGCTGAGAAAATATCACAGCAGGTGACCCATTTTTTTCCCCACAGAAAACATCATTAGACTAAACCTGGCTTTAAATGGAAACATAACAGCGTCGGGGCTGAATTAAGATCCCAGCTGGTGTGAGCCGAGGCCTCATAAGTCAACAGTTAGTCACCAGGTGTCTGTGCAGAAAGATCTTTATTTGTTCAGTATTGGAGTTAAAAGGCAGCTTGTCTTTCAAAGAGTTGATATAAATGTGCTCTTTCTAACAGTGCTAAAAATACAATGCACCAACTGCTAGCTTGATAATGCTTTGTACTGTACATATGTCACTCTAGAAAAGCCTTTGAAAATGGTGAAACACTCACTGAATATCATCAAGCATGACACATGGAGGTGCAGTGGTAACAGGCAATGTTTTATCAAACGGGCTTCAACTACAAAATGCGTCTATATAATTATGTGCTGATTATTTATTCAATTTATTGAAGAATCATTTTCTGTGCAATTTGTCAGAAAGTTGTGAAAAAGGCTCAACACAATTTCCTCGAGCCCAAATCGACATCTTCAAATAGCTTCTGTTTACAAACTGCATGTCAAAAACCAAAGACTATTCTCTGACTTTATTTTTTCAAAATGAAAAAAAAAAGAAGCTGTTGAAGCAAACTTAATTTTTGATTATTTACTTGTTTGTTGATTAACTTTCTTTCAATGGCATTTCTATTGTTGCGTGATCTCTTTTTTACAGGTGCTAAATGTGAGCGTGTTGGAGGGGGAACAGGTGACAGTGGAGGACACGGGTGGCCGAGAACCCTTCATCCTCGCCAATGAGTCGGTCTTGCTGAGGGGCCTCGTGTTACGCAGCTGGAGCAATCAGATCTCCATCCGATTTCGTAGTGAGCAACAACAAAACCCTGGATTCCTTCACCTGCACTACCAAGGTGAGCCAATATTAGTGCATCAGTCAGACAAACTAGCTTTGGTACCAATATGTTTTATTTGAAAGTATATTAAATATGTTAGAGCCATAGTTGGGAAAGACATTGTTTGTATAAATAATTTTAAGCAGCAAGATATCAGAGCTATGCATTCTATGCCTGTTGCTAATTCTTTAGCTAGCAAAAGAGCATACTAACCAGTGGGTTTCCCACAATACAAGATTATGTTACTAAACTTAAGATAGTTTTTTGATAAGCAGATACAAAAAAAGGCAATGCTAAATATTAACGACTTATACATTGTATTAAAAGAAACTAGATTGTCACTCACCATTAAAGAAGGCACCAAACACTCAAACACAGCAAACTTCAGTGGCTAATTTAGCTGAGTTGACAACATAAATATTTCACAAATGGGTATTTGAGTTAGACACCAAATCCAGGCTGTAAACGTGCAAATCTGCTGTAAAATTGGGTATTTGAATTTGGTAGTAAATGGAGATTAACTCAATTGAGGAGCCTGCCTCATGTGGCAACTTGAAGAACTACAGTTTTTGGAAGCTCAGCAGACTTGGGGTTCACCGATTGGGGAAAAAAGTCAAATGAACCTGCAGCTGGTATAAACACATTCTATGGAAGTTCTGATTCCACTTGCCTTTGCAGATATTTAACTATACGAAATGAGCTTTTAAATGTGGTCAAATTGTTTCTACAAAAGTGCCTGATGGCTGCAGAATCTCTCTGCGGAGATAGTTACACTACTGTATGTATGTTGTCAGTAAATATGATGGATCATAAATTTCTCCCCTCTCTGCACTTGTTTTGTGCTTGACATTGATCCCCCATGTCCTCAACACTGTCTGTTTATCTTAGCAATCACACAAAGTGGCCACCAATTACATGCCCCATCGATTTGAGTTGATGGTGGAAGCTGTTGGACAAAACATTCATTCCACCACATTACTGCAGCTCTTTCATCAGCTTGAAAATGAAAGCAACCATCAGAACATTGACGCTGTTGTGAGAGAAATCAGCCCGTCACTGTTGAATATCAGTGTGTGGTCAGGCTGAAGGATGACAGTGAGGTACAGATCCTACAGGGTGATGTATGTAGCAGGACAGATGGTGGCAAAGAGATGAAATATTACCCTGTCCGTAGGTGAACGTTGTCCTTCACTTCTCCTTTTTGCATTTTAGTAAATCTTATTTAGCTGAATTTCTTTTCTATATGATTAAAAACATCCATGTTGGGATCCACGCCATGTTACTGTTGGAAAGGTAAGACGGACGGCCTTGATGCACTATGCACCTAATACAGACTTTATGGGGAATCTACACTCCATGTTGCTGCCCACATTATTGACGAAACAGCTGGCTGCTGTTTACTTTGTGATTCACTTAACATTTGCTTAAACCCAAGTAATAAGAAAAATACATAACCAGGTGGTTCCTTACTGTATGTTACATGCAAAAATCTTATCCTCAATTAGATCAATTGTGGAATAAGACTCATAACCCAGATATCCATGTGAGTATGTGTGCCTATGAACCAGGCACATACTTTATGAAGTAATGTGTTTGGCCTTTGCCTTTATCAGATAAAACAGCTTAAGAGAGATAGGAAAGGAGGGCAAGAGAGAGTGGGGATGACATGCACCAAATGGTCGCAGGTGTTGATTCAAACCAGCAAACTGAGCTCAACTAAACCCACCGCAAACACTTTTATAACCAGTTAAGTATCAAATAATAAAAATGGTAATGATCTATACTCTACTCTTGGTGTTCATTATTAATAGGTTTAGCTGTTAGGTTATAAAGGCATGTTTTCTGCTGAAATAACAGCTGCCAAAAAAAGCCTGTCAGTCCTTATAAACTCAGCTTATTCCCAAACAAATCCAATTAAAGCACATGTCAGATACATTTACAGTACTGCACTAAATTTAAGGCTGGTCTATTTTTGTGATGTTGAAATGGAACAAAGACCCTTGAGTAGATTAGAATCAGGACAAGACTCACACTGCAGGTATCAGCATGCATACACAACTACAGATTGACAACTGACCATGAGCTAGTGACACAACAGCTCTAATATTACAAACCATTTTGGTAATAAAACAATCAATTATCAAAAACTGGACTAGGGATTTGGCCAAGGGTTCTAAAATGAGCTAAAATGCCTCTGAGTTGCTGAGAGTCAAACCTTTCCCTACATAATTGTATCTCAAGATTTGTTTGAGTCCCCTTTCTGTGTTGTAAATGTCACCAGGAGCCAGATTAGAAGTGCGTTGTCCACCTAACAACATACTGGACTTGAAGTTGATGGAACACACAATGGAACAACAACAAAAATTCGAAGAGCAGATTTCAAACCGACTAGACATATTGGAGACACACAAGATATTTCAATTTGTGTTCCTCTCCTTGATAAGCAGAGTATCACCTTGTCCTTTATAATGGGCTGTGAAAAATGTGATTGGGCAAGCGTGGAGAAGCAGACAGAACTGTGGAGAGATGGATCTCAGCTCAGGGTAATTAATATCTGTGACAGTGTTGCCTCTGTCTGCGATGGCAGACTGATGGATGCCTCTATAAAAGCAGCAGTGGGCCTGACACTGGGAACATGACTAGAAGTGTGGTTTATTGTTTAAATGTATAGAGTTGGAAGTAGGGGTGTGGGGCAGGAGAGGCATCTTTTACTCAATACACACATGCGAACATATCCTTATCTACATAAAACCCATTGTCCAATCAACAATAACTTTCAGAGACCACAACTGCAGCTTTAAAATATATGAAAATGCATGCATGCTACTTGTGATGCACTCACATAAAACATGAAAAATGCACCCTGGGGGAATTAACCCTACACTGTATGTACACACTCTTTGCTGGTAAAGAACACATCCATACATAAATGCTGCATGTGATGTAAGTAACTACTGTCTTGTTTCCTTTGTCCAATGTTTTACTTAGTAGGGAGTTAAAATATGATGTCTTTTCTGACACAAGTATTCCTGGTTTATTGTAGATATCAGTTATTGCAGTAAGGAAGGAAATGATCCAACGTATCGGCCTGCACAATATGAGGAAAATATGCAATTTGCAATATATTATTGTTCAATGCTTTAATGACATACGAAGCATAATTCCTAAAAACATATTGAATGTATTATGATCTTTCTGCTGTTCTGCACGTTTTAAACTTAACCTGTGCTTACGACATGTGTTCTTTCTTAATCCAAAGTTATTTCACATAACAGAAATATACATTGCCACCAATATTAACTAATAAATCCAAGCACAGCTGACTATTGCCAGGGCTCTATCTGATTGGTCAATGCTTGGATGCTAAATGTAAAAACATAAATTAATTAAAAAAGGAAAAAAAAAAGAAGCAATCTAGTTTTTGCAGTTAAAGCAGGCTAGTGTGAGGCTTTTTAAGGAATGCTCAAACCTAATGGACTAAAAATAATAATAATTAATTGTGCAGCTGTTAGTAACAATATGAAATAACACCAGAATACATATATTTATACACCAAAGTAATATATTTATTTTGGACACAAAACACAGTTTTGTGCAGTTGAACCCTAAGTGTATCTCAATGTATACCATAATATCTAATTCAAAAGGATATGATGCTATCATTACAAAGCAGCATGTGTTCCACTAATAGCAAAAAAGCAGAGAATCCGTCATCCTAAAGTGTATTCGCCAGATAAGCAAACTGATGGTATCCCTACATAATAGCTTTTCAGTACAAGATTCTGTTTGTATTTTTAACTGAGGGCCAAGAGAATGGTAGTATGTGTGTTAAAAGAAAGTATTTGTATTCAGGACCATTGTTGGTTCTAGTTTTTAAATATGGCAGTGACAGCTTTGTACTACCCAAGCCTCATTTTCTCCTAACCAGGAAGTGACTTCATATAGACTGAACTTATTTATACATTAATTCTACCACAACCTCTTTGTTATTTAGTTGATGGAACGATTGTCATCCTTTCATACCCCTTAAAGTCTCTTAAGAGGCTTAACTTGACATTTTCAGCTTTGCTTAAGTAGAGAATAATCAATGGCATTGCCTATGGCAGAGATGTTTTACAGGAATTATCGATTGGCTGTTACTAATAAGCCCGGTTGACAAATCAGGTGGCAGGAGGACCTGTGTCACTGGCAGCAATCCACCATTTGCCACAACTTCTTCGTATCATTGATGAGATGCAACCTCCAGTCCAAAGTTATTTCTCTTTAATAGCCTTCATTGAGTAAATGACCATTAAAATCGAGTTTTCAACCAGACCACATAAATATCAATAGGCCATATCATGGCAGAACTATGGGCTGGCTTTCTACAAGTGAATCACTTTCCCAGAGACAACACTATTGATCTTTCTGTAAAAGGTAATGCTTTGGTGCACAGCCAGGACACGAGGCTTGGAAACAGTGGCAGTAAATTCTTCCTGCAAGTTATCTGCTCACTGCTGACATCTGAGAACAGTAAAACAACAACTAACCAAGAGATGACTTAATCAGGGGTTTCTCTCTGTATCTTTTTGTATCTTAATGTGAAAAGAAGTGGTAGTATTCTCCAAAAATTCAGTCATTAAATATGAAAACAGTCTTCATACTGTTTTGTCAACCTGTTCCATTATCTCCTGCCCTCACCTTGTCAAGTTTAATATCATCCCAGCTCCCCACCTGAAGAGACTCATGTAACACTTAAAATGGTGGCTTGTGTCTTCCTCACCTCATCTATTGTGCCCTAGTACACAGTGCTTGAAGAGCAGCGTTCTCAATTTGAAGTACTCAGGCAAATGAGAAATGCAGCAGCAGTAAAGGCAGGAGTGTGTGAGTCGCACTAAGTTCTCCTGAAAATGTGACTGTTTTTGATTGATTAATTGCAGGAAGTTAATCTCGAGCAACTTTTGACAGAGGGCAAAAGAAACCCCCAACTCATCATTGGATACAAAACTGCAAAAAGTTGGTTCCATATTTGTGACAAAAACAAAACTGTAATTTTAGATAGGTGAGAAAGGGGCAGGAAGCAATATAAGCAGAAACGATTTATATTCAAAAAAGGCAGAAATAGTGTATTGCTGTTGCACAGATAAGAAAAAGAAGGAAGCACAACAGAATGTGTTCCTCTTGAACAACACTGTGAAATGAAAAAAACAAAAACATTTAGCCCATGCTCAGATGCCTTATGATTATGAATTGGTTATGACAAGCTGCACAAAAGAAACAACTTTTCAAATTTGAAACTATGCCATTTAACTCCCGATGGCTCTTATCTATTTTTCACTTATTCTTCTTTTAATGGGCACCTTATTTTGAAACCACATCACACACACGTCATCTAGAAAATGATGTCAGAGGGACGATATTATTTATGTCAGTAATGGCTCACAAAGCCACAGGAAGATGCCGTGCAGTTGCAGAAGCACACACTGTAAACAGTCCGTGCATCACACAGAGCCTATACGCTCAATCAGTGATTAACATAATCTTACCCCCTTCATTCGGCGCAGTCTAGGCCTGTGAAGGCTGTTCCGTCATGAGCCTGGGATCCGGCCGAAGATTTCTGCCTTTTAATAAGGCAGTTTTTTCTTACCAATGTAACTTTTGCTGCTTTGCTAAAGTGCTCATGATGGATTAAGCTGGGTCCTTATAATATAGCAAAGAGTAAGGTCCTTTACCTGCTTTTTGTAAAGCGTCTTGAGATAACACTTGTTATGAATTGGCGCTATACAAATAAAGATTGAATGATTGATTGATTGATTGATTGATTGATTGATTGATTCACCCTCCCACCTATACCTACCTGTTTGTTTCAGGGGAAAATTAAGAGCTTAAATATTAGCAGATCAGTCAAACAAGAAAAGAATGATGTTGACTCAGGATCTGAGGACATAAACCCTGGTATGCCAGATTAGCACGGCTGGATTTACATTTAAAGTTAAAAACAAGTTTGGTTTCATATTCTGTATATATATATATATATATATATATATATATATATATATCACAGATTCAACCATTAATTTATCCACACTTCTTTTTGGCCAGGTTAATTTTCATTAAGTGAAAGTTTCTGACCATATAATGGTTCCTGTCTATATAATAATGTTAAAGTTTAGAGCTGTAAGGTGTTCAAATCGAGCAAAACTCAAGGAAAGCCGTGGTACATATAAACTGAATTCCTCTGTTGTGCAGTTGATCTTTTTACAGACTACAGAAAGCTAAAGTAAAAACAAGCAAATGGATCCCTGATATACGGTGAAACAGCTGGATCTCTACACTGACTGAGGTTTATTCAGTTTCACATCCATCACTGATCAAACTGAGCCGATGTGTGTCTTCATGCTCTGCTTTGTGTAGGCTAATGCCGTGGCTTTGAAATCATGAACATATAAAAGTCTAGAAACCTGATTTCCGCCCAAATGTAAATGTCCACGGTCCAATGTGTCTTTAGTAAATAGTTAGGATCTCTGTCGAGTCCACATGTCCTAAATGTAGGCAGATTTGCATCTTTTTTACTCCTGCTTTTCCTCGTGTCCACTAATGAATGAAGCCGTGTTTTCGAATGTTTTGCCACTTCATCCCAGTGAGGGGGCGTGGTCAGGATGGAAAAGTGACGTCAATGCACAGCCTCTATAGAGAACTTCACTAGGACTTTTTCACAATGTGTATCTCTCCGCCTCAGTCAGGTGTTTTGATTACTATAGTTAACATTACAGCAAACAAGTTGTCCTGATTAGTCTAACTGGTACTTCTGACTCACAAAACAGGCTCTTATTTAACTGACATATATGATACATGTTCATAAAACTGAGTAGCTGGTATGTGGTAACCATAGAGACAAACATAGGAGCAATAGTGTTTTGAAAGTAGTAGTGTTTTCAGACTTACCTGAGTACTATCATTGTGACTATTCCCTCCTCTCTACAAGGAAACAATAACTGCAGAAATTTGCTTCGCATTTGCTTCCTGTGGCCCTACAGTACCATCAGCTAATCTTCCTGGCTGTCTGCACTGTGGATCTATTATTTGTAATGGCAAAACAATCAGACTTTATGGCCCAGCACCACATCTACTGGAATGGAGGCAGCACGTAATTTAATACTCCAGGAATTGGCTCTACATTTTTGCCTCTGGCTCTCCCACTGCATGCTCAATAGGGATGTAAATGCTGCTATGATAATGGCAATAACTAGGTTCATTGGAGCTAGTGATAAACTACGAATTGAATGGATGACCCAGGGGCAGTGTACCTCGTCCCCGTGGCTCACTGATTTACTGCGAAAGAAAAAGGCCTGTTTCATTATGGTGGAAACCAGTGGCTTGTGTAAAAGAAAAAGTCAGAAGATTAAAACATCGTAAATGGGGGGTAATTTCACCATTATGCATTTAGGTTTGTTTTCCCTTGAGTTTGAGTTCAAAGACTTATAGAATAACAAGTTTGATATCCAATTTAGCTGCAAGGTAACGCTAGAAACATTGCTAAAGTGTTGTCTTTTATTGACAAATGTATGGCCACTTCAAATACGACCTTCAGCAGAGGGTCTTATCTTCCACTTTCTCTGCATCTGTGCATTAGAAGACATCAGAACATGAAAATATTAGAGTATTCATGCATGGACCGACAGGCCTGTCTATCAAGTGTCAGCTTTCGCTTTCTTACAACGTGGCAGCAGCTGTGACTCCGAATGAATGATGTAAAGAGGACAGCGCTGTAGTCGTTTTATCATGGATCCTGTGTTTAAGTCTTTTTACCGTTTCATCTGTACTGTATCCTGTTTAGACTCTGCTAGGGTTGTTTTAAACCATTTACAATAATCTGCCATTTGGTAAGTACCTTTAAAATCACAAGAAAAGGCTAAAATGGAGGAAGTAAATTCAACATTGTTTGCATGCATGTTAGCTAGCCAGCTAGCTAGCTAGTAAGCCATGTGCTAACTGACAGTGTTTATCGTCTTGAGAGAGGAATATACAAACTACAGTAAAAAGAAGAAATAGTCACAGTTTTCACTAATTAAGGAAATCACTTTTTAAATATCATTTAAAAAAACCTTCAAAACTAATTTGTCTTTCATAGTTGGGCCATACACTGAAAAAAATCAAACTTTAAAACTTAATAATAATAGCATATTGCCATGTCTGCCCTTTTAATTCATCCAAATGAATTGAATAAAGCTGTGAGGGAAGATACAATCAATTTCCAGTATATCCAGTATATCATGTTATAAAGCAGGAAGACAAAAAATAAGCAGGTAACACAAGAACATTTCAACCAACAGCTACGCATCTGAAAGTGTGACAGTTAAATCCACATCATAATCCTGCAAACACCAAACCTTAATCTCATTAACATAAATACATTAAGGTGCATTACATAGCCCTTGCCCCTTTATCATCATAATGGCTTTTAAGACTGCAAATCCAATTTCAATGCAGACAGGTCGTCTAGTGTTCCCCTTTCCTTTTTGTTTTCTCCTTCTATTAGCTCCTATTTAGGCTTAACACACACACGCACGCACACACACGCACACGCACACGCACACACACACACACACACACACACACACACACACACACTCACACACACACGCACACACACACACACACACACACACACATCATTAAGCTTGAACATAACTTGCAATTTGCAGCGGCTGGGTTAAGTTGCAGCTTTTAAAAGGTTTTGATAATTTTGTCATTGCACACTCGTACTGTTGTTGCAACACAAGCCATAGCGGGTCCAATTAAGTTACTTGTTTTGTTGCAAACACATTTCAAGAAGTTTAAAAGTTTTAGTCTGGTCATTAAAGTGCCTGCACTAATGAGGTAGAACAGTGTTGGTTATAAGACAGGAAGAGAAGGTTGTTTAATAGCGTTCATTACCGACTTGGTTAGCTCACTCCATTATCCATGTGGACTATACCATCCTATAGTGCTCATTTAAAACAGGGACAGGACAACAATGCAAAGCAAGTTGGGAACATTGATTTTCACCTGCTTCACCGGACTGTTTGACAACCAAAAAAAAGGCTTTTCTTCTTCCAGCTATCATAATATAGCACTGCTATGATGCTAAATTAGTCAGCAAGCTTTTCATTTGTCAAGGTGTTTTCTCTGGCTTCACACAGTGACGTTAATTACGGCAGTGCTGCAAACATGTCTGTGTACGTTTACATAGTGGATGAACTGGTAAACTGTCATTAATTAGGTGCTGGAGTGTTTATAAACTAAGTTGAAGGTTGGTAATAAAGCATCTTTAAATGTGTTCGTGTGATAGCAAATGAGAGAAACAAGAAGGCAAAAACTGAAACATTATGCTTCACTCTGTTGCATAAATCACAGAAATAAAATGTTTTTTTCCCCCCTTCTGTGTCTAAATATGTTTTGTTGGTCAGTGGTGGTTTGGAGAAGAGACAACACGGTCAACAATCAAACAACACAGCAGGGGTTATACACATCGGGGACACAGAGGAGTATGTTGTGCAGCCAGTTTACATTGTTGGCTGTTTGTTTTGGCCATAGTTGGACTTTTGTTCAGCATTAAACATTGAATCCTGGGAAATTAAGTATCCAAAATCATAGAGTTGTCATTTTTTACTGAACAGTGAGCATCTAAGGTCTCAGGAGGGGGCAAGATTATTAAAAAAACGTGATAAATATACGTTTACAGAGGGAGTTTTTTAATGAAGTCTTTCATCATCTGTGATTTATTTTTTTTGCGCTCTAATTGCAGGGCTGATAATTAGCACATTAATTAACAGTGCTATTCTGTCTCATATAGGCCATAACAGAATAAACATTCAAAGCAGATTAACTGCATATTTAACACATTTTAATGACATTACATTAGTAGTACCAACTCAGCACATTTGTCCTGCGACATTTCTTAAACAGAATTGCTCATAGAATACCGCATTTCAGTTTGAGCTGATTTTAAATGACTTTTATATATGAGATGCCACATATCTACCATGAACATTTATTTTACTAGTTCTGTGATTTGTGTAAATTGAAAAAAAAAACTCTTTTCTTTCCTCTGCAGCCTTTGTGCTAAGCTGTTCATTCCCCAAAGAACCAGCCGGTGGAGAAGTTTCAGTGACTCACCTCCACGCCGGCGGAGAAGCGTACTTCAGCTGCTTCACTGGCTACAAGTTACAAGGCCCCAAAATGCTCACCTGTCGCAATGCAACCACACCTTACTGGAGCGGGAAGGAGCCCCGATGCGTGGGTAAGACAAACTAGTTCTTTGCCTGACACACGTGAGCTCCTTAACTGTGGAAGTAAAGTATCCATTTACTGAACTGCAACAGCAAGACAGCACAAAATGTAATTATGCAGAAATAATCTGTATTAGTGAAGGTCCGCTTGTAGCTTCAGGATAAATGGGATGTGGGCTGCCTTTGTGTTTGAGGTTACATTTATTTTGGGACTTATTTACTATCTTATAGTTTACAGTGACAGGGGGCAGACTTTTGATGCAAAATTATATTTGTTATAGGTAAAAATGTTTTAGAAGCCGTTTATGAAACAGTCTGACATTCATACTGATGCCTCTATATGATCGACAAAAACCAGTGAACTATCAGGAAGAAGATAGCTTTCTTTCTATTTTTTTAACGACTGTTACCCCTGCCACCAGATTGTTGTCAGACGATGCGATTTACAGAATGCAGACGACTTTCAGTTAGTTAGTTGCAGTTATCAGTTTCTACCCTGTGATGCCAGTCTCATCAATGATATCCCACCCCCTCCATAACACAGACTTTCATCCAGCCTGATAGTCACTGAACATGATGTCAACTTTATGTTATTTTTTCATCAATTGCACACTAGGACCCCAGTGGTGTCTGTCTACTTTGCACACTGCTGTAAGATATTTGCACTCACCATCATCTTGCACATTCCTAGACAAATGTACAGCTCATGCACATGTACATATAAAAGGACAAGAGCAGCAAAGAATAAAGAAGAACCACTTTGGTCATTGGGTCCAAGCTAAGCTTGACACAGAAAGAAACTTTATCACAGTAGCTTTAAGTTCTGGAAATAGCAATATGTTTGGGGGGTTTGAAGGCTGTTTATGTATCTAGAAGACGTAGATGATTGTGCAAAATATTTTTTTTAAACTTGAGAATTTCTGTCCGCAGCTTCCCCTTTACAATACAGGTGATTTTGATTAACGAATCCCTTCACTAAGTTGTCTCCTGGTGAGTTGATTAGTTACACTCTGAGGCCAAATGAGTGTGTTTGCTGGTGATTAGCAGCACAGGGAGCTTTTCTTTGGAGACAGGAGCAAAACAAGGCTATTGGACCTGGCTGCCTTAATTAGAACTCGGCCGCATGACTCTCCTCTTCCTGCTGGTATAAAGGCTCATCTGCCAGCTCCAGCCGTCCTCCGTGTCTGCCTGCAGCTGCTCTGAACTGATAGTGTTACTGCCGCTGTTTTGCTGTTCCCTTTACAAGTCCATCACACACAGTCACACACTCTTAGACCCAGGTGAGCCGCCGAGTGTATTCCAGCCACAGTCCACTGGATATCGATGCAATCTCTGCTCAGACGGGGGACTTCTATCCAAAGCCCCTCTATAAGAAAGTTTCTGTCATTACTTTTCCTCATCTAGTCTCTTTTTTTCTTGTTGTCATCCTCTCTTGTCTCCCACTGCCTGTATTTCTTCTCCTATAGCATCCTGTGGGGGGATGATAAAAAATGCCACCTATGGGCGCATCGTCTCCCCTGGTTTCCCTGGCAACTACAGCAACAATTTGACATGCCACTGGGTCCTGGAGGCCCCTGAAGGCCACCGGCTTCATGTTCACTTTGAAAAGGTGGCTCTGGCAGAAGACGATGACAGGTGGTGTATGCTCGCTGCTAAACTGAAACACACACATTTAGAGTTAAGAGGAAGGTGAATTTGAATCTTCAGTGAATAGTTGACACAGCTTTAAAGTCATTCTCTGAATTACACTATGCCCATGGATAGACTCTTAAAGCCCTCAAAAGCTATAAATAACCAGAATCTTTAGGGAGTGGCAGATGAATTTGAAAGGACCTTTTATCATTATAATCCTTTAACAGTGTTCCATCAGGCGAGTGAATTAAAGGCACTACAGAGGGTAGTGAGAGGTAGGAGAAAGCTATTGAATTACATTTCTTATTCTTCAGTAACTGCTGATCCACACGGTTATTTTCACACTTGGATATTCAACTCATTACAGAGTGGTGGAGAATGTTATCATAAAGTTATGACAGCCACAGCTGGAACAATGATCGGCTCCAAATTGCTTTTAACCCATTTTTTTAATACTTCTCTTACCTTTAAAGGCATCCCTTGAATTAAATTCAGACTCAAGGCCCTGTGTCCGCCTAGAATTGTTTTCTGAGCGCCAGCGTATTCTTTCAACTGTTTTCAACAAGGAGAGAGCGTCTGCAGCAATAATATAAGATATTCCCCGTATTTCCCACGGATCGTGTCTTGTACCCACATCATCTTTGCTTCGTGCGGGATCGGGGAAAAACGATCTCAAACATAAAGCATGCAGTAATAAGGAACAGAGTAGTGTCGGTCATGCAGAGGTCATTGACAACAGAATGTTGTCATAGAGACAGGACGGACTTGATGCACTTTTGTTCTCAGCGCACAAACCCTTCATGCAAGCACATTCGAGTGCACAGCCAGCGCTTTTCTAAACACTAAAATGGTATAAAACAAAAATACATCTCTCACAAATTAAGTAAAACTTTTGTAAATTGTGGGCAATAGCATTAGATACAATAAGCTGTTATCAGGTTATTGTTTTTTACTTTAAAAAATCACAACTGGCTTGTCACTAATATTGGGATGCCTTGTGTCTGCTCTCTCTATTTTCCAGGCTGCTGATAAAGGATGGCAACAACATAGACTCTCCCCCTGTGTACGACTCTTATGAGGTGGAATATTTACCCAATGAAGGCGTGCTCAGTACTGGACGATATCTCTTCGTAGAGTTCACCACGGACGGGACAATGACCTCCACTGGTGCAGCCATCAGATATGAAGGCAGGTTTAATCATTTAGTTTTCTAAAAGCATACTGCACCTTGTAAAAAAAATTTTTTTTGATACAACATACTGTTTCGGTCCACAGCTTTTGCAAAAGGAATGTGCTACGAGCCCTTCGTAAAGTACGGCAACTTCAGCAGCAGTGACTCCACTTACGGCATGGGGGCGGTGGTTGAATTCTCCTGCGACCCTGGTTACACACTGGAGCAAGGCTCTGTGGTGATTGAGTGTGTGGACGCTCAAAATCCCCAGTGGAATGAGACCGAGCCGGCCTGTAGGGGTGAGTCAACAGATTTCATCTGCCCGAGCAATTGTGTGACATGAAATCTTTTCTCAAAAATGTGCTTGCACTGCAGCAGACTTCAGAATTAGTTTTGAGTGACCTCAGGACCTGAAGCTTTCATTGTCTTCTTGATCACTGCAGAAGTCAGCGAAGTCTTTTTACTCAAATACTAAAGACCACTGGCAGTTAACTGTATCTCCCTAAGCTGCTTTTCCTCTGATCCATGATAAATTTCCTCTTGAAATTGCAACAACGATTTGCTCTGACATGTGTGCTTGCAGGGCAGGTTTTAAGAAGTGCTCAAGATTAAAGGGCATACAAAAGTTGAGCACTGCCCCACTGCAGAGTACCCACCATACTAAATAGCTCCTCCTCAGCCCTTTCGCTTCTCTTACAATCTCACACTCTCCCCACACACACGACACGCTGACCTCACTCTGGCTCTTTGTTGCTTGCATCAAGGTCTATCTGGAACACAATGAAATTGAAAAGCTCTGTAGTAAAGCTACATATGAGGAAATTTAATTTCTGCTCCTTGGGGTCATGGTCACAGAGTGGTTCAATAGTAGTAAGCAGTTTTACAAGGTTCATGTGAAGGGGCCTGCACACTTGATTTCAGCTGTGTGTTATTAAGAATAAAGACCAAGGTTCCAAGGTATGGATTGATTTACTTATTTATTTTGTATGGGTGAGGGTTGAAGGCAGAGTCAGAACCGTTTCCTAAAAAATAAAATATAGACCTATACAAAAGTAATACGGCTCAATCATTACTTATAGGCCTCCAAACGTGTGTTAGTGACTGTGTCTGTAGAGACCCTGTCTTCTCCTGTTTTGTTTTGTTATGGTTGACTTGGGGCCTTTCTGGGTGGGGAGCGGGTTTATTTCCACCAGCCACTAAAAGCAAGCAGGTAAGTTTTGGAGTCAGCGATTGTATGTGATAATAGACTGTAAATATTAATGGACGGAGCCATCTTTTACGGCAGGGGGCTCGGGAGGCACATCGGCAGCCGCCGCCATTCAAATGCTGTCTCAACCAACCTTCAGTCAACCTAACGACAGGCTTAGAGCCGGAGCTGAGGCGGGTTTTAAGCCTCTTGACCAACCGTTACATCGCGCCCACCCGTCAACCATGTTAGCTACACGCATAACTATGGATAACACGTATCGTTTTCAAAATCATAATGGAGCCGTACAGTGTGTGCCAGTGATGACAATAACTAATCAGGCCTATTTCTTTTTTTGTACCAGGCTGTAAACATGTGTATGCATGCTGTAAAAAAGGCTTTTTTGCCTGTTGTATGTATGTGACTTCCAGTGGTCCTGGAGCCAGACTGAAGCGGACACTCGACGAATTGCAGGAATTTGCACTTCCGCATTGGCTTCAAGTACGGAGGTTGCCGCTTGTATGTGATTCAAACCGTTGAATATGACGGACACGGACATAGTGTCAAAGAATAGAAAATACAACCAAAGTGACGCAAAGATAAAGCTTGTTCAAAAACTAGGTGAACCTTGGGTATGACTTCACCCTCGGACGCAGAGATGGTCTGCTTTCTGTTGGATAGGCAGTTGCCTTGCTAAATAATCAGCTTTTCGATTACAACAAATGTAATATTCTCAAGTTGCTTGCAGTGAAGATACAAGCAGTTAACCTATACTGGGAAGTCCTGCAGTGAGTGTGCGCATTGGGTGGCGATATACCCAGGAGGAGGGGCCCAGTTTGAATGTTGTGTCTACAAGCTGCAACGAACAATACTACTGACTCCACCTTTAAGAAAAGTAAAAGAAAAATGTTTAAAGATAATTTGAAACAACAGGAAATGTGTTATGCACCAACAATATTGACTGACAAAATAAAGTAGAAAGGTTCTATCCTATGAAGTCACGTGGCAGTTCATGGTTCAGGGCTACCCTCATGGAATAGCAGTTATTAGTTTAGGACAAAAGTTGGCTAATTGTTGCATGTTGATAATACTTATTTTATCATATTTCCCTGATATATCCCTTACAATACGTATATTTGTTTCTTTGTGTCACCCTGAGGCGTTTATGTGTTGCAGCTGTGTGCAGCGGGGAGATCACAGACTCTGCTGGTGTGGTGTTGTCTCCTAATTGGCCCGAGGCCTACGACAAGGGACAGGACTGCATCTGGGGCATCCATGTGGAAGAGGACAAGAGGATCATGCTTGACATCCAAGTGTAAGAGAGAGAGACTGCGCTCAGGTGTAAGAGTGAGAAATCACACTGGCAGGGTCGGGAGGGAAGAAGCTGGATTGACCTGGAGATTTAAAACACTGCATCTCCAGATAGAAACACATGCAACATACAAACACTCCAGTCCTTCTTTCTTTCTCATCTTTTCTCTTACTCACACTTCGACATGCACATGGGGAAGTGTTTCTGTGGCCGCAGTCACTAATTAGATTTTTTTTTCTCATCCACGACATTAAGAATTCTGTGTTGCTTCCAGCTCGCTCTCTGACCAGATTAGCCAGTAAGCCTCTCAGCTCCCACTTCCCTGGTGTGTGTCTCAGAGTTGGCTTTGAAATGAATATGCTCTGGCAGTGAACTACTCTGAGCCACTTATCCAGCCATCCCAACTGTAACACAACACGCATGCACACAGATGTCAGAATAGACAGATGCAAACACAAATATAGCCATGCTCCATTTCTCCTTCACCCATCACTCTGACTGTACATGAATGTCACGTACACGCCTGTTATCTCATCCAAGTCATTGCTCTTAAACGATGTGCTTTGTTTTCTTTATGTTACACTAGATCTCTATTAAAACAAATGCAGAATGTGTGTGTGTGTGTGTGTGTGTGCATACAAATCTGTGTCACTGTTTGTGGATCATGGATGTATCTGTTAGCCATGCATGTTCAAATGATTCCCACAATATTTCCAGGAACAAGCTTTCTTTGAAAGCACAAAAAAACTACATCATAAAAGATTTGCGTTATTGCCTGAAGCACTCGAACACAAGAGGGCAAAAAGAGGCTCAAATTAAACCAGCGGGAATGGTGCCTGAGGATGGAGAAAAATATAGTCAGTGACAATCTCAAACAGAGGCTGTTGTAAGCTATTAGTCACTGTGGTCATTGTCCTTAAGCATGGAGGCATTTGCACCCTTCACTTTTTTACAGTAGGTTTTCCTTATTTATCATTGATTTATTTTGGCTATAAATATGGATAAACTATCAAAATAGTTGACAAACTTTCATGGTTTGATTATGACTTGTGGTCCAGATGCTCTGGAGACTGATTGCAATTTACAGTAGAAGACCGCGGGCGTCATAGTGGGGGCAAAAAGCTTTTCACAGGGGTATTTTAATATCCACTTCAAACTAGGACTGCTCTGCGTCTATGTACTGATATCACAAGAGAGTCTTTAACTCGACGGGAAATATCGTCACGTATTATTATTGAAAGATCTCCCTGCATGAGATCTCGCGGCGCCAGGGAGTCCTACACAATGATGGCTCAGAGTCAACCATGGGTTTGGTGGAAGTGTGGATGGTTTCTGCACAGGCTTAGTTTTTTATCCTGCTGCATGGACACAGCGCACATAATGTCCTGAACTTTATCTCTCAGGCTTACAGCAGCTGAGATAAGAGCCATCACTCACATATGATCCACTGATCAAACAAGGGAGCAAAAGCATCAGACAGTACCAATAATGCACAGTGTCTGGATGCCACACAGGGGTTTGTGTGATCCTGCTTGCCTCTCTGTTCTTTAGCTGGAGATTAAGTCTCAGTGATTAATGTCTGATGCTGTAAGTCAACCAGTGCACCTAGGGTAAAAAAGATCAGAGAGGATTTCTTTTCCTCTGCAGAAGTAAACAAGTTTGATTTGAGGTAAACTGACTTTCATTCAGAGTTTTCTTTTTAAATTGGACCAGCCTTAAATTTGTTTTAATCCCAGCCACATGAGGATTCTCGCTGTAAATTAATGGTTCTGCAGCCAGCATTGGTTTCTATCAAGGTTGGTCATGTGTGGCCTTCCTGGCAGTATGAGACCAACAGCTTTCTGATCCCCGCAGACCCTTGCTATTACCCTCATGTCTTGTCTCATCACCCTGAGAATACTGTTCCCAAAGGCTCAGTCAACATGTAATTTGTGCGAATGTTTGTTTGTTTGTGCGCATGTTGAAGTGACAAAAGGCTCTTCTGGATGAGAGCTGCCTCATTAGAAGGGTTGGGCACACACTTTTCCACATTAATGAGAATGTTTTCTGTATTATCATTCATCGCCGTGCCTGTGCTGGCAATTACAGGGGAGCAGTGTGCATAATGAGGACTGATTAATTAATTTAGGCCAAACAGGAGGGCTGGCCCTTTGCTAATTAGCATGGAGCACGGCTCGAGCAAGAGCAGGAAACAAGAGGTTGCAGCTGATATCCCCACCTGTGGAACACAACATGGTTCTCATGTGAATGTTAGCATTCAGATTCTTCTGTATCGCAGGGTGAGAAAGCCTGTTTTACAGCAGTATTCCTGTTTGTGTCATTTTACTTAGCAGGGTCAGAGACTTTTATGATAGGGCACACTGAGTCCTCTAGTGGTGATTTGAAACATTACATGCCATCTACAAGTCCACTTTTGCTGGTGCTGTGTAGCTAAAAATTGTTATTTTGATTCCAAAAGAGAACAGAGCAGGACAATTTAAATGTCAAATCCGTCTCTGAAAATATATAGTAGGTTGCCTTTTCAAAGCTTGACACTGAGCGTAATTTCCATTCCATTAGAGTTACTGCGGTTTTTCAGGGTTTCTTGGACTTGACAGGTCAGTGAAGGTGACAAAATGCCCAGAGACTTGCACAGAACATAGCTGTCATCCCCTCATCTGCAGAACAGAGCTGGTCCCATCAGTATGCAGAGGAGTTTGCAGAAACTCTCTGAAAGTCCTTTTACAAACAGTCCCCTAACACCCGAGACATGCTGATGGAAGAAACATTTAATCATGTAAGTCAACTCCAAAGCAGTAATGCCTTAAGTGTCTTGCATTTTGCACATTTGCTTATTTTCCTGTGAGCATCCATCACATTAAAGCCAGTCTCACATCATCACAACTTTCAAACCACTTTGAGTATCATTTCTAATTTACTTTAAGTCAGTCATCCAGTGTCTGTCCAATCACAAACCAGGACCACACTTCAGAAGTTTGGATAGTCATTTCGGAACAGTCAATATACAGATTTAATAAAAACAATAAATACATAAATGAATTTACAAAAAAAGCTGTCATAAAGGGATTTCTATTGCCATGATGTTATAGTCTAAAAATGTATTGCCAAGGTATTACTTAGAATTTTGAACAAGTTAAGTGATGTTTCTTTATTTTATTGTTTGTTGGGAACCTGCGTCAGCAAATAGATTCATATGGTGATGTATCAGCATCAGCGACCACCATTGTTTGTGCTCTTATAGCAACATATAACAGTATAGATTCTGTCACCAAGAATTACTTTCAACATAATTTCAACTTTTTGATCCAGTAGATGTCGCCCTTGAGCACCAACTTGAAACCGAAACAATTCGAGCTGCATCGGTGTGCTAGCATGCTAATGTCATCGCTCTTTAGTTTGCTCGTAGCTTCACACTGCGTGTAGATTTACACAAAATGACCTTGATCTAAAAACGCTTACGTAACATTCAGATAAGCAGTGAGTACAGTAAGTTATTCTTCTTTTCTCTAGTCCCTCAATTAAACAACTTTTATACGCAAGGGGATGAGCCAGCCGGCTGGCCGTCCCGTCCATCTAAACACGGTGTAGATACGGCTCAGACAGCATCATCAGCGGGACTCGGGTGTCACACTCATTCAGAGGATATACTGGATTTCTGCTATATTTATGTGTAAAATGTCGCACATTCAGCCTTTAAGAGAAACAAGAAAAGAAGTCTAAACTCAAATACCCTTCAGGAATCCGATCAATGTAACTGATGCTGTTAAATAAAAAGAAGGACAAACTAAGGGACACATAGGAGATAGGGTTCACATATTTCATTTGAGACTAAGTTTGCGACACAGGGCTGGAGGGGAAGCCATTAAAAAGAAGCCAGGTGGGGTGACATTTGGGTGGAGTATTTGCCAAGTTGCTACAGTGATGACAGCTGAGCAACCTGCAGTCACCACAGAGTCCTGCGTAAGCCTGTACTGATTTAGCTCTGTGTGTTTGGCATTCCTCTTTGTTGTCACCAGGACACTTGATTCAGACAAGAGAATAAATGGATGGGGTCAGTTGGAACATTTAAAACCAAGGTTGACTGCAGCAATTTTGATGAGTAACAGAGACAGCAGGAATATTTAGCACAGGAACCCAGATGGGATGAAAGGTAAATTAAGTCAAGTGGAAAAGCATGTGATTTAATATTACCGTCATATATTTCTAATGTTTTAAGATATGCATTGTTGGCCTTGTGACTTGTCCAACATCAGACCAACAATTATTGTGTTCAGTTGGGAAATAACTGAAGTTGTAACTTTTTGCTAAAGAAAACTTGTCTTGTAATGAGGGATATTAACTTGGATTGAGATTGTTTACTCCATCAAATCAGATTTACAAGTTTACAAGTAGATGAGGGGTGTGGAACGGCACAGCCAAAATGTTTTGCTTGAAAGCAAAGGAACCAACAGCCAAGCCCTCGGTAGGGAAGTGTGAAGACAGATTTTAACACTCCTTGATCAGACATGCCAAGTGTGCACATATTCTTATTAAATACAGGAACACATACTAGTGAGAAAAAAAAAAAGTAAAAATGAAAGTAATATTTTAAGTTTTTTTAGGGCCCGACTGATATGAGATTTTTGGGGCCGATATCGATATTGGGGAGAAAAAAAACCCGACACCGATATGTCGGCCGATATCTTCTATGTTTGATCTGTAGACATTGAAACATTTATTGAAAACTTGTAGAAAAGATATAAAATGAAGACCAGATGGTCACAGAACTGAAAAGTAACTGCACATGCTCAAGCATCACCGCTTGAGCGATGATGCTTGTTTTAATCCATATAGCACACTCTGCTGGTGACAGAGAACTGCTAGTGTAATAAAATGAAACTCAAATGAAATGTTATTAAACTGGTGAATAAATCGAGTAATATTGGTTCATATCTTCAATAAAATTAGCCGATACCGATAGTCACTGAATAAGCTATTATCGGCTGATCTCATCAGCTGGCCAATTAATCGGTCATGTGATGAGCCTTGTTTGACAATGGAGTTTCTGGTACAGATATTTGAGATTAGGTACAGTAATTCAGTATTTTACCTGATTTCTCCCACCTCTCTTTGTTATGAATAAAGACAGAAGGAAATAAAGCAGATTGTAACGCCAGGCCCAAAACTTTGATGGTACACTGTTATAAAGAAACCTCTATATGATGCACTTGTTGTTATTTTTGTGTTGAGTTCAAGGGTGTGAAGTGACTGGAAGTAATCACGCTGTACGACTGCCAACTGACAGTAACACATCCTTCTTTCAGGATGGGTCTGAATGCAAGGAGAGCTTTGGGAGGAGATAAGGTAAAATACAGGGCCATGATAAGGTGGATAGTGTTGTTGACATGAGCAGCAAGTGGAGGATAGAGCATTGAATGGGAGTGAAGTGTGAGATGTGCTGATAGAAAAAGATGCAGACAATTTGGTTCCTGTGTGGACTTCACTGATGGACACAAACATGTTATTGTGACAGCTTCTGTGCCTTTACTTCTCCTTCTGCTAGTAAAAAACACCCATTGTATTTTTTTATTGCATGCAGTCACCTATCGTGTTTGTAGAGTGAATCATATCCATTGAGTATGCATTGAATTGACTAATAGGGTTTAAAACTTTATTGGTTTATTTCGTTTCCTCTTTTTGCACACTCACAAATGCTATTTTAAGGAGGCCCCATTTCCATATGCATTTATGCATTAAGTGTTCTCATGGCAGCTTGAAAATGGAAACTGCAATTGTCATTCCTGTCACTTCCATGCACAGCGGCTGATTGTTAGAGAACATGGAGGTGCAAATTGTCACCATGGCTGTCCAACTAACCAGAGGGAGCACCTTGTCACTCAGCACCTCATTCTGCTCTCATTCATACAGCTGGCAGCTATTATTTGGCTCCATCAGGAGGGGCTGAAATGTTGCGCTGTCCAGATTTCAGCTCCAGTACACAATGGAATCCACTTTTGTTATGGTTGCCTTAAAATGTTACCTTTAAGGACCTGCAAGCCTCAACTAGTCATGAGTGAATAAAAACCTTTTTTGGGAAAGTATATTAGGTATTTGTGAATGTTAATAGTCCACTGATTTTGTTCTAGCCTTGGTGAAAAGAGATGAATTGAGTGCACTTCATTTATATAAAACTGCAGTGTGTTTGTTCTCCGGAGTGATGTGAAAATACTGTGTGGGAGGTTGTGAATAAGACATTGAGGAGAGGTAAAAAGAATCGGGTCATTTGCTTCCTTCGATCATCATAAAAGGACGTGTCAATCACAGATAAAGGAGCCACATCTCAGACTTCTACTGCTGTGTAAGATCCAACAAAGACACACAAATGTTGTTCGTTTAAGCATATTAAGCATTTACGGTCAGGGTTCCAGCCTTGTGTTTCTGATGGTCACACTGAAGACTAAACAAAAAAAGAGAGGGAGCCTCAATTGCAAGCATTAAAAGGCTGTTCACTAGACAAGACAGAAAAATCTAAATGTCCATATTTAAGGAACTGACAAATGCAAAATAGCACAATTAGGGTTACAAGTAAAAGTAAAGATGTGTTCAAAGTAGATGTGTTCTGCTTCTGTGTGGCTTCTTTATGATTACCTATTTTGAGTAAATTGTTTTTTAAAAATTAGGGGATAGAGATATTTAAAGTATTTTTAAGGGGGTAAAAGTTGGATCTCTCTATGAAGTTAGCTTCTATGTTGAAGCTTACTTCACCTTGTGGGATTTTTTAAATTCCCATCCATGGTGAGAACACCTGGGTAGCTCAGTCGGTGGAGCATCAGACATTTAATCTGAGGGTCCAGGGTTTCTGTCCCTGTTCAGGCGTCAAAGCTTACTCTCAGATGTACGTCGCTTTGGATACAAGCGTCTGCTAGGTGAATTGTAGAATTGTAGAACACAGATGTGTTCACATAATGAGTTAACAACATACTATACAAACATTGCCTCAGAGCTAAGAGTGCGACTTTGGCCATATTTGCAACTTCAGGAGGTGGACATGTCCATGTGGTTTTATAATCTAAGAAAAGAGTTTCTAACCGCTAACCTACCTGTGTCATTTACAGTAACAGTGTCAAAAAAATAAGAAGCTAGCTACAGTTGTGGCAACATATCTCTTGCTACTAAATAATGAGATGATGAAATGATCGTTTTAGGGATTGCAACTCACAACTTGCATTGATTTTGAGGAATGCTTGAGGTTTAATAACTTGAAATATTCAGTGGTTTACTTTGGTGTACTTTGTGCACCTGCCTCATTGCTTGATATTGCACGGTCCATAGTGATCAAGAGCAACTCAAGCACTTCCTCCTATACCTCCAGTTTGACATGCATATATATAATGTCATTGTGCTTTTTCTACTTTCAACTTCTGTTCATGTGAAAATGAACATGAACAAACATACAATACTCATCATCCTCCCTGCCTGTTCTATCAGGAGGGGACTATTACTTCTCAGGTAATAAGAAGTAATAGTCCACTCCATCCCACTGTGTGGGAATAAATGTCAAGCTTTAGTAATGCTCTAAAAGGGGCAAGAATATATGAATATACAAAATGGAAAAAGGTTAATACATTCTTACAGTTAATGACAGAAGAGATTCTATAAGAAAAGTGTCTGGGCCGACTTTGGTTCAGTTTTTACAGGCGCATCATGTTGTACTTATTATATCTAAGTGTAGACGATTTATATTGGTTTTGATTTGCTTATCTCAGCCCTAATTCTCGCTCTCTAGTTGCCATGTAATGCAGCTTTGAAAAGGTGAAGAGACATGAAGGATAGATGTATATTTATGCTCATATATTTGCAGTTATACACTCTAGTACATATTCATGAGAGCAGTGTGGGGGGGCGAAGACACATACATCATGAATTATTTAGTGTTTACTTCACATTGCATGTATCCAATATAAACAGAATTAATATTTCCCAAGTAGTGCTGACATTACCTTTTGCCATCAGCTTTTTCTTCCAGATACGAGTCATTTAACTGTTAAAATGCTGAGCAAACACTTGCCTTATAATAATAGATCTCTGACATCTGTGTGACTCTTTTTTTATTTCAATCAATCATTTAAGAAGAGGCGTGACCTCTTTTTTTTTAAAACGTCTGTTCTAGTCTCCATATTGGCAAGAACGACCTGCTGACCTTCTACGATGGCGATGACCTGACAGCGAACATCTTGGGCCAATACAGCGGCACGCGGCCGCACTTCAAGCTCTACACCTCCATGGCGGATGTCACCATTCAGTTTCAGTCCGATCCTGCAACTAACATCTACGGCTACAACAACGGCTTTGTGGTCCACTTCTTTGGTATGGGTTTACTGTAATTGAATTTACATTCTATGTAAGCTACGATCTACTGATCTGCATTCAAAACTTAAATCTGGGGAAATAAACGTGCATCTTTTTAGTGTTGGATTCCAAATGTACAGCAAAAGCAACCAAAAAAATGGTAACAAGCATGGAATAAAAAATTTTCCTCGTACCAGAACCCAGCAGGTGACCAATCAGAAAAAGAGGACTATCTATTCTCGTTGCCTCATTTTCTTTTCATTTGTCTTGATTCTGGCTTATCCCAGGTGCACAGGATTGGATAACAAACACTGAAACACAATAATAGGGTGCACTTCATCGTCAGCTGGTTTTGCCTGGTGCTTTGTGTTCTTGGCCATGAATGCTGCAGTTAGAGAGACACAGATTGACTGGTGCCAAACCACATGCTGTGTGCCTCCCTGCAAACATCACAAGCCTCTATTTACATTTTCCTCCCAAACTGCTGCTGTTTAGTGCACACTGAGCAGACATTTTTGCAGCCTTTGCTTTGCCTGCAGAATTGGTTACATGTTAATTCTAAGATTCCCTCTTACAGTTCTTTTACAGGCTTGATCCCAAAGTAGTTATAAAAGTTGAATAATATTTTAGAAGGAAACGCACAATTGTTTGTGTTTCTTAACCGTTTTTCTTTCCTTGTTCAAAAATGAGGGATATCTGTGCGTTTTAATTTACCAATTCTCATTGTGTCTCCTCTCTTCTATCCACTTCAACTCCAAAAGAGGTTCCCAGGAACGACACCTGCTCAGAGCTGCCAGAGATTACAAATGGCTGGAAGAGCACATCCCACCCTGATCTCATCCATGGCACCGTCATCACCTACCAGTGCTACCCGGGGTACGAGCTGGTGGGCTCTGAGATCCTCATGTGTCAGTGGGATCTCTCATGGAGCGGTGATGTGCCAAGATGCCAGGAAGGTAAGAGGAAGCAGTTAAACTTGTATTTTCTGCATTTGATCTCACAGGGAGATCGCTCTAAGCCTTTTCACTCATGCACATAAGTCCAGAAATGTTTTTGCGTGAGCTGGTTGTGTAAGAGTAGACGGCAGAATTTTTCACTTTAAGCTTCTTCCAGACTTTTTTTAAGCCAGCAAATTCACAGAGAGTGAGAAGGCGTGGATGATTGTTATCTCCACTGTGCTACCAATTCTTTTTTGACTCTTTGTTGATGCTGCGAAAACATCAAATGACATAGAGGATTGATAACAGGGCAAAAACTGTCATCATAGTGTCAGATTCTGGTGCTTCCTCAATAATCTTGTGTATTTTTATGTCAGGTCTTGCCTCTTCAGAGCCCCCTTCGTCCTACCTGTCTGACAGGGAAAACCCCCGACGTGAGGGCTAAGTGTGAAAGAGCTACTCAGGGAGACTTCACTGGCAGGCCTTCCTGAAATGTTCTAGAAATTTTCAGTGAGGCATGTGTGAAAAGTGCTCCTGACTTAGAGAGCAGAAGAGTACTTAAAGTGAGAATGACTAAATCTTTAAAAGAACTATTACTATTTATCTGCACATGGTCGCTTTCAGACTTTCTGATGGTTTTCTAAGATGATGTTCAGCCAATTTAGTCATCATTAGACCACTTAGTGCATGTGTCAGCACGTAAACTTTTGATAAATGACATGGTAATAAGGGCCACAATAACAAGTAATCAAAGCTGGGATTTTTTTGTACAATATGGCGAGTATGAATGCATGCTAAAAAACTGTATAGAGCAAAAACACAATGTTAATAAGATGCATGTAAGGCAAATAATAGGTGGATAGAGACTGATGATCATTTTAAAGTGGCCTTTCCAATATGGAAACAATCTGATGTGGTTTTTTATTAACTTCTACACTTTCAGTTAAACCTTCTTTTTTAACCACTAAGTCCCTTATGATTGGATTTCTTTTCTATAAAAAAATAAAACAAATTAAATTGGACGTGGCAGAAAGTGACAGACAGACATCCAGTACAAAGAAAGGTGAAATCCAGCTTAAAAATGGCCATTGCATGTCTCTGTTACAAGGACTTTAAGAGGGGCTTTGAATATCTCCAAGGGGACTTTATAATTAAAATGTAATATGCTCTGAAGATTTTTTTCAGTGAGCTAAGTAGACTTAGTTAAATCAAGCCTAACACTTTAAAAGGCATTTAATGATGAGTATGGAAGCCGGAGTTGGTCTTTAATCGCAGAGCGCTGTGTTGCACAGATTTGAGACAGTCGAGTCACAATTGATTGGATGCTAATAAGCAGCTTTTTTCCAGCCCATGTATTGTCTGTCAAATCTGTTGGCTGACGAAAACCTATTTTTAATTGTCTATAAAAATATCGTCCTCCTCTTTTTAAGCCTTCATATGGTTGCAATTGTGTTGTATAAACTTGTATTGGAGCCATAGACTGGAGGTTGGAGGTGGACACAGACAAAGTGTTCAGTCTTTTCGATCTTACAATCTGCCCTAGGCCCCGTGTCCACCTAGCGGTTTTTTTTTCCAGGCAGAAAAGTGCCGGCTGTGCGCTCAGGAGCTCTTGTATGAAGCGTTTGTGCGCTGAGGAGGAAAGCGCTGCACGTTGTCTCTATGACAACAGTCTGCTCCGTTACTTTTTACTGTATGTTTTTTTAGTTGAGATCGTTTTTAGCCTATAGCAGACACGGAGCAAAGAGGATGTGGGTACAAGACAACGACCTGTAGGTGGCAAAACTACAGGGAATATCATACATTTGGTCAACAGCACCTTTCTGAAAAGTTACAAGACTTTCAACTTGAGCGCTCGGAGCAGCGGCACAGAAAAGGCGGATCGCTCGGAAAAATAAGACGCTGGCATGGCGCTTTTTCTCCAGGCGACCGCCTGCTGCTGCAAACGCTCTCTACTCGTTGAAAACAATTGAAAAAACGTTTCCTTTTCTTGTTAGCTTGTGTAAAATTTAGACGGGTCCTCAAGGTACCAAATATTAATGTTTAAAAACTCTACTACAACCACAACCAATGGAAATGACTTTTTTTTTGTGATGCACTAGTGATGACATGTCAGGACCCTGGAAATGTGGAGCACAGTCATAAGGTGATAACAGGAAGCCGCTTCGCCGTTGGGTCGTCTGTGCAGTTTATCTGTAATAAAGGATACATCATGTCCGGCAGCAGCCTTCTCACCTGCTACAACAGAGATTCAGCAACACCCAAGTGGAACGAAAGGCTGCCCAAGTGTGTCCGTAAGTCAGATAGGCACCAACACAAACACACTATTTTTAATATGCCATGTTACAGTTGTGCTACTTCTGTTTCTTTGAAGGTCTTGACTCACGTGCTTGTGGTCTTTTTAAAATGTTTTTATAATGAGTGTCAGTGTTTCTACTGTGGAAAAAGTTGCATATATTTCTGTGACATACTGTCCTATCTCTCAGCTGAAAAGTATGAGCCGTGCAGGAACCCTGGGGCCGCCTCCACCAGTGTGCAGAGCTCAGAAAAGGCCTTTTACCAAGCAGGAGAGACATTGACCTTCTCCTGCCACTCGGGCTACGAGCTACAGGGTGAGGCCACTATCTACTGCATCCCCGGGCACCCATCCCAGTGGAACAGCACTCCCCCTGCCTGCAGAGGTAAACCAGGCCTACATGCTGCAGCCAACTTTCCAGTGCATACAACTCCTAGCACATTTGGAAATACAGTAAACCTAGACCACGAAATGTACCATAGATTGTGTAACAGTATGTGAATACTAAAACATTGTACTTAATTTGTACAATACGTACGACATGCTTCTTTTTGCATAATCTCTCGTCCAAATACTAACTAAACTGCACTCTTGTCTTTGTAGCATCCACGAACCCAACTGTGAATGAACGAAGGCTAGATGGTGAGTCATGTTTTGAACTATTGCAGTATTCATTTATTGACATTGCTTTTTGGAAGGGCTGTTCCCAACTTTATTTATTTTTTGTCAATTTAGATCAGGCTGAGTAATATTGGATTGGATTGGAAAATCTTTATTGTCCCCGAGGGTAAATGTGGTTTGCAACAGAGGTCGATAAAGGCAGTACACATCCTAAAAACAGCACAAAGACATGAATATATATAAAACATAACCATGGATATCATCATGATGGACATGAGTGAGATAAGGGACACAAAGACCAACAGTACATAATAAAAGTGTTCTGACAACTATGCCTACAGCTTATTTAAAAACTGCTGACCTATGAAGGTTTGACCCTCCAACCGAAATCAAAACCATTTTTTTGTATGTTTCACTGTTAAAGTGATGGGTTTTTAAAGATCCCAACCTTTTTTGGGGTTCATATATCTATTTTATGTGCCTACTAAAGTACGTTCACAATCGCTAATGTTCGAAAAAAGTGTCTGTTGTCATGTACTGCCGATCCATGCAGCCCGTCTCATCTGCCTGTGTTTGCAACGCTCTGAATCCCCCCCGAGCAGGGTCCCCACGTGTGCCAAGTCTGACCTGATTGGTTGGCCGATCTGCTCTGTTGTAATTGGTCAGTCGTTCGGACAATTCTCGGAAATGTTACGCCCCTTTTACCATATTGGGAATGTAGCTAATGTGCAGCATGAGCTTGTGCTTGCCACAACGAGCCAATGGGCTTGGATCAGTGACATCATCGCAGTGTGATATCACACTGCCAATTTTCAACGAGGGGGGCTAGAACCGAGCGTTACATGCAGCTACTGCTACTGCTAACAGGAGGAGGTAGGAGAAGCCGCGTTTCCGCGGCTGTGGCTCAGTTGGTAGAGTCATCGCCTCTCAACCAGTAGGTCGAGGGTTCGATCCCCAGCTGAGCAACATGTCCGATGTGTCCTTGGGCAAGACACTTAACCCTGCATTGCTCCCGTTGCCTCGGTGGCGGTGTATGAATGGATTAGTGTTGTACTTACTCTCTGATGTACGTCGCTTTGGATAAAAGCGTCCGCTAAGTGAATTGTAACATTGTAACTTTGAATTTTTGCACATAGATGCGCCTAAACATGCACAAGACACCTGGAAAACACACTAAAGAGCATATAAAACCACAAAAAGCATAATATGGGACCTTTAAGAACACCCACTGCCAGCCAGACATCAAAAAGTATTCAGTTGAACACTTTCTTAGTGTTACAGGTCATGTTGTCGGCATCTTTGACCACATCATTTAACTGGAGAAAGGAGTAGCCCTCAATTGCCCCCTAAGAAACACTGATTTTGAAAGTGAATATGAATTGGAGAGGGGGTAATTACCTTGTTCATTTCACCTTGCCATGCGACAGCTCTGCAGACAACTCAGCCCCCAGTAAATGCAGCGCACCACAAACTACGAACAATGAAAGACCCTAACCTAAATACAAGTTAAGTACATCTTCAGAGAGCCCACTGCATCTCTGTGCGTCATTGACGTCGTGAACATTGTCCTGGAGAGGGCGTGATCAGGTCTGGAGTGCATGGCGTGGACAAACATAAATCTCTGATGTCCAACGTAAAGCTGCTTTAGTCAGTGTATATAAACTTTTTCAGTATTAGATCTGTTTATTTTAAGTATCACAGAAAGACATATTTTTGGAATCTTTGCCATGCAGCTACTTCTGCAATACTCAAGTCAAAGTTCAAAGTACTACCAGACCAATGGTCTTCATGACAGATCATTCGAAAGGACAGCCCTTCTTTTTGTGCATGTGTCACTGTATGTATTACCTTTTCATTTTACTCTATTGTAGTTGTTAACATGGATTACGATATGGAGGGAACCAATATCGCCCTTGCAGTTTTCATCCCAACAGCAATCGTCTTGGTGGTTGTCCTCACTATTTACGTCTACTTTGCAAAGTACGTAACAAACTCAAATCTTTGTTCATTTCGAATGATTGAAACCAAACAAGCAATTGCATGATTTTTCCTGCTTCTCCCTTCTTTACTCAGACTCCAAGGAAAGTCTGTCAGAATGCCAACATCTTCACCACCGTATGACAACATGACAGAAGAGTCGGCTTTCGATAACCCTATTTACGAGAGCGGAGTAAGTACAGATGTCATGAGCATGCAAGACGTGGATTCACAGAACACCAGTGTGCTGTCCTGATCCTTTCCCATCTGGCTGTCATCATGTCGTCATCCCATCTTTCACCAGCAGAGGGCGCCCTCTGCATCATCTTTCATCACCAATCATCAGTAAGAGCTCTTTAGTGCCTAACTGATGATGTTGCTCATAAAAAACTATGAAGAAATGACACTTTTCCTCACATGATTCTGATGTTAGATATCTTTCACCCTGAATATGCATGATTCATCCACGGTGAGGAGTAAGAGGGATCTGTTTGACGTGCAGAACTTTCCCATTGTGGTCATCTCTCACTTGTGTCTGTCATGCTGTAAGCTGCAATCACACAATGTGTGCAAATTCATTTTTTTACATTTCATTTTAAAAGTGCTCATTGTTTGAAACTTAAAACAATATATCTGCAACAATAGCCATAGTGAGTAGTCAACATAACAAAAAGAAGTTCCTATTCATTATTCTTTTCATGAACTGGTGTCATTGTGACTGGAGCATCCTCTCGTATTTTTTCCTGCCCCTTCAGCATTGGCACTCCAATTTCTAGAAATTAAACCCCGTCAGTCCCACTTTGATGCACTACTGAACAGCTACGAGGTGACATTTTTGTTCAGATGATTAGAGCACATCTCACTCTCCCCCACCAGCCCAGTCCACCATAAAGTTTCAACACCTTTCCCAATTTCACACACAACCTGATATACAGAGCTTTCATTGGCCATAGGTAGTTTCCTACCGAATAATTCTGCCCCTTCGTCTTATTACTCTCCATAAGGCCTGCACACAATGAGAAAAAAAAAATGCAATGTTCGATTACATTGTACAATTTTAAAAGTGCGTATTAGCTCAAAGTCACAGTTTCTATTCTATGTCTATCTTCTGTTTAACACGTCTAACACAATACCTGTGTTTGCAAAATGTCCCCCCTGAATCTAAATAAATCATAAAAACAATGAAACCATTAAATTGGCACTTCATAAGCCAAGGATAGCGGATACTGTAGCTAGCTTGAACTTGATCTGAATGCATTAAAATGATGTGATTGTGAAAGCATACTCCCAGACCGCCCTCCAATAGTTCAAAGTTACTCATGCTGAGTGAGACGCATTTATTGCCAACCTAAAAAAAAACGTTTCTCTTTTATTGCAGTTAATTCCCACTTATGCTATGTGCTTTTTTCTAAATGCTCATATTGGGATAACCATGGGAATGCTACTTATTGTGAAGCCCTGCTCCATATGAAACCACATTTCAGATTTAAAATTCTTATATTAAAAAAAACTATGACAGATGTGTTTTAAGCCTAAGAAGCTTCATCTTACATATTCCATGTTTTTTTTCTCCCTCGTCTTTCCTTGTGCATCATTCACCATTTGAATTGGATTGATTATCTTGTTGATGTCTATCATTTGTTACATCACAGCTGTATCTAATTGTCTCATCTACTCTATGTCCCACGCATACTGGCAATGTTTTGTCATTGGTGTAAAAATGTCTTTAAAGCATTTTGTAGCAGCACTTAATGTGACTCCTGATGTCGTTTATTCATTATTAACAATTGGTCATTATAGCTAGTGTTGTAGTACTCGAAATCGGCCTTGGTTTCGATACCACTTTTGGAAGGTCTCTGTCTCGCCTCGGAACAGAAAGCATTTTTACTCGGTCTCGTCTCTGAATCTCGACCTCTGACCGGGCATACTCCGGAGTTTAAATCAAGACCGGTCAAGACCACCACTGAAAGGCTATTTTTCCACATCGTTAATGTGATTAGAATTAAAGACGTCCGCTTTCTAAAAGAACAAATAACTTCAATTTATATGTAGTTCTATTTTTATCCACCGGTTACGGCCGCAACCTTCCCAGTGTTACAGTCTAAATTAGTGACACGAGCAATTCACACAAGTTGATGATTTTCCACTGATGGTCTTGGTCTTGTCTCGGTCTCGATCCCTTAATGTCTCGGTCTCGGAGCACTCTGGTCTCGACTAGTGTGGTCTTGACAAGAACACTAATTATAGTGTATGTTTTCTTATCTCAGGTTAGAATGTGCAATCATTACTGATAAACAGTATTTTTTGGATGTATTTTCTCTCGTAACCCAAAGAGCTAATTTAACATGAATAAAATGAATGAACGATCTTATCGAAGAAAAACGATATATTTTTTGATAATGCTTGTTTGAATGTATTTTAAATGTCTGTATGTTCATACAACATCCAACTGATGTGTTTGTCTGGTCTTTACAGGACAAATGGAAATGATAAAGAGGTGAACGTTTAGAGACCTTAAAACAAGAATTGCTCAAGCTTTGCCTTTTGGGACTCTCTCTGCACTGCTCATCTTTACCTCCCACTTTTTTGGTTTTCAAATATTTTTTTCCCCTTTGTGTGGATAACTGTACATATGTCTTTCTTTCCAAGGTCTAACCTGTAAATCTGTGGATCACCATGGTGATATTTTTATAAAGTAAATTGCTGATGACCGTTGGTGATTGTATGTTTTTTTCAGTATTTTTTGAAGCCCTACGCCTGTAGCAATTAGAGACTGAAGGGAATAGATGCTTTGACTGTTGAGATCTGTTGGAGACATAAACCCTTACCAGTCTTAGGAAAGTTTCCCTCTTTGTTTTTGTTTTCTTTGTGTGTATGGGCCTGCTCTTTGTAAATAAACTGCCTGTCCAATATGAGTGCCTCACGACTGACTATAACCTGAGAAATCACTTGTGAATTGCGATTCAAAACGGAATCTTTTGTTAAAATATGATTTTGTATTTCCAGGCTTGACATAATTAACACTCCACGCTGTGTTCAGTCTCATCCATAACGTAGACATTTTCCTACGAGCTGGTGTTTGGTTCCAACTGCATATAAGCCTAGGATGATTTTACAGAAACATGTTTTCATATGGTACTCATCAGCTATGCACAACTTTCTTTTCATGTCAAACTGTCACGTCTGCCTCAAAGAAGAAGTAGTTAATCATTTATGTATGTTACAAATGCGGTTGCATTCCAGCATGTGCAGACCGTGAATTAAAAACCCAATGCTAACACACAGTAAGCTCATCATTTGACTGGGTTACTTACTGATGCTGGCTGTTAAGTCCAACACAAAATCATTCCTGTGCTGCAAATCAACAATTGAATAGGTGCAAAATACAAAACAGATATTTAACAGATGGGTTTTTAACTTCAGGTCGCATGCGACTGCTGTGCATTTAGTAGATAAGTCTCATTTACGTTTGTGCATATGCTTTATACCCTAACGTTTGTTTCTTTTAGCGTCACAGCGGCAGCACAACAGGAACCAAATCACCTTCATATATAACCCTTGGATTGATAATAAAATTAAATTGTTGTGTAAAGAACTGACTCAATAAGTCATTTTATGAATGTATGTGTGTCATTAATAACTTTGGACTAAAAAGCGTAACCTCAGTCAATAAGTATGTGCAGTGTAGGCAGTGGCTTGTATAGCATGAATTACCCTTACAGGTAAGTGTTTAGTTGATGGTGAGCTTAATATTAAGATCTACTAAGACTTGGGGCATGCAGGGGGGCGAATGAGGGAAAGATCTCAGGGGGTGCCCTGAGGTTTACAGTACAATACTGTAACACTGAAAGGATAATATACAAAGGTATTTTTGAAAGAACACATATGTGTAAGTTTATTCATTTGAGATTTTAAGAGAGAAAATGTTGAGCATAAATCATAAAAGAGACATTAATGAATTATAAAAATTAAAATTCATGTTAGTTTCTGAAAGCAATGTTTCTTTTTTTTTTTCTCTGGCTCCAGAAAAAAGGTTGGACATCTCTGACTTAGTAGATTTGCAACGCTTTCAGACAAAAATGTTACAGTTAGGTGAAAAAAACAGATTTAAATGATCAAATTAATGATGAATAATGAATGCTTTCAGGGTCTTATTGTACATTTTAAAAGTCACACGATGGCTTACTTTAACACGCAAATTCAAAGCAAACTTACGGGAACATCAGAGTCTCATCATGGGATCAAAGTTTGACCAAGCTGGCAGCTTTTTGTAAAGTATGCTAGCGGTCAAAATGGAATTGAAAACGTTCAAGTTAAGTAAAATCATAGTGTGTGCGTTGAATGAGCATATTTGTGATTGATTTTTGGGTTGGCACACGAGGTTTCGGAGACAGATTATGGCACAATGTTTTACTTACAATGTTCCAATAGTACATTATTTGTTTCCTATGAAGGCTTATTTAATGTTAAAGTGTTCAAAATGAACGCCCTATAGATAAAAACCATCTTAAACTAATGTCACATTCCTCACTAAATGCTAGGGTCAAATTCCTGTTTGATGCCAAGGAGATGCACTATATAATTTTGATTATGGTTTCACTTGTACTTGGCAAAAAAAGATGTTTATGTTTCTATCATCAGCAGATAAAATAAACCCTATCCCATTTAACCTTATGTCCAAATCACCCTGAATCCCCCAAACCTCAAGAGCACAAGGCAACACGCAGTTAACACCCACCCAGTGATGTAGTAGTGCCTGAAGAAGTAGGTATACTCTTAATTTTCCCCCAAATTATTTAAGTGTCCCGTCTAGCGGAGGATAAACGGTCTCCTACTGAACATCCTACTGAATATGGTCAATCAATTAATGGTGTGAATCAGAGGAGATTTTGAAGTGGGTATACTCTATGGAGACTGAAAAATAAGTGGGAATACTCCGTATACCTGAGAATACCCTGCACTACACCACTGCACCCAACCACATAGCCTAACATTTATCTTCATCTCTAAAAGAGTTTCAGTAAACTACAGTAACAACAACCAAAGCCAACTAAAGCAGCATAATCACTAGAAAACAAATTAACAACACAAATAATCTCAATGAACAGCATCTACAGTAGCCCACAGTTTAGGGCCTACACTCCACCAAAACCAACATAGCATCAACAACATAGCATTACCGCTCCAGACCACAAGAGGGCGCCTGAGCTGCGTCAACAGTCAACACTGATGGTACCTGCTGGGTGGTTGTCGTGCCGCCCGTCCTCTGCCTGCTCTCGTCTCTGTTCTCCGCTGGAACTATCCTCTTTCGATCCATGGTCTGTCCATAATATAGGTCCTCCTCCTCCTCTTCATTTTGACAGCCTCTCAAAGTTGTCTTTATCTCTGCAGCAGGGCTTTTAGCGGTGCACTGGCATGATTAAGGTAACTTTATGTTTTAATAGTTGGTTTTGGGGTGTAGATGCAGGCCTATTAAACATTGTGCAGCATCAGCTTAGAAAACTTTGTTTCATTCCGCTCCTGTTTGTAGTTCTTCGGGTGCTTAATTATCCATTTAACCTGTCATTTTTCAAGTTCGCTCTTCCTGCTTTGATTTAATTTGATAATTTCCCGCCTAGCCTCTGACATCACAAGGACGGAACCATTTTAAGGGGTGGGGTTGACTGTCGGTATCAATCCAATGCACCTGCCTTTGTTTATTAAGTCTCCTGTTTACACGTTAGGACCCTTTAACACCTAATCAGGTGGACTATTCCAACATGAATGGGGCTGCATTTACCGGGTCAGTTTTTTGTCCCACATTTATTGGCTGTGGCCCAAGTGAACAATAAAGCATTAATGTTAATATTAAAGTGAAATATAGAAAAAATATAATGAACAGCATGTCAGGGGAAAACACCCATTAATTCTGCCACACAATTCTTTACCTCTAGATGGCAGCATTATAACAAGTATAGCACATTGTGAGAACAGACTGTAAAGTTACTACAACTGTCTAAATATTTGTGCATTTTATAATACAGTGTATCCAATTTATCTATGTCCTTTTTAAATACAACAAACTGATTTCATGTGCATGATGCTTTTGGTCCTGCCTATTCAAAGATTGTTGATACAAACCAAACAATTTATCCTGCAAAATGAAAAGAAAATAATCGATTAATGGGCTGTGAATTTTTTTCCACATGACTTGGATTAAATAAAAACGTTTTAAAAATCCACCTATTACAGCTATTCACTGTCCCTAAGTTAAGTTAGTCTATTAAATCCACATTCTTATTTGGGAATATTTTTGGGGATACATTTGAATATTAGATGATGTTCAGGGTATTTTGATTATTATTGTTTACATTCATATGAGTTATTTCCTTTAGTTTATTTGCTACTTAGGGCATGAGGGTGGAGTCACATGGGTGTGTCTATATAGCCAGGTAGACAGGTGACACTCAGGTTAGGCACCTAATGGGTCAATGGTTTTTTACCAGGAAGCACCAGGAAGCACGAAGCCAGGATGACAGGGAAAGATAGACAGCAGCGCTTTTTCTTGTTGTTTGTTGCCTGCTGACGTCTCTGGACAAATAAACCACCCTGAAACATAATCATCATCTGGACAATGGACTTAATGATTCTGCGTAAGATTCGCCCTCTAGGTGCCTCAGTGGCTTTATTATGAGTTTTTGTTAAGTCTATAATTTGTTTGGAATTTTTTATAGACTATAGATATCGCCACTACACCATCCTCCAGGCTTTGTTATTTATGTCGTCATATTATTTGTGGCTTTAATGGCATAATGACTTTGTCTAGTTAAATCTCTTTTTAAAAGTGCTTATACTCACAGTAGTTCCTCCTTCTTTTTCCTGGCGTTTATTTTATTGTTACTCCCCTCATCCCTTAGCCATCACATCTCAGGGAACGCAACGGGCTCACTAAATCATATTTGATACAACGATTATGAATGTTAATGGCGTGCAGCCTAAAGATTTTATAATCATGTCCAGTTTTTTTTGTGCCCCTTTTATTTATGTGTGAGCTGGTTTTTCTCCTTGCGTCGATGGAGGCAGTCACAAGTGGTATCTGCTGAGCTCTAATGCAGGCAGCACTAAAAAGATTGAGCCACTCACGTACATTTCCTGTGCACTCAGAGAAAAAATGAAAATCTAATTCTAAAATTTCAGCATATTCTCGTACATGTTTGTCACTGATAAAATAACACGTCTGCGGTCAAAGAAACTAGTAAACTGTGAATAAAGCACAAATAGAAGAAGTGAAAATATTGTTTAATGGTAGCTTGTAATTGCTGTGGAAAAAACAACGTTATTAATTTGTCCTTCTAAAGCAATGTGTGAAAAATAGTATTTTATTTTAGTTCTATTGTCTTGCCAGCAGATGGCAGGCTGTTACCAACTGGGTTTACTCAGGAGTGATCAGCTTCCCCAAGTGCAACATAAAGACCGTCTCCACCACTTAATACTCCCAGCATGCACTAGTGCCGAGCCGCTTGGTGTCAGGGTTTACAGGACAGGATGGTTCACAATTAAACTAAAAAGCCGTACTCACAATCCAACGGAGACTAGGACATGGCAATTAACCCAGTAATACAGCAGACCATTAGACCTCCCTCTCTGTGTGTCTGCAGCCCGGGGGCTCTGGGATGCATATTATGAGAGATAGTTTAATGTAATGACCCATTCAAAGACTTCTCATGAATGCACTTAATATTAGCAGTTCGGAAAATTTAGTAGCATTATATGCTCAGTAAAACATATGGGAGAACATGCTCATAAGGAAAAATGAGTATTTGTCATTACATATCAGCAATAGGAGCTGGATGTTATCAATATCAAAGTAGAAGATGTTGAAACATTTTCAGATTAAAGCCACTAATTTACTTTTTCTTTTTTTCCAAATTCAATTTCTGGTTTGGTCTATGGTTTGGTTTTCTGAGCTTTGTTGGTTCACCTTGAGGCTTCCTTCATTATTTACGCCTGTGTTTTTTTTTAGCTCAGATTGACAGGCAGCTGTCCTTCCCTAAAGAGTGGCTCTATTAATCTGATTAATATGATATGAAGACCACATTGAAGGAGAAATATACATGTAAGATAGATAGCACCAGGTGCAGGAAAAATGAAGGTCGGTTGCAGGGTTGGTTGCTCCACTGAGGTTGTGACCCTCACAGGCCCGACCTTTGTTCACAGAGACCTGCAGTATATTTTCCACCAAGCAGTATTCTTAAAGGAGGCGTTTCTTTGCACCATACCCATCAAGAGACATACAGTACACCTTGCTGCACTTTTTCTTTTTTTTAAACCCGCAAATCGTGGGTGGCTTTTATTCCCTTCCATTTATGGACCCTCAGCTATGTATTTGTAATGATAATGGTCTGTATAAATAAATAAATTATGAGTTTGTGTCATCTACAGTATGTGCTTTATAGTCTCACATTGCAGCAAAATAAATGTTCCCTCTGGAAAAATCAAGTTGAAGTATAAGATGGACATTACCACGTAGAGATTGAGATGATAGATGTGTTTTTCAGGTGTGACAAAAAGGACTAACGTTAAGATGATAACATGTAACTTAATTAGTTAGAATTTGCGAGTATTTACTGATTACCACACCTACCTTTACAAGTTTTATCACTGAATTGTAATGTGTTCAAGAATAAAGGGAAGGACTGAAAGGGATTTCTTTCTTTAATCTTTCAGAACTGTTAATCGAATTCATGCTCTGTATTGATCATTTTCACATAAGAAATGAACGTTTGCTAGAGGATTTTCAACATCTCCCAGAGGTGCTATGACTGATGAGGCACACGGCTCTGTCATATCGCACCGACAGGGCTCACTGTCTTTGTTGTTACAAAGTGCAGCCTCAGGAAGCCATTTTGCACAAAACAAAGGGTAAACCCTCTGCACTCGGGTGTTTCTTGATCTGGAACGGTGCCAAATCTCACTCTCCAGTATAAATGTAGGGGAGTCAGGACTACACCAACGCCCTCAGATGACACAGACTCATGTAAACAAAGCAGAGCAGTATTCATCTTCAACATCTATACTCTTACTGGCATCTTAAGCAGAGAGTGAAACACATTTTAATCTCTTATATTGATTTGAAAGGTACTTTTCTATCTAATTCTTTTGTTTGTCTTATGGAGAATTTCCCTCTAGGATTCTTAACATACATTTTGTGAATAGTAAAATGTCCCTTACCAAAAAAAAAAGAAGGAAAAAGCTGTTACAAGTAATTTGGTATAAAATTCATGAGCGAAAATGAAATTTTACATTTTAAAATATCCGGTCATAGCACAAAAAGATTGTCACTGTCTTTAATGGCTTTCATGTCCAGTTTGTTTATGCTATAAGATTCTGAGCATATCTTGCAAAGTGTCATTCACTCCCAATCATAACGATGATGAAGATCACAAAATTAGATTTCTTTCTTTAATATTTAGCCAGCTGGCTAACACGGACATAAAAATGCCAATAAATACATAGTCTTGCAAGATTAAGATAACAAATAAAACGAAAGGTTTTCAGTCAAGTAGAACATCTGCTTTAAAATCTACTTTAATATTTACATCAAATCTCATTCATCAAAAAGTAGATATGGTTGGACATCCTGTCAGACGCCATGTGAGCAAAGAGACACTTTGGCCATTGGAATAAAGTAATGAGAGAACACATCTTCGCCTTACATGCTTTGTTTTTGTATTATTTATGGTTTATTTGATAGGGACAGATACAATATATAGACAAACTGAAAACAGCAATCCAATACAAGTATCATAGCGTTTATAGCGGGTGCTAATTTGCAACACTTGTCCCTAGAAGGGCTTTTGTCTGTACAGTGGGTGGATGGTGATAGGATGATTAAAGGAAGAATGATAAAAAGGTAGCATTCAGGTTTAGAGGATGAATGAATGGAAAGGGAGAATAAATGATGGTGAGGATTACTTGGCTGACCACATGGAACCTCAGAAAGAAAATGACTCAATGCTGTGGAATCCGTCTGACAGGCATCAACCTCTCAGTCGCCCCAGACCTGACACATGGAGGAAGGCTGGAAGAGGTATGCACAAGATCGAGTGTAGAAAGAGCATATATGCTTGCATGGATAGATGCGTATAAGGCTGGGTAAAGGCATGACTGATGATGATGGAGGTGGGTTTAGAAGCTGCAATAAAGAACACAGGTTTACAAGGTTTGAGTGAGCTTGACGAGGCAGGTAGTGCTGACTTTACTCTAGCTGCAGGATCCCCACAACCGCCGTTAGACTTAGACAACAACAATTAGACAACAATTAACACATAGTAACAACACAGAAACAAAGAAAAACATCAGTTTACGCTTTGCATTGCCCTCGTGCTTGTGAATGGTTAAACATGGACATTTTCACAAAAGCTCCAATACAGGCGGTACATTGATTCTTTGGATGTGATAGAGGTTTGCTTGTGTAGTTTGAGGTAAAATGCAAAAACAGTTTTTACCTGAAACATCAATGCAGAAGCCGGTTAAGACAGGACTCCAGTAGTTTTTGACGAAAATGACTACAATTCTCAGTTTGGAAAAAGTAATTGTGTCTAAAACATTTTGTTATCAGATATAGAATCAATAAATACTTTTTTTTTGATCATTCAAAAATGAAAATTTAGGAAATAAAGTCCTTCTGAAGGCCACCTCAAGCACCTGTTTATTCTGGCTGTTAATAACCTGGTTATTGTGTCTTTAGTTTGTTTTATGCTTTTATTTTTGCAATGCTCAGATAGCCGCCTTTTCATTTATTCTTTTATTCATTTGTGTTGTATTAAGTTCAAGAAAAGCATCTGTCTGTAAAACAGGCCTATGCCATTGATTTTCACTTTTACTTTACTTTAAACCATACCTCGTCATAAATGTGCTTTAATGTAACATGCCAGTTTCATTATACACTCCTATTTTGTATGCAGTATGTGTGCATGCACACATGTGGTGTGCTGATGTGTGTGTGTGTGTGTAAGGCAGACAGATCACATTGGTGTATTATCTGAGCAGGAGCAAGATAGGAGATGTTTTCCTTCCAGGATGCTGGGCAGGTTTGAGATTGAAGGGTCTGAACAGAGAGGGGACAAAAGCGGGCGAGTCAGAGGGCGGAGGGGAGTGGATGAGCCGCTGAGATGATAATGCAGCATGACACCTCTGAAATGAATCCCTGGTTACCATGGCGAAGGAGCGGGATGGGACAGTCTCTCAGGGGCCTCAAATAAAGCCAGCTGTAAATGATGTTTGATTAGTATTTAGATCATGTTCCCGCTGTGCACAGACATTTCTTCAGCTGTTTCTGCTTCAGACCCTCTTATTGTTCAGTCTATACAGCCTACATGAAACTTACTACTCACATTTTATCAGTGTATTGACCTTAAAAAGATTTTTTTCTTTAGCTTTATTCTGTAACTGTAGCTACTTAAACTGGGCCACTATGAATAACAGAATATAAAAGACAAAAATTGTAACACTATTATTCCTATACGTCTAAAATGCTGGGAACTTGATAAAGAGGCCTACAGCTACTCTGAAAACAGCTTCAAAATATAAAACCTTTCATTTCATTTTAACCATGGTGGAAAATAAAATAAACTCAAAATACTTCCATTTTTTCTTGTTTTTCCTTATTTTCCATTTCTTAAGCACCTGTGGGCTAACCTTTTCAGCACAGTACACAGGTGCATGGGGATATCAAAGCTAATCCATGCCATATATAAATTTGCAGCGGACCATCCTGTTTGCTAGAAGCTTAAGAGCAGGGAGATATCTGTGCCACATAGCAAATACGGCCTTGGGGTAGCCAGGGATGTTATATTTACCCATGTACCTCAACATGTTAAGCAGATTCAGATTCAGTTATTTGCCAATCAAGCATTTCATATTAATATGTAAATGTAAACCCTAGATGTGCAGAGTAAAAATGTAGTTGTCCATTTTAGAAATTGGATTCTTTGCATATTTGAGGGGATGTTATAGAAGGTCAAACTATCTCAATTCAAAGCATATAGCTGGTATTTCATTATACAGAATTTGCAACATAACTAATTAAAGTTAAAGGATGGTTGATGTTTGTTCAAAATGAGACGCAATCGCTCAAGCAAAATCCTAACTGTTTGCAGATCATAGGCAGAATGAATTAAGTGTAAATAACCATTGTGACTTCACTCATTGGTTTGCGAACTCCTCTTAAGCCTCCAGTTTGGCATCTTGGCTGCCTCCATCTTGTTTTGTTTTTTTTCAACCAGAAGTGACCATGATGGTAGGACAAAGTGGAACCATGTTGTTACTTTATACGTCTATCCTGGTTGACTTATTCCAGAGGTAACAAATTATAAATCAAAGCAATGCCGTAAGACCTAAGGCATATCTGCTTTTCAGTCATTTAACTTCAGATGGAACTGTAATCTACAAAAATGTAAAATCATACTGTGTTAAATAGGATGTTAAACTGGCAAATAAGACCATAACACATCAGGAAAATGTTTTCCGAGGAAATTAATCAACTGAGAAGTAGTTCTCATAAACTCCCACACATTCAGATCTCTTTCAGCAGCCAGTGGTATCTTTACCTGCTGACCACTAGAAGATGCAGTTTTAAGAAACGTCTACAATGTTTTCATTTTTGAAACCTGAGGTTATGCCTCTTCTGATATACAGTCTATTGAGCTGATTAGAGCAACTTCAGTAACTAGTCCAGAAGAAGAATTTAAGTCCTTTAATCACATCTCAGTGATTTGGTTGAATATATGCTGAATACAATCTGTTTTCCCTGCATCCATCTATTGCTTATTTCCTCTGCTGTCTCTGCACTTCTGTCTGTTTTCTTCTGTCAGCATGGCCACCAATGGACTGCTTACCTAGCCAGAACTAATCACATCTGACTGCTATCTGTCACTGTCAATTACACACTAGGTGCCTCTTGCCCCCTCTTACCACTATGTGAAAATGATCCTATACCACACATAAGCAACAGACCCCTGCTGAATGTGTGCAGGGAGACTCTTTTGGACAAACAAAAGCTTTATTCATTCATCGACTTCACCTGCTTTTTTTTCTATTGAGTGCCATTACTGATAAGAAGGGATTGGACAGGAGGGGCGGGGAGGTCTATCGCAGGAGATAGTCGGCGGTCGATCGCCAGGCTAACACACATAGACAATCACTCACTCACACTTATAGTAAGTCTCACAGTTATCGGCATATCTGCCCTGCTTTGAAAAACAAATTGAGAGAACATGCAAACACAGGTCAGGGTGGCCATTATAAACAAAGAGCTTCGTTTTCAAAATATATGAAGTAGTGTTCATCAAGAAACCCAACATTACTACTGACAATGTTTTTTTTTTTCTGAAACTCCTTGCCAACTTTGAGTGTAATTCATGACCAATTCAGAGTATTTCTGTCATGAATTAAGCCGTCATTCGTATCAGCGAGTGTATTGATGCAGGACTCAATACTAATTCTATTCAAATTAAATCAATACCCACTCCAGAAGTGTCAAACCCACAGACAGACAATGTTATGCAACCAATAACTAATGCACAAAATATCTAGACTGACCACTGAGACGCAGCTTATGAATTGCACTAAAAAAGCACTGTAGTGTTGGAGAAAAATAGATGGTAATTAACATGGGCCCTTTCTTTTGTTTGATTTTCCCATTACAATAAAAAAAAAAATACACTACTCAAGAAAATTAAGAAAACAGATTAAATATCAATCTTTTTAGAACTCAAAATATGGCCAAAAATAACACACTGTGGTTGTATTATTTTAGATCAAGACAGGGGATATTCAGCAATTCATATGGTAAATGGACTTGAGTTTGTGTTGTGCTTTTCTCGTCTTCTGACTACTCAAAGCACTTTTACAACACATGTCACACCTACACTCTCACAACCATTCACACACTGATGGCAGAGGCTGCTATGTAAAGTGTCCATCAGAAGTAACTAATCACATTCATACGCCGCTGACGCAGCAGCGGGAGCAACTCATGGTTAGGTGTCTTGCCCATAAGGACACATCAGACATGTGGCTGCAGGAGCTGGGGATCGAACCCCAAACCTTCCAGTTGAGAGACGACGACTCTACCAACTGAGCCACAGCCACTCATATCCATACATGCAACATTTTCTACTAAATCTAACTAGTGTGAAAAGGTGTTCCTTTACAGTTTTGAGTAGTGTTTTCTTTATATATCAGTATCTTTTTTTCTAACAGATTTGTGCTTCTGCTTTTCAATTCTACGTCTTTAAAAAAAAAAAACGTCTTTCTTTTATATTTGTTCTCTCCTGTACACTATCTCGGCCATTTCTCTTCCTCATCCCCTCCTCTACCTCTTGTTCACTGTCTGGCCCATGTTGAATGTTCGGGGGGATGTCTGACAGAGACAGATTGCACCACCACAGCTTAAAGGTGACTGCCTCGCTCCTTGTTCCCTAAAGCGCTGGATCATTGGAATCCATCATGAGCAAGAGCACTGGTCTCCACACAGATGGATCACATGGAAGAGACAACAACAGAAGTAGAAGAAGATTGGGGGATATCTGACAAGAATAGAAGCAAAAAAACAGCATAAAACCACGAGACTGGATGTTGGTGGTGCAAAATTGTGAACCAATAACACTGGAGAGATGTAGAGAAGTGCTGAGGAGCTTCACCTCTGGCCACAAAAGAGAGCACTAAGGGGGCTGGGTGGGTCTTTGAACAGTGGGGTGTTGGTGGGGGTTGCATTTATCATTATTGGCTCATACGTCCATCCCTTTCTCACCCTGACACCCCTTCAACCATTGACATAAATCATGATTTCTCCATAATAGATCCCCTTTCCACCATGAAAGGAAAGAATGTGCTGTTCATATCGATTTTAATCTCTCCTTCGCTCCTCCTTCCCACATTTCAGCTCAGTACAGTGATGCATAATCATTACCAAACATTACCGATGTGGAATTTGCAGGACGCCAGCTAAAGTTTGTTTATACATGGCTTAATATGGATGTATGAGATGCAAAAAATGAAAAAACAACACTGAGCTTGTGGAGGGAAACATTCCTTTTTGGAAAAAGCAGTCTGAAGGAAAGATAAAGAAAGCACGGATTTCTAAAATGTGTGTCCCTCCAAACTCCAAAAATGTTAATAGAGTCAATAAGAGAGTTAATAAAGAGGCTGTATATACAAAAAAAACATATAAGGTGATGAAAAACAAACAGACAATAAGAACAAAGAGCGCAGATCTCTTTTATTCTGACTGAGCTGAGCAGGTAATTAAACATTGATAACTCTAATGGTGGTTCAAAGTTCAAGTTCATTTGTCAATGCTCTTAATCGAAAGCATCAGCATGCAGAACACATACGGCTGTGCACCTGTTCTGTGGCTGACTTTAGGCATAATTATCTTAATGGAACAAAATTAGGATAATTATGTTATCAATAAAGGATTCAGGAGTCAAAATAAGTTTGACACGTTTTAAAAAGCGTTTATTTTGAACTGATATCTCTGGTTTTCCAAATGCTCCTTTCTAAGCGGCATACACACCACAAATACGGATCAAAGTCACTCCCTGTGTCATTAAAAGTCATCAATATTTCATGTGAGATCTTTTTATAATTAAACATTAAAATTTAATATGTTCTTTAATACGTTAACCAGGAGGCATTGTTCAGGACTACATTTTATAAGTGTCTTGATTAATCACTCACCACGCGCATTTTCAAATTATACTATAATTAGTCATTTTAGGACTCCGTTGTGGCTGAAGATGTATGAGGAGGAGCTGAAGGAATTTTCCATTTAAAGAATATGATTCTTTATTGAACAAAAATGTTCCATTAAAAATACATAAATATCTCACAGATCGGCAGTGTACTGTCAAATACGTGATGGTATTTCCTGTACTCTGTTGGTATTTTGTTTCTGTGTTATAGATGAATTTGGAATATCTACCGACAGATGGATATTTCATGCTTCAGAGGTTTTTAACCGGACATCATGTTTATCAAACATTCATAATGCCTGACGGAGGGAGTAATGCAGGCCTCATTTGTGAAAGCTCAATCATCCCTTACAACAGCTTTCACACTAGCAATTCCAGAGTCATTATAAAACAGCTCTGTAATGTTAGAGTGTCCGTCTATTAAACAAAGAGCCAAGTAGCATTCACCTCCAAAGCAATGTCAAAACATCCCTTTGTTTTTTGCTTCTCTTTTTATTTCCTAAATGACTGTGTGATCTTTATGTTTGCTGGTAATCCAATTTATTGGTTTATTCATTCTTTTACACCAAATTTAGCTCCTCATAATCTGTTGGTTTGAATTAGCATTCAATGACTTTTACATAATTAGAAGAATGCTAAATGCCAATTAGTTCATCGACTGGCATGGGAATAATCAATGTGAAGTTAGCTCACAAAAAGGGAGAATCAGACTTTTTAGTCCCGTTGTGGATTCTTATTTTAATTAAGCCAAACACTGCTGCATTAAATGAATTTTGTTTTTCTTTTGGATCAAATTGGCTCTTATTTGCAACAAAGGAAGCTCAAACAAACTTCGCAGTTTAAAGTGTTTTTATTTTACTATCTACTCACTCAAAAAAAAGTCAGAAAAAATATGTGAATCTGAAAGATCAGCAATGTCATGTGAGTGAATGAGTGTGACAGTGGGTGCATCCGAATTGCAAAGTGCCTACACAATCTGTCAGTAGTCAGTAGACAGTAGTCAGTACCTACTCTCCGTGCTGTATACTGTTAGTACCTACTGTTCAGTAGACAGCACAGTAAGCAGATATTTGTTCCTACTTCATTTGATTAATTCAGTATGGAAGTGGCGTCATTTGCATTACCCGAACCGGCAATGCAAAAATGCATTTTTTTTGTTTATCTTTATTCAAGAAGAGTAATGCTCATATACAGTCAGTAAACAACAAACAATATCACAATGTAAATCAAGTAAAAGACAGATTAAATAATAAAATAACATACAGTACATACCGGACAGAAAGTAATATACAGTATATAATGTAAGATAAACCAATAAAGACGCAGACATAAATATGGAAATCATTATTTACATAGAGGGGGAAAGGTTTAATAAAAATGCAGACATTTGTTACATTCTCTGTTGTTAATATAAAGGAGTGATTTTAGAAGAGGACTTTAATTCTAGTTTTAATCCTCGTTTGTTTTGATTTGGAAGCGCACGTGAAGTTACGTTTTACGTTTAATTTTCGCACAGCATTGTGGGTGGTAAAATACAATTCATTTCCTGAAAGCATGCATCCGATCCATACTGCATAAAACCCGGAAGTTAGTATCCATACTGAAATGTTCAGTCTACTGAGGTGGACCCAAAAAATGACAACTGAATGACCACAAGGGTTAAGTCTACTGAAACTCCCTACTGAAAAGTAAACACTGCATACTGAACTGTGGCTATTCGGAAAGGGCCAGTGTGTGTGTCAAAATTAGTTCAAAACAAAAGAAGCTTCAGATAGAGAGCTGGTGCGCTCGCTGGCAGTCACATCTTGTTAATGAGAGAGAGTGAGTTCTGGGCCTGCAGCTTACTTAGCTGCATGGCAGCCAATGAGCAAGGTGTGCTTCATTGGCCTAACGACCCCTTACTCCGCTCACAGGCTGTTTTTGAAACTGCATACTATACTAGTAGTACGTACTGATTTGGACAAAATGCAGTATGCGGTATGTAGTATGCGAACAACTGCGAGATTCGCAGTATGCCAAAAATCTACCTCGTGTACTGTTTGCATTGTGGGATGGGCCGTTGCAGTATATACTGCATACTGATTTCGATAGTAGTATGTAGTACGCGGTTTCGAAAACAGCCACAGTCGGCAGGCCACATAGAAACACAAGATTAGTAACAACTACACACCAATAAGGACAACCTCAGGGTTGTCACAATGCTTTCAAGAAAAGAAGAAAAATATAAACTTCATTAATCCCAGAGGGGATATTACTTTTTTTCACTCTGTTCAGACATGCTCCACACACAGGCTGAAAATACACACACATGCACAAACAGGATCCTATGGCCATGAACTAATGGTCAGAGTGAGGGGCTGCACACACAAAAAAAGGGCCAGAGCAGTTGGGGATTCGATGCCTTGCATAAGGGCACCTCTGCAGTGCCTAGAAACTGAAATGATACCTCTCCAGCTACCAGTCCATTTCCAAACTTGCTCAGCAGATTGGTCAGGTGTTTGAATGGAAGACCCTATGGTTCCCAACCTAAGACCATTCTAACTGAGATTCTGCTGCTCCCTAATAAATCCCCCTTTAAAGATTTCTCTAAATCTTCAATTTCAACCGTTATTGGGTGGACGTGTCCAGCTCCAGCTTCAATGACACATGGATAGATTGTTGTTTTTTAGGATAACACTATTACAACGATTGAAACTAAAGATAATTTTACCCATGTTGATAAACTGTAGCTGTCCAGGAATAAGGAGCAAAGAAGTGGAGGCCTAGATTAGATTCCTGCAAAGCCCATTTAATGATTCTCAGGCCTAACAGCATATATGAGAGTAAAGTAGGCCTACTGTATCAGAGTGAATGGAGCCTAAATAAATGATTGGAGGGTTAATTGCAGTGGTCTCTGCTCTTTATAATGGAATGTATTTCCTTAATGATAAAATATGAGCTTCTCCAAAGATCCTTCAGTCCCTGATCTCCAATCTCTAGATGTCTCAAAGATGACCCAATTATGAGAAAGTAAATTCACTATTGATAATTAGTATTTGACATGTTGCTACAAATAATGTTAAGATGGGAGAGTGGATCCATGTGGCAGAGAGATCCCTGGTTTGGGACTCCTAGAGAGCACATCATAATGACTTCATAGTCACTGCTGTCGTAGGAAAGAGGGAATATTCATACAAATAATAATAATTAGATACATGGGGTTCCTGATAGTTTTCTGCACTTGTTTACTTAACCTGGCTTTATTCTATTATCTTCAGATTTCTTTTGTTTAAATACAAAAAAAACTCAGCTAACCCTAACCCTAGCTCCAGTCAGCTATACCTTCAGAAATAGAATCTAATCTTATTGGAAACAATGCATAACTATGTCCTCTTTGTATTCAATGATGTGTTTTACCCTCATAACTCAATTTGATTCTCAGGGAAAACACGAATACTGGTTATTTTATCAGAAAATACTGTGTTTAGAGCTGTCACAACCAAAGCATGTGCTGCTTGTAAATCACCAAGTCTGTGTCTGAGATACATAAAGCTAAAAGGTCAGAGGTCAAGGCTGTAGATGAGTGATGGTGTGATACTCTAACACAGATATAGTTACTACAAAATGGTTTGATGATTTAAAAGCTGCTTCACAAAAATAAAACACTATGTGTGTCAAACATTATCAATACGGCTTCATAATATGTAATATTTACAATTCTGATATTTTATTGAGACTAAATCTCTTTGTACTACCATTAGCATTCCAACAGTGAAAGCACAAGTAGCAATGCTTTAAAAATGTTCCTCGTGTACATTCATTTTCTGTGATGATTAAGGAGAAGGGTGCCTGTGGCAGACTAAAGTGGATCATTACCACATGAGAGAGCATCAACAGAGTAATGAATACCTGAGCATCGGAAGTCCAGCTCGAGTTCATAACCTCAGTAAGCCAGCACTCCACTATCATTACGGCTGGAGATTGAAGTGGGACAGTAATAAGCCAGAGGGTGACATGACGCACTGTTACTCACTAAGGACTGAGTGCCACTTTGCTTGTGTAATTATTCTAATTGTAGAAAATCTGAGAGGAGTGACCACAGAAAATGGAGGGCTCTTTAAATGAAGAGCGCTTACTGTTAATTAAGGAGATCTTCAACAGCAAGAGATACACCCTAGGATTTTTTTTTAACCGCACATGTACATAGAAGATGTCCTCAAAGTGGATAGCTTTTTCCATTGCAGAGAGTTAGATGGATGGAAAGAGCTCTTGGAAAAAGCTACAGCTAGCAGTCGGCTAATTTAACACAAAGGCTGTCAACAGCTGGGATGCTGGCTTTTCTCAGTTGGTAGGAGGCACCCAATATACAGAGGCTATACAGTCCTCATCTCACTGGTGACAGTCTTGCTGCTATTTGGTGCATGTCATCCCCCACACTCTTCCCCACATTTCCTCTCTCTATAGCTGTCCTATCAAATAAAGGCAACCCCCTCCCAGCACCTATTCATTAACTGGCTTGTAACCCCCCCCCCCCCCCTTTAAAAACTTGATACTTTTGGATTGCATATGCTTTAAAAGACAACATTTTACTTGTAATGTAGTGGTAAGTGGTGATGCTGTCTCACAACATCAGCACTTCTTTGTTATGGCATTTGACCTCCACTCCAAGTGGCCAGATGTGGTTTCCACTGGTTCAGTTACAGCCCATGTGGTCACCAACTTCCTGGCTTCACTGTTCACTCAGGGTGGAATTTGCAACACCATCACAATGGATAATGGCTTGCAAATTGTCTTGGCTGAGTTTGCAGCCTTCCCGGATGACAGAGGCATCACACAAATTTACACTGCACTGTACCACCCGAAAGGCCAATGGGGGGGTGGAGAGATTTAACATTGAGAAACGGCATTACAGCACATCTAGCAGATGGCCTTCCCCTCTCAGCTGCACTGTTTCAGACCCTGCTGCACTATTGAGCGACACCACACTCAACTACAAGCAGCCCTCCAGCCCGCCTCATGATCAGCCACCACTTACAGCTCCCACTGGATCGGCTCCATCCACCTGTTGCTACAGAGGCTGCAGCAGCACGGTCAGCCCAGCAGAGAAGTGGAGTTGTGGACAGCACATCCAAATCAAACAGCAGTTTGACAGGAGAAAGAGAGCATGCCCTTCGCTGGACTGGGTCCAGATTTTCCAATCACCAAGACCACAAACTGCTCTCCTTTTGGCCTGCACCGATGTAGATCAATGAACAACTTGGGGACACAACATTTCTTCTATCTGATGGTATGCACCAGTGGTGTAGTGGTGCCTTAAGAAGTGGGTATAGTCTTAATTTCCTCCCTAAATGTTTTTTTTTTCCTTTAAGTGACCCGTCCAGCAGAGGCCTCTGTTATTAATAGTTACATGTAAGACTACTCTTGCATATTTAGTCAGTGCATACTAGCAAATTAGAGACAGAGCAGGGAGGGCCATCCTAAAAACTGCAGCATACTACTGAATATTGTCAATCAATCAATGGTGTGAATCAGAGGAGATTTAGAAGTGGGTATACTCTATGGAGACTGAAAAATTAGTGGGTATACTCCATATACCTGCGTATATCCTGCACTACACCACTGGTTTGCACTATCAGGTCAGTCGTCCTCACAGGTTGGCACCGCTTCCCATCAGACACCTTGATATCCAAGAGAACTTTAGCTCCATAACACTGGATTTGGACCTCCCTACAGCTGGACATTCAACCGAGCATACAGGACCCCCTGACGATCCCGAAACTAGTCCAGCCCGAGTCCAGGTTCGGCCAAGTTACCTTAAAGACTATGTTACAGACTCTTTAGCTTAGTGTTGCGCCTGTCATGTGGCAGAATAATCTAAAGGGCTCTGCTGGTAACTGGCAGTTTACCCAGATTATCGAGTAGGGCTGTTGTTGCCCATTGTAGGGGAGAGAGATGTCTTGGTTGACTTGTATAGCCTGCTGCCACCGTGACCTGACCTATGATAGGCAGAGGAAAATGGATAGATGGATATTTCAGGTAGCATTATTTGGAACAACAAATTGTGAAAGCAACTATAACAACTTTTGATTATTTTAGAATACAAATAGACTGGTGTTTTAATAAACTTTTTTTTACTTATAATTGTAGCGTTTCAACAGAAATGATCTGTCTGATATAGATAATATGATAAGTGGACCATGTAAGTGCTGAAACTGTCAGAGTACTTTAATAAGTAGAATGGGAGGTGGGAGGTGTTATTGAGGGTTATTATGGCACATTGTGTGGCTAAAGCATGTCGCCTCTCCACCTGCTCAACGTGCTGTTGTACAGAGCCTCCTCACCTCTAATGGCAGTTTACAGAACATTTACCCACAAGTGTTATAATTTGCTCTAACAACTACAATTATGCCGTTTATGTTTTTACACATAGTGTATTGTGTTAGTGGTGCTAGATGCTGAAGAAAGGATGAGGCTGAATTGTCGCTCTGCAAGCATTAAACTTCACTCTTATAGGACAATGTGGCTCCAATTTTATGTGTTTAAAGCAAAAGTAGGGCAAATGTGTCACTCCCGGCAAAAGCAGAAGACAAGCAAGTGAACAAAAGCCAGCGACAGGAAAAAGGACTGTTCAAAGAGCCATGTCAGCAGTTTAAGAAAGGGTCCATTTTTTAAAGGACCTGCAGTACGCCTCAGTTGCTTGTTTGAAAGGTCAACAAATGAAGGCAGGTAAATTGGCATTTGTTGAATAAAAATGGATTAATAATTAGGAAACCATGAACCCCACATGTTGTGAATCATGAGGACAATACTTGAAAGACCGAGTGTTACAATATCTGAGATTTTATGATGATTGCAGCACCCTGTCCATCCAATTATTTATATAAGTCAATTTTTAATTTATTCCATTTACTTTAAAATTAAAAGCCATAGACTGTATAAAACATGGACATAGTGATGTCACCCATTTATTTCTGAAGCGGACTTTTGAATCCCATTAGGGAAATGCTGACTCAAACTAACTTTGAGTCAACCAAGCCACAGGTGAAGAGATGGAGCTGAGGCGAGGCCTTATACTGTACCTCTTGGTAAACAGATACAGTGTGCCCACCTATCATCCAGAACAGCCTTGTTTCTAATTAGGTATAACTATCTAAAGCCTTTATATAATCAAATTGGAAGAGTTATAAAAAAGTACCCCCCTGTACAGTTTTAACTAATAAAGTCATCAAGTGTTCAGACCAAAATCCGTTTCTCAATACAAGGCATCAAACATCTTATTCCTGGTGTCAAAAAAAGCATTTTAACGCAGGTCTTAATGAGACTTTGGGGATTTTGGAGCCAGCCTCAGCAGACACTCCAGGAACTGCAGCTTTTGCACTTCAGCAATGGAAAAAAAATGTTCAACACCAGAGGTTGCTGCTTGAGAAAAGCAGACAGATCGGGTAATTCTGTACAGTTTTGCAAATTTCATGATGATTGCTGCTGTGAAGGATAGATTCTGAGATATATATATATATATATATATATATATATATATATATATATATACAGAAAAAAACGCATTAAACTTGGAAGAAAAACACATACATTGCTAACTCATGGTTATACATTAACTACTATAGATGCATCATTATGTAATTAGCTATTTCTAAATACAAACACGACTAACTTAGCATATTGCATAGACTGTTTGCACACTATCAGACCTTTGTACAGTTAGATAAGAAATGTTGAATGTGGTCAACATTTATTGTTAGCCCATCAGTCCAGCTCTATTTATTTTTTTAGCTAATCAGCATCCAAAAGACACTTAAAACGTATACGTCGTATCAACTTTGTTTAATAAGTGCATCAGGAGGCATTATGTGTATTTTCTATGTTAGCAAAGCAAAGCAAAGCAAAAATGTGTAACTATTCGCTGGTTATGGTGAAGTGATGCACAATCTGCTTTGTGCAAGCCACACATTTTATTTCTTATTTTTGCCTTACAGATGAATTAATAAACCAATGCTTTACATGCCTTTTGTGTTGCTCATACCACATGCCAGTCAGTCCTGTTTCTCATTCACAGGATGGAGGCTCTTTGTCTCTAATAATGGATAAACAAACAAGCATGACGGGCCCGATGTGTATCTGTTTATAATTTAATTACTTTTTGATGGGGAGCTCTGCAGACAAAAGAGAGTGCGTTTCTGTCAATGTCATGCACTGTTTGGTATATTAGGAGAGCACTGATATTGCACTGGATTCAATTTTATAAGCAATCTAGTGTTGATTTGTTTTTTCTACGTCTATTTACTTTCCATTTTTACGCTTCCCATATGAATCATATGATCCTCCAGCGCTTTATACATTTTTATTTTAGGTTTTGTGGATTAGACATTTTAAATTTAAACAAGAGAATATGACACATGTATCCTACAATTTTCTTGAAATCAGAAATATAACATGCATAATTATATACTTAAATGTAGTCCTCTTCTCATTATTAATGCTTGGAGAATTGTCTGCATGACGTGATAGAAATGGCAACACCCGTGTTGATGTTGACCTTTTGACTGTATATATAGGACTCCCTCACTGCCTCTGCACATCGTTTTGAACAGAAAATGCTGAACTTCTCTGCATGGCATTCATGGTTCTGATAAACCCGAGATCTCCCAAAGGCACTTAAAATGGCTTCATTTACATGATAGTATTGTCACAGTACCTTTGTGAGCTGGGGTCATACTAGTGCACCGAGGTATTAGAAGGAACATGTTGGTGATGGGAGGGTGAGTGGTAGGTGCACACCCTGAGGAATACAATAACATTTAAAATTCCTGTTACACAGCTCTTTATCTACCATGCAGTATAAAGATAGAACTCAGGTCTTTAGACAATACCATACTCACTGACACATAAAGAAACAATGTTATGCTTAATTACTCAGGCAAGGTTGTGAAGATGTACTCTTTCTAACATTTTATCACTCTGGAATATTAGATTCATTTTTATTCTGACAAAGTTCTTACATATTTCTAAAGATATAGCCGAGCCACATCTATGTTAGGCTCAAAGTTCTATGTCAATGAGCTTCCCATGATCAGAGGTGCTGATGGACTGACAGAGGGTGGACAGACTGAAATCTCGAAGAACAAAAGCATTCATTAATCCTGTCAAAACAAGCATCAACTACACGCTGATTCATCTGAGGTTTGCTGATGTTTTGGCAAATCTCCATTGTTCTATTATTAAAGAAGTGACACCATTAATGTCATATACAAAAATTATTGCTAAACTAAATCACATTTTTTAATCTTTTTATTCTTGCTTTTTATTCTATTATGTAAATAGTTTAGTCTTGACATTCCTTTTGATCCCTTTTTACTCCAAATGTTTTTTGTTCCTGTTTCTTAATACTGCTTTTATCTTATTCTGCACCACGCAGCTTGGGAGATGCTTTGCTGTTTTGTTCTTTTGCACGATGACGATTAAAACGTATAATCTTTAAATATTTAAATTAGGTCTGTGAAACATTATGTCTCCATGGTGTTCTTTCCTGCTGTGAGGCCAACATACAGGTCACAAGCATCAGCAGGGGATCTGGCTTTTACACAAACATACTTGCACACACACACACACACACACGCACACGCACACACACACACACACACACACACACACACACACACACACACACACACACACACACACACACACACACACACACACAGGCTATACACACAAAAAAAGTTTTGAAAAACAAAACATTTGTTAAAACGTGTATCAGTGAGACCTAAAAAGCTATAAGAGAAGAATAAAAGACGGAGTAACTAACACTAGTATGAGGTTTATTAGGTGCTGTTTGTAGGTATGAATGCTAGCCAGTAAACAGCCATTTCTTTTAAACGCATGGCAAGTCTAAATCCAGTAAAAAAGAAAAAGAAAAAAAAGAATATGCTTGCATCCAATGATTGAACCAGCAGGGGCAGTGTGATTTGTTCAGACCAGATCGCTGATCTTCCAATAACACTTGATTTTGTAGTCCTCCATATGAGCCAGCATGCAATTTTGCAGGTTTGTACGTGTGAACTCATATGTGATATAACACGTGTGCCCATGCTGGCAGCCATTGCCTGAGCTCTACACTTCATACTTAGAGCTGTCGAGCAGGATCAGAGCTCAGCCAGACTGGGTAACACCCATAAGAGCAGGGGGCCTTTATGCACTTTCCTGATCCCTCACTCTCTTCCCATTTGCTGCGCCCTCCCCCTGCCATGACAGCATGATTAACCATCAGACGCACAATAGGGGCACATGGCCCCAACAGCCAGGACCAGCTCCCTCAGACCCGAACATCCTAATAAGGATTAGGCAAGAAGTTAACAATGGATGAAGTAGTCCTTCAGGAGCTGCTAATTCTATTCTGCTCTGCGTCACTTTTCATCCGAGGCCATTCACACGGCCATGTTTTAACATAAGGTATAATCCTCTTAAATATCAAAGGTGGACAAATCATATTAATTTAGACATTGCTTCCCCCGGCTTGAGAGCATATTATGCACTCGACACAGAGCCCTGACCTCACCATCTGCTCCACTTTTCTCACCTGCCTCTGACTTAAAACCCAATGCACCTCCACTCTATTCTTCTTCTCACTTTTTAACTTTCCTCCGGCTCCTCATGTTTTTTTTTTTTGTATATATAGAAAGTATAGTAAATAAAGAAAAAACACAAAATAAAGGATAAAGTTCTGACCTAATATTGATCACTAAACATGAATTGCAGTATATCACCTTTTTGCCAACGGCAGAAAAAGATTACGATGACAAGATGATGATTTGTTCAAGTTTATTTATTGATTCGTCTATTATCAAGGCCGGTTGTGAAGGATTACAGTTCTTCAGTTTTATGAACTGCATGTTGGAGGATTAACATGCGAAGCAGTTAAATACTCTGTGTTTTTTTATATGTAGTGAATCTAATTATAATTTCAATCAGGTGCTTCTGTTTGATTTTGAGAGTCAAAAAAATAAAAGATAAAGCATTTTCACAACTCAGAGTAGATAAATTGGTCTTATTTAGCCACACATCTGTAAAGTATACAACACAGCTTGACTTCAGCACAGAAAATCCCAGTTGGTCTCCTTCTTCTGTGACTTTTTATCTTACATCTCAGACTACACATACCAGATGTGTAATTGTTACCATAACTTCTCTTAACTTTTTGCTTTATTAACAGAGAACTCATTTTTTTAGCATTGCACTTCTCTAACTTGGTGAATGCAAACTTAGATGCCTTGGTTAAATCATGGCATATATAGAACCCACATTACAACTCAGCAGCAGCTAATGTAGCCTCATGTAGAGACGAGGAGAGGGTAAATTCACTTCTTTCTTCTTGCTGACTCAATAGATGTCACTTGAGGTTACTTATCAGACTTTGTGCAGAATCCTCTGGGCCCATGGGCTTTATACAGCTGTTTGTTATAGGCAGTACTTTGTGTAACCCAGCCGCTCTGGACAAATATTGATATGCAATATTGGTTGACTTCCACATTAACAAATGAGCGACAGAACATGCAACAGCATTCATTGCATCATAGAGCTATCTTGTTTCTTGAGTGAAACATTAATGAAATCCAATGTTTTCCTGCATGAGTCAGCGACATTTATGATGAACAATGACTCAGGACTTTTTACTTTAGACAAAGATAAAGGTTGTTGAGTGAACTATGATACCCTTCCAAATATTTTTTAAATAAATCTAATATGTTATCTTAGTAATAATATCTGTATTTTCTTATAACTTTATAATCTTATTATCATTTTTGTGTGTGGAGTGAGTGGAATGAAGAGTATAAAAGGTTAGATAGGTACCAGAGACAGGTGCTGTATATGTCCACTTGTGCAACAAACTTTACATTTCCTCTTGGATTTTATCAACCTTCTGCTTTTCTCTCAAGCAGATATCACATACCCTCTCTGACATGAATTAGCCCCAGATGGACTGATACAGCTCCACCCCTGGGAATTCATGCTCAAGGGGGTCCCTGACTTTTCTTCTTTCTTCTCCTACCGCTGTCTCTGCATGGTTTTCTCCCTGAGCTTTGTGCTTGTCATTCACTTGTCTTCGAGGCAGCAGGATCTCCCGTTCTCTGACGGACAGGTGCTAGCAATGTCTGATGGAGTAATTTGCCAAGAATGTGCAAAACATGACTGATCTGAGAAATGTCATCCAAGGTGGTGGGGAATACACAAGCTCTGAGGATGGAGAGGAGAGGTCCATTTCCATTCATCACTCAATACTGACAGGTGGTCTCACTTCTCATTTTCTATCTTTCTATACCTCTGTCATCTCATTTATGCTCTATACATCCTCAGCAGTTCAGTTGATTCTCTGTGTGAGGTCAATGTTTATTCCAAAACCTGCATTCGCAATAAAGTAAGCAAATTAAGATTTAAAGGGTTATAAAATATAAACAATGAATGTGTAGAAACTGAATGAGCCTTTTTCCATTGAGCTTAACATAATACTCTTACAGCCTTATCTTAAACATGTTCCAACTCCTAAATCAGTCATTTTTAAACTATCAGCGCTGATCTGTGTTCTGCAAATAAGCCTTAAAGGGTGAATATGTATGATATCTACTGAATTAAATCATCAAATGACCCTATGATATCATCAGTCATAAAGGCAACATGCTATGTTGAAGTGCTGGCTTCTCTGACAACAAAAGAGCAGCCACTATGTCCTCCTTCTAAGTTTAAATTCTGATGCGGAATGATTTGGATTTGTTTTGACCAGAAAAGGTAGGCGGCTTTAAGGCATCCCCACACGGCCGTTTTGGACGCCCCCCAGTTTGCCAGGTATGAGCCCAGTTATCACAGCAAACCAACAGGTGTTGCAGCGATGGAAGCGGGCCAGTGAACTGGTTCAGGTATAACTAATTATAGCCTGAAAAGCCTGAGCATTTTTCTAATAACCAGAAACGTAGTAAAACTAGAATAAATATTGGAGATGCTTTTGAAAAACGGAGAGATGTTAGAACGTAGAAAGAAACGTTTCAAGACCGAGACAGAGCTGGCTAAACACTGAAGCTTCCCTGTCCGCGACATGGCGACCTGCGTGTACATCAGCACTAAGGACAAGGGGGCAGGGGGAGACAGCTCTCTCCGTTGTTTTGAATTTGGGCTGCAGTACCCATTTTAAATGCTACGTGTCAGAGCTACATATTGCTCATTTTAATTACGATAGACTGAGATTGGTTGCTTCTGTCTCCACCAATGTAGGTTGGGAAACTGCCATGTTTTCGTAGCCTGACTAAGTACTTAGTCGCTCAGGAAACATAACCTATCCCTTTGTTCAGATCCAATGGCTGCCTTGTTTGCTTAGAAAAATGGGACATGCTGCATGTTTACGATTGTATGTGGAAATTCTGTGGAGACATGGCCCCTCAGGGAATGAAGGAAATTAAATTACTGACAAGAATTCTAAATAATCTTCATTTAAGGAAACTGTTGATTAGAATGTTTTGATGGGATAATGTGATTTTTTTTTAGTATTTGCAAAGAGTGGAAAGAATAACAGAGGGTATGCATTATTTCTATCTAGTCTTATGTTAAAAGTAAGATGTTGATGGTAAACTCTGAGAGAGAGGATGTTTTACTTACAAAGCTAAGACTGGGCCACTGTGGTTTGGCTAGTTATCTTAAAGGGGACATATTATGAAAATCCACTTTTACAGTGTTTGTGAACATATATTTGGGTAACCTGAGTTTCTATTGACCCACAAAATTTGAAATAAATCCATCTAGTCCTTTGTTTGTGGTCTGCATAAGTCTTACCACACAGAGAAAAGTGCTCTGTTTCAAATTTTCTCAGTTTGTGACATCACAAGCTGGATTCTGGTAAAAAAAATACCCTCCTTTCCCCTGGTTTCTCCACCCATGGACTCCACCCCCAGTCTAGAGCAAAACTTTTACACAGGTCTGCCATTTTTATTCTCGCTACAGAGGGGTGATGTCTACTGTGAAACTCAGGGGGGCTCATTGCATTTAAAGAGACACACACACCAAAACGGATCGCTCTGAGAGAGCTGGTTTATACAGGGTCACAAACCTCCTCTGGTGCTTGATTCATGTTATATTTTGACCGAAGCACAGCACAGATGTTTCATTAAGACCACAGGGGACTGTTTGAAAAGGTGGAAAAGGGGGATAATATGTCCCCTTTAATGTTATAGGCATGCATCTAGATGGTCTATGTCAGATTGAGGGTGGAAAGTGTTCATCACGTTGTATTCTCTTTTAATAAATAGAGAGATGAAAGACAGCAATTATTCAGGGAGTTATGAGATCTGGAGTTTTCTTCCTGCTCTTTGAAATCTATCTTTTCCTCTAAAACTGATACATTTCCCTTTTCAGTTGTAGTGCACACACATTACTTGTATATGACACTAGACCAGCTGTAGGTACATGTCAAAGAGCAGTTGATGATCTCTGATGTGGAGGCAAAGGCCATATGACAGCAACAAGTCTCATTCAAAGCCCTATAGGATACCTTTGCATGTATTTCTACCATCCAGGGAAATGTGGCCAACTTCAAAATAATCTCTCAGTTTGGATATGTGAAAGCTCTGAAACAAAGATGGGATTTACATAAATAATAGGACTAATCAACTTAAAGACAAACGTGGTGAAGCTGTGTTCATATGATGTACCACTTTACAGGATCATAGCATGCCAATCATGGATTATATGGATGCAAAACGAAAGAAACGGAATGAATGGTGGAAACAGTTTTCGTTTGCAGGCAAAGGTAAAAAAAAAATCAAAAAAAATCACAGGAGGTAAGAAGCAGATTATTTGGAATAAAGCAGCCTAATCCTCTGGGTGAGAAATAGAATTAAGAATTATTGTAGGGGATTAATAGAGAATCAAATTTAAATCTTGTAAGAAAAAACTCCAAATAGGTCAATACCCATTCCCTCTGTGATGGTGAGGAGAGCATGCTACTTTGAGTACTAAGATAAGATTCAAACGATGACTTTCAATGAAAATAATGATTTGCTGATTTTAAACCACAAGTCTATAAATCAATGTATACTTGTTTCTAATACTGTGAGAATGAGAAACGAGTGAAGTTGGATTTTTCTTGATTGCTTTGGAGACAGCTTTGTGCAGTTGTAAAATCTGCATTTTTTGGGCGGCTGTGGCTCAGTTGGTAGAGTCGTCGTCTCTCAACGTCTCTACAAACAGCAAAAATGCATCCCAAAATATGAGTGAAAATGTGGTTCAGAAAAAGGAAACATATAACAGTGCCTTTACTGTCTCTAGTAATAATCAGTATTATTTTGAGCGAGATAACTCGGTTTATTTGGCCAATGTAGCACACACTGAAGAATAGTGACTTTAATGACTACTATTACTATCAACACTGACAACCTAATGAAATGTAGCAAAGTAATGAAGTACTACTATCCCAAAGTATAATAGTCCTGTTTATGTCTGCCCCAATGTAGTACATATTTTCTTCTTTTGAAACAAATAATATGTTTTCATTATTATGTGTACCATTATACATTTTTCACCGCAACTTGACCTTTTTCCTGCCAGTCCCATAGTGAAATTTCAACGTGAAGTCTCACTGAGCCAATGTGGAAACGCAACAGAAAATACTTAGGAAAACTGACCGTGAGTGAGGGTGCTGTGCTGATGACTTACTGTATATCATTCAACCAATGCGTGGTCAGTGTGATCTGCGTAATCAAGCTGCTTTATATTCGTTTCTGCTCAACAGTAATTTTCCCCTTGTTTGTTTATAAATAAGTTCATTTAAACTCAGAATTGGTGTAAATAAAATCAAAGCTTTCATTCAATTTCCGGCATCTGTTGGTTCGTCCGCATAAAAAACAACAACATATTTTCTGGGACTTTTTTGCCTTTATTGGATAGGACAGCTGAAGATGGGATGGGAGGAGGAGGAGAGAGCAAGGGACGATACGCAGCAAAGGGCCCGGGCCGGACCCGAACCAACAGCCTCTGTACATGGGGTGCACTACACAACCGCTAGGCCATTTTCCATATTATTTAATGTCTATAGTCTTTTTAACGTCCTCTTTGCCACATCCAGCAAGGAAAACCTCCCACTTTAAGGGACATGTGTTAATAAAACAACCCAGGAAGACTTCAACCGCGGGCCGCCCTGCAGAATTTGTTGTGAAAAGGGCTGATGAAACTGGTAATGTGTTCTGTCATAATTACTCAGTTTCTTATATAAAGAGGAGCATTGACTTCAAGTTTCTCTCAAATTAAAAAGCGTTAAACGTACTTGTTTTGGTATTTGGAGGTCAAAGTGTTTGTCTGGGTAACGTTACCAATATTTGAAGAATAAAGCAGTCAGAGATTGTCTAAGAGGGCCTTCAGACAGAAAGTCGAGCAGCCATGAAGACATGATTTGCCTCCTCTCTGTGTGAAGGAGCCCGTGGAGGTTCTTGGAGACACAAAAGGATGAAAGAAATCAATACGCAACATAACACTCAGCATTAAACACAAACGTTGCGTCCAAAAGCCATCTTCCCTTGTCTGCTGTGACCCTGAAATGACCATATTCTCTTATTGTTCCCTCATCTCCATTGAGAGGATAAAGCCCATGCAGAATTGATTGTTCCTCCACAAACTAAAGGTAGCCATTGATTTTCCCTCTTCTTTTCAAAAAACAGGAAAGCTTTGTTCCACAGACAGATATGTCTTTCTTTCTTTTTTTTTTACCAAGGAGGAGATACCCAAAAGCATTCCTGGAGAGCAGAAATACAGTGATCTGCTTAATCATCTACCTCATTTTTCATAAGAAACAGAAATACACACAGTTCTTAGTGCCCTAGCCCTGCAATATTCAGAGACTGGTTCATCTGCAGAGACCCTTGCTTCTCCCCAGGGTGTCGATGCTGATCTCCGACAACTCTTGATGGGAGACCACAGTGTCATGGCTGCTTTTATCTCTCACTACCTCCACAGAGAGGAACCAAAAAGTGTGCTGCAGCAGGGTCACTGGGAAGAGCTGATCGCAGGTCCTATGATATTATCTGGGGTCATATGTGAAGAATCAGTGAGTTTCACTCCTTTTTCCTGTCTCTCTTTTTAATTCTCACTTGCCCCTCTCGGGAACTGAGAGGTGGCAACTGATCAATTGCTTGCAAATCGCTTTATTGACACGACAAATGAAACATCTGCATCTATTGTGGCGGATGAAAGAAAATCTTGTATTTCCAGATTAGCTCATTATTAAATTTGTCAAATAATTTAAAATTGAAATTCTCTCTGGGCCTACCTGTGATAATATATAAACATGTTGCCAGAAGTTAGATGATAAAATTGATCCCTGTATCTTTACTGTACATGTTTAGCTACAGCTAGCAGCTGGTTAGCTTAGCATAAAAACAGTTGCTTCTCTCTTTGCCTGAAGTAAACTGAACAGTTAATGTAATAGTTAAATCAATCTACCTTTTCCTCTAAAGCTCAACGAGTAACGTGTAAAATCGTTTTTCTTAAATCCATTTAAAGAGGTTAATGTCAAAATGATAACGAAGGTTTGTGCCATACTATTTCTTTTCTGGCTGTTTTTAGCAGAAAATGTCAGAAAGTGATTGCTTTGGTTTACAGTTGAAGTTTTTTTGACTGTGTTATGAATTTGAAAGAAGTCTAGCAGTTCATAAATTTGATGATCCATTAACAGCTGATTACATTTACAAGTATAATAGACTGAATTACTACTGTTTTGATGATTAGTCCAACACAAAAAAAACAATAATTCCTTTCCTGTCTTTGTATAATGGAAGATTTGTAAATGTATAATCCAGATTGTGTTATTCCAGGCTGTTGTACCATCTCCCATAGTTGTTGTATTGGCAGGGTTAGGTGTGTGTGATGTGGGTGAAGCGCTGAGCCAAAAGACTGTGGGAGGTTTGAATACAGAGCAGAGAGGGTGCCAGAGCTGTGTTTGAGATGTGTTTTGTTATGAGCATATGTCTCAGTAAAGAGGTATGAAGCAATGGGCTTGGCAGACACTCAGAGCTGTGATAAGCTCTTACTGTGTCAATCCATTAGCACCTTTCTCTCCCCTGACTGTCATTAACCTCTGCCCCGCTGACTCTGACTCTCTGTCAGCTCAAAGGGTAACCAAATGTGATTTCAATAATATATATATATATAATAATGAAGCTCAGTTCAGGTTCATGTATTTGACTGATATACAAAACTATTTAAACGTTGTGCTCTCAAATAACATGGTTTATCTTCTTTACTTAAATACATGAAGTTTACTTGACATCAAAACAATACAGCAGCCTTCCTGTAGTTTTTAAGTACTTTTCCCCCCTTGGTATTCTTGGAAATGTACCAGAAAACTCTAATTCACATTTCCTGCCCCTCCCTCTTGTGTGACCAATTAACTAATTTGAGAAGAAGGCCATTTTGCAGCCATAACTTTGTGTAAAGCCCCAGGGCATGCTGGGAGGACAAAAAGATTAGCACATTAGCATGGAAGAGGCTGAATGGAGACTCCTGGCTCTGCCTCCGGCCCTGCTGGCTGTTTAAGCAACTGCTGCTCATTGACATCCGCAGATGATTATTCGGCTCTTTTTGCCTGAAATAAAAAGATTTAATATCAAACTCTCACACTCTGCATAATAATGTGGAACTTTACATTAAGACAGAAGGAACACACAGGTTTGGATTTATGGACTTTATCTGCCAAAAGCATATAAAATATAAGCTTGAGGTTACCAATTCACCTAACAAAAACACAAATACACATGTTTTTAAAGTCTCTCTCTCTCTCTCTCTCTCTCTCTCTCTCTCTCTCTCTCTCTCTCTCTCTCTCTCTCTCTCTCTCTCTCTCTCTCTCTCTCTCTCTCTCTCTCTCTCTCTCTCTCTCTCTCTCTCTCTCTCTCTCTCTCTGGGGATATTGACCCTGTCGGTTCAGTTCTGGTTGGCTGCTCTCTGAGATGTTGGGACTGTCAGAGGAAATATACGGTCCTTGTCTGGAACCCAGGTGTGCTGAGGCAAAGTGTTAAATTTGGTCATTACTCTTGTAATAGTGCTTTTATGTTTCCTGCAAAGGGGTCATGTGTGGGACCGCCACAGCAGGGCTTTGTTTGAAAGGTCTGCAGACATAGACGTAGGTTGTATCAGTTGTCAGGAGGATCATATTAAAACAGCTTGTGTGTCTGAATGGTGGAGAATGCCAGGTAGAAGTGACACTGTTGCAAAACAATAAACACTCCTGGATATGAAAATGTGGTGATTGGATCATATCAAAATGCATTTTCTCTGCATACGAAAGTGTGTATTTGCTCTCATGCAGCAACATATGCAACATATGCATGAATGTGTTGATCTGTGTGAGCAGCCGGAGCCGGAGGCAGGGCCGAGGGGAGGAGACGGTGATTCTAACGGCTTTTTGATGCGGATAAATGGCTTACAGATGGCTCACTCAATACATTCAAATGAGTTATAAAAATAGAGGAGGGGCTATCAATAGAGGGATGGGTCATGTTGATGCATCATGTGACTACAATGAAATCAACCACACTTTTCTCACCCCAATAGATGTTTTTTTTTATTATTCAGAATAAATGTTTTAGAATTATTTTTGTGGTTGAAACTATCTTTTTATTCTGGGTGCTGGCAGCTGGACATTACATTTTAATGATTAATTTCATGAGATATAATCCTGAGTACATTTAGTAGAATAAGATAATTATTTTTCCCAATGTAGAAGATCTTTAAATAGCTTTCTCCATCTTAAGAAACTCTTGAGGATAGTTGAAAAATATGCTAATAAATAGTTTGAAACGGTCATTGTAAAAAAATTTGTGGGATTGATAACTTAATTTGTTTTAAGCAAAAAAAAAACACCTTTATTTTTACAAGTGTAGATTTCATTGATCAGTCTATCATTTGTTTTTTAGGTGCCACATTTTCAGAACTTAATTGTAAGCCCAATATCGATTTGGACAACTGTTTTTATTTCATTTACATTTTTTACTTTGGCGCTACAATGCCCATCACATATGTTTTATTAGTTGGTTAATTACTGTGATAATGTTAGAATAATCGTACATTTTAGCATCACCATTTCTATCAAGATTTAACAAAGATCTATACAATAAATTATGAATAGGCTTCTGGTTGTTTTACGCTGATATGTAACGCTTTTACAAAAATGAAAAGAAAAAATTCAAATGTATCCTATGTGAAACAATATAAACAAAGACGCTTAGTTCCTGCAGTAATGAGGTATTTATGTGAACCGCTTCACTATAAGAGATCCATACAAACACAATACCCAAATAAATGTAAAAGAATCAAATAAGAAAGGATAATTCCAGGATATCCACCATAGAAAACAGCCTCTGGTGGTGGTATTACAACTCTGAGATCCAGCAGTGTGGACAGTTTATGTGTGAAGAGATAATCTTCCTCTTTCAGCCATCTCAGTCTGCAGACAATATCCTGGAGGTACGAGCTGCCAACACATTCCTCACTATAATGTTCAGCCGATCCAAATTGTATTTACCCGTGTTTCACCTTTAACACTGGGCTGGGAAAGAAGCCCAAACGCGATTATGCACATGAAGGATTAATCCGGAGATGAGCATAGGGTAATATATGGTAATTATCCAACAGGATATTCTTACATAGCGATTAGCATATCTGGAAGGCCAGACAGTGAAGGGAGGGCAGTCTGAGAGGAAGGAAAGGACACAGCTGCTGATAAGAAGCCCAGTTTGTGTTGTTTTTTTTAAGTCGATTGGGAATGTGGATAGTGTGGCTACAGGCATGTACTCACTCGCGTCTCTCTGTTCCTCTCTATCTTCTGTGCACACACACAGCCTCAGATGAGAATGGACATGTGGATGCACTCACCACACACATGGACACACAGCGACAGCACTCCTAAATCATGGGGATCAATTCATAAGGAGAAACACTGTATTGGGACATAAACTGAGCCAAAAACATACTTCCACTGAAAAGCAGGAAAGTCTATGTTTATATGGAAGATGTGGATATGGCCACTGTTTGTGTTCTCCACTTCTGAAGCCTCAAGAGTGACATTTTGTTTGTCACCATCTGTGACAGAGTGTTTTTTTTCTTTTTTTTTTCCAGAACCAGACGTGAACATATTTAGATGATAGGTTTGTTAAGCATTTTTATGTCTCTTTTTTGGTTGACAGGCTGCAGTGGTATAGCAACTTGTCGATCTGTCACAGGAAGTCACACCCTGAACAGGCCTATTCAACTAGTTGCCCTGTTGCCTTATAGGTAGAGGCTGCCTGAATCACACTGGTGTGTCTGCAATATGATGAATATAACTGAGGCAATGAACATCCAGTGTTTCTCACAAACACACTTTAACTGGGCCGCCAACCCAGTTATATTAATGCTTGCCCAAGTAAATTTGGTGACACAATTTAGTATTCAAAATAAGCCTATTTTTTTCCCTTGAGACAGCATGATCTGTAACTAATTAATAAGTGTGCACTCTCCACTCGCTCCACCCCTCCCGCTCCTGCTTAATGTTGTTTCTGGTACTCTTCTGTCTAACGTCTACTTATGCCATTGTTTTGTAAGTGCAGCTGTTGTGTCCCCGGTCTACTGGAACATAGACACAACATGATAAGTGACCCACACTCTCCCCACTCCCAAGAATGCCTGAAGCACAGGTTAAATCCAGATTGATCACAGCAGTTTTATTGGCTTCAGAGCAGAGCAGTGCCCACAGCAAACAAACCAAAGTTAACTGAACAAGCCCTAATCTTTCCTTACCAAGAAGACAAACTCCTAAATGGATGACAATTTTCCAATCCTGTCTCCTAATCAAAAACAGAAGAACAAAATAAGTAAACAAAAAGGGCTTATCCCTCTGAATGACTGCAGTGGGGCTCTATATTGTTGGTGTATCTATTTACAAAACTATATACAAACTAACAGTCAATCTATCTATGTAAAACTTAACCAAAATTCCTAATTCACACAATCGGCAATATCAGGCCTACACAATCCCAAAGGAACAGAGATACAAGTGTTCAGTCTTCTGCTGTCTTTGTTGGAAGTGGCTGGTGATGAAGGGGAGAGCTGCAGCAGCTGAGATTTCAAAGATGTTTTGGTATGACCAGTCCTGTCACAGCAATTTCTGTTTGATCTCTCCAATCAGCCGCAGCACTTGCATCAGCACCTGATCCACACAAACCCACAGCCACAGACACACTCTGAGATATGCACACCCATACACTACAGGGGAGGGGACAGAGCTGCACATTAAACAAGAATAATACACAAATTTGATCCAAAGTCATAATGAAGCGCTTTGTACATGTAATACATTAACATTACCACATTGGTTTTGATGTTTTTGATACACCATGTAATTTAAAAAACAAGCTACTTCCTCAAACAAGCAATTTCCTGTATCTTCTGTAAAAACAGATCGTGGGTGAAAACATATAAAAACTCGATCATGCGTTTTAACGAAACATACTGGTGATGTTAAGTGAACAGGGCAGACAGAGAAACAAAAAGAGGCAGGGTGGCATGTTGAGTGTGGAGAGGGAGGTGTTTGTGTGTGTTTGTGAGTGGGGAGGGGGACTGGAGAAAAGGGAGCACAGTAAAGTTTTTTGTGAGGAAAACACACACACAAAACTTCATTAAGCAAAATTAATATTATAATACAAAATAACCTCATGGACAGGGTTAAGGATAGGATTCAGTGCCTTGCTCAAGGGCACAGGAAGGGAAATGGCACCTCTCCAGCTACTAGACCAATTTCCAGACTTGAACAGGTGACCCTCCAGTTCCCAACCCAAAAATTTGGGTTAGAATAACTACAGAATCTACAGACTGAGCTACTGCTAACTAAGTAACTATGTATGTTGAAATTTCGAGAAAATCAACTTAGTACTATTTCAGTCAGACTAACATGTTTAAATGGATTTTGCAAAGTCTGGTTTTAGTCTGAGTAACACACATAATCGACTTTTTTCAACATTGGGTAAAATACTGAGTGACACCTTTTACCCTTAATTCCAGTCACTCTGTAGGTCTTGGTTTGTAATCCCCTAAAAACGCTAAAAAGTGATTTGCATATTCAGCAAATATATGCTCACCCTACCATAACTATGGTGTAATGTAACCTAGAGACAATTTAAAGCAACTTTGCTATTGGCACGACAAAGATAATGGTTTTACCTCAGAATTTAAAATATAAAAAATAAATTACTCTTTTTACTTTTTACGTACAATTCTCATTTTCTTCACATGGAGGAGTTTTTAACCAGTTACCAATCAGTCTCAATAAAAAAAAAGATGTATTGCTTTGTCAACGTGGCAACCAACACTGACCAAAAGCGAACACACCAAATAACTGCTTAAACATAAAATATTAACGATGTAAAATTTCACTTAAATTTGACCCGATTCTGAATCTGATTCTGAATCAATACGAACGGACGAAACCGATAACATATGAATGCTGTGTTTTTTCTTAGCAGATGATATGTGATCTTTTGTGTGATTTCCAGTACCTCCAAATCGTTCCTTTTTTTTAACATAGCACCATCAGGGTTTGTGATAAATTGCCAATAACACAAACAGGATTCATTCCGTATTGTTTTTTTTTCAGTCGGCTCTGTAACCCCATTGCACAACGTGACCATGAGCCACTGTATCAATTCCGGGTTTGGTCTTTAGGTGTAATCAGCCATGTAGGACACCAGCTTGCCAAGAAGCCCGGCCCTTTGTGAGACGCCCATCTGTTTAGTGCATTGGGACGTGGCTAGTCCCAGAGAGCTGCAGGAATGAAAGGATGAGTATGAGAAGGCCCAGCTGAGAAGACAAGGGTGGGCGGCAGCATCAGGACACAGCCTGTCTGCAGCTCGCCTGCAGTCCACTCTTATTCTAATGCAGCATCTATGACTCCCCTGCCTGCATACAACTCAGAGATCAGAGACTGACAGATGCACCAGGGGGGAGGCAGACTGGGATGTCTGACACACACATGCATCCCTCCTTTCATGCATGCAGCGTCTGTGTTCCCCTCTCTGTTAAGCTGTTTGGCTAATATTTTCCTATTGACTCGCCAGTGTACATATTACCAAACCTGGGTGACCTCTTAGCAGGACGTATCTGTGTGAGCAGATCGATTCATACAGTGGGCTCCCCCCTTTCCTTTTTGTCAGTATTCAGAGGACAGGGCGGGCAGAGTGGGAGCGTGTGATAAGCTTCTACAGGCTAGTCAGACCATTCCTGCAAGAGTCGTGACCCTACTGCAGCAGGGCTGATTAGAGCTCACTGTCGACTGCTGGGTCTGTGAATCAAACCTCTACGGTGCAGCCTGAAACACATCACCCCTGACTGAGATCACAGGAGAAGATAATAACCCGATAGCAAACATTGAAACTCAAACATTGCAGTTTCTCAAATGGGTCTCCTGTGTAGAAAATATGCATAAACAGTCTCATTTTTTCTTATTTTGCCTTTTTCAGATTTATGTTCCTTTTATTATCTTTCTATCACAGTTATCAAAAGTAGCTGTTTTAAACCTTTTAACCCATTAAGACATATCAAAGAAAAAAGACAGTTTTACAAAAATAGAAATTCAATTCCATTTAATTGAATTGTCTGATTAAAAAAAAGCATAGTGTACAGTCAATGCATGCAGCTGCCCTCACCTCTCTCATCCCTCAAACCAAAAACGTATAAATTGAGTCTGAGCTCCTGGGGATAAAAACTGTCATTGAGGCCATTTGATGCTTACCTGAAGGAAAGTAAGACAACAGACTGTCACTGGGTGTGTTAAACATTAAAGAAGCATGGTTCAGAAGATGGACGTGTGCATTCTCTGGGACAAAAAATAAATCCTAAATCCTGTTCCCAGTATGCTCATGCAAGATGCAATGATGTGCAAAAACCAGAACCAGAGACCAAACTTAACCCAGCAGCGTATACACTGAAACCCATATTTTCAAGATGAGGATGCACGCTTGTAAAAAAAAAACATATTGCATTTGTTTCTGTAGAAGGATCACAATATACCCAGAGTTTTTAATTAAGACACTGGATATGATGTTGAAGGTATAGATCTTCTTCCACGGTTAACCCAGGTATACATTGTGATTGGCAGCTTAGGTCACAAACACGTTTTTTTTTACTGACAAGAACACTGAAAAAACTAAATTCCTTATTTTAGGAATAAAAAATCCAATAGTTAGTTTTGTATTAAAATATTGGTTTTCCTCTTGTCATTGATTAATATACAAAATATATGGTATCATTGTCACACATGTACAGTTTTGGTTAACTATCCTGTGAATAGAAAGATTTTGTTAGTACATTTAGAAGAAAAGTAAACACAGGCTTCAATTGTAACAATTTTTCTCAGCTTCCTCTAAGCAGTCTAGAGATGTGAAGCAGGTGAGCTGCTTGTGAGAGACTTGGCATGTGTCGCATGGCAAAGAGCTCTTGTCCTCTTGTAGTGGGACCATATGCCCCCATGCTCCAACAATCCACCCCCCCCCACCTCCCACTTCCCCCAAACGTCCCCACAAGCACGCTCCTTTCTACCAACACAGCTTGTTCTTACACACCCCAACCTCCCTCCTCCCACTGTGCCTGCCCCTTGCAGACCCTCCTGATAACTGACAGCAGCTGCATTGATGAGCACAAAGCATGGGCCGAAGGCAGATCAGCTGGCCTCGCTCCCCACTTGACACCGGTTTGACCTCTGGCATGCGTGCCGTCCTCCCCAAAGGCTGCTCTGACACAGTCTGTCTCTCTCTACTTTCTATCGCCTCTTCGCACACACAGCTCTCCCAAGCAACGGGTGCATCCTCAGGTCAGCTGGGTCAATTAAATTCAAATTGAGGATAAATGATTTGTAAATCATGTACAGATAAGGATGCACAGAGGAGGGAGGAGGCACTGCCGCTAGACAGAAATATTCCCACCAAGTTCCCCTGTCAATATTTGCTTGTTGACTTTCATCTACTGACTCATAGGAAGCCTTACAGTCTCTCACTTTTGCGTGGATCCCTATTTACACACACACTCATGCACACACACTGCCCATATGTGCACAAGCAGCACAGTCTGAGTATCCAGTATGAGCGAGAGTGAAAGGCTTGTAATAGCTTTCCTCCCTCAGGGACTGATGACACCGAGGAAACCAAACAGAAGCTGATGGTGCTGAGGAGGGGAGAGGGAGGTGATGGGGGGAGGAAGGGGGCTCCCCTTTTGCCATTCTGCTCCTTTACAACTTTACAAAATAGCCTTTTAATTTGCTGCAGCGTCTGAGGTGTCTGAATTTTAGCTGCATCAATCACCATCATCAGCGTGGCTGCGGGCACTCTCGTCCCTGGAGTCCTTTCACTGAACGGCCCCCTAAGGCAGATCCCCCACTGTCCCCTCATATGTGGTGGGTTTACCCTTCTGTGTGTCTTCCACTGCTCCCCTGTACTCCTCCTCAGAGCCGGGCTTACTCTTGCAAAACATGTGATTGTGACTTACTCAGAACATTTTATAGGCTCTTGATGTTCATGTTTTGTGCATATAATGACTACTTCACCGCTTCCGTACAGCTCTGACAAATGTAGAGTGAATGTTGATGGTGCTAAACCTTCAAATAACCCATGATCGGCAGGATTGATTTCTGGATTGATTAGTGCCAAAGCTGTTTGATTGTACACCGGGGAGTTTGTACATTAACTCAATAAAGACTGTGTTCTCTTGGAGACGGAAGATATTGTTTGGGAGAATTATCCCTATACTTCCTTTGTGTTCTGGTGGGGTAAAAGTATGGAAAATGAAGTGAAAAACATGATTGATATTCATTTGTAGGTGTTAAAATAATTAAAATAACCATGCCTGGTACAGTATACTATGACAGGTCGGTGTCTGTATCTGTAAATATGAATAACTCTTCACTCTCTGGCTGTCAGATGTGCATTTAAGTAGATTTTGATACCTTACTGCAATTGGTAATGGCTTGTAATTCCTACCTGCATTGAACTAATTGAATCCAGCACAGGCTGTTCAGAGAGATTAGCAGAGAATTGAGCGCTGTAAATATAACACCAAGCGCAGGAAAGTTGGCACAGAGAAGGAAAATGGTCAGGTGGAATGTCCCTTTGCCAGAAATTGACATGTGCTTGACATACAGTAAGCTACAGATACTAATGCTTTAGCCCTCTTACTCAGTTACATGCGACCTAGGTACATCTTGTTAAAACGAATGCAGTCTGATACGACGTCCATGTAATAAATTTGACATCTATCAAGATTTCCATGTTAAGTTTGGGTTGAAACTGAGAAGAGTAAGTCATATTTGTATACTCTTTAGGCTTTAGTTTGTGATGCTGTTAATTTGTATTTTGTTACAGTAAAGTTTTTGAATATATCCGTCAAGGGAAAAATCCCCGTGCAGTATTAAACCATGCAAGGAAGGAAAATAATATGTTCTGGGTTTTCTTAATTGATTAACCCTTTCATCGGCCTGCCAGGAAAAAACAAAACAATTAATGAGTTTATTTTGATACCAATAAAAATATTCTTCTGCAAAATGTCCAATCATGAGCCGCTTCAAAACAGTTGACATGTCTGCTTAAAGATGCAGTTTCTATATGGAAAGATTTTCCTTCATGAAGTGAAATTAAAGATATATTTTACAGAACCTCCAATTTCCTTTAAAGTTTAAAGCTGAATACATTTTTTTCCACAAATGATATGTAGTGCAATCTTAGTAGAAATAGAACTTTGTGTTGGTTTGTTTGTTCTTTTTTTGTCGTATTCTTGAAACTATTGCTGACAATCAGACCTTGAATGGTCCTTCTTAAACAATTGTTCACTTCACTTTAGACACTTGGTTGGATTTGCATTTCTCTGTCCAATTAGTAAAATAAATAAGATCAATTACCACTACTCTGAATAGGCTAAATGTTTCAGCTTATGAAATTATGCCATAACTTGAAAAAAATCCACTTAAGAAGGAAACAAGTGCTCCCATTACAGTTTTTCAACCCTCTCATACATCAAAAGTACAAGAAATAGCCCTCGTGCTGAGCTTTATAAAACTAATTTCACAAGGAGATTCAACAACTCAAACTGTGCTATACCAGACAGAAGAGAAGACCATCAAGAAAAGTACAACTGTAAGCCCTTTTGCAACTTAATTTTTTTAACAGATGTGAGTACAGAAAAAGCCTCCTGAGCTGGCAGAGATATTTGTCATGTCATACCGTGTGTTGCAAGGTATTTTCCTCCTATCTGTAACTTTCCCTTCCACCACTATACCTAATCAGCTTTAATTGACTTGAATTAGCATCTAGTAATTAATTTTGTTTTCTACAAATTATTTGTATGAGTGGTCCCAGTGGGTGGCCCGTTCATCTCATTAGGGCCAATTAGCTGCAATTAACAAACACTAATGACATGCTTTCTTCATTCCAAAACAAACAGCCAGCACCCCGCCAGAATCCAGTGCTGCACAGAAACCTCTCCTGTGTTGAAGAGGTGCAGGTGGGGGGGGGGGGCTAAGGCTGCTAATCAACACCTCTAATGGAGAAACACACAAACCCAGAGGGAGACACTCATCCACACAGCTAACACTTCCCCTGGTCCTGCCCTCTGGTCTTTGTATGTTCACATTAGTGGAGGTCAGGATTGAGGAACAGAATAAATGTAGGAGAAGTCTTAAGTCTTTAATCTTAATATAATCAGTCTAAGGCCATGCTGAGAGAATTATACATTCTGCTGGAACTCTATGCAGTGTGATGTCTAATTATTATAATATGCTTTTTGTTCTAAAACAGTTGGTTGTTCCAATCTTTTTACACAAATAAAGGATACAAATATAAAACAACTTTTTCACTTATTGACATGTAACACCTGACACATGTTTCTAATCTAAAACAAACATTGTAACTTGTAACATAGCATTAACCAGGGCGAATCTTCTTAGCAGAGATTTGTACATCCCCATGTTTTTAGTTAACATAACTGCATATGTTGCATGCAGTTTCTTTTCCTTATTTACATTAGCAATAGGATACAATTCTGAAGGATCCTTGCAGTTCGTTTGGCTAGACAACAATAGATCATATTTTACATACATTTCAAGTTAAAAGGTAATAAACACTATTATTTTCATAGAATACCTTGTTTGATTTGAATGCTATTAATGCTGTGTAATTCATTTGTGCACTCTTTGAGGTGCTCTCCAGGTAGTAAAAATGTAAGTATACACTGTCAAACAAACTGTAATAAATATTGTGGCACACTTAAGAAAGGTTGATTTAAAGTTTTTACAGAAATTAGTATCAGATAAGAATATCTAAAAATCAATATGAACTTGGATAGAAAAAAGTAGGCTACTTTGGACTCTCAGTACACTCAATTTTCTTTAAACAATGTCCAGTTGATGACTATATTGTTGGTTTTTTCCAAATCTAACCTTGTACTGTCAGGGAATTTAAACTGAAATAATTTAATAATTGATCTTAACTCTGAGATACGTTTCAGTTTGTCTGTTTTTGTAAAATTAAGTATATAAAACAGAATATATGAAAGGCATTTACACATCTAGAAAACTGTTTAAAAAAATACAGTGCAAGTAACAACCAGAGCATTTGATGACGTACATTTTACAAGCTCGTGATTCCCAGCCTGCTATAAAAAAAAAATCAGACATGCAGTTGTATTCTGTCTGCAGCTCAGATATCAGTCACAAGCAGAGCTAGGGCTGTTTGGGGAAACCCGCTATCTCCCCCTCCAGTGCACCAACACGCTGCGATAACATCTATGGAGACAGCCTATCAGCGCATTATAACCATTAGTGTTCCTTGTCCTTTCAGACGAGATGAGGAATAAAGCAGGAGCACAATATGAATCTGTGTGAGAAACCTTGCGACCATGTGTCCTCTGTGCAGTCTGCAGGGAGAGGTCTGCGGACCATGTAGCAATCATCTGCAGGCTGCAGTCTGATTCTCCCACACAAGGCACAGCAAATCATTTATTCATTTGTGTGATATCATTGACCCACAGCAGGCTATCCCTGAGAGACTATCTGGCTGTAAAAAAAAAAAGATTGTTATCAACATGGGAACTATTGTGCTTTTAAAAAAAAATAAAATGTATTTATTTATAATACTATTTTTTCCATTCATCAGTCAGAGTGCTATGTGAGTCGGCTTCCAGAAAACATAAATCCACATGAGATAGCTTGTCTCACTGTTTCTATTGTTACATTTGAATTCAAAAAATGCTGTCAGGATATTTTTTTGGGACGAAAATGCATAATTTTTTTGGCTTTCTTTGGGTTATGTTTTACTTCTTGTATTCTTCCAAGATACACAAAAGTGTATGTTTTATTTAGATTAAATTTAGGTTGAAAACGAGTTATTTCATCTTTCTGCTGGTTTGATTTGCTGTTTTCTTTCATTATTATTGATATGATTGACATTTAATTTTAATAATGATTCTTTTGTATCGCTTATTTTATTTTATAGTAGGCTACCTATGGCATTTACTTTACTTTTTACAATATTGAAGTAGATGCAGTGGAGTAAAAAGAAGGCTGCTCATAGGTTTATCCTGCAGCTGACGTCACAGGTTTTTGAATTGGCAATAGGCTGAGCTTGAAGGTGCGATTATTTCTGCGTTTCTCTCAGACTGAGAGCTCATCAGAGACATAATGAGACACAAATGAAAGACGGACTGAGCACACTGAGAACGTATCATCGTTATTTTTCTCTGCTTTCCTCCACTCAGGAAACAGCATACTGCAGTGATTTGGTTTAATAGCCACTACAGGGTGGGCGTTTTGATTTCTTCGGATCATCCTGATGGCTCCTCTGTGATCTCCAGTCTGTAATTTTGTTACAGAAATGTTTTTTTCCAACAGTCAACCTGTCGTTTGGAGCTTTTGGTCAGATGTGGATTTTTGTCCTGTGGAATAGATGTGTTCATTATCCTGGATGGTGATGTGATTATTCAGATTAATTTGGAAGCATTGGATTTGCTGGATCATACCCAAAAAGCGCAGCAGCAGCACCGAGGTGACTGGGACGGTGGAGAGAGAATATTTCACTTTACATATCGGGTTGGGAATCACTGCAGACCATGCTACAGTGTGCCGGCTGTGAGAATCCCATCGTGGACAAATTCCTGCTCAAAGTTTTGGACAGACCGTGGCACATCAAATGTGTTCAGTGCTGCGAATGTAAATGCACTTTGACTGAGAAGTGTTTCTCACGAGAAGGGAGACTGTACTGTAAGAATGACTTCTTCAGGTGAGAATGGTTTCAGATAGAATTATTATTGTTTTAAAAAGAAAACACAGAAAATGAAAAAAAAATGTCGAATTTAATTTCTTTTATCCGAAAAAAAGATGAGTAAAATCTGAGTGTAAAATAATTTCATAGGAGAAAACAAAAAAGATGTTGATACAGGATTGATGGGGCCTTTTTAAATACCAGAAGAGCAACCCAAGATACACCTTCTTTGTTTACACCATGGGAACTGCCTCCTGTAGTGAATTGTCGTAGTGTTCCGTTTTTATGTTCACGTCACTATTATACTCTTATTACTGTTATTATATTTTTTTTGTCAGCAAAAATCTACCAAAAGGCTTCACACCAAATGACTGTGCTTTCAGTTCTGCTGTTTTGTGGTTAAATGATTGTTTAATAGTGAATCAAGGATAGCCTACATCTGAAAATTCAACACTTAAAACATGTTTGCTGTTGGTTGCTTTTTTCTTCCAACTTTTATTAGAAGTCTTTAAAAAAAGCACAAACACATGGATAATTATTATTGCACGTGATGAACCTTCACTCATAATGACAATAATAAACAAACTTAACATTGTTTTATATTTATTCTATGCCATTACATTTTTATTAATGGGAGGTTAAAGGAGCCATTATTTATGCTCTTTAAAAACCTTAATTTGTTATTGATTATTAGCCTATAGTTCACTATAATCTACAGACATCATCTACATTCCTACAGATTACGAGGAAACCACTAATGTAGGCTACTTGTCCAAACATTATTCTCTTGTAAGTCTTCATCACATGCACCTCTGTTGTGAAACTTTGGCCTGACTGTTGCATTTCCTCTCTGCAGGATATTTGGGACTAAGTGTGACGGCTGTGATCAGGGAATTCTACCCAGTGATCTGGTCCGCAGGGCAAAGAGCAAAGTGTTCCACCTGAACTGTTTCACCTGTGTGATGTGTAACAAACAGCTGTCCACTGGAGAGGAGCTCTACATCCTGGACGAGTTCAAGTTCGTCTGTAAAGAGGACTACCAGAACAACAATGGGAAAGACACAATCCTACTTTCAGGTGAAGATTTCTATTTTATTATTAGGGGAAAAGAAGATTTAATACTGTTTAGTATTTTTTTTCTCTTTTTTATTTTACATTAAATTAATGTTCAAATATCATTCAGCATTTATTATTATTAGCCTATTATTGTTATTATGTATAGGCCTACTTATTCTTATTTTTGTGTCGATGTGTTATCCTTCTTCTTCTTTCCATAACAAAAATTATTTATAGTTCAAATTTACTAGTGTGTGTTTTTGTATAATATACCCTCAAAGTGGGTTATTCAGACTATAAGGGGAATGCTTTTGAATTAAATTTCCAGATATATTGAAAACTTACTGTAATTTGAAGGTAGGCTGTGATTTAGATAAACAGATCCTATAAATATCTGACTGTGGCTATAAACGGCATATGTTGTACTTTTCCCCACAGTAACGACATGCAGCGACCCAAGTCTGTCTCCGGACTCGCAGGACCCGCAGGACGACGGCAAGGACTCGGAATCGGGACACTTGTCAGATAAAGACGCGTGCAACAACGAGAACGACGAGCAGAGCGGCGTCGGGAAACGACGCGGGCCTCGGACCACCATCAAAGCCAAGCAGCTGGAGACTCTGAAGGCGGCGTTCGCAGCCACGCCGAAACCCACCAGACACATCCGGGAGCAGCTGTCGAAGGACACCGGCCTCAGCATGAGAGTCATCCAGGTAAAAATAAATAAATAAAATCACGTTGTCAAAGACATCAAAACGTTTTGGCTGTTTTAGCTGCACTGTTTGATCGACATAGGCCTGCATCCATTATCGGACTCCTCACCAGACTTAAACGTGAATAGCTTTCGTAGGCCTATACAAAAAAGCTTTCAGGTATTTGTGGGTTGCAGACACCCTCGGGGAATCAGACCTTAATGCTCTGCAGATTCGTTCCCATTTTCTTTTATATGGTCTCAATTTTATTATTTTTCCCCATAATCTTTATTCCCACTGCACTCTTAAAACCCTTAAAAGCAGGACTCACTTAGCACGGATTTCAGTAGACATTTTTCAAAACGCTCCCTGGGTAGGCTACATCAAAATGCACCAGAAGTGGATTTTACGCACTCACTCATCCCTATTCTGACTTCCGGTTCATAAATATTTTTGACCTCATCAACAGTTTTCCTTATGTCCATGAAGTCATAGAATTTAATTTTTTACGCATCAGAAAAAGATGCTCTGAAACTCATAGTTCTGTTAATAAACGCAAGAGGCACAAGAAACGTGATTATGCTACTTGTTCTTCTTTCTGCTTGTGGAATTCATGCTGATGATCTGGTCTTATTTGTCTTTCTCCATCGCATAAAGGTTTGGTTCCAAAACCGGCGGTCCAAAGAGAGACGCATGAAGCAGCTGAGCTCACTGGGCGGCCGGAGGCACGTGTTCTACCGCGGCACGAGGAGGATGAGGGCGCTGGGAGAGAGACTGGAGTCAGAGGAGATGGGACACTTCTCCTATTATGGAGGTGAGATATGTTTGGAGATAAACGACTTTTCATTTGATCGATAGTTAAAGTTGATTGTCTTGTGTTGAGTTAAAAAAAAAAAAAGTGGTTTGTTATCCGATTGTTTTCATTGTTCTAAATGTTTGTCTTTTTATCTCAAACAAAATTAACAATCCAACAAATTATTAATAAAGATATTGTTTTTGATAAGCAGGCCTACTAAAATTCAGTTATTTATGCTTCATTGTTTTTTTTAAATCTTATTATTATAGTTGAATAATAATTCATAGTCTATGTTTCTACTATTTATTCTTTGCACTAATCCAGATGTCTATGTGAACACAGATTATCCGGGGGAATATTACAACTCAGGAGGGAATTACGATTACTTCCAGGGCCCTCCATCGTCCCAGGCCCAGACTCCAGCAGACCTGGGCTACGTGCCCTCCTCCGTCCCTGCGGGCACCCCGTTAGGAGCCATGGATCACCACCATCACCACCACCACCACCACCACCACCCAGGGCACCACTGTCCTACAGAGGTGCAGTGTTTCTCTGACACAGTGTCTGTTCACCACCCTGCGGACTCACCCAGTCCAGAGCCCAACATGCCGGGCTCCATGCACAGCATCTCCAGTGAGATGTGTGGCCCAGGCACACCTTTTACCTCTGTGTCCCTCAGTGACAACGGATACACAAACCAGCTGTCACAAACCTCCTCAGACATGAGTGAAGGCACTGTGTGGTAGCCCAGAGGAAACCCAACTGCAAAGCACACTTTTATTTTGAAGGCAAATCAATGCATTTTTCCTTATTTAAATGTACATTTGTTTATTTATGATGTATTTATTTATGTATTTATTTATTTGCTTGCATTTCTGTTAAGCTCTATTTAACTATTTATAAATCTCTATATTTGTACGTTGGTATAATTGTTTATTGACTTGCCGATCAATAGATTGTTTTGAAATAGTCCATGTGAATTTGACTCATTAAAACATTGACAATGCTGGGCCTCATTGATCAAGCAATAAACAAACACATTGATAGGCAGCAGAAAGTGTTTTATTTACTGTCTATAAAACTGTTAAATGCCACATATGTGACATAGTGTGTCTAATATGTTGACATAAAGATGCGTGGTAGAGATTTCTTTCATTGCCTTCAGTATTTGATACATGCAGCATCGTCCATGAGCTCATGTAAGATTATTCTTGTCATGTTCAATACATTTGACCAAAAACCTCTCTCAGGACTGTCCAGACATTGTTTTTGTTTATTTATATATATATATATTTGTTTGTCCGCCATTCTCTTTCAACCAATTGATAACCAACATGTTTGCCTTCAAAAGGATCTCTTTATAATGTGGATTTCTTTTTATAACAGAAAAGAATCTGACTTTAATGTGACATGATTCAAGCAGTACAGTCAACTGTTTACTTAAAGCTCCAGTATTCAGGGCTTTGGCTCTCAGCATTGTAAAAAAAAAAAAAAAAAGCTCTTGATTGAATGCAAACTAACCAAACTTTTGTATCTGTTTTATTGATGTGGTTCCTCACTGTGCTCATTTGTACTGTCCTCATTAGAAGAAAATAAATGCAAATAAATTGTTGCCAAATGCACAGTGAATCTTGCACTTTGAGTTCTCTTCACTCTATCGTCTGATTGGAGAATATTTGTTGTAGAACAAATTATTTCTGCCTAAAAATGTTTTGCCAAGAGTAACGGCCATTTTTTTCCACGAGCTACACCTGATGGTCCCAATTACAATTCATAACACTGATTTTTATGACCAGTCACTGCATAATACAACACACTCTTTATTGTTATAATTATTAATTACTTTGGGGAAATAATATTCTTTCAAAGTGATTCAGGGATTGGTTAATGTACACCTAATCTTTTGAAATAAGAGCATACCTAAATGATTGTGCGAGGGAATCCCTTTAGAAAAAAAAATGTTTCCATACCAGCACACACTTGGAAGTGTTGTATCTTTCAGAAAGATTTTCTTATGAAACCCTCCTCTGACTTTTTTTTCTCCAAAAATGTACCTTGACTGAAAATATAAACTCATTTAGGCTACTTAAAGTAATTAAAGATTCTACCATCTTACAATGATCAAAACCATCATTTTTCTTGTCTGGATTTTTTCTCAATATAGACACATTTGACAATGTGATCCATATGTTCGTGTCTGGGACACTTTGAATGGCAAAGGCGCTGTCTGTGAGACACATGCTGCAGCTGCATGGAGGAACTTTGACTAAATATCATGGTCACAGCTTGATGTTGTTGTATTTAGTAAACTATGGATAGTTGTTACAGAGGAGATATGATTTTATACCTCAGAATGTCCATCAGATACTTTCTATGGGTTGAGTTTGTCTTTGAGCATATTTTGAGCCTCGTAACATTGAATTACTTATGTTGTGTTTTAACAGATTTCTAAAGAATAGCCCTTTATCCAGAACACTGACATTGCAAACCTCTTTACACAGAGAATCTGTCTGCTGCAGTACAGTCAACCACATTCAAGCTGCTGTTAAGGACTGTTTGGAGTATCCAGACAAATTCCCAGTCTCTGATCACTTTGCATATGTAAGTGAGCTGTTAAGATTATTTAGATTTGTGGGGCGACTGTGGCTCAGTTGGTAGAGTTGGTCGTGTTTCAACCGTAAGGTCTGGGGTTCAATCCCCAGCTCCTGCAGCAACATGTCCGATGTGTCCTTGGGCAAGACGCTTAACCCCAAATTGCTCCCACTGCTTCATCAGCGGCGTATGCATAATGTGCATGAATGGATTAGTTACTTCTGATGGTCACTTTACATAGCAACCTCTGCCATCAGTGTGTGAATAGGTGTAAATAGGTAGGTCAGACATGCGGTGTTAAAGCGCTTTGAGTAGTCAGAAGACTAGAAAAGTGATATAATAAGCTTAAGTCCATTTACCAATTAACATTATAAATTAGCTGATGAATGCTCAGTACTGGAAAAACTAGGTGTTTGTTCTGCCCTCTGAGTCCCCCTTTTCACCGTAAACAATATAGGGTTTGGAGCGAGAAAGGTCAATCCACCTAATTCCTTGTGTGTGTGTGTGTGTGTGTGTGTGTGTGTGTGTGTGTGTGTGTGTGTGTGTGTGTGTCTGTGTGTGTGTGTGTGTCTACAGTATAGACACAGAAAACAGCATGTTCTGAGCAGGGCTAGGTATGATAAAATACAGAATCAGAATGGATTTTTAACAAGAAACTTCACAGACATGTTTTGGGGAGCTCTGACACTTATTAAAATTAGTTGAAAATTAGGAGAATATGTGACCAACAAGAGTTTTATTAAGTTTGACCTAATAAAATGTGAACACAATTTAAACAATAGAAGACCAAATTGTACAATTAACAAATACCAAATCAACCTGTGTAAATTAAATGTGTTGTTGACTTCAAATACACAGGTGTTGGTGTGAAAGTAATGAGTTAAGAGTGATGTTACCTTTGTGTGGCTGTGGCCTTAACAATTACTATCAGTCATGGACAAAACAAGGCATTTTGAGTTAGATTAATCAAACCGTGTATATGTATTTCACACATTTCATCAGAACTTACGGCGTCATGGTTCAAGCCTAACTTAATGTAACCAGATACAAATGACATTCCTAGACTAACCTTCACTTCTAATCATGACTTGACATTATTTACACAACAAATATTAGAACAACCAGCCACATTGCTCTGGTGGTGAGAACTAATGAAATATGTGGAGGAAGACCTCAGTGGATGAAAGGTCTTTCATTTAAGGGTTGTATTGTTTATTATGCTGACATCGCTGTCAATTCATTATCACTGATATACATTCTTAGTTGTGACTTAATTACTTCTCTTACTCCACACAACAAAGCTAAGAGAAAAAGAGAAACCATCAAGTGTGGGAGGACTGCGAGCATCAGAGGAGACTTATAATGAAAATAAGGATGCAAAATAACATCAGATATTATCAATATCATTAATGGATGTCAGAGACATTACAGTTAAGCTATACTCTTTCAATTTTGACTAACAAGGAATTTCAAAGAAAATATTTGCATAAATAAAAAATCTATTCAGTGTTTTGAACTGTTTCCTAATCTGTTGATCAAAGCCTGTATGCCCAAAGCCAACAGTGTTTAAATGTTTAGAGATAATGTTATGCTGTTAATCAAACTAATCCCTGTTTATCTGAACAAAACACAGTGATTAAGAGAGAGATTTGCAAGTCAAACAGTGGGCCAGCAAATCAATTCAAATGTTGCTGACAGTCATTATTGCTGTTGTTGGATTAACAGTGCACAATAATGCTTATTTGTCTCTTTGAGGAGTGATTCACCTTCATTCACTGTGGAACTAATTCAACTGTCTACAGATGGTTTCTATATTTTGTGCATATTATACACAATATATACAGGTCAACCAAGGATGGATGGACACAATTATTTCAGCTGAGTTTTAATCAATCAGGTGACCACCTGCAGAAGCCAGCTGGACTCCTTGACTACAAGTATTTCCCTGACACTTGAATTCAATGACAGTAGCAGTTAGTCTCCATGTATTGTTTTCAGATAGTCAGCTCAGTTTGTCTGATCACTGACCAAAAAGGATATAACATCTTTGTGCGCATTGTCTGATGTCCAAGCCACAACCCTGGTGCTGAAAAATAAAGCCAATGCAGATGTGCAAAAAACTTGCAGTTCCTTGAGTGTCCACTTGAGGCTGGCTCCAACAGACCCTGAAATCCCATACACACCCCATATTAAAATGTCTGTTTTGATAATTTACATGTTTACAGCCTGGTTAAAAAACAATTTTGGTCTCATTGGTTAATGTCTTTATGAGCACGCACCGTACGGGGGGTGAATGTTTTTTTAGAACTCACCAGTTTTGATTTTAGGTAGGATACGATGCATAATTAGGGGGCGTGGCGGCCTCGACTGCAAGGAGCTTCGTTGCGGCGTTTTGTCAGGAGGCTTAAGGTCTGTCTCAGCTCTTTGCCTGTCGTTAGGTTGACAAAAAGTTTGGTAAGAGTCAGCATTTCCAATATGGCAACCGCCTTGGATGGGCTTCCAAAACAGCCCTTCAGATACCAATGGGAGAAGTCAATCAGGCTTTGTCCATAAATATTTACAGTCTAGATTGAAATGCACTTTTTAATTTGAAAAGTGATCATAAAGATTAAACCTTGATTTGAAGGCTTTTTTTTAATGAGTTTTGTGTCTTCCATCATTTTTAGTGAGGAAAATATCATAAAGAGTTCATAAGGGCAACACATTAGACTTGGCAAAGGAATTAATCAAAGACGGATAAACCTTTTAGTTGAACGATGAACTTGAACACCTTTAAACTAAGAACCAAATATCTCAAATCTGAGCTAAGAACATTTTGAATTTAAATAAATTCAGTTACAACTGGACAAGTGCTATCAAAAGATAATACTGTATTGTTATATGAGATAGAAATCCTTTTCATTTGGTAATCTGAATCTTATTTAAACTTAGATTTGGCCTTTTTTCTCATTCTTCTTTCCTTTTAGTCACTTGTACAATCTGGTCCTATTCCCTAATTCATCTTTTTCTCCACTTTTTGCTTCAGGCTTTGCGGTCCACTTTCTGCATGATCAAAATCATTCACACATACAATTTTATAATCAATGCCCACAGTAATAGGATTCCTCTGGCCATGGGCAATTAATACAGTTTTCCCCTTCTTTTTTTCCCCTCTCCTCTCGCTGTTCTCAAAGCTATGAGACATTGGCTTCTCCTCATTTGCATATTTATTGCATTGGACTCAAATCTAGCGAGTGATTGATGTGGAGTCTGCCTCCTGAATTTTTAGCGGCCTATTATTATGAAAGAGAAGGAGGGGGCTGCGGCACGTCAGTGTATTTCTGATTAAAGTTGAAGAGGACAGAATCATGAGTGTTCCCCTCCTACTGTCTTTTTTTGCAGTGCTTAATCTGTAGGGCCAAGCGCTGAGAAGATTTAAGAGTGTTATAGATTCTGACATGTCATTTACTCAACAAAAGCAGAGGCAGATAATACTCGTTTAGATTTTAATCACTCTGTGTACATGTCACAGAGTATGATGACAATGTCATGCATTTAAAGTTTGACATTTTTTTTTAAAGTTCTTTCATTATTTTGCAAGCTTGGACTTATTGATGTAGTTTCCCATGCAGGAAGAACACATGTTTTTGTTCCAAGTAGATTTAACCCAATGCTGCATATTTTTCTGATGTTTCTTTATATCAACTGTTGTAATTTGGTAATGAGACGAAGGCATAAGCCTGAAGGTTGCTGCATCTCTGCAATCAAGCATTTCATTTTCAAGTGCGGAAAAAAACCCTGCTCTGCAAAATGTATATGTGCATATGTGTGTGTAATGGGGTGTATGACCCGGGTGGAGGCAGGGGTGGAGGGGGGTGTCTAACCAGCTATATTCCGTATAGCTGAAACCCCTCACATTCCCGCCTTGTTCTTCTGTGATCTCTGTCCCTGAGCCAAAAGGATAAATTTACAGTACATCTTCATTTTGTTTTGGAACAAGTGCAGGGCGTAAAAGGTGTCTTTTTGGGTGTCAATGTACTTTAACTTTTCTTCTATTTATTGGAGATTAGGAGAAAGCAATGAATTTGTCTTTAAATCAAACCTACACACTTATTGTAGAGTAAGAGCTTCGTAAAGGGCAAGTTGAATTCAATGAAGGCTGACTTGCAGCTAAAGCAATCCGCACCGTTTGCAGTTGAGTTGTTGCATTAAAAAGAAGCAGTTAGGGTTGGAATTGTCAAAAAGGAAAGACTTAATCCTACTAAGAATAGTAGAGGGGGTGCATGGCTCCCAGACCCTGACTGGTAGGTGATTTAAAAAAGAGAGGGGCCTGATAACTTCTGAAAATTTTAGATACCACAAGCAGCCCTGCATTCATGAAGTTCAATGTTCTAGGTGTCACAAGGGTTTCAATGACGAGGAACAGGACCCAAGTGTAGAACCAAACAGAAAATATTTATAAAAAAAAAAAAAAAAGGCAAAATACAAAAACATACTTTCTTAACAAATTCCAAAAAGTAACGTAAAAACGTAAACGTAAAAGTCCAAACACAGGGAGAAACAAAAAGACACTAGAGCACAGAAAAATTCGCAAGGAGACACAGAGAAGGCGTAACATACTGTATGACAAACAGACAACAAGAGGGCAGGAACACAGAGACTAAATACACACTGAGGTAATCAGACACAGGTGAGACTAACGACACAGGTGAAGACAATCAGGGCAATCAAAACTGGAGGGAAACCAGACAAAGGGAGGAAGTAAGACAAGAAACACTGGGGACAAGAACTACAAAATAAAATGGGAAACACTAAAAACACACAGAAAACTGAAGAATGTTACAGTAAAAAAACACACTAGGACATAGAGAAACACAACGGGTGCGCTCAAATTGTCTTTTTTGCTTAGGAAGGTTCCTAACTGAGTGAAATGACCCGGGAAGCATCTAAGTGGCGGCCATGATACGAGCCTTTCAAATTCTCTAAAAGCTAAGGAAAGGTGGGTCAATGCTTCCTTTATTACCTCCTTTAGCATAGGAAACACTGGACCATCCTTTACCAAAGGAGATGAGATAATGCTGCCCCACAATTCCTTGCGGCCACAACATTTAAAGCGACTCGCGCATCCGACCGTTCACGAAAACTAACGACCTGTTGGAGGAGAAATGTGGGGACAATCTGCATTTGGTTTATTTATTAATTTCACTTATAATTTGTTACTGCCTTTGTATTTATTTCATTTCTTTCTTTTTTATTTTGTGTGGGTGAAGAAGGTGAACATTGCTTTTATACATTCTTGTATAATGTTTAGTGGAGATGCTTTGCTGTTATTTAATGTTGATTCATACGAGAAATTGTAATATAAAACATTGTTAATAAAAAAAGAAAAGAAAAAGGGAAAGGGATGCAGATCATGTAAGTTACCATTGCAATAATATGCCTTGAACAACTTTCAACAATCTTAAACCCATATGTGAACTTTGAAAGTTATGCTGATGTTGTAAAACGATCAAAGTGAAGTATCCTGGTAGCTTATATTCCTTTTATTTTAATTCCAACCTCGTGGTTATTAGGATTATTTCACCAGTAAGAAGGCACAGGGGAAAGTTTTTTAGATGAGCTTTTAGTAGTCCATTTTCGGAAAATTGTAGTTTCACCACAGCAGACTCACGTCACTAACCTCCGCCTTGTCAGTCCAGGCATTACATTAAACACACATGCTAATCAAAACTCTGCTTTCTTTCTACCATGCAAGTTTGAACTTCATCTAAAATCTCGAGTCGGCTCTCTGAGCCATCATCAGATCCACCTACATTCTTGAGCTGGGACAGCTTACTGAGAAACTTCTTTATCAGTCTGATTAAAATGTCCTCAACCAGCACTTTCAGATGACACGACTGTATGCGATGTTGTCAAGCTCAATGATTTCCCCGGTTGGCTGCCTTTGTCCTTCAGAGCCAGAGGACACTGGTCACAAATAAACCGATCCACAGGCCCTTTGAGATGCAGTAAACCAACATTTCCATGGGGAGTTGGCTCTCCACGCTCCACTGATATGCCTCTAATGCATGCATTTTAATGTGCTGCACCTCTGAAACACAGGCCACTGCTGGACCGATGTTTGCATTCAGCTCTTTAACTCTAAATTCAGTCGCTAACTCTGTGAGAACTGTTCAGAATGAGTAATAAGTGAGCATTCATAATTAGTATACTTTGCATGTGTGAGGCAGACTGCATGCACTTCAGTGTAGGACTCTTATGAAGCCATCAGCCAATCCTTGATATGTTAGCATCCAAAAGGCGATTTAACTTTGCACTATAAAAGAACGAAGGCGCACACTACTGCCATGCAGTGCACGTGCTGTTTGTATTCTCAAACTGACTTATTAAATTATCGATCATTATAACATCTCTTTTTTTCTTTCTTCCATAGAAGGATATGACGCACTAGTAGTTGGGCCAACAATTTTATCAACAAAATGAACACATCATACAAATGAAGTGTGTCAAGTAATGATAGCATTTTAGCATGACAGCAGTTGTAAACAGGAAGTGAAGCTGATGTTAATGTCAAGCCTTTGCCATTACCAGAGCTGGAGTGTACTTGTGTTTTTTTCAAGTGGCGATCTCCAACGTAAAAAAATCAAACCTATGCAGAAGTGCAAAAACTGCAGTTCCTTGAGGGTCCATTTGAGGCTGGCTACGTGAGGGTCATGTTTACAGCCTGGTTCAAAAAACGATTTTGGTCTGAATAGTTCAAGTTGTTTTGGGCACACACTGTTCTGGGATTTCATTTTTCTTTTTATAACTCATCCGTTCAATTCTATGAAGGATGAGAGTTTTGCATAATTTGGGGCGTGATTGATATGACTACAAGCCAGTGCGTTGTAGATGGTTGCCAGGCTTAAGGCCCACCTCAGCTCCACTTCATTGCCTGTTAAAAGGTTGACTGAAAGTGAGGTTGAGACAGCATTTTCAATATGACTTCTGCCATCATTAGGCTTCAAAACTCTTTAGTAACCAATGGGTGCATCACCGTGACCACGTCCATGTTTTATACACTATGGATCTTCTGCTTAATTTCCTCTTAATAAGACATTAAAGAAGGTTTCAAAGGTTTTAATTGTCTAATTAAACAGTTGGGGCCGTATTCACGAAGCCTCCTAAGTACTAAAAGTTGCTCCTAGTGACAAAATTCTAAGAAAATTCTTAGAATCAGGGCATTTTCTAAGAATTTCCCCTCAAAGTTCAGACTAGATCCTTGTAAAGATGAAAGTTATTCACAAAGTGTCTTAGCCCTTAAAAGAGCTACTAAGATGTAAAACCGTTAGGAGTAGTGAGGAGGACTTCTAACAGGCTAAAGAGTTTCTCAAGGTGAGGAGAAAATGGAGAAATGTTCTCCAAACACTACATGAAGAGTGCTTTTGACTCATAGTTGGGCAGAACAGACACAAATGATTTGTGCAGACATTTCAATCTGTCTATGACGTTTTTTAGTTCACAGTGAGACATGCATGTCGTGTTTCTCTACATGTAGTTACCTCCACAGGTGCATCCAATCACTGATTAAGGCCCTCTACCTGCTGATGTAACGATCAGCATGTGAAGAAGCTGCTGCACAAGTGCGTGTGTGATTTCAAACATCTTGTGGGCTATATGCTTTTAAAGAAGGTCTTACAAATGATCACACAGATGCTAATTTCAAAGTGTTTATAATTACACAATGTCTGACTAGATTCTATGTTTGACTTTTTATCGCCTTTTTTTTTTGATTAACCAATCACAGCTTCTGAAAAAAATTGTCATACCTAGCAACGGGGTCAACCACGCCTCCTCACTAAGATAAAAGTTTCTGTCCATTCCTTGCTCAGAGTTGCTCTGAAAATGTTCCTAAATCACTCCTAGGCAAAGACTCCTTGCTAAGAGTTTTTAAGCTAAGTTAGGAGCTCTCTGAGAGGATTCTCATAATGTTTGTGAATACAGGCCCTGGTTGTTTTTGGCTTGGTAAATGTTTTTATATGTTTCTTTCACTGGCTCAGTTAGTTGAAATGACCCACTTAAATCCTAAAGCCTACAGGTATTGTATTACTTAAAACCTGTGTCCTAAAATGTATTACCTATAGACATCTTTTAGTACTTTAGGCATTCATTTCTTAAGAGTGGCTGAATGTCTTTTTCTGTTCAAACTGCATTTGAAGTGTCTTACACTGAGTTACAGTAAGAGTTGACAGTGACTCCTGGCCCAGCCTTGTCCATTCCTAGCATACCACATGGACCTCTCACTACTCCTATAATTTCCATACCAGTCAGTGACTTACAGTAATAGCTGTTATATATGGGCAAAGTCCCAGGTCCTTGCCTGCTGACCTTTCTCACAATCCCACACTTGGCAACCTTCACCTTCACCTCCACAGCCCACCCCCCCCACCCCCCCAAACTTCCAGTCCTTATCGTAGGCTGGAGCTCAGTCCTGCCTCTCCCTCTTCATCCCTGCATCTCCTCGTTGGCTCTGCGTATGCGGCTCGCTACACTCCAGTGGCTCCATGAATGTTAATTTGGGGGCAGGAGGGTGTGGGGGTGTGGGGTACATGGTACAGGGAGCAGCTTCACCTGGTCTGCAATGCACAAGTATAAGCAGCTTTTTGCATAATATTACCTTAATAACAGTGACAAATCTGCAGTCAAGTTTATGAGCAGATATATTAGGACAAATAAGAAGCTAGATGTGGTTTGCTCAGCTACAGCATAATATTAATTTCTTCATGCAAATGAAAAACTGACATTTGATGAGTGAGTCTTCTATTGGATCTGTTTTTTTATCTGTAAAAAACTGTATTTTGTTGCCCTTTCTCTTCTGTCTGCGGCAGGTTTTTCTGTTTGTGAATTAGCCCTTCTCTGTTGTTCTGGTGTTGAGTTAGTCACCCCATGTTTACTGAGCCCTGACAGAATGAGAATGTATGCATTATGTGGTGATGATCACGGGGTGTTGTAATCTTTGACCCTTGTGGCACGTTTCAAACGCAGATTGAAGATTAAGCCTCTCATGCAGCTGGCTGACAGGCTGCCTTCTTAGCTGCCCCTGGAGGGATTCACTGCCTGGCTTTACCTCTGCAGCCCGGCCTCCCTGCATTAAAGATACAATGCATCATTTAGTTGAATATTTTCATTTATTGTAGAAATTAACTCTCAGCAACTGTCCTTTGTAATGTATGTCTATTAAAAATTACAAGTCACGAAAGCCTTAAAATTCATGGGGAAACCTTAGAGTGAAACAAAATCATTATTTGAAATTCAAGCAAAGCTTAGTGTGCAGCACCACTACTTCCTATTACATGTTCAGCTTTTACCCAGCTTGTCTCAGTACTTAAAATTATTTAGATGGATTTTTATCATGACTATGCTATTTTGCTTACTAGGAAGTTTGGACATGTGGACATAGAGGAAAATTGTGTTTTTCACAGCCCATATCCATTAATCTGCATATCTGGATGGAAAACATGCCTCAACCTCCTCACGTTGGACAAACATGAAACCAAAATATCCCCATCTCAGCCAGGGTTTGTACTTCGAACCGTGGCTGAGACTCCGAATCGGCGGGAAGATTGACGTCACGCCGCAACTGCTTACAAAAACATACATTTGACTTACATTAAAAAATGGCAAAGATTCCTCAGGTCGATACAAGGTTTGAGAAAATTGATTGGAGTGGTTGAGGCTCAGTGGTAGAGCTGGTTGTCTCTCAGCCAGGGGGTTGGGGGTTCGATCCCAAGCTCCTGCAGTCACATATTGATATGTTCTTGGGCAAGACACACACTGAGGCAGCAGGGGCAATTTGGGTTGCCCCTGCTGCCTCATCGGCTTCGTGTGAATGTGTATGAATGAGATTAGTTAAAACTGATGGACAAATCCCATAGCAGCCTCTGCCATCAGTGTGTGAATGGGTGTAAATGGGTAGGTGTGACCTGCGGTGTAAAAAGTGTTTTGAGTAGTCAGAAGACTAGAAAAGAGCTGTACACGTTTAAGTGCATTTACCATTTACCGTGTATTTGGTTTTATAATTTGACCCATATCCCACATGTTCACATGCAGGCAGGGTTAATGACCTATACTGCAGCCAGTCAGCAGGGGGAGCTCTAAATCTTTTAGCTTCACTTCAGGCCAGGACAGGTGTTGTGCTGTCCATTCTATATACAGTCTGTAGTATTGACCTGTTCTTACCATCCCTTCATTAACAACATGCAAACTGTATTTTTTTTGGCTCTCATTTAATTCTGTTTTTCAGGTTTATTGGGTAAAAATGTACAATTACAAGACTTCCACATGTAGAATGAAATGTAAATTTGATAGTGTCTCTAACTAAACTTAATTACTCTACAATACATGCAGGCAAAACATCTTAATGCTCAAATATGAATGTCTTTAAATGATGGTCACTTTTGATAGGCTAGTTTAATAGAAATAAAATTATGCTTGCAGTGCATGGTGTTAAATTGCATAACGCTAACTTTGGTTATCTTTCAAAAGGAAGTGTTTAGATTGAACTTAAACTTAGTGCAAGTTTTATATTTCTTATTTAACCAGTTATAAAAATATAAATCCTAAATTCAGTTTCTGTTGCGATGTTATTGTATCGATTAGTCCACCAAAACTGGATTTAAATCAAAATGATAACTTGTCAGATTAAAAACATAATTTCCAAGAATACACATATTTGAGAAATATCTACTAGATTAAACATTTAACAAATATGTATGCCTCTGGTCCTTTTTGAAATGAGTATCTATACCGTGTATTGTTAAATTAATCAGTTTTGCTTCATATGAAAATTGAAATCCTGATGAACCACAGGGCCTGAAATATGCTCACGTTAAACAGCCAGCGTTCTGCATTTGAGGTTGCCTTCAGCTAACAGACCCAAGCTGAGGTCAGAGGGTCATCTTTCGCTTTCACAGTCTGGAAAGAAATTCCACCGACGAGAACTCTAATAATAAGACAAGTATGAACAGTGTCTTGGCGTGACTGGCCTTCTTTGCACTTTTGAATATAGTTTATATGAAAAAAGGCAGGCGGGCGGAGATGAGTTGAGATGAGCTCTTCAGAATCCTCCGCCTGGAGAGATGAAGAACAGCTGGGGCCTGGCGCTCGCTCCATCTCCGTTGGTGTACTCTTTGTCACGGGTAGAGGAGTCTTGTTTTCAGGCAGTAATCAGACAGCCCCAGGGCTCTGTAAAGACCCTGTTCCCTTTTCATCTCAACTGTTGCATATATCCCGCTAATTGGAATCCTGCAACTGGGTCACAGGCTTTGTCTCTCAAGTGCTGTCAAGTCATTGAGACGTGTGGATGTGGAATTATGGCTGCCTCAGATGCATGATTGAGTCTCCTCTCTGTGCTATCACAATGCCTCCAATTTCAATCTCATAGAAGACACTGACTTTCTCTTTTTCCCATTAACATTTCTGCTATATTTCTCTCTCGCTCTCTCTCTTTGTCATGGATCTGGCAGAACTCAGCAGTCACTGTGGCTTAGCAATCAGAATTTTAAATTCTAAGAAAAGCCTGTGTACTTTGTTTAACCCTAAAAACAGATATTTCTTTTGACTGAAAAAAGGCAAACAACACTTGACTTAAATTAATGTATTTTTGAATAACTCGGCTCTTCTGATCAACTTTGTAAATAGAGAAAGAAGAGTTCTTTACAAGTTTCATGGAAAACTTCAGCCTCCTGTGGTTAAAAAGAACCTGATTCTGCAGTTTGTCAGCGACTAAAAGAATTAGCCGGCCTAGCATGCCACCACAAATGAGCCAAAACCCTCGGGGAGACCAGAGAGACCAAGCAAGGCACATTTCCAATTATACAGCCAAATGACTCATTTTCTTATTGGGCCTCCTATAATTGTGGTGGGTATTGGGTGCATGCAACTCAATTTGTCTTACATATTTGTTGGTGGGATAGTAAGAGTTGATAGCGCGGAGGGGGTTACACAAAGGAGTGGGACAAAACAAAAAAAAAGGAAGCAGGGATGAGATAGATCCCTCAATATTTGTTTGATCTGCTTCATCCTCTTTAATACTGTTGAAGTCTGAAAGCCAGGAAAGAAAATGCTGCTTTAATTATCTGTGGATTGAGGAATGGGAAGTATCATTTTCTAGTAATCAGAAAATGTCTCTCCAGAGTAATTCACTTTGTTCCGACTGCTGGAATTAATGAGGCTTCCAGTCATGTTGTTATCTGCCTGGAGGATCATCACTATATCAAAATAATTGACAAATTAAATTAATGCAAATTCCTAAAAACGGGAGTTTTGTTAAATCCTCCCTTGTTACTTATTTTTCAATGCAACAAATACAAAAAAAAAGAGATTTTTAGCACAAACTCAGAATAAGTTGGGTAAGCTTTATTAAATTTGCAGACACATTTAGAGCTTGTCACTGTGAATTCTTCTCCAGCCATTATGGAAACAATCAGTTACTTATGAAGCAACTGGACAACTTGTCATACAGGCACATAAAAAGGCACAGCACAGATCAAGAAAGCCATTTCGCGTTGCTAACATTGCTTTATCAGGAGAGCATATCACACAATGATCGATGAAACTGAAACAGACTCGCGGGGCTGAAATGAAATCCTTTTATTACACAGCTGGAACACCTTGCCTGTCTACTGGTAACAACCTCAAGTGAAGTAATACGTGTTCCCAAAAGGAAATGATGAAAAATAAGTAACATTTCATAAAGTACACACTTAAAGTAGAACAGTTAATGTGGATTACAGTTCAAATGACACACTATGACATGTAACATGTAAGACCAGTGGACAGTAGACTTAGTTCTTTCACAAACACACATTAAATGACTGAGCGATCTATTTGTTATCAATTCAAAAAAATATCTCTTTAGTTATAAAATAAATAAAAAAAACCTTTATGATTGGTTTAAGGGGCAAACACAAAGGGGGTCCAAAAAAAAGTAACCAAGGGAGAAAGGAAGACGTCTCTTAACAACCATGCTCTGTGTGTAGTACCATTAACAACTCTTTTTCCACTTATCACCACCTCAGTGTGTTGCTGCTTCTATCACTTTGCGGGTGTGTGTGCTAGATGCAACAGTTCAAACGGTGCAATGTGAGGGGAACAGTGAGCAGCATTAAAGTGCGTCTTAAGCAGCATGTGTTTGTCCTGTGTGTGAGTGAGAACAGAAGGGACAGCTGTGGTTTTTGTTGTGTGAGGCTGAGCTGCCCGCCGCTCACTGCGGGGTGACTGTGAAAACAGTGCGGGGTCTTAAAAGGGACCTCGCCCCACACTCCCCTGCTGGGCTCTCCTCTCCGAATCTGTTGTAGTGTTCCTCGTCTTTGTTCAGTAACTCCCTGCGTTGAAGTGTAACATCCCCTTTTTTTCCTTTCTGATGCTCCCAGCAATGAGTTGTCATTGTCGAGTTGGTCATCAAAATACTTGCAAATCATGACAAGCATATGTCACAAACCAAGGTGTGTTTTACATGACAATAGCACTCTGGATTTAGTGTGCAGCTCCAGTTAAAAGAGCGCACTGATTATCATGGAAGCATCAACTGTGTAAACTCCAAACACATTAGTCAGCAAATTTTTCTTTCGTTATTTTTCAATTGCACTTGAATACAAAACACATGGATTCAACTAACACGTAAGCCGATTCACAAATAATATAATTGTCAACGGAAGTTTTTCTCATCAAGAATCATTGCCAACGATTCATCAGTAACCTGGCAGCTGCCAGGGGCCCTCGTGTTGGCTCCTCCAGCCTCAGTCTCCAGCCTGGGTCTCAGTCAGGGACTGGGTGCAGCTGAGGCAGGCTCCTTTGGTTGTGGTTTCTGCCTGAGCTGTGCTTCAGCCCGCCAGGCAGGGAGGGAGAGGCCGGACCCGCCCCCCGCCCTCTTAGGAGGAGGCTGACGTCTCCATAGTGGACAGGATCCGCACCACCTCTGTTCTCTGTGTGGGTGAGATGTGCTGGGTCATGTGCACAATTGAATCCATGGCGACCTCTGGATTGGCCTGAACAAGGCTAAAAAGCAGAGAAAAGATGATTACAATAAAGCTTGATTTCACTCGTGTTTGTCTGCATTTATTTGAGCTCTCTTACCTGCGTATCTGCTTGAGAATGTGATCTCGGCGGATGTACTTGATGTTCTCATCGATCACAGACCTGGCGCCCTCTTCTTCGGCAAGCTGCCTCTCCAGCCATGCAACCACCTCCTCATTGTTATCCCACAGATAGGCCTGCATAATGGAAAGAGGGGGTGTTAAAGGAGGGTTAAGCATGGGTCACATTTCTGATAGGGAAATACAGCCTACAAATCACTTTTTCTTACGGTGTGAGGGAGAGTGAGTGAGATCAACAGAATCTTTAAGGATACACAGATTCATCATTTCCTCTATAAAATCTTCAAACAGTTGTGAACTTTCACTATTTCCCAGGGACACAGTGATGAATTTCAAATTGATTTTTCAAACAGACAGTTCAGGAACGACAAAATAATTGTTGCAGCTCACAAAACTATTATAGCTTACATTTTGTACGAGCTAATCTTAGTGTAAAATATTATGAAGCAACAAATAAGTATCAACAACAAAAGGCTTGGCCTGACATAAAGTGGGGGGGTTCATGTCTTGTTGCCTGGGCCTGATGGAAAAATTAGTATTCATGAGTGCTGGCATCACTGATCCCACACAAAGTGCGGCTGGAGGGCTTAGCGCAGATTTGGGGGCTGAGGGGGTAAAATGGGCTCTTGCCTCTTTTTATGAACAGTCCTGCTTGAGGTCCACGAGAACATTTAATGCCCTTATTAATCATTTCTAATCTGTTTTCTTTTAATTACGAAACAGCGTGTTGCTCTCCTATCTGCACGTGCCAGGGCTGTGATTAATTGGGGCTTAAGACAGCCGGCCCTGATTGGGATAATGTATTAGCTAACAAGAAGGCCACTTCTTTAGGAGATCTCAAACGCTGGGCCGGCTCCTGTCGGCCCTTGCGGCAGGTCTTCTGAGCCTGAAGACTAGGCAGGAAGAACCGGTATTTATGCATCTCTCATGGATGTGTATTTTCCACTTATCAGTCTATCAGGGTTTTTTTTAAACATGGTGTTATAACAGGACTGCCTACACTTCTTTATCTGGAGCTCCTAGTAGAGAGGAAAAAAGTGTTTTAGGATAAAAACAGACACGACCTCTGTCATCACTCTCAGACGGGCTAAGAATATGTTAACCTGGACATTTACTGTGATGCTAGATTCAAACTGCAGGCTCTAGTTCTTTAATAGCAATCTAAAACAGACTACAACCTGTCAAATCAGGGCTCACAGGATGCTGGATATGATGATGACTGTGGGTATGAACTGATATCTGATCATTTATTAGTACAAAGACACATACTGCTTTGTTAAGGTCTATTGTTCTCATGAGAAACACATTCATTGTAAAAAGTTTGATTTCCAGATTTCAATGTGCACATTCAATGGTAAGGATTTAAAAATCAGATTCTTTTTTAAATTAGAGATATTGCATTTTTTACAACATAAATATACGATCAATACTGAAATAAAAAACAATCAAATGAGGCTAAACTAGCAAACACGTTTGTTCTAGAGTCTTAGAAAGCACACTTACTGACGTGCGGTTTTACAGAAAATCTAATTATCCTCATTCTTTTTAAAGTATATGTTTAAAATGTGTGCATTAAAACAGACTACATCATCATATGACTATCATTAATGTATGTTTCTTGAAATAATTAATTACATTTCGATTCGCATCTCCACAAGAAGAATAAAGAACTGAGACATTAATGCCAGTATTTGGAGGATTTTTTTTTACCTTGACAGCGCCCTCGGCCTCCACAAACCAGCGCCGCAGCATCGCCTGGATCTGTCCGTCATTCAGCTCGCTGTTGGCTGCTTGGATCTTCCTCTTCACCGTCTCCTCCAGCAACAGACGACGCAGACGCCAGTAAAAGAAGTGACGGCATGTCTGCCACTCGAGGATATCCTGAGATAGACAATAGATAAGAAAAAAAAATGGTTATGAAAGACATTGATTTTTACGTCCTCAGTTTCTGATATATACACAAGCGCATTTCATTCTTTGTATACAAATTCTCAACCAATGCATGAGATGACACACTGAAGAAAATCACAAGCTAGCAAAAAGGATCTGTAGGTTTGGCTTAGTTTGTTAACAATTCATGTGGGACTGATTTTATTATGTTGTGGATTATTTTGGGATTAAGTGTAGTGTAAAAGAAGTCTTCATCAAAGTGGACTAGTAGACTCTGCTGAGGTACTCGAGTGGAACATGCAGACCAGTGCTATCCGGCCCATACTGTGTGTACAAAACACCCTGACTGTGACGCTCCCTCTGGTCATGTGAGCAAGGTCTTTAAAGCCTGTGTGTGAAAGATGGAACTGAGAGGACACAGAATGAGACGGGGCCTGCCCGAGGCGTCACCGCGGCCTCTGCTGTGATTGACCGGGGTCATCAGAAGATAATTATGAGGACGAGTCTCACAGCCCGGTGAGACCAAACATTATTCACTGGACAGGTGCTGCAGCAGTTAGACTGACTCTCCCCTGTGGGCAGCATGAAGAAGAAGAAGAGGAAGAAAAAAAAAGTGCTCACCGTTATAACACCTTTCTCTTGCATGCGACCTGGGGTGTCATGGAGGTCTGCGAACTGCACGGCCACCTGGTGGTAGATGGGCAGGAGGAACTCCTCACGCTCCTTTAGCTTGGTCTCCAGCTCTTTGCGGTCAGGGGGACTCAGCTCTGGGGTTCCTGTCGGATTTTAAAACAAAAGCACAAAACAGTGCTGTCAAACCATGAGCAAAATAGTGAGTACCAAATGCTAATAGGTCAGGAGAGGATTTTTATCCTCATCTAGCAGTCTTTAAGTTGGCTTTCAATCCTCAATAGTACAATTGACTTCAAAACCGGGCTCTCCATTAGTATGCAGCTATGAATTAACTCCTGAATGCAGAATTTTGTTTTAAAGATCCCCAAAGCCCTGGTGGCTGTCACCATATACCGATTTCTGTCAAATCCAATCTGTAACCTCTCAAACCCTCCCCAGTAACCCCCCCCCCCCCATTAATCCAGTTCACCCATCGCCCCGAGTCCAAACAGCATCAGGGCCCACATTTCACTGAGCCTGGAGGAAGATCGATACACTGTGCAGGAGAGACCGGAGAGCAGCTGATTGATCTGAGCAGGCTGTGATTGACACGTCTCCCCGGGGAGAAGCAGAGAAGATGATACGATCAACAGCGAGTGAAGAACGACAGCGAAAAACACACACACGCTCTCACCTGATGTATCGCTCTTTAACTGAAATGAGGACAAGTCCGAGTGGAGGGGGGAAGACACGCGTGAAGTGCTATAATTAGAACTGAAGTGGAAGACTCACCTAATCTCTCAGCCAAGCCCATGTAGACCGGATCCACTCTCCTCATGGTCTTCACTAGGTCCTTCCTCCTAAACTTGATCTCCACCGTTCCCTCAGGCTCCAGCACCCCGCCTCTGGAGACATCAAAGATTACAAATAAACAAAGGCGCTTTGATAAAGGTGACGCTCGATTCGCCGTCATTTTCAGTCCAACTCACCGGCTGTCCTTGTCGGCGTACATCTCCATGTGACGAGGGTTGATGGTGGGATCTATGACCACCCATGATCCTCCTCTCAGCTCCGCCTGAGGGGGGATATAAACCAGAACAGGCTGCTTGTACTCCCTCAGGCCATCCACAATGTAGGCCCCGAACTTCAACACCTGGTCATACATATCTAAGACAGAGAAATTCACATGAGATGCTGCATGACTTCAAACTCAGACAGACTTCAGATTTTTTATTACTAATCTTGAAAACTACTCGGACACTGCCTAAAATGTGTTTCTGGCATTCTTGAATATGCTCTTTAGATCCCTTAGAATAAACACAGAAATCCATTCTTCTTTGCTGCTCCAAGAGGCTCAGCTTTTGTATTGCTACAATGGTCCTGGTTATCTTCTCATTGTCAGCAGATATGCAAGTTCTGGTATCAGTATGTTGAAGACAGAAATGGTGTCGGAGCATCTTTATAGATTACAACAGTAGCAGAAGTACCTTTCATTCCTCCAGAGAAGCCCCTCCAGTTTGCAAACACCATGAGAGGCAGGCCCTCTCTGTTCAAGTCCTTAATGGCCTGCGCTGTTTTGAAGGCAGAATCAGGGAACCACACCTGCCCTGCCTGCTGGATGATCTACACAGAGAAATTAAAAAAAAATCAGCATCTATGTTTGTAACTGTTATAATACTTGGATAACAGTTCACGGTGGTATTAGGCACTAAGCGAGCCTTTACCTTCGCCTCTGAGTCCAGATTGGCTGGATCCGCTGGGATCGACAGCTCAACTGTCCTGGTTTCCACAGCAACCACCCCCGTAGGTATCCCACCCAGTCTGTGGAGAGAGGCCATTCAGCACTGACATCTACAAAACACCTTGACAGATATTGATCTAAGAAATGACACTATTGGCAGTGTGTCATCTGTGAGTCGTACCTGGCCCTGCCCACCACCACACTCTGAGCCCACGGCTGCATGATCTCCATGAAGGAGCCCTGGTCGAAGAAGCCGCTCTGCCACGATCCTTTTGGACCTACAGAGACGAGCGAGGGGGGCGTGACGGACACAGTTGGAAATAAGAAGTTGTACAGAAAATTGGAACAGCAACTAAAACATTTTTTCCCAAAAATATTCTGCCGTTTAAAAGTGTATTCACGACCCTGGCTTTATCCTTGTGTGCAGTCAGAAGTTTAGCATTTTTCCTTCTGTGTCTGTAAGCTTGGCAGCAGCCATGATGGATGACTTTGAAATCCGGCTTACTCAGCTCTTTTTCTGCCTGCACACCCTGAGAAACATGCCCAGTGTGTGAGGTTACCGTTCAATTAAGCCTCACCACTCATCACTAGCAGAGACAGTCGACGGGAGTGTGTGAAAGACGGGACTGAGAGGACACACTGGAGCCATTTTGATCTTTGAAATTTAAAGTCATGATGCTTCAGCAAAATTTCTTTCTTAGTTTCTTATTATTATAATCTGAACAGTAGTGAACTATTTCACACTTTTTAAAGTATATATAAGGAAGTTTAACTTCAACCCCATATCCCTACTGATAAAGCATTTCAGATGAAAATAATAAGTAGAGGAAATGAGCAAAGTGAACGTGTATAACGTATTGCTGTAGATATTACCAGGATGCCATATGAGACTACATCACAGTATTTGATTAGCCAGCCCATCATCCTCCTTCTGTAGCTGAGAGTGACTTACAAACTGAGTGTAGAAAGGCGGGGATGTAATAAGTGATGTCATTTTCAATGAATCACATTATTATTAGTCACTGATATTGATCCTTTAATTTGAAACATCAAAAATGCCCAGACCCAGCGGGAGGTCTTCCCCACTTCACAGAAATTAAAACCATTTATTTTATATGAAAAAGATCATAAATAAACCGTGGCACACTGAAAATGACTTTACTGTCACCTTATTGTGAGCGAACAAAGCGTGTTGCATGCTGGGCGAGCCTGAGTGAGCCAAACTCGTTGCTAGCTCACAACAAAGTGACAGTAAAGTCATTTTCAGTGTGTGACGTATATATTTTTTTTTCATTGTATGTTCCTGCAGCCGACCGGCACCTGGGACTGTAGGTTTGCTGTGCACGGGGTACCCTGTTGGTCATTTTATTTAAATTATATATTTAATTAATGATTAAGGAGCATCTTGGGTTGTTGCTTTTCAGTGTTTTTTTACTCACACCGCTACTTAAACACGTACAGTTGAAGCAGTCCTTCAATTAGAGAGTAGCTTTACACCAAGGAAGAAATCACTGTAGAGGAAAAGAGTGAATTCCACCTATTTAAGATTTACTCTTCCTAAATCTGGTATGACAGATCAACCACCTGAACAGAATCTACTAGACCGACAGTCACTTACACTATTCTTTCTTTACCCACCTAGCAACAAAGATGATCACAAGGTGTACTAAAGATGACGAAGCTATGAAAGGATTGTTCCAACCAAAACACTCACTCTGGCTTGGCCGTCCTGCCAACATCCAGCGGGGGTCATAGGGAGCCTTTGTGGGTACAAACTCTATCGGGCGGTCAATGGGATCCTTGGCATCGAGGATGGGTACAGGACTGGCTTTACACTGAAGAAAGAAAAACATATTTATTGTAATATGAGACAGAACCCCTAGCTCTTCACATTTGGGAAAGGGTTAATTCAGGACAATGGTTTAAGATGCAGAATTACATAAAATAACATTACCATTGGCATGTAAGAGAGCCACTGCAGCAGTGTGAAGACTCCCTCAAAGTCATCACCGACAGTAGTGTGGGTCACCCCATTGTTGTGCATGATTTGAATGCCACCGAGTTGGTTATTGGACGTGTAAACTTCTCTGCCCAGCACCTGAAGTAGGACAAAAAATGAAGTGAGGAGCTTAGCCATGGAAACACAAATATTTTTTCTGTTTCAATCAAAACTGGCTGAAAGTGCAACAAGAGATTTTGAGGCTACATCAAACAAGTCCTGTACCACAGGAAGCACTGGGAGGCCCTGCTTTTGTAACCTGCTTGAGAGCTGGAGCCGCAGTTTTCTGCCCAATTAAATTTATCGTTGATTTACCCTTTAAAAAGCCTCTGCCCTCTGCTCTCCAATGGAGGCGGCAGACTTAATCTATTGTTCATGTTGTGCAACTTTTGCAGACAACAGGAGTTGTTCTCACAGGGTCTCAGGTCTGGGGAGCTGCAGATCAATACGATAACACACAGTTTACACAAGGCTGAATAACAGCAGTGTGAATCGACAAGGCAGTGGGGCAAACTATTTCAGATGATCAGCAGCCACAAATCAACCTACCACGGCGGTCACAGGTGGATGGGAACACCTGACACTCTCCCAGGGGGGTTATAATGAGAGGTGGCGTGAATTAACGACTCCTTTTTCATCCAAAACACTCAAATCATTCAACGTCCCTTTTGGTTGTCATGTTTATTCTGAATCCTCCATTTACCAGTTGTTATAGAAGATGTTGTAAAAGGGCGAGATGGACCTTCAAAACCGCCCCTATGCCAACCTGAAGCCATAAAACTTCACTCCCAGCCCACCCTATTTTCATAAGCAGTCTTGAACAGGTGGCAGGGCCCTGACATGGCTCCATAAAAATCAGAGAGGAGCTCAGTCCCTACCCTCAGCTCTCACCTTTCCAGCCATCATTTACTTTCTTTATTACCATTAATGGTTCTGTATCCGGCTACAAATCTGGGGCACTCTCCTAAAGCTGTCAGGAAAGCCTGCGGCCCCGGGAAACATTGCAGTCACCTTGACATACACAAAACCCCTGTGCCCGCGGCCATCGGCGGCTTCATTAAGATTCTGCGGCGGAGAGGAGAGGAGGGGACGTAGAGGGAAAATGACTGGGAGGAAGAAAATGAGGGGGCAAACTGGATGGAGCAGCTCACTGGGGTATTTATGCTAGTAGTTACTATCTGCGCCCCATGAAAATATGAGAGCTTTCCAGCAGCTAATGAAATGATGATCTCTAGATGGCAGCCTCCTGCTCCCTATTAAGTTTCAGTTAATAGCTAGGAAAGCACATGATAAACGAGCAGAAAAAAATTGCCTTATTCCTGCCTTGTGTTGCGAGTGAAATCCATGAAATTTTAGAATTACGACAATGAAATGTAAACAAATGTTTTTTTCCACCCCTTCCCTGACATTGTTTACATTTTCTCGCTAACATTACTGCAGCTCTGCTACCACAAATACAATGAAGCAGCGAGGCCATCTAAAAACAATTGTGCTCCCAGCAAATAGGTTTGCCATCATTGGGCCATTTGCATGATTCGTCATGTTGCAATCTGTCATCTAATCTGAAATGGAGTCATTTTAATGCACTGACAAGGACGGCGGATAGAAAGCAAGACAAGAGGAGGTAGTGAAGTGTGAATGCACACACACACACACACACACACACACGCACACACACACAGCAATCAGCTGCATGCAGCAGAAACAATCTGCCTCAGCAAAACTTCCCATTTTGATTAAAAACAAATGATATGGGAGTCCTGCACTGCAGCCCCCGACATGTCACTCTATTTCTATGCAAATACAGCTTCATGGTTCGCTTTCAATAATTCCACTGAGTGGCAGGCGGGCCTGTGGCTACGACCGGAGAGGGAATCCTAGTAGAGCAGTCCGAGGCAGAGGGAGGCCTGGTCACCCGGTTGGAACAGCTCCAAAATCAGTCAACTTTTTAATGTATTTTGTTGTTGTTATAGATGTGCACACCAAACTTCCTTGATATTTGAAATCATGCATTTTTCAGCCGATCATAAAAGTTAAATATCCCCACTGTAGAGTATCAGCTGTGTGATAAAAGTTTTACTCGTGCCTTTCCAGATGTGTTTGTTCTTTCTCCAATACTAGCTAAAAAAAACAACCTGTGATTTATAGTGAAAATCTCATTCAAAAACATCAACTGTTACACTGTAGAAATAACGTTGATGGTGCTTATTCAGTGTACCAACAGAAGAAAACGGCACACAATCACACTACTGTAATTTTTCTTTCTATTAAAACAATTCTGTATTTGTGGTTTATTGATTTTTGCATTAACTTGCAGATTTTCTTACCTTGTTGAGCGCACCAGCTCCAGTAAGGATAATGTGAGAGTTGTCCACCTGAATGGTTCTCTGCCCCAGCCTCACCAGATAGGCCCCTATCCCTATGGCTCTGCATGTGACCTGCACAACAAGACAATCACGTTAAAGCTACCAATACATGTCAAGTGTCCTGATGCGAGGAGGAGGAAGCCACTTCAGTCTCACCAGGTTCATGGTGATGATCTCGTCGTAGGCCAGGGAGGACTCTCCAGCAATCATTCCGGACCCTTTCAGGTTCTCAACACCGAGCCCCTCATCTTTCCCAATGATGTCAGTGATCTTGTACCTGCATGACAACACATATATTTACTCGAAGCACCCTCCAAAAAGCTTTTTCCTTTCGTTTTCACCTCTGCTGTAATCTCAAGGGATTTCAAGCATGTGGTCATGCATACTTGTCTGATACTACAGCATGTTAGAGAGATTCATTTCCTTAAGTACAAAGTTGAGTGTCGATATGTTATGAAAAAAGGGTTTACCTGGATTCTCCCTCATCCTCCACATGTTCACAGTGCACAGAGTTCAGGGCTGAAACTTTCTTGTAATCCTGAGGTGTGAGGTAGAGATACTTGAAACCCTGCAGGGGGGGAAAACAGATGATTGCTTAGTTAAGATAAACAGGAGGTCAATCACATTTAAATACTTTAAAAAGCAAAGGGAAAATATATACATGAGACATCTTTAAGATAAACTTGATAAACTACTAATAAATACTAAACTACTAAGTAAAGAATATGTTACAGACAAATCCAACATTCTGTGATGTGTGCATCCTGACCTTATAGGGGTCAACAGGATCTTGCCAGGCCACGTGGAACATGTGTCGGATTTCCTCTGCCAGCCCGATGCGGGCGCCGCTGTTTGCTGCGATGTAGATTCGAGGGATGCTGCTCTCTCGCGCCATCTCTGACGCCCGCAGGAACAACACATCCTCCTGGGGCCCGAATGAGCCGATCTTGTGCGTGATGTCATTGGCTATGACGATGATCTCACGACCTAATGGATATTCTGGTGTACGCAGGGTCATCCGCCACGCCACCATGCCGATCTAGAGAGACGGAAAAGAAATGGAAAAGAAATACTGTAACAAATCTGTTTTAGTTAAAATAATGAAATGATGTAGCTGGGACTAAGATCAATAACTCATATATCGTTCTCCATGCCTTAATCAGACGGCAGCCTTTTATGATTATGGTTTAATGGAACTACTAGACATAGGTGTTATTTTTAATGCACTTTAAATGATGTATAAGGGTGTGCAATACAACAATCAAGGTTTAAACAAACATTTAAGAGCACATCCAAAGACACACAGAGACACCTACAGCATGTAAGGAAAATTGCACCTTTGAAAGAAAGGATGATGGGTTAAGACAAGCGGCCATGTCAAAGTGAATAAATTCAATTAAATCATGTCTGTATTTATGTTATGAAAACACACAAACTGACCTCGTTGCCCCCTGGCAGTCGGTTCATCTGCACCAGCTGACCTTGGGCGTCAAGCACCAGCTCTGTGAAGGTGAGCAGCTCAGAGGGAAGAGGACATTTGGGTAAGTGGGCAAAAGTCTGGCTGGAGTGCCACATCTTCTTCAGAGCCTGATAAAAAGACAAAGACAAGAGTCAGAAGTTACTCATCAGATCATTTGGTTTACCGTCATGTTTGTACATAATGGCGATAACATAGTTTTAACATCGTACCTGTCGGAACATCTCTGGAAAGTCGTAGACATATGTGGTGCCCAGAGATTGCGCCTGGAAGCGCTTGGACTGCAGCAGGTCCTTGGTGACGTAAGGTGTGTTGATGAGCATGCCGTGCAGTGGACCCTGTTTGTCCCCATACGCTTGAAACATGATCTGAACAAACACAGACACACAGAGAGTCACTCTTTATATACATACACCTACAGGTACATAAACTGACCCCTTTAAAACAGTTGTAAAATTGACTTTGAAATGCCCATGAGGATGAGGATGAGGATGATGATGATGATGCACAGCTACAGCATCAGGCAGAGACAGAGTTACCAGACGGACATTCTCTTGTGACATGTACAGGTATGTTTATGCAGCCACTTCCATGACAGATATTTGGTTGAATTAGACGTAACACATCATCTAACCAAAACCTTTCTTAACTTGAGTTCAATCTCATCAACGTTTGCAGGATATGCTGCAGATTGTGTTCACAATCTTTAAGTTAAATCTAAATTCAACACCTCTCACTGTCACGATAATGGAACTAATGAAGCAGGCACATAGCAAAATAAAAAAGGTTAAATAAAACAACACAAAAAAATGGGCATGCCATTTTTTCTAGATGTAGATTTGAAAAAATTGCATAAACGGATGATGTGATGTGATGATGGACGGATGAATGGATGGCTTGATGAAGTACAACTTACCTGATCAGCTGCGAGGAGAGAGAATATTACTAAAATAATTGTCCTAAGATCAAGACACCATACTGGATCTCTATTCCCATTCAGTAAATCTTAAAGCCTGATTTCTTATATTATTCTGCGTTAAATTAAATCTTTTTTCACTTTACAGGACAGGCTGGTAAATTGCATTCTGGGAGCTGAGGTTTCCAGAATGGAGGTAAAGCCCTTACACCTGCCTGGGGACACAAAGCGGATGAGATGGATGATGTATGAGTGCCCCACCTGTCGGTCTTTGGGCCCCACCTGTCCCGTTCGGGAGTCGGTGACCTCCTTGTACAGGCTGATGTCCAGGTAGTAGCCTGATTCGTTGGTGAGAAAGAGGCGGATGGGGATTTGCTTTCCCGTAGGAGTCAGGCGTATGTTAATTTTCAGTTCGGCCTGCAGGACACGCAGTTTCCAAAGACGGCTGCCGTAACGCATCACCATGGAGCGCACGGACTCCTCGATCTGAAGTTTGTAAAGAAAGATAGAGGAGAATAAGAAGCATACAATAAAGGGTCTGATTCTTCACAGAGATCTGTGTGTGAGCTAGTTTAACCAACCTTTGATGGGTCCATGATGACTGTGGGGACAAAATTGAGGAAGATGTGGTTGCAGTCAGTTCGTACAGTCGTGTTGTTGAAAGCCACCTCCAGCTCGTCCATGGCTTCCAGCAGCAGACGCTCTGCCTCATTGTGAAGGTATTCGAAAGAGGCCTCCTAGGAATGGAACAGCAGGGGAACGTAAGATAACTTTTGTCAACTCTAAACAGGAGACATAAAGAACTGTAACAAATGTTCAAAGGTTCTTTGTCTCTCCATTGTCTCACCTTTGTGACCAGATCAGAGTGGCGGATAATGGCTCGAACAAAGAAACGGTAGTCCGTCACTTCTGTGCCCTGCTCGACTCGGGCTGCACCCAGGTACAGATGCATCTTGTGGTTTGCACATGGGATGGCAGTTAGGGCAAAGTTTCGCATGCGGTTGAGCTCCAACTGGAAAGCTAGTGCCGGCTCCAAGTGACGGTAGATCCTGTCCTCCTCAAACTATTTAGAAACAAGAAAAGACACAATCACAAACACTACCAAAACACAACATTGATTAACTGATTTCATTGAAGTCATTTAAAGACATTTCTGAAGAATGTTTTTTTCTACAGAAGTCACACAAGCACAAAGTTGATGTAAAGTAGAAAGATGCCTGAGAGCCACAACGTTTATTAAGTCAATCATGGCCAGTCTCGATCTCATCAAGTTTTCTAATGGGTGTCATTTCTCTTAGATGGGAGACATAATTACAGAGTTCATTACTTTAATGACTTTGTGAGTGTTTTTTTAGTGAAACTAGTAAGAGAGAGGATGGGCCATCAAAGATTGGGATGAATTGAAATTCATGCAGTGCCGGGGGGGTGGGGGGTAACGTTGTTCAATTCAACCACAACATGTTTTGGAATGTTCTCCCAAGCAAACGACAGAAAATCCATCTTTCATTTGAAAACTTTTTACACAATTTGTAGTCTAAGTGTGTCCACCTAGCGTTTTTTTCGGCAGGAAAAGGCGCTAGCTGTGCAATCTAGAGCGCTTGGATTAAGCACCTGTGCGCTGAGAGAAAAAGTGCTGCACATGCTTGTTGTCTCTATGACAACAGTCTTAAAAAAAACGACAGCTGTATGACACACTGCTGCGTTGCTTTTTACTGAATATTTGAGATCGGTGTTTTCCCTTTACAACGTATGAGCATCAAACGGAGGATGCTTTACAGTCCCACCTACTTTGTCTGGATGCGGAGCACGGAGACAAAAAGACGGGGAATAAAAGGTGCTGGCGCTCAGAAAAAAAAAACGCTAGGTGGACATGGGACCTTATGCATGTACACCCATCAGATGTGTATCCCTTCATCTTTTCAATAGACCTGATCATTTCTTAATATTTAAAAAAATGGCAGAAAAACACACCTTGTCTCTGGCACGGAATGTGAAAAACTTCGGGAATTCTCTCTGTATGGAAAAAAAGGGAGAGAAAGGTAGGAAGGACAAAAATATATAGACAATGTCAACATAACAAGAAACATGCTTGTAAGAGTCGCAGTGTTAAGAATGCTAGTTAGACATCTACCTACTAGAGACTAGAAGCTATGCTGCAATTTTCTTTTGCTACACCATTGCTAAGTATGGAGTAATAAGCAGTGATCATGAGGAGCTCGATCTCCATGCATTGGTTTGTACGCTCATTTATTCCTGTAACGTGTCAGAGAATCACTGAGATCTCACTCAGACAGCATGCTCACAGGATGATAACAGGACGTATCAAAAGCACCACTCACTACGCTAATGAATAAAACATTATATAAAAATAAAAAAAAGACATTACATCTCTCTGAATAATGCCCCGTAGACCTGTTTGACGTTATCAGATGAATTGTACCGTTTGCCAAAACAATGTCACAAAATAACTGTGACACTGCACAGTCAGTGTAAACCTCCACCGCCATGATTTTAACCTGCCATTACACATCAGATTCACAATCAACACAGTGAACCTACAAACTAAATCTTCTGGCTGAGCATACAGAGCGTTCAAACTCCTCCATGTAACAAGGACCAGATAATGATGGTGACACCCATTAGCATGATTAGCTTTCATCAGAGACAGAGAGAGAAAATATCTAATCTTATCGTCTTGATGATTTCCAATTCTTAAAATCCAACCCCGTTTTAAATCTCTGCTATCATCAACCTCAACAAATGCTGGTGGGTGTTGTGTTGATCGTGGGTCAACCTCACCCACCATAAGTGTGTGTGCACTTACTATTTGGTGTTTCATAGTGACAAATCTATGCAATGACATTATGGTTCTGTGGCACCAATGAGTGCGTTTACATGGACTTGAGTATCCTGGTTTTGATTGGGGTTTTAAGTATCCCGTTTTTGTATTTGTGCATGTAAACGCCATATCCCAAATACGATCAAAACCGGGATAAGGCTCAAAACCGGGATACTCAAGTCCATGTAAACGCACTCACTAACTTCTCTAAGCTAAAGGGAGGAGAGCCACCAGGCTATCTTAAAGGCACACTCACTTAGAGACAAGGATTACGGTAAAATGACTTTAATTAATCACATTCAAAATCAACAGGAGCAGGGGGGAAAATGCCAACCAGTTCCGAGGCTCTTCTTCAGGGCGTTGGGAGTGTCCTACTACTCCATGAAGACTGACAACCAACGTACTTCACACTATGTGCAAACATGTGCTATATCCGTTTATTCTTGTTTTTATAATATCTCAATCATTTTTTGTTTTGCCTTTTTTAACCCTTTTATGCTGATGCATCTATTAATGCCGTTTTAATGTATTTGTACTCCGCAGCTCAGGAAGATTTTTAATGCACAATGACAATAAAGACTTTACATCTTGAATTTGAAACCTGAATCTTTGATGATCCCCTTTGTAGTAGGGTGTGTCTATACTGCTTTTAACTTAACACACGAGTATTGCTTGAATGAATCAACTCAAAGAGCCACCTGTGCTCAGCTTCTTTGTCTTCCTATACTTACATGAAACCTTTGGTCCACCTCACAGTTGACTTGCTTCCTGAAATCCTGTCATCATAAATGCAGCAGCAAAAGCAAAGCATGCAGAAAGAGATACAGAGACAAACAGGATAGTGAGCTAAATTAGATACACATTTTCACAACCATACCAATGTCAATCAATATTTACTGAGGAATACAGTGTTAGTAATTACATGTGGAAAGACGGAGGGATACTTTTTAATATCTTGTTACATGCTATATAGAAACTGTTGAGTTGGTGACATGCAGGTCAGCTGATTGTGGAGACAGGGAGTAGATGATGTAATAATTCGCAAGTAACTCTCACCTTCTGAGCAACCAGGAACGTCAGCCTACGGATACCGTGTTCAAACAGCAGAGATTTCTGGAATGTGACAAAATCAGAAATGTCAGGATAACATGTCTCATTTAAAACCCTTTAACTCTTCCTGATGAAATCTGAATTTAGTGTTTGCGGTGGAGCGTTCCTACCTTTGACTGAGTGAACTCTCTGAAGCTGGCGGCCAGGCAGTCGTCTTCGATGTCGCTGTCAGTCTTTATAGCCACATTCAGGATATGGATAGGCTCGTCCTGGACACTCTGGAATGCCAGTAGAAGAAGAAGAAGAAGATATACTTTATTTATCTTGCGAGGGGGGAAATTTAATTTTACACTCTGTTGTTGACCATGCTACACACACATAGGCTGAAATACACAAATAGATCCTACGGACATGCACTCATGGAGAGATGTCAGAGTGAGGGGGCTGCCCACAGCGAGTGCTCCTTGGCTGGTGGGGGGAGGGTTTGCTCAAAGGCACCTTGGCAGAGCTCAGGAAGTGAACTGGCACCTCTCCAGCTACCAGACCAACGTCCAGACTTGGTCCACACCGGGACTTGAGCCGGAGACCCTTCAGTTCCCAACCCAAGTCCCTGCAGACTGAGCTACTGCCGCCCCAAGTACACGTTTTATTCCAAAAGTATGAACACTCTCATTAACATTCAAAAAGTCTGTTCTCACCTTGTTGTCCTCTTCTCCGTACAGGACAGGATTCCCTCCCTCTGGGAACGTCGGACTTGGAGGAGGAGAGTCAGAAAAGCAGCTCAGCACATCAGTGATGTTCCTGTAGAGGACAAAAAAAAAAAAAAAATCTTACACGCCATTAATGACTTTTTTTTTTTTTATCGTCGACAACCAAATGACGATATTCAAGTGAGGAACTTTCTCTTTACTAAGACTGACCTGGTGAACTCCTGGAAGGAGCGGAACGCGACCATGGCTCCCATGCGTTGACAAGGCGGTGTAAAAGACGTGTCGAGCAGAACATCGCTGACGCTGGCTACGTGCAACATGCCATAGTGGTTTAAGTTGGACGAGAATGACATCCTAGAGTATCGACAAGGAAAGGTTAGAATGGGAATCTACCATAACAGTACAAAGACTGTGTGAAGCTGTCCCCCAATTACCGTTTGGAAACTCATAACGGATTAATTCTTCCAATTTTCTCAGAAGTTTGAAAAGCTGCTGTATCATCTTAAGACATGGAAACACTTAAAACACTTATAAGTTAAGTTATAAGTAAGGTTCCATTTATAGAGAGCAAGGAAAAACAAAATGACACCACTGCACAGTGAGAGGATTTATGGCAGACCACGTGTTAGACAAATCAACAAAACATCCCTTGGACAGCAACAAAGAGACATTAAAGCACCGGAAAGACCCCTTTAAAGTTCCCCTTCCATCTTGTTTGGTGTTAGTCTGATTGTGAGAAACTCTCCCAGATTTTTCACCCGAGAGTTTTTGTTGTTGTTGTTGTTGTGTCAAACCTGTCCACAGTATCCAAATCGGACGCATTTTTCTTCTCAGCGTTATCATCCTTAGGTTTACTATCTTGTGCTTTTACGTCCAGGGCTTTCGTTTCATGTAATCTATTTTCCGCAGCTTTTGCAATGTCCAGGATGGGAGCAGATATTTTCCTGGCAGGACAGTCACATGGTTTCAAGTTCAGGAGATTTGCACTATGATGTAAAACATTTTCCCCCCCAGCATTTGTTTTAAATGTTCTTACGCCGCTTTACATCCCACGATATGTCCAAATGAAAACAAAGCACTTACACACAAGTTAGGAATATATCACTCTCTCACAGACACAGACACAGACACAGACACAGACACAGACACAGACACAGACACAGACACAGACACAGACACAGACACACACACACACACACACACACACACACACACACACACACACACACACACACACACACACACACACACACACACACACACACACACACACACACACACACACACACACACACACACACACAGAGGCTGAATGCCAGGGGCCATGCTGTTGTCAGTAACTGAAGAAACATTGTGTTACTGCACCAGACTTGACCCTCAAGTGCTAAATCAGTTTCATTTTTGGAAAGTTAAAAGCACCAAACAATCTTTATCTTGGCTAAATAAACCGATAAATCAACATAGATGATTGCTTTAAACATGCAGCTGGCTATTCAGTACAGTTACAGGTAGTCTATGCAATGAAAGGAGTGTTTACATTACCTGTTTAGAGTGGGGATGTTCCCTCTGCAATCAAACGACATTGATTACTTAGTGGTTAGTGGCAGGCATCAGGAGAGGAAGGCAGTCATTGGTTAGCAATGTGTGTTGCTCCTTTAAGGAGATTTTTCTTATTTTGCAATGATCAATATCGAATGAATGCAAATCACTGTGGAAATGGAGGATCACGTAAAGTGTCACTTTGGCTGTCAAACACACATTGCCCTTTCTGACTGCTCCCTTTTCAACATGCATCATGAGATACAAAGGCCTGAGTTTGACTCTGGACAGAGGATCAGTTCAAACTCTCATGCTGTCTTTAGTTCACACTAGGGCCTGACCAATATGGGATTATTGGGGCCGATACTGATATCGATATTAGAGAGAAATAAAATTCCCATACATTACCCGATATCTTTCTTAGCTCTATCTTTTGATCCTTAAGAGAGTGTTTGAAATCGATATAAAAACACATTTCTTACGTTGATTCCTCAACTGCAGTTATTTACAATTAAACCTAAAGCCTTTATTGGCCAGAATAACAACAGTACATTGAAATGCTAATTTTTACTTAGAAGTGAGCAATTATAAATCAAAAACTATGTAAAATATAAATAGATTGAAGAAACCTAGTAATATTGGAACATATCAGAGACAAAATTAGCCAATACCAATAGTCATGCGATATGCTAATATCGGCCTGCTGATTAATCGGTCAGGCTCTAGTTCACGCATGGTGTGTAATCAGACACATCATATCACAAGCATGCGATCGATTGTGTACATGCATAAACTAAACAAGCAGAACACAATCAAAACAAACGAGCATCGCAAAGCATCAACAAACAAATAAGTCTCACATATACGCTCACACTAGGACAAAACAGAAAACAATCATACAGGGAGGTTGCAGAACACAAGTTCACCAGAAAAGTCGTATTACTTTGTCTGTTACAAGCGTATTGAAATGCTGTGCATGTACAACGCAAATCCCAAGTTTGTCTTTGGTCTCCAAAAACGTGATGCACAGCATGTGAGTGCTGCAGCCTTTTTTTTGGGAATCTCAATACCTGTTGGGGTGTGAGGTGGGGAGCATGAACTGGAACTCCACCACACACGTGTTGTCTTTCAGCTGACGGTGCTGAACGCTGTTGAGCTCATATGCGATGTATGCTCTGCGCACGTACACCTGGAGTCATAGGAGAAATAGAAAAAGAGAAGTTTGATATGGGAATCTGCTGCATTTTTTTTACACTCAGTAAATCATGTTGTATCAATTTGTGGAATGTGTACTGAGTATTCTTCTCACCTCAAGGGCAGCCATCCTGACTACCTGGTTACTGTGGTAGAAGAAGTTGGGCAGAACATCAAAGATGGATGTTTCTGAGAGGATCAGTTTCTAGGAAAAAGACGGGACGGTTACTCATCTTCAAGACTTCTTTTGGTTTAAATAAAGCCTTGGCTGAATTCTTTACCTGCAGGTTCTCGATGCAGAACTGGTGTCCATACATATCGATGGCAGAGAGGAAGATGGATTCCACCTGGTTGTGTCGTAGCTCATAAGAGGGGAGGTGGGAAGCTATCAACACCTGTGTAAAAGGGGGGTGAACAAAGTCCTTTAATATCAACATGTATTTGTTCCGTTTTTTATTTAAGTTGAAGAGTGCTTTTCTTTTCAGTTTATGACAGTGCTCATGCCTTTGATCTGCAATTATTCAAGACGAGTTGATAGTGACATCCAGAAAGGCAGATCAGAAAAAAACTTTTTACCTTTATGGAAGAGGAATTTGCACAGAAAAAGTCAATTAAAAGAGCTCTACATGCCCTGACAAGGGTAAGCATGGTATTCATTGATAGTGAAATTAAGCGTGTGGATGCGCTGTACGTTAAATATAGAACCTTCAGTTCTGAGTCTTAGACTGACCTGTCGGGCCCGCAGAGCCACCTTAGCATTAGTCGTCTTGCTGAGCTGTGTTAGTTCAGTCAAGATGGCCATCAGCTCGTCTGTCAGTGTGGGGTCACGGCCACACAGCTGGTCCTGGAAACAGGCGATAATAAGGTTATACAACATGCAACATCACAAGCCAGGCATCCTTTACTGAGGCTCAACACAAACAAACAGTAATCTTAACAGCATAGAGGCATTACATAGAGCGCTATAAAACATTGTGATCAACAATAATAAGTCATTTTATTTCTTGCCGGATAAGAACAACATTAATTTCCTCACAAAGTTTCACATAACAACTAAATAGGATTTAGCCCTGTGGAGAAATACGAAAATGTTCATGATTTAGGACTTCAGATCTTCAGAATGCTTGAAACAGAAGACTGAAAGCCATGATTTAATATTTGAAAGAAAAAGGAAAACGGCCCTACAACATCTAGACCAGAGACTTACAATCAGCATAGTGACCACCAGGTTCTTCTTGGTGACTTGAGCATGGGAGAAGATGTAGTTGAGCACATTGGCCATGTCGCCTTTGTTTTCCTCTCGCAGTGCAAACACACACTTGTCATAGTGTCCTGTTGACAAAATAATGAAGAAGAAGAAGTTTGGATAAGCACCGAAGAAGGAAACTGTATCCACTGATGCTGAGGCGTTTCACTGGGAAAGACACCCACCAAGTGGACAGAATCGGTACTGCATTGCTTCTGAGCACTTAAAGGACAGGAAAGCTAAAACCACACGTGACCTATTATGAAGTGTGTTCTCTCACCATTCTGAAACTGGATCTCTACTTTCAGGTACTGTCTGAGCAAGTCCATCACCACTGCCTTCATGTGACCTCGGATGCCACTGCGATACCTGATAGAGACAAAAACAGTCTGCTCTGACACAAAAAAAACTACAATGCAGTATGGTAATGCTCATGCATGAGAGCATGAAGAAGTTTAATCTATATGTAAAAGAAAGGCAACGAGGAGATGAAGTAAATTTAAATTGAATTCAGCTTGGTGCTACAAATGACTCATGTCATGCTGCAAACAGCAGCATACAGTAAGCCTCCATTTTTGAGCTGTTGTACTCACTTCTGCACCAGCTGGACGATGCTTTGTGTGTTCATAAAGAAGACTTCTCTCTCTGACTTCTTGTTAAGAGTGGCTGCATGGCTGTCCAGGATGTTTGCAATCTGGAGACAAGGGAGAAAACATTATAAGCATATAATCCTAACCACATCTGTGACTTACAAACATTGAATCCCAGTGGCACCAGTGACCTCTATTCAGAAGTCCTGACTGGTTGTTACATTTGTAATTTTCAGCTAAATACATAAATCAGATGCGTTTGGAAGCACCCTTCCACTACTAGTCACATTATTGTACTTCGCTTTTCTTAAACTGTGGATTAAATCTAAAAAAGTGAAATGGTTGCGTTTGTGTTTATTAATCCAGAATCAATTCAAAAGAATAGACAGTGCTTGCATTCCGCTAACCGTCCTACCAGGAGGATTTGTGGTCACTCAGATATTTATGTGTTCACCATACTACCAATTCACATGACATGATTTTAATCTTCAGTCTTCTTGAAGATGTTCTAATTTTGCTTTGAGTTGTACTCTGAACCATAGACTGTCAATATTAATGGACGAAGCCTGAGTGACGTCAGCCATCTGTTACGGCAGGGGGGCTCCGGAGGCTCATCGGCAGCAGCCGTCATGCTCTAAATGCTGTCTCAGCCTAACTTTCAGTCAACCTAACGACAGGCTTAGAGCCGAAGCTAAGCCTCTTGACGAACTGTTACATTGCGACCACCTGTCAATCATGTTAGCTACGCCCCTAACTATGGATAACACGTATTGTTTTCAAAATCAAAACGGAGCAGTCTCAAAAAATTCACACCCCGTACAGTGTGTCCAAGTGATGACAATAACTAGTCAGACCCATTTTAGTAACAGGCTATAAACATGCTTATTCATGCTGTAAAAATGTTTTTTTTTTGCCAGTCATGTGTATGTGACCGGTGTTCCTGGAGCCAGACTCAAGCGGACACTCAACAAACTGCAGGATTTTGCACTTCTGCATTGGCTTCATTTTTCAAGACCGGAGGTTGCCGCTTGCTCTGAACCAGGGTAACCATGGACCCTTATGATTCTAATAGCTGTCAAATAACAGCTAGAGATGCTGAAAATGAGTTTGACTGTTAACCACAAAGTATGTTAACAAGGCTTTCTGTTGGTGTAGTAAGCATAGTGTGTGTGTGTGTGTGTGTGTGTGTGTGTTACCTGCTGGCTGGGAAACTGGCAGAGCACGGAGGTAATGTTGCTGGCATACTGAGCCATCTCTTTCTTGATGGCCTTCTCCACAGCAGGAGGGATGCGCCCGGACACGCTCGTCATGATGTCTTGAAGCTCCAGCAGAGGCAAAGAGGGGTCACGCATGGTCTTCATCAACCTCTCCACCCACTCTTTCAACTACAACAGACACAACAATGTGTTTTTTTAAAGGAACTGAAGGGTTGAGAAATGAGCTGATGTTTAGAGTGTAGCAGCCCGGTGTGTATGAACTCTTACCTTAGCACCGAAGAAAGGCTCAGGGAGACAGTAACCATTCATAATGTGAATGAGATGGCCCAGTGTGTTGTGGAAGACTCTGTGGAGCTTCTCCCCTCTGAGAGCTACTGCCTGAATAGTAGGCAGGGCCCCGGTGTGCAGCTCTGCCTACAAGACAAAAAAACCCTCAAACATTATCACTGAAAATGTCAAAAAACATGATGTGCATGTGCGGTTATCTTAGATACCAGGTTTTTCAATGATGTGGTCCAGGAGTGCTCTCTAGGTTTAAACACACCTGAAGTTAATCCGAATAATGTTGTCAAAGAAAGTGCAAAATAAGCAGTTTTCTGCTGAGGTAACAAAGCTGTAAGGCGTGAGCTCCATCTGCATCAGAAATAATTCCTCCCAACTATCTGACATTAGACTGTTTCCCTTTAGATAATGAAGTCATTATCATGTTATCTTTGTAGGCAGTCTGATTTTAACTGCCTCATTGATGTGTTGACTTCACAAAGCGACTCGTCATAAACCAATTGCACGAACCAAAATAACTGATCAGGCTCACATGTTCAGTCGTATGGCTGGACGATCAAATTCTCCCTTGAATTTACAACTTTGGCTTTCAAAAGTTATGATGACAAGAGTTTTTAAAAACAAGTTTGTGCTCTCATCCTGTGTTTTAAACACAGCGCACCCTTTCCTTTACAAATATTGCTGCTTTATTAACTGGATTCAGGCGGCAAAGTGCCGACACCAGAAGGGCAATAAAAATGATCAGCTTCTCCTTCTGTGAGCGAGCTACATAAACGTCCGATTGTAAATTGTGATGAGGATGACGGCTAGAAGTTACATTTTAACTTTGGACTGCTTTCCCATCAGCAGTTAACATTGATTTTATTCTTTGGGGGCCTCTCCTGGTTTTAAGGTTTTGTCAACCCAAATGGTATCCCTTTGGCGTTTACTTTCAGCCTTTGAAAAGAAAAAAAAAAACCCACAGCACATTACTCTTGCTAGGCATCACCAATTTATTAGAAAAAATCCCAACGTTTCAGTCCCTCTGACCCCGAGATAGTTTGATGTCTTATATGCACCCACTTCATGAGATAGTGGGATGTGCCAACCCCTCCTTTAAAAACATTGTTTACTGTCAGCCTGAAACTATGTTCATGCTGAAATTGTGTTAAAGGACGACATTTCAATATGACCAAATTAGGATTATTTGATCTTTGGTTGAGTCGCCCTAGTAAGTTCAGTGCCTCTGAATATGTTCACTTTGTAATTTAAAAGCCTGTAACTTTTGACAATAGAAAGAGCTGTATTAAATGTACCTGTTGCACTCTGCTCGGGTCATCCAGCTGCAGCTTGGCAATGACACAGCCTGGCTCCAGTGCTGCTCCAGCCCTCTTCACATAGTGAATACAACCAGACTCTGCAGCTGTGAGGGTCATTACCATCTTCATTACCTGAAACGTACAAGTAAAGAGATTGCATATTTCCAAAATCAAAGGAAAATGCAAGGATTTTAACTACAGGTCATTCACATTTTCTTGAACACACTGTACCTCTATTTCAGCATAGCACTGGCCAGAGAACACATGGCCGCCATCCTCAACTGTGTACTGGATAAGCTTTCCTGCTGAAGGGGATCGCAGCAGCGAAGGATCATTCTCCCTCTCAAAAACACAAGTCTTGTTCCCGATTGTGATGCGATACCTGAAAAAGACAAAACTTGTCTTTACAGGAACGGAAATCAGAAGTCACAAGTACATCAAGTAACTCCTAAGAAGCTGTAAACTGATTGAAGGTATCTCAAGATAATTTGCTAAATGAAGACATGTCATTTCACAATACAGTATTCAAAAAGCTTTGTGTCCTCATACCTGTCCACCTCTTCCTTCATGTACGTGGTGTAGCTGCTTCCATCATAAGACAGCAGAAGACCTCCATCACTGAGACGATGGACGTCCACCTCGGCGGAGGAGTTGTTCATGATGACCACGTAGGAGTTGGGAGACTGTCGGGTCACTTTCAGGACGTACTTTGTGCCTTCGTAGATCAGCTCCACTTCCACAGTGTTGAGGAGTGTATGTGCAGGCAGCACCTGGCCCCTGGTCAGAGAGAAAAAGAGAGCATCTCTATTTCTATCCAAACACTGCACACGTTTGGTTTCTCCGGTGACCTGCTACATTCTTACCTTTCAAGAGAATGCAGGAAGTTGGAGACACTGTTCCTCAGATTGACGTCTGCCACATGAAGAGCCCCGCTAACAATTCCCAGCATGGTGTCGGGACGCTCCGCCTTCACAAAAACAGATATCTTACATCTTCGGGAAAATCACTATGCCAGGCATGAACCATAAGATCTGACAATTAGCTCTTATATTTTTCTCAAAGAGCATCAAGTGACCACAGCTGGAATACATCTGTATACCTGCATCTTCTCTGAGATGAGCCGGTCCAGCCAGCCTGTGTCAATGGTGTTGTGCTGAAAGCTTTCAGTCTCCAGCAGCTTAATGAGGTATTCCACTGTCGTCCTAAAGTCTCCTCTGATAGACAACTCCTTCAGAGCCACCACCATGTTACTAAGAAAAGATTAAGACATACATATGTATGCGTAAACCTCTGTTAAAGAAATTGAGAAAGCTTTATGAAACAACAGGGGTTTAGAATCGTCGTATGTACTCACGAGATGGCTTCTTCCCGATTCTCTCCCCAAGAGAAACAGTGTCCAAACTGGGAGTCAGCAAACTCATGCAGCCCTCCAGCAGCTGCAACACTGAAGTAGCCCCACACGTTCTTATTGCTGCGGAAATTCAACTCTTGCACAGTTCCAGAGCTCGGCTTGAAACCCTGCAATAACACAACATATTATGAGTTCTAGTGAACTAAACCAAAGCTAAGAACAGACGATTTTGACCTTTGGAGAAGTCAAAACAGAGGTCTTTATTTGTGGCACAACAGGATTACAAAGTGAAAAGAGTAATAAGAACAACCACAACAGAAATCAGAGACTCTGGGTAACCTTTAGCTGTACATATTTTGTGCGGTAGCCAGAAGGGAGTGAGGCCCCACCTCGTCAGGATTTTCACTGGTGATACGTGCTGCGATGACATGGCCCCGGGGGGATGGTGCTGTCGACAGACCCTCAAAGTCAATGGGAGAGTCTCCCCAGGGCTGGACCCCATAAAGCATCCTGATGTCTTTGATCCTTTGAAGAGGAATACCCATGGCAATCTGAAAGAATTAGGATTATACAACTTTATCTGCACATTGCATCACACATGTGACAGTGTTCATTTCAGCAGCTATTTTAGATTTAGCCTTTAGACTAAAACGCTCATAACTTTTAGTCACATTGCAGTTATTTATTTTTTAAGTCTAGTTTTAGTCGAGGGCAACTCATAACCACAGACCCTGAATTTGGACTCTGAATTTTAAAAACCACAATAAGACAATGACAAAGTCAACTTACAATCGCCTGAAGAATTTATTAAGAATTAGAGGATTTATGACTCATCAGGACCTGGAAAAAGTTGTCGATGCTTTTTTATCTACAGCCGACTTGATTACTGTAACAGTGTCTTTAGAGGTCTGCCTAAAACATCAGTCAGCAGCTGCAGCTGAATCAGAATGCTGCTGCTAGAGTCCTCACTAAGATCAAGGAAGTGGATCACATCATTCCAGTTCTGAGGTCTTTACATTGGCTCTCTGTCTGTCAAAGAATACATTTTAAAATACTGCTGCTGGTTTATAAAGCGCTGAAAGGGGTTAGGGCCAAATTACATCAGTGACCTTCTGATTAGCTATAAACCATCACAGTCCACATCACTCAGGTCGTCTAGGACAGGTCAGCTCTCTGTCGTCAGAGTGAGATACAAACATTGATAAGCAGCGTTCAGTTTCTATGCTCCACATATTTAAAACTAACTTCCAGGGAACTGCAGGTCTTCTGAAACTCTCTTAAATCGAGGTTGAAGACTCACGTGTTCACATCTGCCTTTTACTAAATGATTAAATTTTTTTTTTTTATCTATATAACTCCGCACTGTAACTTTGACTCTTGTTTTTGTACAATTTTTTTTATATTTAAGCTTCTGTTTGAGCAGTTTTTATCTTTCCTCTTTTTGATGTTTAAGGTTTTGTTTGAATGATTTTTTAAATGTCCTCTTATCATATTTTTCAATAAAGAAATTGACACCGATATGTGGACTCGCTGTATTTGCTCCAAATGATTGCATGCCTATCTGATATTTGTTATGTTTTCAGTTTTATACACAACATCGTGTGGAGAGATAGTGAGTCCTGCTGTTACCCCTCATCCTCTCTGCTGGACAGTGTGTGTCACTCACACTGTAACCCCCAATCAGCTTGACTACAAAGCTTTCCCAGCCGCGCTGCCCTTCAGCTAGACTGCCACTGACCTATTTACACACAATCCCGAGTGCTGCAGAGTGCACCGCGTGACCAATACTACAATGTTTCTGCATATTGCCTCCCTCTTTTGCAGGCGGTTGCCATGGTGACAGGGGGCCCCCGTCTAGTGTTAAGCAATGAAGCGTGCTAACTTTGTCTCCAGCAGGACAGTAGTGGACGGTGATGCACTGTGTGTGATGTAACCACAGTGTGCTCTGCAGGAGTGTGTGTGTGTGTGTGTGTGTGTGGGTGAGACTGACCTGCAGTTGGGCTGCAGGCAAGTTGACATCAGCGACCATCTCAGTGCAGGGGTGTTCCACCTGCAGACGAGGGTTGAGCTCCAAGAAGTAGAAGCTGCCATCTTGACTGTAGAGGTACTCCACTGTGCCCGCACTGACGTACCCGACCATCTTAGCCAGCTTCACTGCACACTAAGAAGAGAACACAACACTGTTCATATCCAGGTTCAATCATCTTCAAGGGGCCATCAATCTGAACTGATTTAATTTGTCTTAGGCTATATTTTGTTCCTGATATTGAGCTGATAAATGGAGACCTGACGTATATATGTCTTAGCCAATATTTTCTGTCAATATGGAGCCTAACACATATATCTGTATTTGTGCATCCTGTATGCTACATTATGAAAACTTCTTTTACAGAAGACTCAATAAGGAAGAGGAATGCTCCAGGTTATTTAGATACAGTAGTTTGTCCAGTAGAGCACACTCCTACTACATATTAACAATGCTCTTAGCACTAGAAGCAGTGAATGAAATTAAGGAACACTGCAGCGGCAATATCATAATGTAGAGCCCGACCGATTTATCAGCCAGCCGATAATATCGGCCAATATTCACATATCCAGTGACCATTGGTGTCAGCTACTTTTTAATGCAGATATGCGCCGATATTACTAGATTTATTCACCAGTCAAATAGCATTTCATTTGAGTTTCATTGGATTACACTAGCAGTTCTATGTCTGGCTGTCACGAGCCGAGAGTGCTAAATGGATTACAACAAGCATCATCACTCTCCAGAGTGTCGAGCAGTGAAGCACATACATGCGCAGTTACTGTACTTTCCAGTTGAGTGACCATCTTGTCTTTGTTATATATCTTTTACACAAGTGTTTGATAACTGCATTTGAGGGATCAAAGCAATAAGCATGTATATTTATGTCTTTCTATCTCTATAAATCGAAAATGGATCTAAGAAAGATATCAGCCGATATATCGTATCAAATTTGTTTTCTTCCCAATATCAATATCGGCCCCAAAAAATCAGATATCGGTCAGGCCCTATCATAATGTTATAAATAAGTTATTGATAAAAGAAAACAGCCTTCTGATGACATTTCTATAGTATTATTGGAGGAAATCATCATGGAGAATGTCTTTTTTCATTCCAGCTCAAAAATGATGTAAATCTGCCATCAACACCTGACATTTTCACCCCAAAAATCTTTTTTTTTTGTCGCCCTAAATAATCCTATATAAGCCAGGCTCAAGTGCAAACATTGCTGTACCCTTTCCATATCCTCAAAAACATCAGAGGTGGCAATGGTAGCAGGAGCCTCCTCTATGATTTTCTGGTGCCGTCGCTGTACAGAACAATCTCTGCCAAACAGGGAGATAGCATTTCCATACTGGTCGGCCAAGATTTGGACCTCCAGATGGCGCGCATGCTTGGCTAGCTGCATGACGAAAATAGGTGATCCTGGAACTTCTGCCTGGACCTGGAAAACCAAAGAGAAAGAAAAGCCTTGCAGTCTTAAAATGCACAAAAATATGTTTGTTTTATTTTCACATCTACTGGTACATTTGAACTCTATTCTAGAGAGTCTTAAGTCCTTCATGGTGACTCAAAGAACAGATTTAGTTTCCACCGACCTGTCTGAAGAGGTTTGGGAAATCATCAGCAGAGTTCACTTTACGGATTCCCTTTCCTCCCCCTCCCTCTGAGGCCTTCACCATCACAGGGTAGCCCACTTTCTCTGCCGCCTGGTAATTGAAACATACAACTTAAGCATACATGTATCGTACGTGAAAGAACATGCAACAGTCGTTTTGCATTGTGAGCTGTCAGTTAAATCACATTCTTACCTTTAGGCCATCCTCTACATCTTGGATGCAGCCAAGCTCGTACACGTCTGAAGGAACGTTAATGTCCCTCTTCTTCTGGTTGCTCTCTGTCCATTCTACTGTCAGGCCTGGACAAGGTAAGCAAGTAACAATTTAAGCATACATCTTAGGGAAACTGTGGGATGAAAGTTGTTTTAAAAAAAAGTTTTTGTGTCGTAAAAAAAAGAAAAAAGGATCAGAAACAGACAAAAAAGACAAAAAGAAAAGAAAATCTTTGGGCCCAACACTAATTATACCCCACCTTGACCGCTCCAAGGCAGAGTTGGAATTCCAGCTGTCTGAGCAACGATAGACGAGGCGATCTTGTCGCCTAGAGCCCACATAGCCTGACTCGGGGGACCTGAGGAAGGAGAAGAAAAGGAGTAATTTCAGTTGAGTAAACTGACAATTAGAAGTAAGTGATAGGCTCAACAAATCGTAAAAAAAAGCTTATCTTACCCATGAAAGCAATGCCATTCTTATGGAGCAGCTCTGGGAGTTTAGGGTTCTCAGAGGCATGACCCCATCCGGCCCACACAGCCTGCAGGAAACAAGATGAACTCAATCAGTGATACTATTAAATACTTTGAGGAATACCTAATATACAGACATAGATCCGGTGTGTTGTTGTACCTGAACAGGTATGCGTTTAGCAATGTCCAGTATAAGCTCCACATTAGCATAGTTGTTATTATTCGTCCCTCCCGGCACAGGGACGTAATGATCTGCCATTTTGATGTACTCTGCAAGAAACAGAAACACACAATGAGGACTTATGCTGCATTCTTGTGCTCCTCGGATGGTCCCAGTTTCCGAGTTGGGAAGTCGTTCTTCCGACATGAGTGTGTTCACGTGATTTCAGTACAGAAAGTCGGAATATTGTAACAACTACGAAAAAACAGCAAGGGTGCTAGGAAGAAGAAGTGTGGAATGTCACTGTTACAAGTTATGTTTGATCAAAAAGTTGATGTGCAATACGTGAATCAATAAAAAGTTAAACAAATTCCCGAGTTCCCGAGTTGTTATTCCGACATGAGCAGGCGTTCATGTGCATTTTCCAACTTGGAAACTGGTTTTTTTCGATGTGTCCGACACCACATGAATGCATCATTAAGCCAAGTCTGGAATTGTCCATGTTGAGATACATATTATACTCAAAAACTCACCTGCGTTGGCTTTCAGGTCCTCTGGCGTCACCATCACAACAAAACGGATCGCTCGTTCATTGCGAAACATCTCATAGGCCCAACGGCGGATGGAGCGCATGCATTTGACCGCTGCAATGCCATTATTGGCAATAAGCACCTGGAGAAGCACAACAGTTGAGCTATGAATAATAATGGCTGGTCACAGATGATGCCATTTCTATATGCATAATGCCTTTATATTCTATGAGACTCCCATGTCACGGCTGTATGATGCAAACACAGCGACCACGCCAGTTATCTTATTGTAGAAGTTGTACACATTACTTGGATTCATTTTACAAAGTCATATGATTTATTTTGCCACTCTCAGCATCCTTTTAGAAAGAGCAAAAAAAAACAGATGTTGTCACCTTTTCAATGACTTTGTTGCCACCAAAGCGGGTGACAAATTCAGCAGGAGAGGCCACAGTGAAGTCCCTTTGGAGGTCAATGCGACGGCGATCTCTGCCTTGCTTTACCAGATGCAGCCCCGACATGCTTGGCCTGTTGTAAGACATACAAAGAATGCATTTCATGGCATTTTGTAACATCTCCAGGTTCAGAGAGAATGGAGTTTCAGGCAGCTAAATGAGCTCTTATTTAAAAAAAATAATGTGTTGGAATCAAACTGCTAGAGGAAGATTATCCCATGCTTCTGACAAAGGCTTTGAAGACGGTTTATGTTAACAGCCCAGAAGATATAAAAAAAAAAAAACCTTGTTATCACCTCTTGTGGATAAAAGGGTTGACTACTGTCTCTTATCATACACTTGTAACTGATTTACTGCCACCTTACAGGTGTCAAAGAAAGCCTGAGACTACAACATAGTTAAGATAGGAATGATGGTACTTATTTGCATGTTAGAAAAGCAGAAGTAGGGGGGTCGTCTGTGAGATCTTCAAGAAGAAAACTACCTCTTTAAAGTGTTACCTCTGACATCTGAAGACAACATGAATGAAATGTCACGACTGGACACTTCACATTCTTAAAACATGTTAACATGCTCGGGCACGTTTCTCCACCAGCCCTCAGCAGTTACTGGTGTATTCAAATCACGCTCCTGCCTAAAGGGGGACCCGACCTGGGGAATGGTTAATACAGGGGGGGAGGGATTTGAGTCTCAGCTGGAAGGTGTGGTAGAACCTTGGCTTGTTTGGCTGGCTGGTATCTGTGAGCTGATACTGCATTATTGCATCACTGGCGGGGTTACTGGCATGAGGGAAATTAGTCCCTAGTGAATGGAGACTGTAATTTCAATCCAGATGTGAAGCAAGAGTCGGATCTGTCCTATGAGAGAGACGATAAGGGGGGTGGAGGAGGCAGACACCCCCCCCCCCCCACCATCAAGTATGTTCAGTTTAAAAAAAGCTATCCAAGCTTTTCTCATCCGGCCCTCAACCTTAACTTCAACCTCAACCCAAACCCCCTCTCTCTCTGCCAATTTATTTGTCCTTGTGAAACTGATGGTGTAAAACCAGACTGGAAAAAGCAATCATTGACAAAGAGCTTATTCTGAAATCGTATGATGATTATGTGAATGTAAAACTAAAAGCGGCCAAACAAATTAGACTCTCCTCACTGGCACGAGAAGGCAGTCGGCAGGTTAGGAAAGAACACCAACACAATCCACAGGATAGCAGGAATTTAAAAAAAAGTACAACAAAATCAGAGGAAAAAAAGTTTTACCCACTTCAGTTAACAGGATTGGGGAAAATGTGTTACCTACATCAGATCTTACTTGAATCTCAAACCCAAAGTTTCAGGGCATGCAGAAGCGACTGCTTCAAGCTTTATGCAAAAGTCTGTCATCACTGAATAGCTCCTTATGACTTTTTTTTTAACATGCACATATATTTCCACCTTTCCAAAACCAACATTTTGAAGTCTAGGCCTAATTTCCAGGACTCCCTCACAGACTCTGCACACAGAGAAACAAAGAAACCTTTAGCAGCGTGCACTGCAGCTACTGAAACCACATTTTTTCACATGTGCTGCAAAAGGGGTCTACCCAGCAAAGAAGGAGGAGGAGACATTATGAGTGTACAGAGTGTACTCCTTTTGGACTGCTGGCCTGTATTTTCATGAAGATCATAGAATTTGCAGGTTTCTATTTTATATTCACATCTGTATGCTTTACAGCCACTACAGTAAGAAACAGTGCAGTTGAAGGATGCATTGTTTTTGGTTATGAGTTACCAATGCAAAAATACTTAAATTACATCAGAGACTTCTTATTTTTAGCCCGAAAGAATTTGTTATATTTTCCCAAAATAGGAAAAAAAATGTAAGAAGCATCTAAAAACTTGTTACAACCTCTCTTTAAAAGTTGGCCTGCATGCTTGACAAAAGAGAAGCTTTACATTGAGAGTCCAGAAATGATGCAGAAAGTTTAGGTCTGAATTCTAACCTTAGATTTTGTATGGGCCCATCAATGGGTTCGAATCCCAACTCGCAGGTGCTGTCTGAGCTCCCCGAGGAAGGAGACAAGGACCGGGGCTCCTTTTCCTCCAGCTGCAGGTCAGGCTTGACTGGGATTTCATCCTCCGAGTTCTCCTCCGATACTGATCCCACAATAAAGTGAGAGTGCAACGCTGCAACAGCTGGGTTCTTCTTGGCAGCACCGTCCTTCTGTGCCATGACTGGACGACACGAGCAGGCTGCAAAAACTGCAGAGGGACACAACAGAGGCAGCAATAGTTATAGAGGAGATACAGAGTCCCAACAACAGGTTAAAGTCAGTGTGACACAACACCTGTGTTTCATGCTGTTTGTCTTATTGCAAAAGTGGGTTACATAAACATATGCATCTTGATAAAGCATTGCAATATATTAAACCACTTGAACCCACACAGCGAGCATCAGTACATAGGTTATTGTACTGACCAAAATGGCTATATTTAGGAATCCAAGATCAGAAAAAAATACTAAGTACTGTTGACAGTAACTACACATCCACAAGTATCAGAAGCATTGTCTTAGCCAGGAGTAACTGAATCCTCTATATATGTAAAAGAGTTCATTAAAACCTATATTAAGTACATTACCTAATGCAGAACTGGACTTCTCATTCACTTGCTAGATTACCACAGAAGTCCTGAACAACGTTAACATTATATTTAAAACACAGAAATAAAATGAAACTGCCACAGTTCTGACTGACATGCGTCTCCTTCTTTACGTTGCTACAGTTAAATGTTTTGTCTGCATGCCTGTTCAGGTAGAAAGAGATTACTCCCAGGTGAGGCACACCTTACCTATCGCTAGCTGCCTGCGAGACCAGAAAAACAAGACGAGCACTAAAGCCAGACACACTGAAAACGTGAGCAAGGGTAGCATCACAAAACAATACCGAGGTCAGCTCGTGGACAACCGAAACTTCTAGATGAAACCATGTATTTCCTGCTAATTTAAATTGACTATGTTAGCTTAAACAACACTACCGGTAAAGTCATAGCTAGCTTTCTAACTCAACATCAGCCTCAGGTAAGCTCAAGCTAACAGCACAGTTAGCTAGCTTACTGGCAATTGCTAATACACTTATAATGCCACAGTGATGGCACTAATACACTAACACCGTACAGCTGACTGCACACCAGGTGTTACTGTCCTGCAGCATGGTCGGAACCGGTGCAGCGTAATCTAAGATAAACATCAACTCACCGGTGGATACGAACCGAAGCGTAATCCTGACAAAGTTGACTCCCAGAGATCGATAAACTAGTTGTGTATTTTAGACATCTCTCCCTCCGGTGATGAAGATGAAAAAATCACATCATGATGAGGTCACTAGGCTCAGACAGACGCTTAAACAGCAGAGAGTGGGGTGATGTGATGATGCGCACACAGGTTACTATTGGACGATGACCTCTGACCGTAACTTCCGCTATAGAAATAGATAAAGTAGAAAAGACTGCACAGTCAAGCTGGTTCACCTATCTATGCTTCAAAAAATGGTATGAATTAAATGAAATTTAAGTATACATTAAGTTATATAATGTGTATATACGTACAATAATAATTTTGAAATTGCAAGAATATAATATAAATACCTACAATAAGAAGTATAATGATTGTGTAGATGGATGTCTTCATGTTTCTTTGTGATAACTGGTGTGGTAAGGGTTTCTCCATTGGCATTGTCATGTCACAGAAGGCCCCTATCATTTGGGAATTATCGTTTCATAAACTTCTTTTTATTTATTGGTACTTTTTTAATAATACCTACATTGGATTGACACGTTCTACTGTATTTAATGCATACGCAATCTATTGAATATAGATCTAGGAAGGTCTCATTTTAAGAGAGCCAATCAGATTCCGGAGGATGTTTTGTGGGCGGGGTTTGTAAGGCTACGAGAGGGGCACGTCTCGGAGGAGGTGGTCCTACGTCATGCATGTCCTGCAAGTGCCGTTATTTGTTAAACCCATAGACTGTGGTTAAACCGTGCCGGTACCTCGGATAAAGCGCAGGGGAACGTACTGTGCTTGTGTTAAAAATAGTTGACGTGAAATTATCAGAAGTTCGACTACCGTATCACCTTTCAAGTCTCTGCCAAAGATAATAATGGCAACAAGATTAGTCACTTAGCTTACAGATGTTTACTCAAATAACATCGAACAGTGGCAAAGGGTGTTATTTCCAAGAGATTAATTATCCAACATTTGTATTCAAACATGAAATAATACGTAAAGAGCACCTTGATTATAAATAAAACATTCAGGACATTTTATTTGGTAATCCAAACAGGCAATTATGTAGAAAAAGAAATAGAAGCCTATAACAAAATATAACATGCAGAAAATGGAAAATGTCACTTAAAAGGTACAGTTAAATGTAACTGTCTAAAAGTAATTATACTTCTTTTCTATAATAGTAGAGTAAGCTGTAGAGTAAGCTGCAGGGTATAAGCTGCATAGCTTGTTGTGTGGAATGCAGCTAAAGTGCATGCTCAGCAATTAGAAAACAAGTTCTTACACATGCAGCAATGTGTCCATGCATTGCAACCTTGTGCACTACTTTGTTCTTGGATTCTTCTCCTTATTATTCCTTGATAGCTGCTGTACTCTATGATTAGAAGAGGTTAGAAGTGTCTGCTGCAAAAAACAACAACACATTGTCAAATAAATATCTGCTCTAACTTCTCATCTAAACCAACACTTCCTTTTTTTTACTAAAATGTATATAATTTCCATAAAATACTTTGTGTGGTGTGTAAGAAATGTAGCTACATAATTTCTTATGGCACACAAAATCTAAACAGACCAGTCAAAACTTTAATAACTGAGTTTATGGCGCCCAAAAAATGTGAGATCATTGCTGAAGAGGTACCAGAACCATGTGAGAAACAGTTAAAACTTAAGAGTCCACTATCAATTCGCTAGTTTACAGCTCTATCAAAATGGTGGTGTAATTACAACTGCGGCCCACTAGATGGCTTCAGAGGCAATTCATTGAGAAAGTTTCATTGCACTCAAGGAATGTCCACCATAGCGCTTGTCTAGGAACTGATATTGGTCATTTCGAGACCATAAGCCACCTCCATTGTTGCTCCTGTTACATCTATTTGGTCTCATCCAGCTCCTTAACCTGTAAGATCCTTTCACAGAAACCAGACGCTCAATGGCATTGTGTTTGGTGATATAAACTGACACTTTCAAGAGGCTGTTTAATTGTGACAGGCCCAAATAGGCCTACTGTATGCCTGCATTGCAATCATGCTGTTTCATCAACATCTTAGTGTGCCCTATGTGTAAGGTGGATTGATAATGGAGCCAAAGCTCATGCTCACTGATTTTTTATACATTTATGAAATAAAAACCCCTCAAATCCTTTATTAAACTCACAGGGGCCTATAAAAGACTTGCATTTATAGTTTTATTTAGTATATATATGCTGCCACAATAGACTGGAAGACTGGCTGATGTCAATGGTGGTGAACGCCGCATCGTGACTGGCTGCTGGAATTTTCCTTACCACAAATAGTCAGCAATAACAGCAAACTAGGTGTGCTTGATTGGGCTGAATTGCCTTTGCCTTACAAAACAAGGGATTCACTTAACAAATCTGAAATGATGAAATGGGTTATCAAATGTCCAATAGCCATTAAGAATGAAAAAACAAAACAAAAAGTAAATTGTGATTTCCCAATGATTTTTCTCAGCATATCAATCAGCTCCCCTTTTTTGTAGTTTAGATAACTGATTCACCTCTCCTCTCTTCATCACTACACCTTTTTTTGCATCTGTACTTTTAAAAAGTCCTGACAGAGACACTCTAGTTCTTTATTCATGATAACAGAGGCTTTTGCATGATATCCCTGTTAAGAGCATTATTCATATTGTATGCTACATATGACTATGTAGTGTCTTTGAACCATCTGTGTTGACATATCCCAGCTCTTACTTTCCCAGGAAACTTAGAGCAGCAATATGCTGAGTATTCTTCCAGCATCGAGGGAAATGTAAGTCTAGATTCACAAAGTAGCTTTGACACGGTGTAATGCATAACAGAATGATTAATTTAGTAATATCATCTGAGCTCTACAGGCTTATGGAAGTGTCGTGAGTGGAGTCACCTTTACAGTCGCAGCACTTTGTGCTTCAAATGAATATCTTTAATGTCATAACATTACTATTCTGCACCTAATGAATTATGAGATAACTATTTAAGTCCTATGTATACCTTCTTTCCTCCTGTCATCTCGGCAAAAGATAAGATAAGATCAACTTTATTGAAAATGTTGTTGTTACAACAGCTCAAATAACAGGAGTATAATTAGTAAAAATAGCAAAAAGTTAAAAAACAAACATATTTACATTAATTAAATAAAGCAAGAAAAATACAATAGAGATAACATAATACTAGGCATATACACTATGTACATTTTCACTTGTGGAAAGACAGAACAGTTATTAAAAACACACACAGTGTGTAGCATAATTGTTTGTGATGAGCATTATTATACAGAGTCACGTGGTGGTGGTGCTGTTAAACAGTCTGACTGCAGATGGGATGAAAGACCTGCGATAGTGCTCTTTCTTGCAGGGTGGGTGTCTCAGTCTGCTGCTGAAGGAGCTGCTCAGAGCCCCCACAGTGTCATGCAGGGGGTGAGAGGGGTTGTCCATGATGGATGTCAGCTTTGCTAACATCCTCCTCTCACTCACCTCCTCTACAGAGTCCAGAGGACAGTCCAAGACAGAACTTGCCTTACCATACAGGAAGATATAGGTGTTCTCTCCAAAGACCCAGAACCATTCAGGGGGAAGTTTTTCTGCGGCATGTAGAAACCTTGCAGTTGACCTCCTTGCCACATTTTTTGGGCCAGTAGAGATTTTCTTTTAAAACAACATGACGCTCAGCAGAGGAGAAGAAAATACACAAAAAAAGTTTTGAGACAAGACCAGCCCATGGGAAAGGGAGGGGGGGGGGGGGGACTTTCGGATCAATTTTTCTCCTGGGAAACCAGCTGACCTTTTTTTGAACATGCAGCTACAGTGAAAGAGGGAAGACCTTTGAATGTCAGTGAAAAGTAAAATGTGTTTGAACAGTTAAATTAGAAAAGTCTTTCAAATGGATGCCATTTGAGAAATATGATCTTTTACTTCACTCTAAATGGAACTTGAAATATGGGCGGCTGTGGCTCAGTTGGTAGAGTCATCATCTGTCAACCGGAAGGTCGAGGGTTTGATCCCCAAATCCTGCAGCAACATGTCCGATGTGCCCTTAGGCAAGACACTTAACCCACTTAACTTAGTCCCGTCGGCGGCGTATGAATGTGTATGAATGGGATTAGTTACTTCTGATGGTCTGCCATCAGTGTGTGAATGGGTGTGTAGTCAGAAGACTATAAGCGCTATATAAGCTCAAGTTCATTTACCATTTACCAAATATATAATAATAGAAATTGTCATTTGCCACTCAGAGAAAAAAGAGAACTGTATGATCCAGTATTTTTTGGTTTGTATGTGCATATTATGTGCAGATGCAAACATATTTATAACGTACATTTCTCCAATAACAAGGTCAAGTTCATATTTATTTACAGGATGCTTTAAAGTAAAAAAGGGTTTGTACCAAAGAACTTCACGGCAAGCAAAAAACTGAACTCAACAGAACTATTTAGAACACGTTAAAAGAGCAATTAAAAGATTATCACATACAACGCTTTAAATGAAGAAATACACATTGTGATCACCCAAACAGACAGACTCACACTAACACAAATAGAATGTATTTATAAAGATGATTTACTATTTTGCTTCAATAATGCAAGCATTGCAGTTTGGAGTTTTATCTTAAAGCAACATTGCCATGTCAGACAAAACAGATGTTCTATAAAGAACTAGACAACAAGAACAGTAATTAGCCTACCTTCTTTCAAAAGTTATTTGCTCACGTAAGTTTTTTTCTCCTTTTAAAGGCAGGGTTGGTAATTTTCGAAAACTAGCATGATTTTGAAAGTAGCAAAGGAGCACTGAGGGAGTGCTCTGTCTGGACCCACCCCCTCCCCTCTGTGCTCCCTCAAAAGCCACGTCCCTCACTTACATGCACAAGCGCCATTGGTCCAGAAGCGGACCTCAGCTCATGCTTTGAGTGTGGGCTTGTGCATGGGGTAGAGAACAAGCAGGGAGACATGATTGGTTCATCAGATTGGTTCATCAGATTGGTACCTTGCGGCAGACATTGGTCAAAGTTTTTACATCCTTACAACTGCTACAGATGACAGATTTTCTTCGTTCCTTTTTCAGAGCACATTAATTATCAATGTCAGTCAGGACCTAAAGACAGTTTCAACCAAAATCTTAAAAAGTGTATCTGGAGAAAAATGACCAACCCTGTCTTTAATTGGCCCCCTATTGTGTAACGCTAAACAGTCACAATATTAGTGTCTTGTTGTCTAGAAAAAAAATTCCCAGAGCTTGAGATTTTCATTGCTCCAAAATTGAAGAACTTGTCAACGGTTTTTAAAGTGACTCCTTTATAACAGAGTTTTGCAAGCGCACAGTATCCCCGTCACTTGAACCACCATGTTCTGGCTTTTCACTTGGGAAGCTCTTCCCCAGCACTGGGTGCTTCATCCCTGCTGGTGTCAGGCAGAAACAAGGCAAACCATCAGGTACACTGCTGGCCTTTATCAGTCTGTGTACTTTGTACCTCAGTGATGATGACATATTATACTTTGATGTATTGAATTTTGATTGCAATGACAAGGGATTTATTGGTACTTTTTTGAATAATACCTGCAAAACATGTGCAAACTGACTCTTGCAAATATTTGCAGATATATTATTTGCATGAGTGGAAAACAGACTCGATATTAAAGTGATTTGAGCTTTGAGCTCCATGAAAAGTTAGGGTTTTTTTATGCTACAGCTTGAAGTGAGGTACAGACAGGGGGATTAGCAACTCAAGTGTGGCTCTGCTGTCACAAGCAGAGATGTTTTGGGAATTGCCCTTGTAAGCAGTGAGCTCCACTCATGCATACAGAATTAAGTGCACTGAACCGTACACTTGCTCATTCACCTTTATTGCTCAGCCACCATCGCTATGGCCAAGGGCATGGCATCAGCAGCAGCTGTTGCACGGGACAAATTTAAGCACACTGTAGTGATGCTTCAACAACCACATATAAACAATGAAGTACCTTAGTGTAACATATTTCTTCAATTAAAAAACAGTTATCAATGTTTGCTGAAGAGAAGAAGCAGGTAGCAGTGTCAGGTCGCTGTCACAGATTACGCTACTTCAGAAGGTCAGGAGGTAATGAAACTCACAGCTACTGTCATCTAGTGAAGCCTTAAGTGTGTCATAAAAGAAGACCAGAGTGATTAGTGGTGTTAAAAGGGCGACCGAGGTATATCAGAAAAGGACAGAATTAAGGATAAGGATAGCTCTTACAGCTGAAGTTGAATACATTTAGAGGATTACAGGTTAAGGAAAACATCCAGACGGATCCTGATCCACACTGGAGAATTGAATCCAGTCAAGCTCTTCCGACTTCTAAAACAGGCTACTACGGTATGTGTCCAATGTGTTTACATTTAGCAGTCAATACGAAAATATTACTGACAAGATTCAGTTTGCTCTTTTTCTTTGTATAGAGTTGTTTTAGACGCTTCTGCTGCTGATAATAGTCGATGTAATCTAACTTCTTTCTGATATTTTTTTTACTACATCCATTTATTAAAACAACACCTCAAAATGTGAACAACAACTTTATTTCAACTGTGAAAAAATAAAAGAAAATCACACAAAAATGTACCTGAATAAATTGGCAGACAACCTGCCCGAATACATTTGCCAACAAGTGCTCTTTAAAAAATAGAAAGACTCCTGAGTTTTTCCCTGTAAGTCCACGGTGCAGCTTTGGTACATCAACACATAGTGTAAAACTGTGAATTGGTGGAACACAACTTTATTCTTTCTCTTTGGTTCGTGTTCATATTTATAGCACATCATCATCCTTTTAGAGCAGTCCACTTCGGGTGTTAAGTTTGGATAGCTTGTCTTCCTCAGAGGAATTCCATCCGTCTTTTTTTTCTTTACAAAAAACTCCGAGAACTTCCAGTAAGTATTGATTTGGGTTTTTGATGACATGGTTTAAAATGGGCTACATTTAGTCTAAGATGTGACATTTTCTAAGTAGCATAAAAGCACTACTTAAGAACTATTTCAATGACTTATGGTAACATGCTTCCCACTTAAAGAAGAACATATTATGATGCCTAGTGATAATAAATACATCTAGGTCCCTTCTGAGCAGCAAATCACCAAATCCATGATGAGATAATGAAAAAGAAAATAGTAGCAAGACATGCAGCGTCTGACATAATAACTAAAGTGATTCTAATGTGCAGCTTAAACTTGTTTGTGTTAAAAATCGACATAAAGGAGAGTCTATTGTGAAGGAAGTGGTTTACCAAATTCTCCATGGATCCTGTAGGTTTTGCAGTTCCTTAATGGACTCTTTGACAATAGTTTTAATTGGAGCCGTCTTCAGCTTGACCTTGGTTCTTTCACTGGGGTTCTCAGACACTGGACTGGACTCCCTGCTTCCAGATTTGGACAGCTCAAACTGAGAGTTTGAACTCGCAGGCGATCCGGTTGTAAGCAGGTTTTGGCATGAGGTGACAGAGGTAGGGATCTGATAAGGGTTAAATCGTAACCAGGGCTGGTGGCTGCGGAAACAGTGGTTTCTGGCCAGCGTGGAGGTTGCGGAGCAGGTGGGGAGAGCTGGAGCAATGGAAGCAGGTGCCGCCATGTAGCGGTACGGATAGGGGAGCAATCCTCCAAAGGGTGACAGCGGGATTCCCTGTATGAAGAAATGCAATAATTAATTTTCCTTGTGCTGCATCATGGATTTTTTTTATCCTCTATATGTCATGAGAAGCCTTGAAAAATAAAAGTATGAGTGTTGTTTAGTCTTCATTCAAAGGCACTGAAACTGGTAATACACCAAATATGGAGAAGACAAGATAAATCACACAACAAACAAAAAGTTAACCTGCAAAGCATGGTGCTTGTGTTTGAATTAAAAATGGATATGTTGGCAACATTTGATTTATCCAATCCTATGAGATTCTACTACAAAAGATCCATTTCCATAAAAAAAGCACAGTTTAAACTGCTTGTGATCTCTTATTAACCCATTTAGACCTGATGAGACGTCTACGTCGCATAAGGCCATGAACATGAGTGCAGAGGAAATTTTAATTTACAGTTAAAGCCAATATGTTTAAGCTTTCAAATATTTTATTTTTAAGGTCTCTATCTGATACAGAGACAAAGATTTAAGTAAACTTTGAAATTCTGTGCAGTTTTTCTGAAAACCCTCAGGTTCTGAGAGGTTGATTTCAAACGTTACTTAGGTTTTAGAGGGCGTTTTTTTTAGGCGTCCTTAGGTCTAAATGGGTTAAGGAACAGTATCTGTTTGGATTCCCCCGTCACAGGTTACTTTCGAGACAATTAGCTGAGGAGTGCTTAAACCTTCCAAGATTTAAGAATGGGCAGAAAAATAAGAAATATCATGTTCATCTTGCTGCCTCTCTTTTTCTTTGTCTTCATCTCTTGATCACTTAAAGCTCTGGTGCTACTGTCTCAGAATGAAATATCAGTGTTGCTGTAGAAATAGTTTGAGGCTTGTGCTGAAGCAACACATTGACCCTGCAGTTATACAGTTCCGACTGTTTTCCTAACCTGACCTTTCCTGAGCTAACTTTCAAATCAGTGCCACATTATACAACTTCCAGAGCCCTACTTCGGCAAACTGGCATGAACTGTCTGTATTTCTTTTTGTAATAGCATAAATATCAGTGTAGTTAAAGACACACCATGCTTTATCAATGTAATATAGTCCAGGCAGCAAAGTTTTAGTTTTGGTTTCTAGGATAAAACTGGTATGGTCTGTAGAACCCCAAGGCAACTGTGTTAACTTAAATACAGATTTGATTTATAAATTAAAGCAAGATAAGATGTCATGTAACAATCTCAGATAACAAACTCCCTCTCATACTTGTTGTACATGTTACCTTCAAAAAGAATTACTTAGAGCTCATTAGGGCCACAGCCAGCTTTGGCACCCAACAGAGAGCTCTCCTCTACTCTATCCAGGACATTTAAAGGGTCAGTTCAATTACAAAAAGAGATATCACCTGTGAGACTGGAACATTGTCTCTGGAAAGACACCTTTGAAAAGATCAAATCTTTGTTCCATACACCGTATTTGGGAATGGACACTTTAAGGAGCTAATATCCTCACATTAAGATATGTGTTTGGAAAGTGTATTGAATTATGAGTAAAACTGAAATATAGTACTCCTGCTTAAGTGTACCTGAGATGCCAGCATGTGCTGTGACAGGCAAAACATGAAGGGAGACGCAGAGGTGAAGCTTTGAGAAGAAAGGCCTCCGTTCTCCGGGTTATTTACTCCGGGCAAAGAAGAAAACAGATGTCCCATCCCCGTGGCGGGAAAAGCCTCTGGCTTCATCGACAACTGTCCAGGATGAAGCAACAAAGGAGCCCCTAGCTTAAGGAACTGTTGCCTGTGCACACTGGAGAAATCCAAAGTCTGACGGTGTGCGGCACTGAGGGACAAAGAGTCCTGCAACAGCAGAGGCTGGACACTATCTTTGATTTCACTCGTGTGCTTTTTTGAAGCCTTGGCTTCCTTAGAGGACGAATCATCTGTTATCCGGAAAATTGTTCTTTCTTTAATTTTGTCTTCACTGCCAGGGCTCTTACTGACAGCAGGTTTGGTTCTCAGCGTCTCCTCACTTTTCTGACTCAAAAAAGACACGCGTTCAGTCCTTGAACAGCCGGCTTCAGCAATTTCCTCATCCCTATGGTCCATATCTGAATCACTTCCAATATTGTTCTCACCTGTGGGGAAAAAAAAACATTATGCTTGATAAATGTATTTTAAGTTTAAGGTTTGAAGAGCAAACCTTTCCTTTTTAGTAATGTTAAGTAGAAAACAGAGGGGGCAGAGTTAAAATGGCCTGCAGAGGGATGTTTAGGCAGAGGCACGTCATCTCAGGGCACAGATGAGACAGGCCATGTGTGACTTATCTGGAGGCGCCAGAGACTGTTGATTCATTAATGCAAGCTATTTCTGCTCCGTCAAATTGAGTCACGCAGTAAATTAAGGTTAAGGTCTACACATAAACAACTTCCCTTCCTGTTTTTGTCGCTCACTTTAGCTGCCATCCTACTTCTTGAGGGGTAAGATAATGTCACCACAATGTCCCCAGGTCACTTCAAGCCGTAGACATTTCCTGAAAGTCTCTTTCACCCCATGATGTCTGTATACGTCAACTCCTCCAAATGAGGGTGCCATCGCATTGGTAAACGTTCATTTTTGACTCTTAAGATAAATGACTTAATCTAAGGTCAAATTACTAGGTCATGAGGACCAAGATATTAGCTTGAAAGCTAGTTTGAAACCAGAAGAAGATTTTTTTGTCATCTTTCTTTACCACAAAAAAGTAAAGAAATATGACTAAAAAATGTCTGTCAGTTGGAATAAAAGAATAAAATACTATAATGTATAAAAGTTGGTGGACTTCTTACTGGTTTCCCATTTTTTCCTCTCGCAACTCAGTTTTTCTACAGTCTTTTCCATCCAATACGTTTATACACATACATTTATTTAAAATACTCATATTCTTTGAGTACATCAGCTCCAGTTAAACTCAGGTATTATTTACCTCCAATGTGTCCGAGTACGATAATCACAGGTGTAAATAAGACCATTATTGGCGGCTTAATTCCATTTAGTGTCTCAACTCAGGTGCGTGAAAGCTTACTGTCACACTCTTTTTTTTTTTATATATATACAATATTTATTACTGGCTTTCTCGTACCTCTTTTTTTTTTTTTTTTTTCTTGTGATGAAGTGGACAAGTACAAAACAAAAATGTGCTCATAGACATGACAATTAAAGCTACGGCAAATAAACAAAAACAAGCAAAACAGAAATAAAAAAAACAAAATCAAAATACGCAAAACATTAGCAAAGACAAATACAATTAAAGTAGATATTATAAAAGTCAAGTAATAAGTTGAGGTAGTGTATAGGAAATGTGTGAATGTGTGTGTGGCAGTGTAATGCATCAAAGTGGCAGCTGAGTGTGAAGTAGCAAGAAAATAAACAAAAACAAAATTGATGGAAAAATAATAATAATAATAATAATAATGAATAAATAAAAAATATATGATAACGATGATGTCTATTGGTAATGATTATATAACTTTTGTCATAATAAATGAATTGAAGTAAATAAAAAAATTAAAAAAATAAGAAAATAATAATAAATAAAAAAAGGATAGCATGGGTTGTATAATATCTAGTAAGTTGGGGGGGGGGGTACAAAAAGAGGGCAGGGTATGTTTATTGAGGGATACAGATGTATAACATGTCAGAAGTAAAGAAGGAAGGAAAACATAAATAAGGAAAATATTGTGTGGAGAATAAGGGTGCAGAGTGTGGGTACTACTAATGGATTTGTGGATATGTGTGGCTTCAGTTTGAGGTAATATTTTTCTGAGATTTAGGTGAATTGTGAATGGATTCCAGGTTTTTTCAAAGGCTGATATATTGTTCTTTTTGCTAGCTGTGATTCTTTCTGTTGTGATGTATTCTATAAGTAAGTTGGTCCAGTGGGTTATGTGGCAGGCTCTTTTTGATTTCCAGTTCTGATAGATGATTTTCTTGGCGATAGTTAGAGAGATGAGTAGTGGGTTTCTGTGGTTATCTGGGATGGTGATTTGTGTTGTGTCTCCGAGTAAGCAAAGTGATGGGGACGGGAGGATTCTGCAGCCCAGGATTGTGGAGAGTTTTTCAGTGACGGTGATCCAAAATGAGTGAACTGGTTGACAGGCCCAAGTGGCGTGGAGATAATCATCAGTGCTACCATGAGTGCATTGTGAACAGATGTGTTGCTAAACCCATTTTGAACATTTTGCCTTGAGTGATGTGTATTCTGTGGATGGTTTTGTATTGTAAAAGTTGTAAATTTGTATAATCGGTCATAGAAAGGATGCTGTTATTTATTTGTGTCCAGAAGTCACTTTGTCACACTTTAATGGCTTACTGTAGTGCAACACTTAAATAGAATAAAGCCTTTGTTAATGTCATTAGTAACACCTGTTCTTCACCTACTGTACAGTAACAAGTCAAAAACACCTGCTTTGTAAAAGGTTTCTATATACAGTCTTATACGGCTACATGAATATTTGGATGAGATCCTGTTGTAATGGATTTATGGATGTCTGAATATAGCAATTATGAAAATTACAAATCATAGAAACATTTGCATGACGGCTGCATGCTACATGACACAATTGACTGAACAAAAGTCAACCCACCTTGACGTGTTGGTGTGGACAGCTCACAAGGGGAGTGGAACTGATCCTTGGTATTGGGTGTCTCATATGAGTCATCAGATTCAGCACCTTCGTGGTATGCTTTGCCCTGGGTCTCATGCAGTGGATAAGTGGTGAACTGCTTACTCCTGCAAATCACAAAAAAATAAATAAAATAAATCCATGACAGGATTTCTTTATATCTGTATAACTGCAAGTATTAATGGCAAAACAAATACCTCTTTTCACACCTTCCATTTCCTGTGTCTCGGAAGCCTTTGGCAAAGGGGTTGTTGTCTATTTTAAGTTGTGTAATCTAATGAAATAAAAGAGAAATCAGCTCATTAGGGCCCAGTTCTGAGGCATCTCGTTTAATCAAGAATTGTGTCATCCTTCTTAGGTCATGGAACTAAAATGCATCAATAAATCATAATTACTGCAAAAGTAGTATCATGAACGAACGCACAGGTTTACCTTTTCATTCTGATAAGCAGTTACAGCGATAAACTCTGTCTCCGGGAAAACGTAAGTCCTAAAGGTGCTGTAAGGAAGCTTCATTATGTCGTTGGCTCTCACAATATGAAATCTGGGTTGGTATTTATGCATGGAATTCAATATTGTCTAGAAAAAAAAGAAAGAGAGAAAAACAGAAACAAAAACAGGCCTGGTTATTTGGCTAATAAATTACAATAATGACAATAAAAGTTGTATCTTTAAAATCTATTCACAGTCATGTCATCTTGATGAGCTCTGCAACCTTAATACAAATAAAAGGAAATGGATCAGCCTATCAACAACAAGTTACAAGTAAGACTGAAATTAATACTTACAAATCCATGTTTATCCGAAATGTTATTGGTGAGTTTAAGTTTATGAAAAGCCACAGGCTTGCTCATCCACTGCTCTCCTTTGGACGGGCTGTCTGGGTGGATGTACATGCGCTTTGGCATCTCTGGGTCAGCTTTTCCTGCCACCATCCAGTGAGAATTGTGAAACTTGTAGCGGCAGTCATCCACAGCCACTATGTCCATGAGCAGGATGTACTTCGCTGTTTCATCCAGGCCATCCACCTGCACTTTGAAAGGTGGAAACATCCTCCTGAAGAAGGAAGAATGACACATTTCTTGATTGGCAAGCTAGAGACTTCAGGATTTCAGGTTTTGGTGAGGAAGTTGTCTTTCTGGGATTGTTCTCATACGAGGTTGGGAAATACACAAGTTTGGGGAAAAACACAACTTTGAGATTATAGCTGGAAAATGTACTACAGCCTGTCAAAATCTGATGACAACCAGTGGAACCTGAACAGACACACACATGGACAAAGCTACACACAAACACAATTTCTACACACACACACACACACACACACACACGCACACGCACACACACAGCCTTAAATATATTTACACACACAAAGGCACAAACACACACAACACTATGTTAAACACACAGACACTATCTGACAATAAATTATACTTTTCTTTCTTTAATTTGTTTTAATTTTGTACTTTATGAGATACTTATATATAGATATGCCCTTGTTATAGTATCATTATTGATCATTATTATTGCTACTATTGAATGATTAATTATTACTATTAATCATAATTAATATTGTATTTTTGTTTTTATATGCTTTGGCATTTCTTTCCACATTCATGCCAAAAACTGAACTGAATTGAATTGGTTTGGAAATAAAACGGTCAGATTAAAGAATGGGAATGTTGCTTTTTAAAAACTTTACTACACTTTCAAAAGTGCCATTGACAAAATATTAAAATGAACCGATGTAAGGAAAGCGCCCTAAAATGTCTCAAAGCGTCTCTCTCTCATTAATCACAAACATGATTTTTAGGCTACTGCTTTAAAAATTCTACTTTGCACCATATTCAATGATTTGTTAGCTGCATGTTAGTTTACGTACCTTCCTGATTTTGTAATAACCATCTCCGTTCCTCTTTTGTGAAATTCATTCCATAAATTCTGTGAGTCGAGTGTGACTTTGGGGTCGTCATCCTGTCCTTCCTCTGGCTGCAGACTCTTTAAGATCCTCGGCTGAACTGATGGCTGACGTGGGCGTCCCAGAGCCGCGTGCAACCCCGCGTCAGACGGAGCCTGCTCCGGAAGAAGCTCGGACATAGAGGCGACTTCTGGGTAAGTCATGGCGGGGAAAAGTGACTGCTGTGCGGCGGTGAAGAAGGCGGACAGAGGCAGAGCACCTGGTAGGTGAGGTTTGAAAGGATGATGAGCCATGGCAGCCGCTGTGTCAACTGGATCTCTCATCGGGGCATCCGAACTGGCAGGTCGATGGTAGATAGACTCCCAATTGAAAGAACCCACTATAAGGAATAAAAACTTCCAAAAATGTCTCCAGATACTGGGGCAAATGCAATGATGGAGAAGAGAGCACACTGCAGGACCGTGCGTAAAGCTTGATAAACGCTGCAGTGGCACCGATGAGTGAGGACAGAGGGATGCTAAGTGATGTTTACACACAGTCACACGTCTGCCCACCCAGGCACATGGTACATTAATGAGCTTTAATTTTCTCACACACTGTCCGGACCAATTACAAAGCGCCGGGCGTGGTTTCAACCTCACAGTAACATGCCAAGTGGGCAGTACTACCTAAATTACAACATAGTTTCTATTAACAGTCTGTTGTTTCTTTAATCGAATTTTAACCAACAATTAGGCTGTACAATATCAACAAGGGGAAAAAAAAAGCCTATGCATGGCTGAGCTATCATTTGTTGTTGTTGCTGTTTTTTTTATTTATCTTTCCTTATAAGGTAGCTTAATTGTGCAAGACTGTATGCCAAATTGAACAAGGCTAGTCGTAGTCGTTCAATATTGTAAACATTATTTTGCCAAAGCTTAATTCAAAGTTTGCAGACCTTTTGTTTTCAGTGTTGGGGGAAGGAGGGGAGCGGGGGTTGTCCGTATACAGTAGCTTACAGGCTAAAAATTAAGAACACACTGGACAAGGTTTTTAAACTACATAGCAAGATAAGCACACGTGCAGTATTTCATACCTGACAGACCGGCACACAAGATCATAGCAGACCCATCTGAGTATAGCCTACTGTTGACTTCTTGGGGCAGGTAGGCTACAGGATGCCCAGGATGAGGACTGAAAGAGACATCACATCTTTTGCACCGTGGAGCATTCTGCTGCTTAACAAGCTCTGATAAAATTCATGAACTTGGCACTCTGCACTTTACCAAACTTGCTACTTGACATCCTTTACATATCATGGGATGTTTTTTTTTAATGCATTAGGGTTATGGATTTTAGTTCCATGTTGTGTGGTTATTTTTATTCATGTTTTTATGCTCATGTTGCAAGACAAATTCCCCCCATGGCATTATAGGTTTCATTCATTCATTCATAATATTAATAATGATAATTACACCTGTTTAGTCCACTTCAGGGTCAAATTGATATCTGGTTCAGTTTATGATAGTACTGGCTCTCTCTTCTCTCTCTTGAACACACCCCAGGTTTTTTGATTATGATGGGGAAGTGTGGTGAAACTGTTAATCAAGGCGGACTCTGTGCCAGTTTGTTGGCGTCCCTCAAAGAGTCGAAAGCTCTCTCCTGTCACTTCATATTTCGGTTACTCTCCAAATCCTCAAGTCGCCTGCTCCACTTTTCTTTCTAATGCAGCCTGCAGGCTACGATGCTTCAGCTTCTGTGAAGCGGGAGTAAACGTGAGAAAATGGAACATGACTCAAATCCAAGGGCACTCAATGAAAACAGTCGGGGAAAAAATGCGTGATTCGAGTGAAAGCAATTAGAAACGGATTAGAGATGACAAACTTTCTTGAGTTTCTGAGTTTTTATAAATAATTAGGCTACATTTAAACATCTCTCTTGTTGCAAAAGCCTATGCTAAGGTTACATAACCAATAGGCTACTTGTTGAAAAGACTATTCAAAGGTAGTTCAAGTTTAAAGTTGAAATTGACCGTAGAAAAGAAAGACTGTTAAACTTCCATATTTTTTATTTAAATTAGTTATTATTTAAACTAATGTTAGAAGGTGATTCTATTTCTTTTGTGAACTTATATTTATACTCTCTCAGGTAGAGATAATTTGGATTATTTGATTTAATGGTAACTTAATTTATATTTTTATTTTGTACGTTCCATACTTCTACAAGATTCACTGCTATGGTGCACTTTGCCTTCAAGGTTACTCGTGGTTACGGTTGGCAGAGTGATATTGTTGTAAGAAAAAGTGAAATGATGTAACACTGTTGTTCAGTCTGTGTGAATGTTGTGCTCTGCTACGAAACGTACATTAAAGCGTACCAGGCGCATGCAGCAGAAGTTTCCCCCGTGTTCTTGCATGTACTTAAAGTCTCAGTTTTTAGATAAACAGTGTTTTGAAAATGTGCCGTATAGTGCACTATATAGTGAATAGGGAGTGATTTCGGACACAGACACTAATTTCCGTTAAAGAAAGATAACGTAGATTGTCTTTTACTGGGATATTCTATAGGTTAACTCATAATATTATTATTATTCAGGGCAGCTGTGGCTCAGTTGGTAGGGTCGCTCGTCTTTCAACAGAAAGGTTGGTGGTTTGATCCCCAGCTCCTGCAGCCACATGTCCAATGTGTCCTTGGGCAAGACACTTAACCCCTAGTTGCTCCAGCTGCTTCATTGGCCGCGTATTAATGTGTGTGGATGGGATTAGTTACTTCTGATGGTCACTTTAAATAGCAACCTCTACCATCGGTGTATGAATGGGTGTGACCTGGGATGTAAACCCGCTTTGAGTAGTCAGAAGATTATAAAGTGCTATACAAGCTCAAGTCCATTTACTAATTATTTTTATCTGGTTTTCAGAATTGAAGCTCAGAATACACAGTCTGAAAACTGATGTGAATATTATTGTTGCTATTGATATGTTTTCTTTCTGTGTCTCTTTTCTCTCTCTATCACACAGAAAGACATTGGCACCTAAATCAGCTAACATCAGTGGGAAGTTTCATCACATAAATCGTTTTTAGATAATAGTTTAGTTTGTTTGAAAAACTTCACATGACTTGCAGAATAATAATATCCAACTCCTTATTGTCTCTTTCACTGATCCATCATATTTATTCTTTTTAAAGGTGTAATATGCAACTAATACAGCTTCTGTTTCTTTCACTGGATAAAAGGAACTCAGTGTAAAACATGTAGGCCTATTTTCGTCTTTTTAAAGGGATACTCCACCCATTTTCATTAAGCTTTGTATCATTAGAAACTTGGTAGTGTTTTTGAATGGTTGTGCATCCCGCCCTCATTTTCCCCTGAGACGGGAAAGCTCCGTATTTCTTGTCTGAAAAGGAACCTCAGATGACGCAAAAATCGTCATTTTGCGTCATCGGAGGCTGCTGTGGTTAGAGGGGTTGAAACTACATCGCTAGTTCCACATGTTTTCGACCAACTGAAGCTACAGACCTATTACAGAACAGTAGGTGGGACCTCACTGCCAGAATCTAAAAGCAACGTCAGCCATCTTGCTAGGAAGCTATGCTAAAGCTGAGAAGAACCGACAATAGCAGAAAAGTATGTTTCAACTTCAAACTGATATGGATGAAGGAGATTTTGAAGGTCTTATGCTCGAATCGGATGTTCATGGCTATCTCCACGAGCCGCAATATAACGACGAGCAGTTGAGGCTTATGGAGGAACGGGAGGCGGCTGCTGCCGACAGGCAGGTCTCAGCAGCTATGGTATTGGGTAACTGGGCCTAGTGTGAGTGTGCCCTTAATCAGTCCTTTCTTTTTAGATAGACAGTCCTTTCCTTTTCAGGTAGACTGGAGCCAATGAAAAAAAGTGTACTTATTTCTCTTAGCTGTACGAAGAGTTGAACCAACATGTGAGGTGTGAGGTGATATGGGTTGCTGCTTGACAGTTACAAGGCAGGAAAAGCTCTGCATAGGAAGTGAGCTCACAGGTCCCATGGATGATAAATGACTCCCAAGATAGCAGAGGGTAATCACTTGTAATCAAAGCCATAAGAAGAGTTCAGAGAGGCATGATAGAGAGAAGGGTGGGAAGACATCCTTCTCCATTCCTTTCTCTAAATATTCACAGATATTGCATGCATGAGCTCCCTTGTCTAACACAGCCATCCTCAGAAAAAGTAGTATAGGGGTTGAAGAGGGGATTGGTGGTGACTGGGTCTGCTTTTCTTCACTCAGCGCTACTGTGAAGGATGGTCCAGATGCCACCATTCCTTCTCTGGTGCAGCTCCAGCAGACAGCCTGAGAGAAGCGCCAGAACAGGAAGGAAGCAATCAATCTGAGTGATGGTGCACCTCTCTGGTCAAAGTCCACACCTGGGACACATTCTGAAAAATGTTAGGCCACTTTGGGTTCCTTCGAAAGTCATCCAAAGGGTAAGCCAGTAAAGTTTCTATCACATCTCAAGCTTGGAACATGCTCTTAAATGGTGAATGCAAGGAAATGGGTAGGAGGATGAACTAAAGGGTGAGCAGAGAGGTTGACAGATCAGTCACCTCAAGTGTTTGGGCTCTGTAGTGTCTTGTTTTAATCATGACATCATATTGGTTACATAATGGACACAACACAGGGTTCTGTTTAACCTGACTTTAGTTTAAGATCTAAAAAATTGGATTAGTGTAGCTCTCTCCAAAAGCAGGGATAACCTAAAAAAAGATTTAACTTCTAAAATATATTCTAAGAAGAAAGGAGTGAAAATCTCACCTGAATTATTTTCAAGAATAAGACAATTTGGGTATTGCAGTTTTTACTAATCATACAATCCTCTTTGTTCTTACTTTACAGGAATATAAAGTACACATCATACTGTAGAGTTTCACAAGAATGTCATGGCATGGAAAGGATATTGCCTTTATTGTCATTGTCTTAGAAGAAATTGTAATTAATTTAAAAAAATCCCTTTGAAAATTCTCACACTAAATATCTATCTAGTACTCCATTTCCTTCTTTCCTTTTTCACAACATGACGTAAAAAGAACAACGCGGAAGTGGCGGACAAAGCAACAGAATCCGGTATTAGACGCTATAATATGAATATGTGCCTTAAAACAATGCTATGTAGTTCGACAGAATAAATAAATCAACAAAAAGTGCAGAAGAATATACTGGCTAACTGAAAACATGCTGCAGCAGATTAATTAAATGCAAGGTGATCACAACTATTAAGTGCATACAGTCTACTAGCAGGGAATAAGCGGATTCCAAACTAATCTGTACTTTCATATTGATTCCACGACTGCGTTATATTCTTGTAGCAGTCTGGGAATTCACATTGGGTTTTGGCGTTTCGGAAGCACGGCACTGCGGGAGCTCTACATACACACACAGTCATACATGCACATTGTTCAGCACTGTGCTTCCCTGCTGGCTCCACTAATACCGTCTCACCTCTGTATTGCAACCGCTGAAGGCTGTACAGACGGGGTATCACTTCGTCCCACCATTAAACCTCTGCGACATTCAGATTGAAGGCGAAACGTCACAGGGACGTAAATATCCCGCCTTGCAACAGCAGTCTGAATACAGCAAATTTTAACCATCTCATGGTCTTGTGAAGAGCTGTTATAGAATTGGTCCGTGTACGAAGTATAATTCATTTGCAGTAGTTCATGATGTATAATGAAACATGCCAGTTTAAGGGGTATTGCCTAATTTCATTGTCCGACTTGGCGAATGCAAATACACGTTTTCTCCCGTTTACTCATTCTCCCAGGGCCGACTCAGTCTAACGTTGTTAACGCTTTGACTGTATTATTGTTTCATTGAGCGAGGACGTGCAAAGCTATTCAGCGCAGCTTGTTGCATTATCCAACTTGTACAATGAAAATTGAACCAAGGAAGTCGACAACCGGAAACAGACACAGCTCGCCTTCAAAATAAAAGCTGTGCGTTGGTTTTGAATCGTGTTAGTTGCGTATGTTTTCATTGAGGACAAACTTTTTTTTATGTAAAGTTACTGTTTATTCTCGGTTTTGTTAATTTGGTAGAGATTGTGCAGGTGAGGTTAGGTATTAGTGGTTTAAAGAAGGTTTAAACTTTTTAATAAAGGGTGAAAGTTATAACGTTGTTCAAGCCGTTCGGCGAAAATATTGACTGAAATGAGCAGTTTAAACAGCATTGAAAGACGCTGCTGCGATGCATTATTGAATCTGTTTTAATCTGAACTTCGTCTACTAAGTGGAAGTGTGCACTGCAGACGCCAGCATTTTTGATGATCTCCTGTCCAGTCCTTTCGCAATATAAACGGTTAAAAGTATGTAGGCTAATATGCTACACTTTCTAGCAGTCAAACTCTCTTAATCAAATAAGTAGACGAATACTTTGACATGAATCAAATAACTAGGCTAATAAAAGTGTTCTCCCCGACTGGCGAATGAATTCACGACCAACAGCTATGGAAATTATCACGGCAACCAACGCCGCCCAACTTTTAAGGCGAGCTGTGTCTGTTTCCGGTTGTCGACTTCCTTGGTTCAATTTTCATTGTCCAAGTTGGATAATGCAACAAGCTGCGCTGAATAGCTTTGCACGTCCTCGCTCAATGAAACAATAATGCAGTCAAAGCGTTAACAACGTTAGACTGAGTTGGCTCTGGGAGAATGAGTAAACGTGAGAAAACATATATTTGCATTCGCCAAGTTGGACAATGAAATTAGGCAATACCCCTTAAACTGGCATGTTTCATTATACATCATGAACTACTGCACATGAATTATACTTCGTACACGGACCAGAATTGAACCAGCTTTCAATTTTCAGGTGGACTTTGGAAATTGCATATTCTCTTTACTGAATGGATTCAAGAAACATTTGTGCTTTGTCATCAATCAATCAATCTTTATTTGTATAGTGCCAATTCATAACAAGTGTTATCTCAAGACGCTTTACAAAAAGCAGGTAAAGGACCTTACTCTTTGTCTATTAATATTACAAAAGAGCAGGTAAAAAAGACCATGCTCATTGTTATGTTACAAAAAGCAGGTAAAAAACCTTACTTATTGCTATATTACAAGGACCCAGCTTAATCCATCATGAGCACTTTAGCAAAGCAGCAAAAGTTACATTGGTCAGAAAAAACTGCCTTATTAAAAGGCAGAAATCTTCGGCGTGATCCCTGGCTCATGACGAAACAGCCTTCACAGCCTAGACTGCGCCGGGCTTGGAAAGGGATAGGGGGAGATGGGATAAGATGCAGGAAGAGGGATAGGGAACAAGGGAAAAAGGGGGGGGGGGGTGTTGTTCAGGTAGACCGTCCACCTACGATCCCGAAGGGAGGGTTGTTTTGGCAGGCCGTCCACCAACAACCCCGTGGAGCCTAAGAGGGCTCAGCAGGAGCAACAATCCCGAGGAACCTAAGAGAGCTCAGGAGCTCCCAGAAGAAGATGTAGTTAGGAACTGGGATTTACAGATAGTGACATGCAGTAATGTCATATGAATGCAGAGAGAGAGAAAGAGGGAGAGAGAGCAGGGGATAAGGTGCCAGTTCCCCCGGTAGTCTAGGCCTATAGCAGCATAACTATGAGCTGGTCTATACCTGTGCCAGCCCTAACTATATGATTTATCAAAAAGAAAAGTTTTAAGTCTATTCTTGAAAGTACATAGTGTGTCTGCCCCCCGGACCCCGACTGGTAGATGATTCCAGAGGAGCGGCGCCTGATAACTGAAGGCTCTACCTCCCATAGTACATTTAGAGACTGTAGGTACCACGAGCAGGCCTGCATTCTGGGAGCGTAATGTTCTCGACGGGTAGTACGGCACTATTAACTCTTTAAGAGAATATGGTGCCTGACCATTTAGAGCTTTGTAAGTGAGAAGAAGGATTTTAAATTCTATTCTAGATTTTATAGGGAGCCAGTGCAGAGAAGCCAAAACAGGAGTAATGTGGTCCCTTTTCCTAGTTCTAGTCAGTACTCGAGCTGCAGCATTTTGGACTAGTTGAAGAGTCTTTAGAGATTTACCAGAGCATCCTGATAAAAGAGAATTACAGTAATCCAACCTGGAGGTAACAAATGCATGAACTAGTTTCTCTGCATTGTTTTGCGACAGGATCTGCCTGATCTTAGAGATATTACGAAGGTGGAAATAAGCTGTCCTTGAAATTTGTTTTATGTGAGAGTTAAAGGACATATCTTGATCAAATAAAACTCCTAGATTCCTAACAGTGGTGCTAGATGCCACGCTGATGCCATTAAGGGCAGTTGTATCATTAGAAAAAGTCTCTCTGAGATTCTTAGGTCCAAGCACAATAACTTCAGTCTTGTCTGAGTTAAGCAACAAAAAGTTTCTGGTCATCAAAGTCCTAATGTCCTTAAGGCAAGCTTCTAGTGTACATAACTGAATGGTGTCATCTGGCTTCATTGATACGTATAGCTGAGTATCATCTGCATAACAATGAAAATCTATTGAATGTCTCCTCATAATATTACCCAGAGGAAGCATATATAATGTAAAGAGAATCGGTCCAAGCACTGATCCTTGTGGCACTCCATGGCTGACTTTGGTGTGCATAGAGGACTCATCATGAACATGTACAAACTGAGATCTGTCTGATAAATAGGATTTAAACCAGCTTAAAGCAGTCCCTGTAATTCCAAGTAATTGTTCTAGTCTCTGTAACAGGATTTGATGGTCAATCGTGTCAAAAGCAGCACTAAGATCTAACAGGACGAGCACAGAGAGAAGTCCCCTGTCTGAGGCTAGAAGAAGATCATTCGCAACTTTAACTAGAGCAGTCTCGGTGCTATGGTGGACTCTAAATCCTGACTGAAACTCCTCAAATAAACTGTTGTCATGGAGAAAGTCACACAACTGATTAGCTACCACTTTCTCCAGGATCTTTGAGATAAAAGGAAGGTTAGAGATAGGTCTATAGTTAGCTAGAGTTCCTGCATCAAGAGTAGGCTTTTTAAGAAGCGGTTTAATTACGGCTACTTTAAATGACTGTGGTACATAACCTGCCACTAAAGATATATTGATCATATCTAGTATAGAGCTGCTAACTAAAGGAAAGACTTCCTTAAACAGCTTAGTTGGGATCGGGTCTAAGAGACGGGTTGACGGTTTAGACGCAGAAATAATTGAGTTTAGTTCTGAAAGGTCAATAGGAGAAAAACAGTCGAGGTTAAAATCAGGTTTTGGAACTGTTTCTGACGTATCAGAGGTATCTGCAGCGGGTAAAGGTAGTAGGTTACCAATTTTGTCTCTAATGTTTTTATATTTTATCGTTAAAAAAGCTCATGAAATCATTACTGCTAAGGGCTAAAGGAATACATGGCTCAATGGAGCTATGACTCTCCGTCAGCCTGGCTACAGAGCTGAAAAGGTATCTAGGATTGTTTTTATTTTCTTCGATTAGAGACGAGTAATAGGCAGCTCGAGCATGACGTAAAGCTTTCATGTATTTATTATGACTATCTTGCCATATTAAACGAGATTCATCCGTTTTGGTGGAGCGCCACACTCTTTCAAATTTATGCGACGTTAGTTTTAGAGTACGGGTTTCTGAGTTGTACCATGGAGCTAGTCTCTGTCGTTTGATAACCTTCTGTTTTAGGGGGGCGATTGAATCAAGAGTAACTCTCAGCGAATCCACCACACTATCAACAAAGTGATCTAGCTGAGAGGGACTAAAGTTATTATAAGAGTTTTCAACTGGGTTAGAGCATGGTATTGAATCAAAAGCAGCTGAAATAGCTTCTTTAAATTTAGCTACAGCACTATCAGATACATTTCTAGAGAGCACATTTTTATTAAGCGGAATTAATTCTGGTAAGAGAAAATCAAAAGTTATTAAGAAATGATCTGATAGAAGAGGATTTTCTAGGAAAACTGTCAAGTTATTAATTCAATGCCATAAGCTAGAACAAGGTCCAGGGTGTGGTAAAAACGATGAGTAGGTTTGTTTACACCCTGGGTGAAACCAATAGAGTCTAATAATGACATGAAAGCTGTGCTAAGGCTATCATTATCAACATCCACATGGATATTGAAGTCACCTACAACAATTATTCTACCACTGCTAAGGACTACGTTTGATAGAAATTCTGCAAATTCAGATAGGAATTCAGAATACGGGCCAGAAGGGCGGTAAACTACAACAACTAGAACTGGCTGGTTCTAGAGACTGGGTGTGAAAGACTGAGAGCAAGGCTTTCAAAAGAAGTATAATTCAGCTTTGGTTGAGGGTTAATAACAAGACTAGAATTAAAAATAGCTGCTACTCCACCACCTCATCTACTCCAACATTCGACTCACTGGCAATGAGACAGCCTTCTTAGTTTGTAATCAAGCCTTATGCCCAATAGAGTTGACTCTCTACTGAGGTATTATTGCAACACTTTAACTTTGTTGATTTAAATTTATAACAGGAAATGTGTTTATCTAGAAATTTACTTAGCAGGCTATCAGAAGGTCTTACTACGGAAGCGCATTGCATTCACCAAAGAAAACAAATTAGACACTTTATCTTTTCTCGTAATTACGAGATAAGATCTCTACTTATACTGACACATCAAATATGAACTCACCACTTAGATCGGTTTCTTAGCGTATACGTGCTTCTCGTTGTTGTTAAAGTTTATAGTTTTAAATAAACAGAGCAGTGAAGGTGATGAGCGGATATGCAGACATGTAGCCTAAGCGCACAAGTGGACAGCATCAGTCTGCAGCTACTATCTGTTCTAACCTGAGTTAGCCTATGTCCCTCCACATCTGTGCGTAACTGTACCCACTCTCGCTCGTCTCTCCCTCTCAGGCTCACTTCACAGCCTTTCTCCCTCATTCCGTCAAATAAATACATTTGTAGAACACGGTGATATATCGTTTATTAAATAAACCTCATGGAGAGGAGTTTTTTATTTAAAAGTCTCTTTAATTCTAGACAACAAGTTGACAGAGAAGCTGGGTGGTGCGTCATAGCCGAAATTGTGCCCATCTATGAGGTGCTGCAGCAACTTCAGCGTAGGGGTGCTGATCTCATAGTTATGAGATCTTTTCTCATAATTACGAGATAATGTGTCTATTTTTTTTTTACTTTGGTAAATGCAATGCGCTTCTGTATCTTACAGTCCAACCAGACATGATAACGATCTGTGTTTTCAAACTTAAAGTGCTTTAGCATAAATGATTTAAAACATTAAAGATTTCTCACAACTCTTTTACTGATAAATCAACCTTGGGATTTAAAGGGATACTTCACCCGTTGAAACATGAATCTGTATTGAAATTGGGTCATATATATAGTAGAAATGTGAAATACATTTTGAAGTTGGTGCCTTCTTGACCGAGAAAAGGCAGAAAGTGTATTTTTGGCTCATGTGGATGAAAGACAACTCCCAGAATGCACAGCACCGTAGGCCACTCCCACTGAGGCCACAGTGCTCTATTTACAGTCTGTCTACAACACATATGGCAGTTTCCTCAACTGATTCCGAGATTTCTTCCAGAAGGAATTGGTATCTTAGAAATTCCTGGCAGCAATGTCTGTGTCCATAGGCAAACAGTGAGAGCACCGAAACCACCAGTCCGCCCCAGCTCGAGCCGGCTCGGGCTCCTCTTCCTCACCGCCGCTGACAGGCAGGTCTTGTGCCCCAGCTGCTGAGACCTGCCTGTCGGCAGCAGCCGCCTCCCGTTCCTCCATCAGCCTCAACTGCTTGTTGCTATATTGCGGCTCGTAGAGATAGCCATGAACATCTGATTCGAGCACAAGACCTTCAAAACCCCTTTCATCCATTTCAGTTTGAAGTTGAAACATACTTTTTTCGCTATTGTCGGTTCTTCTCAGCTTTCTCCACAGAGCCTGTTAGCATAGCTTCCTAGCAAGATGGCGGACGTTGCTTTTAGATTCTGGCAGTGAGGTCCCACCCACTGTTCTGTAATAGGTCTATAGCTTCAGTGGGTCGAAAACATGAGGAACTAGCAATGTAGTTTCACCCCCTCTAACCACAGCAGCCTCCGATGACGCAAAATGACGATTTTTGCGTCATCGGAGGTTCCTTTTCAGACAAGAAATACGGAGCTTTCCCATCTCAGGGGAAAATGAGGGCGGGATGCACAACCATTCAAAAACACTACCAGGTTTCTTATGATACAAAGCTTAATGAAAATGGGTGAAGTATCCCTGTAATCATAGGCGTAGATTTCGCCAATATTTAGAAAAGGTAGATTTGTCCCCCTCAAAAAAAAGATTATTTTTTTTAAAAGGTCGAAAAAAAAGGTAATGAAAAACATTTTGGGGGGCTCAAAACATTTATATATCCTTCTGACCTGTAAATACGGTTCCCAATCATTTCAGACACCCCTATAGTGGACCATACCATCTTAACCTTGCCGCACAGTCACGCGCGCGTGCGCAGGCACGTTACTCTCGCTCACGCTTGGTCAATGGATCAGGTCCGGTCAGGTTAGGAGTCCTGGTTTTGTACAGTCTATGGTCGCGGGCGCAGACAGTGACAACAAGACAAAGCAAGAGCAACAGGTTGGTGTTTGCATTAGTGTCCCATTAACTGTATAGAGGTCAATTGAAGTGCAATAAACACGGATAATATCCGACCACATTTTTTCCAATTTGACCAGTAAAATGAAACCTACGCAGGGTCCGAAATGATCACTTGCAGCAGGAGCAGTCAGAGATATACACGTCCACTAACGAGCAGGCTGATTATATTAAGTTTACAATATTGTCAAAGCTAATTCAGGAGAAAACTTGTTTTGAGCATTAATAATTCATTCTTCTCTGATGGATTTTTGTTTTTAGTCTGTAATGTTGTAATGCAGGGGGGGTTTAGAGGGGAGCAGGAGGGGGAGTCTGGGAACTACTGCCTACAAATAATACAAAAAACAAAGGCCAGCAAATATATATTTTTTACAATTTCTCAATTTCCTGATAATAATAATAATTAATAATAATAATTAATAATAATTATAATTTCCTATACATAGTAAAGACATTTCCGCCATAAATTAATTCAGAAAAAGCAGAAATTGTTGCATAAAAATTCACCAGAATGCAGGAAATGAAGTGTTTGACGCTCAAAATTCTCTGGGGGGGAACCCCCAGACCCCCCACTGAAAATGTGTCCCCCCCAATGTTGAATCCAAACCTACGCCCTTGCCTGTAATATATACATTTGTCAATATTTAAGTACATATTTCCTAGAACTCCAGATCCACCATTTTCTGAAACTCAATGTTCTAAGGTCATGAACCAACTTGAAATGCTCAGCAGTTAAAAATTAATGAATAATTTTAATCATCCAGTCATAATTTGTACAAAAGGTTAAGACCTTTATCTTGAGGGATTCAGCTCTCTCTTGCTATTCTGCATTACATGTTTCTTATCAATTATTTCATCCTTGACTCCTAAGCCTGCCACTCCTGTGCATTTCCTGGTATCCTGAAGTGTCCCAAATCCCATCAGAGGGTCAGAGACAGCCAGCGGAAGGCTTTCGTAGAGCTGATTTTACTCATCTCCACCCCGCCTAACCTTTCTTTCGGAGCTTCCAAGGCTAGACATATTTTTTTCTGAAAACATTCTGAGAAGTTCCCAGACTATTCTAGGAAAACATTTGCTAAAAACTTTCTTAAAATGTTCTTTGATCATTGCATCAAAACGTTTTTTTTAAAACATTGTCAGAACTTAAATATTAGCTAATGATGTGGGGTTGCTGGGTTGATCTTTAAGTTATTTTGGAACCATACCAGTCCATTCACATCCCAGTCCATCAACATCCCAGCCTCCAGGATATTTTTCAACAGCCCATAATCAGACAGGCACAAAAAATCACCTCAGACCCATCTCATGTTCTTCTCCCCTCAGGGAGACGATACAGGGTACCCTTAGGAAGGGAAAACCAATTCCTTTGTCCCCTTGTCTATCAAAGCCCTCAACACCACCTAAGCTGTAAGGTGTGTTTATGTAAGTGTATGTGTGTGCAGGTGTGAGTGTGTTTATGTGTAGCTGTACCTGCAGTTGTTCATCACTGTTCTTAATTATTACACATTTATAGTTTTAGTAATTTACTATGTACAGTTTTTAATGATATTTAACTGGACATGTTTCATTGATGAAATGTACTTTAATATTTTGTTACTGCATCAGAACACTGTGAAGTCCAAGATAAATTTCCCACCGGGAGAACATATCGCCCCTGTTACTGCCTCGGAAGCCTGCTGGGGTCAGAACAACTTCACCCCAACATTACACCTCTGTGTGTTATTCATTGCAGACAAAGCGCAGCAGCGAACTAAATATGCAGCCTTTAACTTGCAATGTAAAAGGCACTATACACTCACAGAGAAATGTTTCAAGGCTCACAGTAACATGTATCCTGGGAAGGCTTTTACCTGTACTTTTTAAAGAATGACATCACTTATATGCAAACTCATGCACTGGCATTTCAACACTATGCTGGTTACTCACCTGGGCTGGTTTGAGGGACACAGAAATGGTAATAAGGTGGGTGAACTGTGTGGATTGGTATGTTTTTATCAAGTATAGCAAATGTTATGCTCTTAATTGATGCCCATCAAGGCCTCTATGCCTTTGACAGCCCTTTCTCTTTTTCTGTCAGACATAATTACTGATATGCTTTCAGAATGTCTGCTGATTTTGAATAGGCAAGAAGTGAAAAGTTGTTTAAATAATGATATAACATTTTGCATACTTTTAGTTTGAACTGAACAAAGGATTAGATCAAATAGGCCAACATGTAGGTCTATCTAATGTGGAATTTTGCGAATGCCACTGCTCTGCCATCCCATTACACCTGATATAAACGTGTCCGGGATGATTAGAGCTCAAGTTGACAGATGAAGTATGGATGTTAATACTTGGCATTAAAGTCCAAGAGCATTCTAGTGACTGCTTTTGCTCAAACTTAATGTCCCACTTTGTATCCAAACATGTATACCGCTTTTATTATAAACAAGAATTTGTTGAAAAGTGTAATAATTGCGAAGCATACTTGATACAAAAACAGAGAAAGAGAGGCAGACGTCCTTTTAACAGTGCAATTCTGCAGGACTGTTGCCATCACAATGCCTTTGTACTTTTACAGTAAAATACAGTGAATTAGCGTTAGCGTAATATTTGTGTCTTAGCCAGTGGTTTAGTGCAGGGTATACGCAGGTATACGGAGTATACAATCTGTACCTCTAAGCACAAGAAATGACTTCATTATTTTTTTTTTGTATATATATTTTTAAAGATTATCTTTTGAGCTTTTTCAGTTTTATTGATAGGACAGCTGGAGAGTGACAGGAAATCAGGTGATAGAGAGTTGGAGATGACATGTCTCAAACTTGCATCCAGTTAGACAAGGACTAGGGCTTCTGTACGTGGGGTGCCTGCTTTACCAAGTATGCCGGCACCCAACTTTATTAATTAATAAAATCCCCAGACACTTCGGCATGTTATTTTGACTAACAATCAATCAATGATTGCTCATCATCAAAGATAGGGTGGCACAACCAACGGAATCAAGGCAATGGACTCAAACGCACAACACACAGACAAGAGCAGGAAAAAGTAATCAAAGTGTTAAATAAGTACAGAGAAATCCTTAAGGCAAACAGATCCAAAGGACAACCCAAAAGGCAATATAAAAAAAACAGGATTTGGTCGAAACACCAGAAAGGCTCACGAGAATCAAAGGCTTGAACAAGGTAACATGTAAGGTACACAATGAACTGGTGACATGAGGGAAGACACAGGGATTAAGTACATAGACAATCTGGGGATAATGAGACAGGTGAGTGTTATCAGATCAGGTTGTCTGTGTCCTGAAGATTGGAACTCACCACCTTTTAAACCTCACACACCCAAGGGCACTAACGTGGGTGCAAATTCATTGGCTGTTTACACAACATTGGCGCTGGGCAAGAAACGACCAATGCATCATCTGGTAAATACCCCTGACGTTTGCACTGCACGCCAAAACCTTTTGGATCAGGTATATGAAAGGGTACAAAGTGTCTATTTGTATTTCTGCTTTTATCAATTGATGATGGACATTATATAAAAATGAGGATGCAATAGAGCATGACTGAGCAGTGAAGATGCACAGTGACAGTCATGGCTAAGGGAGGAGCGCAAGAACTTTAACATTGCATGTCAAAGACGGTATAATACATCTATCCTTGACTCCAAAACATGATACAATCCGTCAAATAGTCTTTTATCTGTCTCGAAGGGACATCAACCACAATAGACTGTATAAAACATGGATGTAGTTTCAGTGACGTCACTCACTGATTACTGAAGAAGAGTTTTGAAAGCCAATGATGTCACCATATTAAAAATGCTGTCACAACTTTTGGTCAACCTAGCAACAGTTAAAGAGGTGAAGCTGAGGCGGCCCTCAAGCATCCTGGAAGACAGCTTCAATGCGCTTGCTTACACTCATACCAGTCACTCCCCTTATTATGCATAACTCTTCCATCCATTATCTATACCACTTATCCCATTCAGGGTTGCAGGGTGGCTGGAGCCGATCCAAGCTGTCAGTGCGCGAGAGGCAGCGTACACCCTGGACTGGTTGCTAGTCAATCACTGGGCTGACTTAAAGCAGCAATATGTAACTTCTCAGTTTTGGTGCGCTTTGGCGCGCTTTGGCGCCAACAGCAGGTCTCTGACCGAACTGCACTGTCGTAAAACGGTTACGTCTCCCTCTCTGAGCCAGCGTGCATTTGTTGACAAACCGAGAGTGAGGAAGCCGGCAAAGATGCTGCGAGAAGTTGAAGAACCATGTCGACTGAAAAGGTACAGTAACATTACCAGATTTTGATCAAACCTAAACGCCTGCAGCCCGTTGTTTATTATGTGTATGTGTATTCAACTGTTACCATGATATCTGTAGCCGTGGCTAAATGGCTACATGTAAACATGCTAGTTGTAGATCGGTTTGTAAGGTTACACATTTTTATGAAACAACGTAAGATGGATACATTTATTTATTTGTTCGCAAACCGGAGACATAAGTTGTGATGACTTTCTGCTCCCGGTAAAGCTGCTAAACGTGAGACAACGATGACACCGGTAATGATGCAGCCTAACGTTACGACTCAGTCTGTTATCAATAATATCTGCAGGGATGTTTATTCTGCCATCTAATAGCTTTCCCGTTAGCAGTGAAACAGATCATGATACTGACTTGTTGGGCAATATTATAACTACTTTGCAAACATGTATATGTCATAAGTTGAGTTATAATAGTCTGTTTATGCGTTGCTAACTGTGTCCGAGGTTTATGTTTTTCAATATCAGTTTTCCTTTTATTCCAGGATTCAACCTCAACTTCATTTCTCCGTCCATGATGAGCAGGAGCGGGGGGGGGCATCGTCATGAATCAAAGCTGCTGCATCTGGAAGATCAGAGAAGCTTTCTCAAGAGGACAGTACCCTGGCATCAGGGTGCGCTGCCTTGTGTCAAAATGTCTTATAGACGTAAATACCTGTTTTGGGGTAGCTCTCCGTATTTTTGTTCAATTTCAAGTTGAGTTTGTTGAGTTCACTAAAGTTGTTTGTTTTGACCATTGTTTGCAAAATAAAACAGACATCTTTTTCTTACTCTCTTGTTATGATTGCATTTAGAAACTGTAATTGTTCTGAGCTGGTTATAACAATTAGTAATTGTGTGCATTGCCCACTGATTTTTAGTTCTGTCTTCTTAGTTATATTTACATAATAACAAAAACTTTATCCAGGTTTCAAGATTCAAGAGATTGACATTGGGCAGAACGATCTCCCTGAGCGTTGTCATGCAGAATATACCAAAGGTAATAAGAAAACAGGAGAATATAATATGAAGGAAAAGCTACAGAGATCAAGATAAAATAGTTATTTATTAGAAAAACACTGATTTTCCATATAAATACAATCAAAAGCACTTTTTGGCACTCATTTACACATTCAGCTGCTTGAGGGAGGGGGTCTACACCATCCTGTAGCTTTGTTATGATGGACCTGGGGGGGGGGGGTCTACACCATCCTGGAGCTTTGTTATGATGGACCTGATCTCTGATGATGCACAGCTGTAGATACAGGCAGGTAGGACGTTTAGGAGCAGCTTGTCCCTGTGAAATGTGAGTGAAGTTCAGCTCTGGGTGGTGTCTGTGCATCATCAGCACCAGACTCTGTCTTCTAGGAAGATTCTCTCTTTTCATCACTGGTCGTAGTCTGGTCTCTTTCAAGGCGTTCACACTCCAGCTCTTTGATTTTTATTGCAGCAACTTCAGAACCTTGGACAATAATATCATTTAGTATTAGAGTTGTTTCATATTTTCAAAACTGTATATGTATATATATTATTAGCTAACGTTACTCCATGAAAACACACCTGTCGCGGTCTGCCTCTGGACTCTGGGATGGTGGTTGCATTTGTTGCTGGAGATGATGCTGAGCTCCTCTTTAGAAAGCTGGAATAAAGTTTGAAGTCAGTATGTTAGTTGATACAGCTGTGCAGAGTATAGTAACGTTAGTTTCTATAGCAACATGAGGGCGAAACTTTTGACCAGCGAGAAAGTTTGCACTTAGTGCTGCTCAGATAAGTAGCAACCGGAGCTAACAATATACTGTTTGTATTATCATGCTACGGGCTAAACTTCTGCTAACATGGACCGACTTGGCATACGAACAACCACTAACGGGTCGACATCTTTTGTCGCCGTGCATCAGTCAAAGTCTGCCCAAATAACGTTAGCATGCTAGCGTTGCTCAATCAGAGGACCCTAACGTTATTCTGCTATTCTGGTCGTTATATGATAACTTCATCTACCTGTCGACATAGACTGAATGTTTTTTGGTGAAACGACTCTATAACTATGATGCAAAGAAACAAGACACAAAGTTTGAAACGAGTTACTCACCAGTTACAAGCCCAGTGTCGGACTTGCAGCCCATTGTTTATTGAAGCTCTCTCCAACGTGCAGTAGTGCCGTAAAGCGGTGCGTACTTCTCGCGAGATAACCGCGGGACGCGGTTAAAAAGTTACATACCCCAGTTTTGAGCGAGAGGACCGCTGTGCGGACCTTAGACAGTCAACATTCTCTTCGCTGAGAAGGCGGGCATACACTGTGCGATGTTTTTGATCGTTTTGAAAATCTGCAAGAGTAAATCGCATGCGATGAAAAGCCAAAGCTCACGATTTATGTGCGCACACTGTGCGGTCCGATGCTCGGCTGCGACATGATTGCTCACACTATAAGAGCGAAATAAACACGTCGGGTGCCCAAATCCGGAAGAGGACTGGAGAGATGCTCACGAAGGAGAAACGTGCTGCCTTGGCCATTTGTGCCATTCTATGCGCTGAAACGTCATTAAAGGCATGAGTGTTCCTGCCTGATATCAACAACAGCGCTTAATTTGTAAACCCTGAGGTCCCAGAGCACAGAGAGAGTGCTGTACCGGCGCGGCAGGAAGACGAGCGGACACACGGACATCAGTGCGCACTTATTGCACGTTGGAGCTGTTTGGACAGTGTCTGTTAACAGAGACTACAGTCTGCAGTGTAGATCCCACTATTCTGTGCTAAACTGATTTACATTAGAACTGATGATCGATTGAAGTTTCTGTTTCATATCTCTCCACCTCTGTGCGCAAAGTTTCAAGTCTCTCCACCTCTGTGCGTAATGGCACAGTCGCGCTTATCTGTATGAGATCACTCCCTTTCAGAGGTTGTTCTGCAGTTATTGAAATAATAATCAACTAAAACTCCAAAATCTAGGATAACATCTAGTTGCTGCTCTGTCTGACAGGATGATCAAACGTCTTTGGTTTCTGATTATGTTGAAAACTTCTCTGCGACACTTCAACGTGTGCGCAACGATATAAAAGCTCTGACCAGCTGGGAGTTGAAGGCCTATCACTCCACAGAAACTATCAGTTAGTAAGTTTAAATGTTTTAATAACCTGATGGTTTTAATGTGCATGATTTAGGGGGGTGCTGCCTACTTCCCATGTCCCGGCACAAACTGCAACAATTTCATCATCACACTTGCCACTCTTCTAAACAATGATCAACACGACACAGCAGCAGAGAATAACATTAAAAACCTGTTCCTACCTGTTTGTTAGGACAAAACAACCATTGATCCTTAGACACTGGCAAAATCGCTGAGCTCAACAAGAAGACAAGAGATTCCCAGTTATTTAAATACAAAAAAGAATGTCAGAACAGATAATACTATATTGCGCAAAATGTAATGAGAGATCTGGATAGTGACAAAGGTTCTGGATCCAATCAAACAGGTGCCGGTCCCAATCTGGTAGGTGATCTTGTTCCGGCAGGATCCGGCACAAATTAAGCACTGCTCAACAAGTCTGGCCTCCATGTCCTCAGTCCAAACCACACGCTGCGGCGGCACCGACATGACGACATTCTTCTTCTTCTGGACGTGGTAATGTTTACATTTTTCACGCAGGCACATTGAGGGGAAACCCACTGATCTCAGGTGAATCGGCTAGTAGCTCTGCTTCAACTGTGCGATACCCTCACGAGGGGCGACCAAAATATCATATGCTCGTTGCCCCCTGTATACTACACGACTCACGACTAACGATTAAGCTGTAATTCGGCCTGACTCCAAAAAATTCTCGCACGACTCAGAAATCGGCCCAAAATAGGGAAAAAATCGCACAGTGTATGCCCGCCTTTACAGAGAAAGACAAGTAGCGACACTTACATTCTCACCTGCAAGCAATTTATACTCATCAATTAACCTAACGAGCATGTCTTTGAACCATAGTACACAGAGGGAACCTACACATGCACAGGGAGAACATTCAACCTCCACACAGAAAAACTCCCACCCGGCCGGGGATTCGAACACCTTTAGACTTCTCAATTCCTTGTCCACATTCTTCAATGGATAGCTTCAAGGCACGCAACACGTTGATGTCAGTTAATAACTCGAAATGACAGTAGATACCCCTTAGGGTAAAAAGGTAAGGCCACTGGATTCTTAAATCATCAATGGAAGGTGCTGGAGTCTGATTGATTTGGTTACGCTGAAGACAGAATGTTGTTTTCATGAGGTTTATCACTTCTGCCCTCTCATTACCTTGAATACCTTCCTGCCTGTAGATGTTCACCAATTTTTGCCGCTTCTGCTATTATGTCTAATTGGTTTCTTCAAGTGGAGGGTCCGGCTGAAATTGTGTGCATCCATAAGAATCAGTTGGCCTCTGCAGTTGTCCAGCACGTCTTGATGTTCGGTGTCGTTTAAATGTCCCTGCACGGTTTATGTTCTCAATTCGTGCTTTCACTTGAGAAAGGAGTGACATAAAACCACCAGCAATATTGACACCTCCTGATGTCATATCAGCAAAACTACTGGGGTACTGCTTAACAATGTTTTGGCAGACGATGAGACATTCGTTGCGTGTGGGGTTAGCCTCATACTTTCTCATTTCATCAACAAGAATTCGTATCATCTGGCGTCGCATCCCAGGAGCAGGTCTTTAGCTGTTGGCAATGGCTGACTGCACTTGCTCTGGCATTTTATCCCATGGGACTTTAAAGGTTTCATGCCATTTACTGGGTATGTTGGCTGATTGTCTTAGCCTGTGCGAAGTACACGGTGTTGATGGTTCTGAAGAGTTTGACAGGGATGAAACGCTGGACAGTGAAGATGAAGAGCAAGGCAATGGACTGGAGAATGAAGTCAGACTTGTATTTGTTGAGTCATCTGGCATGATTTGTAGATCAAGTGTGACTGTAGTAGATTCTTGAACACATGAAAATAATATATTACATCACTATTTCACAATACAGTATTTGTCCCATATGCATGCAACTCACATCATAAACATTAGAGATTGTGAATTTGTATGGCGATTCAATTAATTGTTTTGAATAGACTTAAAGCTACAGTACAATAATAGAAAATGCCTTTGGTAGGACTGTGTTTAGTCTGTGGCCAGCCCAAATAACTACTTCATTCTGTGATCATTCCATATGTCAGCTGATGTAAACAGTCTAGTTTTTGACCAAGTACTGTAGCTTTAACTGAACAGGAAAACTACTAACACTATATTGATAATACTTACCCATTTTGAATGCCTCCAGAAGTTTCCTTTGCTGGATAACAGGCAAGAGGTCTCTGATGTCATCCTGCTGCACATATTTGAGGTCTTCTATTGATTCCACACCTGAGATTTCAAGTGCTGTGATGACCTGGTTTTGATTATCCTCAGACAGATTGGGCAAAGCCTTGAGGATGATGACCTTTATTTCATCACCAATGGATGACATGAATCTAAAATGTGGGGACAGAATGGTGAAGAGTTAGCAAAGACATACCCCAAACTGAATACTCAGGCAGTGGGTAGTGATCAAGGAGCTCTGCTTGACTGACACAGTAGTAGGCTTCCTGCACTGGTGAAGTGTGGTAAGCATTAATCTCTGGTTGACGATCAGCCTGATACACCTCTGTGATGAAGTGCACTGCTAAATTGTTATGCTTCCCGATCACAGACTTTCTTCTGAGCAAGCTTTATGGTTTCTGGACACATGTGATGTGAATGTAGACTTCACTGTAAATGTTTTGTCACATTGTCTGAAAGGGCACGTGACTGTCTTGCCTTCAGTTATATGACTTTTCAAGTGCAAGAGAACACACCTGATATCCTCACACTTAGAACTACATAAATCCATTTGACATGTTAAATCTCCTGCATTATCCAGTTTAGTCATATTCTTTACATATTTATGGCGATGAGTGTGAGACGGAAAGGCTGAAAACTTAGAAAAAGCTCTTCTGCATTCAGGGAAACCACACTTAAAAGATACATTAGGCATACAACTATGAGTTTGCATGTGCCTGACATATGCACATGTATTGCTGCAGGTCTTACCACATATGTTGCAAATTATCAGGTTAATGCTGCAACCTACAGGCCTTTCCAGCAAAATAATCTGACCAACACACAATCTTTAAATTACTCTCTCACTGAAAATAAATACATTACATCAAAAGCTAGTTAACTAACAGTTAGCTACATTTCTTTAGTGCATGTTTGAATCGACTTTTTAGTTTTTTGCCAACCTCAAGTAAATTCACAAATCAACAAATCACATCACAGATCACATCTTAGCTTGGACATTTGATCACACTGCAAATGTAATCACTAATGACCAAGCAATCTTTACCTTAACTTAAGTAACGTGATTCAACGGAAAGATAAACTTTTGTCCACTTAGCAGCTAAATGGCTAACGTTATGCTAGTCATTTTGAATCAACCATTTCGGCAAAAAGAAAAGTCAATAAAATGTTAATCCAACACAAAATCACATAACAGGATTATACTGATTTTTGCAAGATTGTATTTACCTTCTTAAGAAAGCCACAGGATCAGGACGGATGAAGAGAAAATGGGGAGCAAAGCAGCAGGTGGCAGCCTGATGATGTCTCCTCCAGTGCTCTGTCCAGTTTGGTGATGTTGGCCAGAGAGATAGATTAAACAGTATCTCTATAGCTCTGATGTTGGCTAAAGAGTCCGGATGAAAACTATGTTGTGCAATTCTTCCTCTTCGTGTTATTGTTTCCTCAATCTTAAATTAAATCACTGATGTGTATTTTTAATTTCATTTAATTTTAAATTTTGCTCAGATGAATTTAACTGACCCAAGATCAAGTCTGATTTAAAGTTAACTGAAAAAGGCAAAAAATACTGTATCATACTGTAAGAGTATGGTAGCTTGCTGTGATAAATAAATAAATACTGCATTATACCGTAACATTTTACAGAAGCTTGCCGTTAATATTTTATTCCTCAAAGACATCAGAATGTACAGTATTTAACTGTATTGACGGAGAACGGTACACTACTGTACAAAATGTCCTGTATTTTAACAGCAATTTGTTACAGTGTATGTTTGGCTAATTGTCTGATCAAAGGCTGGACTTACATTAGAAATCAACTATTCAGACTCTGTTCAACAGGCAGTCGTTTTCCTTTCATGTCAATGTAGTATTTCTTTTATTAGCATTCAGTTGAAAATAATTTCATTCTTTGCTCATTCCATAAAAAAAATGACAAGTGAAAACTCTTGCACAATGTCTAACTTGCCAATACATTTATTTTTGTAAGTTAGACAGTGTACTTACGTTTGCATGCAATTTTCTAAGTACTTTAAACTGTGACTTTGGACATACATCTTCTTTTTATGTCCCATTAGAATTAAGCCAAGACGATGTTTATGTTGCCAAATGGTGTTACATACAAATACATATCATTAGTGGGGATAGAAAGGGTGTGCACAAACCTCATACCACCCCTGCATTAGTCAGTAACCCAGGTGGGCCACCGAAGTAAAACAAGTCTTGACACACCCCAGGGAGATTCAGCCAGTCTGGTTACTGCACCAGTTGGAGTTGCAGAGAAGTCTGGAATCAACGTTGATTCCCCTTAGCCTGCAGAGGAAGAGGAATCATTGTCTTGTCTTGTCCAAAATCAGCTTTTCCACTCAATGAATCCCATTGATGGTTATAGTGCCATGTATCTTGCTGATGCTTTCTATGGTCAACAGTAGGAACCTTTATTATTGTTATCCAAATCTTAAAATTTTATTATTCTACTTCCGTGCGTTTTTTGGCTCGTATCTCCTCCTACACGGCTTGTGCTAGAAACACGGTTCAAACTGGAAATGGTAGAGTTTGCTGAGGACATGATGGCTATGACTTTTAGTGATGCTACGATGGTACAGTGATTTAATATGAATATTTCAAAATGCAAAAATATGAATGGAATCCTATGAGACTCGTTTTTGAACGCTCATAACTCAAGAACTAAAAGTGCTAAAGTATCCAAACTTTGTAGTATGGTCCCTAATGGTAAAATGTTTAACATACCAAATGATGACACTCATAGCGCCACCATGTGGTGAGCTATGAAACGTTTTGCTTTCAAAACATCTGCACTCACTGCATTCAGCCGTGCCAAAATAATATTCGCACAGCGTGTTCCTTGGATGGTACCGATCATTTTCTGCGCTGCAACCTAGGGTCAATTCAGAAGTGCGTCACTCTAAATTTTTCAAAGTATGCATAATCACTTAACTGCCGTCACTCATCGAGCCATTCCTCAAATCATACCAAAATCGGTACAGACATTGGTCACGTACTCCACACCCCACATATCGAATTTCGTTAAGATCGGTGAAACGGTGCGCCCGTGAAGACAGTAAACGTTTTACTGTAAGCGGTACTGTACGCAAAACATTTTCTATTTTGCTAAATGTTTGATCAAACTTCACCAAATTTGTCAACAGCTCCCGGGAATGCATCAGGATATTGTGTGATTATTTTCAGAATTTTATGATCACATTTTGACATTTTATGCATTAATGATGTTGTAGTGATGGGAAGTTGGGCTCTTTTCAGAGAGCCGGCTCTTTTGGCTCGTAGTGATGGGAAGTTGGGCTCTTTTCAGAGAGCCGGCTCTTTTGACTCAGCTCCCAAAAGAGCCGTTCCGCTTCTTCTGCTGCTTCTTCATTCATTCGGCAGCGATTCGCAATGCGTTTCGGCGGTCAGCATTCACACGCATTTGCCGCAGGGAAATGCAAATTGTCTAGTTTTGCTTGTTTTTAGATGGAGGAAGTTTTCCTGTCACAAAGATGTCAGTGCTTCTATCTCTCCTATAAAGGCTGTCTCATTCTTGTTGGTAATCAGGTGGATAATGGTTTTGTCTATGACCAAGTAGATCAAGGGTGTCAAACACATATTGGGTCAGGGGTGGGATTTTTTTTAAATGAGACCTATTTTTTTACCAACATCAATATGACTCAACACATGAATATATAGGCTGCTAGCTGTTTTATTATTTGAAATCATTCAATACAAGGTGCTTGTAAAAAAAAATGTTGTATCAAGAAAGGTTCACAGCAACAAATATGAACATGTCAGACAGAAAACATTATGTTATCCTTGCAAGATATGACAAAAAGATCTATTCTTTCCCTCTTTTCCCATCAGACCTAGCTCACATTGGGTACTGAGGATAGATGCAATGATGCTGATGTTGTATAAGACAGTGGTGGGATAGAGAGTGTTAATGAATGGAAAATCCTTTGCCTTGAGGCAAATTATTTTGTATTTGGATACAATAAGATTACAGACACGGGTGGTTCAAGTTATCTCTCTTTGTATAGCACCTGTGACCTGAGCTCCAGGTCTATTACATAGATGTGGAGTTCAGTGAACTGAAAGGACCTGAGCACGGTTGAGTTGTTGCCCAATGGTCTTTTGAGGTCTTTGTCTTAAAGAATTGAACATATAATATTGTAGTTAAGTGACTTGAAAAGTTGTTTTTATTGGATGACTTGTGTCTTTTCAGACCAGATATCTGTCCTAAAAAAACTGTTCTTAACTTAGCTCCTCCATTTAGGCTGCATCTGTGCTCGAGGGGTTGAGTATTTGTGACCCTGCATACCCGCTACAAGATTATTTATTTCGGTTCAGTCAGCCTTTAGGATGCAATTTACAGCCAAATCACCAGGGCCAAAAACAATGTGTGCCATCACAGTAGGGTGTACTTCAATACAGTGTATTCAAAATACAGTACAATATGTGATAACATGTCACTGTAAACCAAATCTACCTAGGGGTACAAATAGTTACCTTACCTTACATTTCGTCAAGAGAAAGTTTAAACATTACTTTTTGGTTTAAAAGAGTGTGTGTCTGTGAGCTAGGTTTGCTATGTTGGCTGGGTCATGGGTTTGTGAAGGGGTTGTTTTGTTTCCTCAATAAGTCAGTGCTTTCCTTGGAGCATTGAACTGCGTAAACTACGTCTCACTCTTTGTGTCTGTTTTTTTTTTGTCATTTTAGTCGATACGCTTCTGTCATAAAGTGCTGGTTGGTTTAAAATTGACTGGGATATTGTTGAATTGAAAATCCTCCTGAGTTTCTCAGATTATCCAGACATGTTAGGATTGACGATATGGAGTCAGATCAGTCTCAATATTCATGAATGCACACAGAAGGATTCACAAATGTATTTCAATGCACACACAAATAGGTATCATTCTATATAAATGTAAAAAAAATCCACAAATATATGATACATTTGGATCTTGTTACATTTATACACGAACTGTTCTGTCTGCATTTACAAACTGTTTGTCTTGTGTGAACCTCACTGCGTTTGTGTGTGGGATTTTTGAGACTCCCCTGCCGTGGTTCGATTCACAAATGCATTTTTTTCAACAGGGAAGTGTCTGTAGCCTATCAGATGTCTCCTTCCTGTTCAGCCAATCACAGTAGTGTAGATTCAAGGGTATGTTTTAACGTGATCACTAAGCGTTACATCTTTAAGTCTAAGAAACATACATACATAAAACAGAACATGAAACGTCCAGATTAGCTCTCTGTATGATTTCTGAATCATTAGCTAAACAAAACAAACCCCTTTAATGTGTCTTAATATTTTCACGTGCTCCGTAATGTTGCCATGCATTAGCAACAGGTGCGCTAGCCTAGCATGCTAGTGTACAGCTTAACATCTCTATTTCTCACATATAACTGTAAAAGTACTCGACTTCAAACATTATACTCTTACTGACAAAATTCCCAACACTCTTAACCATTATACTGGTGTTCATGCATGTGGTTTCGAGGACAATGAACCCACCTGTATGTAAATACAAAGAGGCAACGAAGTTAGACTTCCGTTCAGCTCGGCTGCAGGATTTAATCTGCAGCATGTGCCTCTTTAGGGTATTATCATAGACTGTACATATTAGGGTATTATGCTCCTCACAAGCGCTATGCGCCCTCTAGTGACCTGATCTAGTATCGCAATAACATTGTAACAAGTTCAGTGCACTGAAATGTGGCTTTAAATAGCTATTTTAGACACATAAAAAAATATATATTGGGGTCTCTTTTTAACTCATTTAACTTCTTCTTTTAGCAATGTACTGTATTTTCATCATATAATGAACTTCTCAACTGTCCTAAATACTTTTAACATATATTTATGCCATTATTTAATCTTGTGATCCATTTTTGACTTTTTAATAACCTTTCATTTTAGCTTAAGACAATACTCATTTAAATTAATTATGTACATTTTTTCAACCCTTTACATCAGCTCTATCTTTTTGCTCTCAGTTTGACCGAAAGTCAGCATTCCAATATGGCTACTGCCAGGGATAGTCTTCCAAAACAGCCCGTCAGAAAACAATGGTTGACATCACTCAGGTTCCAGCTTATAATATTTACAGTCTTTAGTTACAACTGTGTTTCTAACATGGAAATGTAAAAGTCCTGTTGGGTAGCAGCATGTCATAAGTTCCTATCCTGAGATTTTCTGTTCCTCATTTCTCCACTCTTCTTGTAAGCTTGTCCTGATCCTGATGGTGTAGGGTTGGTCTATGTAAATGGGCTTTTCCATTGAACTTCTGATCTCTTAAATGGGCACTGTACAGTCCAGGGAAGCCAGGATGTTTTCCCTAATGTCTCCCTTGGTAAAAATGATCTCGCTGTCTACATGATATGTGCAGATGTTTTAACATTAAAGTTAGTAAGCTAAAATTAATAAGTCAGTTAAAAGACACATATATTCTATCCTTTCCTATCTTATCCTATATTTTAGGTAGGACATGTTAGGATGCTAAGATTAGCTGTTTTGTGCAGTTGGGCTATCAAATAGCTATGTTGTTTTATTTTTTATTAAGGCCTTATTTATTTATAGTATTTTACCTATTCCTCATCTTTAGTTGCCGATCAATCAAGAAGAAATAAAATGGAAATGATTTCTTAAATCCATATTTTTACTGTCAAACCTGGAACACAGGAGAACCTACTTCTTTTAATATCATTAACCTAAGTCCTTACAGTCTTTGCTAGAATTTCTGTAAGTTTGTTTTGAGTTCTACTGCTTACGGCTGGTATCTGCTTATCTTTACAGGGGGTTGTGTTGAACGTGTGAAAGTGCTGGTGTTAAAAGCAGCAGACACAGTCAATGGCTGAGGAGGTGTCTGACAGCTCCCAGGTCCCAGCATGTCCTCCTTCCCATCCTCTCACCTTAATACAAACTGAAAGGACGACACATTCTAGAAATACAAATTCAATGACTTGAGTGCTGCCTCTATTGCCAGCAGGGTATTAGGATTGAGATGAGTCAACAATTTTTTTTCTCCTTTCAACTCCCCACTCTTGATTTTTGCATCTGTGAGCAACTGTGTGTTTGTGAAGATACCCATATTAAGCATGAACGCAATGACAGAAACAACACATGACAAACAGCAGCAGCAAAGATAATCAGACACTGCTGTCTCATCAAATGAGTTACTTTTGAAATCTTGTAAGGACATTCACATAACAAGGTGTTTAAAGAAAACAGGAAAAATGTTGCATTTGTCACTTTTTTTCTGATTTAGGGAAGTCGTTTTTTAACTGGGTATTTGGATATAGGTTAGACTGCTCATGATGACACCACCAGACTAGTGGAGTTATGATATTGCTTCAAAAACAATGTGGTTTAGTCTCAGTGCAGAGGCTAAACACCCTTCTCCACCAAAATACCAAAATCTCACCCATATATACTTCCACCACATTCTAATGATCCCAAATGTTACACGGAAACCACAGCTGACATAATCCAAAATCAACTGCAACTTCTTAATACTAAAATAGTCATTTAACAGTCATTTCTTTATTTGTTGATGGTCTGGTCAATTTGATCTTTAGCCATATAGAGCTATTATTGCAATATAAACAGACTGTTTGGCAACAGTGTAGACAAAGTGTGTCCAATTTGACCTTAGACACTTCATGCTAAGGGTAACATGAAGTTCACAATTTGGAGTTTAACATTTATTTCAGTTGACTATCTGTTCTTTACAAATGTTTTCTAAGAACAAAAACGGTTGACTTTCGTATATGAGGCTAAGGTCTTCACACTGTATAATCAGGCCAATGGGATTAGTAATAAACCTTTTTGCAAAGTACAGTGAGCACTGGGTTAGGTGTCAGCCGGGTTAACACTTTTCACCTCGGTTTACAGTGATGACCCTCTATGCGTTATAATCCAGGCTTCAGAGGTTTGATAAGGGTAAGAGCCTTATGATTAACAGCAGGTCAGATGGGCTTCAGAAAGGAATGATGGCTCACACGGACACATTACAGGATTTCCCATGGTTGCATATGAGGACAAACTGCTAAGAAAAGACGAGTACTCCCCTCACACATTTCTTCTAAGCAGGTAACCTTGTTAGGTGAGACATTAGTTCACAGAATTCCCTATGAAATCTCCTTAGGTTGGATAATGAACATCTACGCCCTTCTCAAAGCTTAGATCAGGTTTTCGATCACATGTATTTTGCGAACAATGTTCTATACTTTAGATTTTAGACTTTATTGTCCCCATGGGGAAATTCCTTTTCACAGCACCATTTCTGTCTAACAGACAATTCCCACCAAACAGAGTACGGTGTGTGCTGTCGCAGCGGAGCGTGCGCCATCTCCCACTCAGTTCGTGTGGAAGATGGCGCCTCTTGGCTATTTTAAGGATGTAATGCAGAGGTAAATTCAAACAATTTGCCCTACAACCTGGGTTGTATAAATTATCTGCACATGTCAATTTGCCTTGAACCTGCTCCCATGTGTGACGTGATTCTACAGGAAAACAACTACAGGATTTAAGGCAGCTAAGAATCTTAACCTCAATACTGTCAACCTCTAAATCCAGATCTGAGTAACATCTCCGAAACATTCATTGTTGCAGCAATTCTCAAGAATTGTCGAGGACCAATGCACACTATAAATTTCTCTCCAGGACACGTTGACTGATGACAGAGAGGCAGAAGGAAAACAGCCACTGTGTGATCATTTGAACTTGTCTTTAAATGGTCAAAATGTCCATTGTGATAAAGTCCTATGTGGAAGTTAACTGTAAATAGATCAATTTATTTCTAATTAGCAAGACTGTGAACGCAGTAAACAGACCTTATTTGATCTCTCATTTATAGTTAAATAATAGATTTAACAGATTAAGGTTGGTCATTGACTACTCACCATCACTTGAGTGATCCATGTCTTTGAGTTCAGCCAAAGTCCGCCCGGATGTAATGTAATACAGGCATTAGTTGTGATTCTGGGGCACCTGGCCCTAAATTAAATGGATTTAGTAATCAGCCAACAATTATTATCTTCTCACAGTGTGTTCATCATGGAAGAAAGAGTATGGTCAAGATTGTATTGAGAACAAGCCCCTTGAGGTCGCTTTTATGGTGTCTCCTTTCACAAACCATCAGCATTTTGAAATTCACGTGTTTTAACTAATTCAAGATATTTTACCAAATTGTCAACAAGGTTACCACTTATGTGGAGAGCAGGACTCATTGGCATTTTTAACAAAATTGATTCAGAGCCAGTGGACTGGCTGAGTAGAAACATTACCTCAGGATCACCTGTGCAATTAATGTAATCCTTAATCTAGATTGCTCCTTGGTTTTAGTGGATCACTTTACTTGTTTGTTGATGTCTTAAAACAAAAACTCTGCTTATTGTTTCTTTTTAAAGTAGTTCTATATCTATAGGCTTTACAAGAAGACTGTCCCCCATTGCTCTTTCAAACACAAATTTGTGAATCCATGAATAAATTACTGTCCACCATTGGTTATGCAAGGTGATGGGTATTGGATCCCAATGCACACAGAAAATGCAGCCTAGTGCAGTTCAATTGCTTATTGTGGATAGGAAAAGCTTACAGGCATGTGGATGATCCAACTCTAGTTTTAAAATACAGGCCAATATCCATTCTCCCAGCACTTTCTAAATCATTGGACAACATTCTATATTCTCAGCTAAGCAACAATCTTGAATGCAATAACTTGCTCAGTGACCTCCAATATGGTTTCCATTCTACCCGATCAACCATGTCTGCATTATTGTTATTCACTGAACACATCCGTTCCTTGCTCAATAAGAGTCATGTCACTGGAGCCATTTTTATTGATTTAAGTAAAGCATTTGATACAGTGAATCATCAGAGTCTACTGAACAAATTGAGTTAATTTTAACTCTCTTCTTCTGTGGTAATGTGGATCTCTTCTTATCTATCTAACGGGTCTCACGTGGTTAAAATTGACCATGTAACCTCCTCCTCTATAACTTGTTATGTAGGGGTTCCCCAAGGTAGCATTCTGGGCCCCTTACTATTTATTCTGTATATTAATGATCTCCCAGATATTTGTTAATACTCTGATTGTCTATTATATGCTGAGGACACTGTCCTGCTGTCATACATTCAAAACACTCCTCCAATCTTCTTTGCCTACAAAACTGGTTGAAAAATAATCACTTAACCATCAATATCGAGAAAATAGAATGCATGTTTTTCCACTCACTCAAGAAAACTGTCTCCATTTTTGTCCATATTCATTTCGCGGGCTAAACATTATGGATAACAGACGCTTACAAATATCTTGGAGTACTCCTTGACCCGCATCTTAGTTATCAAAATCACATTCATAACCTAACTAAGAAGCTGAACCAGAAACTGTATGTTTATAACAAGATCAGATCATACCACACCAATACAGTCTCTGAAACATATCTACATGCTATAATTCTTTCAACAGTATCCTACTGTCTCCCTGTCTGGTCTCTTACTACAAAGGAAAAAATGAACCTATAGCTAGACTGTATAATAGAGCTCGTAAAATTCATGGAAACCTTCCCCCTTACACATTTAACAATCAGATCCATAACAACAACTCGTCTCCAGCACTTAGTGCTCTAGTTCCAAGATCCAACACGAGTCTGTAACATATCACAGAACACTCTCACAAGCATTAATCCCAGACCGGTTTATAAAACAGCTATGGTCAGAGGTTGTTCTTTCATACACTAAAATCTGGAATGAGGTCCCTCATTATAAGGACAACAACCTCAGTGATGCATTTCAAGCAGGCCTATAAACACCACCTGATGGATGGACACATTTGTAATCACTAATTTCACTAATATATGTCAATTTCAGTTACCCCCCACCCTGGTGGGATTGTGTTGCTGACTGTTAAGTCTGATTGTTGGTTGTGTCTTTTGTCTGATGTGATCTTTGTTTTTTATGTGCTGCAGAACAGGAACCTGCTGTTAACCGGTTTTAACCAGATACGGCACTGAGTCAGGGACTATCACTGAAACTTTTGTAATGTAACTTTTAATCTTTTCCTATAATAAATGAAAATGAATGTACTGGTTGGTAGGCCAGCAGGCAGGACGGTGGGTAGACATGGAGACATGGGTAACAGGCAGGTCCTGGTTTTATTTACAGAAAAAGCAAGATAGCAACTAGTTACAACTAATTAGAAATGGACGAGATCACAGATTATATGGTGAGCAGTTGATAAGGGAAGTGAGAACAGGTGCAGGTGTACAATTAGAAGGTCAGGTGACTACAGAGCCCACAAGGGAGATGAGTGCAGGTGAGTGAATCTGGAGAGAGCTGTAGAATGGCAGGCCTGTGATAAATACTGAGAGGCAAACTGTGGAACATTATGGGATGAAACTTGATCCGAGATAAAACGTGGAATACTTGTGTGATATTGACAGTCAGAAAGTGAGAGATGAGCAGTTTATGCAATATGGGCCTAATATCTTACTTTTCTCTTTAAACTTACACAACATACAGGCGTAACAGGCCAGTATCCTACGGAGTCCCATAGACCAAATTGCTTTTTTTGAGGTATGGTGTAATGTTTGTTATACTTTAAGATTTCAAAGGAGCCAGTCTGGAATCGAGCAGTTGCCTGGTCAGTCATTACAATAACATCACTTCTGTGACTGTTGCGGTACAGAGATAAAACATTTGAAAAAAAACCTGCTTTTTGGCCTTCACAAACAATGCATATACACCTGCATCAGCACTGTAAAATAAATGTATAAATGTTTGTCCTCATTCAACCTCCGGCTGTCAAAGCGGTATCCAGCAAATGATTGTAACTTCATAGATGCTTGGCAGACTCTCTGGGGAAGACCTGGTTCGACCAGGAGAGACAATCCCACTTCAGATAGAGCAGCTTTCTGTCAGTCAGTTGGTTGGGTTTCCTTTTAACAGTATTTTGTTTTAGAATTAGCACAAATACAGCACTGGCAAAAGCTACAAGTTCTAAATGCCTCAGACTAAGGACTTTTCTCTGTCATGTCCTAGAACACCTCTTAGTGCAGCATTTGACATCAATGACCATTACATCCCATTACAGACATTGGAACACTTAACTGGTATTAAAGGAACCAAAGCTGGTGTAAGTCCCAAATATCAGATCCATCCCAGTTTGTACACAAAACAAGGTACAATAAAAACCATGCACCATGCACCATGCACGCGAAAGTTCTTAAAGATTTTGTTCATGTATCAGTATGATTCAAATTATATATACCCTATCTGGGTATTCACAAATATTCAATGTTACGCAGATAATACCAAATTACATTTATCAATTAATACCAAAGGAACTTATCAGTAACCTAAACTCCATCAAGCCTTAGAGAGCATAAAATACTCAGATTGCAAGCGTTACATCCATAAAGCTTATACATCTATTATGTAGTTTCATTGTTGTATGTATGTACTTAATGTAATGACTGTACTTGATATGAAGACAGTGGTAGCATTCATCTTAATAGAAGACTCCTGTCAGATCCTAAATGTACAATGTTGAAGTAACCTTTCCTTTATGTGATCTTAGTCAACAATATCATCCATCCTGAGATATCGATTTGGGATCAACCACCTCGGAAATCAGCCATGTTTTATCAAGTCCTGCTATTCATTAAGATCTGTTTTAAACTATAACATGAAACATTCTGATTCATCACAAGATACCAAGCCAGTGTCGCAAAGCAGGACCATACAGGCAGAGATGAGTTACAACATACTTGTCACATACAGTTTATTAAATATCAATGAAAGAAAGTTTGTACAAATGGGATATTAAATGTCTACAATTTATAAGTGTGCAATACATTTAAAAAAATAAAATAAGATAAATATAATATTTGATGCCAGTGCTGCTTGCTTTCTTTGAGACAGAGCAAAAGGAGAAAAGGAGGGCACGTCATCTCCCATCATCTGGAGGAGTCTTCCTCCTTATAGCACTTACTCTGGAGCCTCCCAGGAGTGGCAGAGGGTGAGCCATTAAAGGCCTGTAGAGGCACCACTGATACTGTCAGAAGGAGACAACACACTTGGACAGAAACAAGTTAGATGACTCCATCAAAGGCTGTGACTCGCTCACACTCACTGCTCGTGTCCATAAGGAGAGTGTGATGGCACGAGAAGAACATCAATATAATTGAAAATCTACATTTCATGTAATACTTGAAGGGGTACAGAATGTAGAACATTATTTTGTTTATTCAAGTAGGAGAGACAAACAATTATTTCAAGTTTCAGTCAGACTGCTGGGAGATAAATTAAAGGCCACATAGTTTCTATAGCATGGGGTCACCAATAAGTTTCAGGTCCGGGACCACTTTGGTCTTGTATTGAAGCACTCTTTTATCCTTGTTTATTCAAGTCCATCTGATTGACTGAGTAAGAAAGTGTGGTTTGATTGACCTAAAGAAGATCCTTTAATAATTACATTTGTTAGAATGTAGTCAAAAAATGTTGACTAGAATCAACACCTCAATGTACAGTACAGTAACTTGGACATAAAAAAAATGTAGCAGCCTATTTAAATCCAATTACAGCACAGTTTAAATCCATAAACCCATGTTTGTATGGACTAAGAGCACAGAGCTGTTAGCATGGTTGTTGTCTTCCAGATCAAAATAATACCTGGATCACTAAAGCTGTACAGTGAAAAGGGTCACTGCAGTTCTTGAAAATCTCAAATCTCTCAAGACAAAAAACAAGATAAATCAAGACAAGCAGTACTGGGTTTGAAACATAAAGAATTCGGACTGTTAGTAAAATACACTATTGTCTAAAAGACAGAATGCCTTTTCCACTGAATCCAATGTATGGATATATATAGAAAAAAAATGTTTTTTCACGGATGGCTCGAAAGGCATGGGGTGTCAAAATTGCAGGCATTGGTTTCTGAGTGCAGACTAGTCTGCTGTGATGATGGTGGGAGAGTAGAGAAAGAGAGAGAGAGGTGGGTGACACTGTGATGCTCCAATGGCTGATGTACGATGACAGACTGTCTGCAGTAAGAGGGGAATGTTGCATGTAAGGCGAGTCAGCAGATGTTGGGCTGACAGTCAATAAAATATTCAAGTCAAGACACCACTATCATGGATCTCATGTCTGTAATGTCTCAGAAACAGACCATGGCTAAGGACAAGAAATGCGTTTCTAAAGTACGGAACATGTCACAAAGACATCAGATCAAAAGAAAAGATTGCTAGGGATGTCAAATTTCTAAGGCAAACATACTTCTTATAATCATTTCTAAGCAAGGTTGGTGTTGCCAAGACTGCTATTCACATACTGGGTGATATTTAGCATCAGTGATTTTACCAAACAGTCCTTTCTCAAGTGGCAGGGGGTAGACAATTTAGGGAAAATAGCTAGATTACACATGATTTAAAATACACATGAACATGCTCTACCCTACCACTGGTGCGGCTCTAATCCAAAAGGAACAAGTTGGTGAGAGAAGTGCAGCGCATGATTGTCACTGTATTCATCTATCCGTCATTCTGCCATTCATGTGCATCAAGCTGACATTACGCAGCTTATTAAAGATTTAGCTAATGCCGAAGAGGTGCATGGGTGTAGGACAAAGGTGTAGGCAGAGAGGTATGTTGACAGAAAGGAAAGTATTGTATATGTTTGACTTGTTGCCTTGTTGTGATAATTATTCATTTCAGGCCTGCATAAAGCAGCTTGTGGATATTTTTTATTTCATTGTTGTCAGGCTGTTTAACTTTTTGGTTGCTGATGGGGTGTCGCCCGAATTTCTGCAAAAGGAAAAAAATGATTCTAAAGATAATCAACCTTTCCTCCCTTTATAAGAGTTTGACAAATATGCATGTTAAGGTAATGTATCATTCCCATTTTGAACAAACTTGTATGCCTGAAGTCTTCTTAGTAAAAAGAAGTAATAGGCCTTTATGATGTGCAAGAAATGTGCCACTTTAAGTTCTGCTTACTAGCTTTCCTGGAACGTTTGAACGTATCACAGCACCAGTTGCTGAGTTGTTGTGACACTGTAGATGTTCACATTAATCTTTTTTTTTTGCACACATTTGACCGATCGTAGATGTTGTCTTAAAGTTGAGCTTGACAGGTCATTTTTGAACTTGGAAACAAGAAAATAATCACTGTTTAAGTTCAACTAACCTGCTTATTATTAAAAGAATAACTGGGATTTCTTTGCGGGAAATATCCGCCAATGGATCCTTTTAATCACAAAGAAACAAGCTTTATGAACGGACTAGAAAACGTTGTAATTGAGACCTATTTTATCTTTTGTATTCATGTATTGTTCATGTATTAAATGTATTTGTTTCAATATACGTTTAGATAAAAGACAACATGTCCATTGTTCTGCTATGTAGGTGTGACCTAGACCAGGGGTTTTCTAGACTTTACAGCTTGTAAGCCCCAAAATAAGAGTGCCAGAGACCGGGGACCCCCCACTGTCCCTGGAGGTGGTTAAGGCATGTAACACTGCACCCAGCCTAACACAGGCACTAATAGACCTATCCTAACAAGGGTAACACAAAAGATTACCACAACAAGAATACAACAGCCTAAAAACCATAAAATTCCAGTGCCGGTATAGCGTAGTGGTTGATACGTTTGCCCCGTGTATGGAGGCTACGGTCCTCCAAGCGGGCGGCCTGGGTTCGAGTCCGACATGTGGCTCCTTTCCTACAGGTCGTTCCCCACTCTCTCTCCCTGATTTCCGACTCTATCCAATGTCCTATCTCTACAATAAAGGCATTAGAAAAGCCCAAAACTAAATCTAAAAAAAAAGAACGTAACATTATTTTATTATATATAGATAGCAGAATACAAGTTCCACGTATAGACTTTAGCACTGAGTGGACAGACTTAATGAATACAGACACGAGTGTGCATCTTTATGTGTAAAGAGCAGCAGACACCTATAATGCTGCCGTTATGTGCAAACTTACAATTTTAAATGATTTTAAATGCGTATTTGTTTTTGTGGAAGGCATCTCACAACCCCCCAGGGGGTCCCGACTCCAACTTTGGGAAGCGCTGACCTAGACCTGTTGAATTTCAAGCTCTTTTGGATTAAAAAACACAGTGTCTAAAAGGAAACCGAGGAGTGGAGGCAAGTAAACGTGGGTGGTTTCATGCCTGTACATCATGGCCATCTACTGGAACATAGTGTAATTGCCAGTAACCCTGCACAAGTGTGAAGATAAACAAAGTACTACCTCTATATTGAAATTAAAAAAAACAGAGTCCTCAAACACTAACCAGTCACTGCTCAAAACTCTAGAGTAGACATGCAGTAATGAAGTCGACACTACAACAGATGTGACAGCACCAATTGAAAAATGAGAACTTTATTACAACACACAGACATTATATTATCAGCCACTTTCAAAGTATGTAAGTTATACAGTTAGTCTTGAAAACTGGCTGCACTGGATATGAAGCCAGAGCCAAGTATTGTAAATGTCAAAAAACAAACCACATGCTCATGAAATTCCATAACCTCTGAACACTTCACAACATACAGAGCAGATCAGAGCATGCCAGACTCCTGAAATATCCATTGACTTTGCATAATAATGTACTGTACAAATTTGTATTGCATATTGAAGTACTGTACAAAACAAACACACTGCTCTGGAATATTACTGAGAAACATTAACGGGGGTTTTATTTTCTGCAGCATGAACGCTTCAGTGAGATAAGGGGGGAGAACGGAGGGTGCATGATAAATGGTTGAAGCTGGGCCACAGCCATACTTACAATGACACATCCAGAAGAATCACACTTGTATGAAGCACCTCTGACTCGTTTGTGCTAAGGCAAACATGACACTTTAATGCAAAAAGAAGGCAAACAAATCCGCTAGAACACTTACTGAGCTGCCATAATAAAACAAGTTAGAACTTTGACCACTTTCCTAACCATGTATGGGGCACTTCTTGTTTATGACATAAGTACCATAATGTGTTTTATGTGCGGATTAAAACACAGCTGATGGATGCAAACCACACACACACACTCTCACACACACACACACACACACAAAAGAACAATATATGAAAACACAGAGGAAGACCAATTCTAATGGTGTTGGTACCTAGTAGACACTTCAAATAAATGCAAATGAAGGTCCAAGCTGCCTCTGAACCACTTCCCAGAGAGGCACAGGTATTGGTCAAGACTTTTTCATCATTACCCAACATCCTGTGCTTCTGATAGTTACACCTTAGAAAAGTATGGATACACCTAAGGTTTCAAAACTGAATAAAAACAGTTAATTGGCCAAATCAAACATGGAGACAACTGGAATGGATCAATATAACTCTCTAGAAAAAGAACCATCAAAGGGTCAGTTCCCTAAAGAATACATATATACAGTACCTACATGGATAGATACCACTATGCTAAATAAAATCAACACTTTTTGTTATACTTTTTCTGGGGGTTTCAGTGAACTGACCCTTTAAACATCCTCACATACTATGCATAAGATACACCGAATAGCTTAAAGGAGCAATTATGATCATGATGGTACATTATTTGCCACTGGTAAAGACACAAAACTAATGATATAGACGTCAAATCAGTCCCCCAAGAACTACCTCGGACTCTTTGTGTGTCATTTTCCCTCCATGTCTTTGAGCTCTTAAGTGATATACTGTCAGGGTCTCCTAATCAAACTAGAAAGTCAAGCATCTTAAAGGCTCCAAGAGAAGAAATGGCAAACAGCTAGTCTGAGGTTTTAACCAATCCAGGAAAGTCCGAACAGCGTAAAAGAGTTGGTTTATTTGATAAATGGAATCACTGGAAGGCTGCCTGTGTCAGCGTTCATGTTTACTGTAGTTGTCTCAGATTGTAGTGATCATTTTAAATAAGTTCTTTTTTTTGTAATATACTATACATACTTTGAAGTATGAAAATAGATTGTGTAGATTGAACAGATCTAAAATTTTAAAATTTCTGCGAACATTAAACTTTAAAGGGGGGGGGCAGCAAAAAGAGAAGAAGTACACGTTAATCAGGTCACACATTTACAATCTCAAATTTCTCAGGAATTTACAAAAACAAAAAGACTTTTTTAGAAAAAAGTATACATCTAAGATTAGGGCCTGTAGCACACCGAAGTTGACCCTATGCGATGTATTCCTATCGGTCTCTGGGCAAAAAAACAACCACACTGTTTATATGAGACAGGATTCAGCACACGCACAAGGCAGAGTTGCAGTGCTGTGGTAGGATACTGCAATCCTCAGAGGAGCTTCTTTGACTGGGTTGTTCGCTTTGTGCGCCGCTAACAGGCGTCTCCTGGGGGACGCTTTTGTCGGAGGACCGACCGGGACGACGGCTACGACCTCCGATTTCAGGCGGTGTGTTCGGGGAACGGCGAGACCTTTTTAATGGAGGACGACATGTAACACAGTCCACTTGGGTTGTGGAGTCTTGCTTTTCGAAAACATTCTCAGAGCCCTCTGATGGGGGCAGCGCGACCCTCATCGAGTCAACATCAGTGGAGAGCCGTGCGGTGGCACAGAAAGCTGCTTCGTACAGCCCGAACGCCTGCTCCAGAGCCGTGGAACTGTCTTTAAAAGGGCAGGGAGCGTTCACTGCATCACCCTGCTAAAATAAAGCAAACGAGAAATCAAGTTAAAATGGAAAATCTATTAAAATGTAGTCTTTTTAAAAATGTTTTAAATCACTTTGTTGGTTAAATAATACACACATTATTTGACATAACTTATTTGAAAAAAAAAAAAACTTGCCAATCATCACTCTAAATGAGAGACACATGAGTAACGATGACACAAGTGATAACATGGATTATGGATCTGTTCTGTGTTTTAACACAAAACCAGGACCAGCCTGGAACATAATCATTCTTCACACCAAGTCACCTGATGCCACGTGCATTTGATTGTTGTTCAGTAGTGACTATGGTCATTTAACGAGCCAGCTGTTTCACTGTCTCCCTCTAGTGGCTGGTGTGGGAAAAGGTTAAATGTGGCACTCTAAATGCTCATCCTCTTTTTAATGGTTACCTCACTTTGATGAAGAACACATTCAAAGACATAGCTAATCTACAGTTTATTTGTAGCAGTACATTATAACACCACTGGGGCTAACCAATGCTCCAGTGTAGAGTGAAATCCCCAGCTGTATGGGACGTCAGTGTTCAATCCAGAGAGCAGAATTTTGGTCACCAGGTTCATTTAATAGAAACATTCAATCAGATTAACTGACACTTTCATACATTTTTTTTTTTAGAACTGAGCAGTCACCTCACTACCACTCCAGGCACGGCCATCCCTCATGTTCTTCTCCATATATCTCATCTTCTTCAAAAAACATGTCATCCTCATGCTCCGCCTGTTGGCCCCGAAAACAAAGAGTGATTTGTTGAAACCAAGAGTCCACTGAAAGTATCTGCAGCTATTGACCTTAAGTCAGTAGCTAATTTGAGTTCAAACCTTCACATTTTAAAGGGTGAAAGTAGCACAATGACACTTAAAAAATGAGCTGGAATATATCAGGACAATGCAGTGAATAGCAAACAACAAACACACAAATATTCTGTATATTTTTTCCATTGTCAAAGCAGTGCTGGAGAGGTACTTCCCCCCCCCCCAGCATTGACTGACTCTGCATGTCACTTCCTGATGAAATACTGCAAAGGAGAGGATGGGGCAAAGATTTAGCACTGACCTTTGGGACCTCACACGTGTTATAAGTAGTTCCTGGGTATGGAACATGGTCAATTCCTGTGGCCATGTCAACAACGATCTCATCGCGGTGCATAGGGATGGGAGGGCCGTCGCGCTCCTGTAGGGCCAGGACAATAACTGTTGTGTTGTCTGCTCGGAGCATTCGCTCTTTCCAGAACAATAGGGCCGTGCCTCCCAGCCGCCTGGCGCATGACATCCCCTTTGGTCCCTGGGAGCGAAAAGAAGCAGAAGAAGAAGAAAATAAGTGATTTCAAAATGTACGTTACAATCCTCTATATTCTATAACTCTGACGCTCTCAAAGTGTGAAAATCAAGTCTAAATAATAACATTCTGATAAAAACCAGAGACTGTTTTTATCATGTACAAATACTAACCACCATCTTGTCATGGCTGGAACACATGTTGACAGCATTTTTGGGTGGCATCATGTTCCACAGTCCATCACTGCCGAGGATGACGTAGCGATGCCGTTTGGGATCAAGCGTCATGACGGTGGTGTCAGGCTCCGGAGAAACCACAAACTCCCCACTGTAGAAATCGTAGCTCCACAGATCACCTTCATAACAGAGAGGCATTTTTTTCACAACCTTAAATATGATTTTTGCAACAGAGGATGTTGTAATGTTGGGAATTTCCCAGACTGATAAACACGAATACACCACATTGGTCTGATAGCAGAACTAGAATTAGCTATACCTCACAGTTTCTCTGTCTCTCTGCTGTTCATGTTTTCCACAATTACCAGTGTTTGCAACATGTTCCATCTGAATTTAGAATAAATCAAGAAAGTTCTATTTTGAAGCGCTTAATCTGCACCAATTAATCTGAGTCTAGCTGACAATTTATTTACACTCATATTTCTACAATTCATTTTTAGCAGATGCTTTTGTCCAAAGCGGCGTACATCAGAGAGTGAGTACAACACAGGCAAGGATGTAGAGAGGAAGAAACAAGGTCAGTAAGTGCAAACGACAGTACGCTAGAGCTTCATCGGACTGCATCAAAATCGTTCAAAAGGGGTGCAGATAGCCTAGCGTTAATGTTGTGCGTTCGATGTATGAAGGCTAAAGTCTTCATCGCAGCGGTGGCCGTTTCCAAAAGACGACCTCGGCCCTTTGCTGCATGTCATTCCCTTTTCTCTGCTCCCAACATTTCTTGTCTTTGTTCAGCTGACCAATCTAATAAAGGTAAACAGGCCAACAAAATAACTTACAAAGAAATGGTTTGAAAGCACAGCCGTTATGCTCAGAACTGGATACAGTGCATGCCAACTGAGTGAGAAAGCATTGCTTGTTAACATTTAATCTTTTCTGTGTGTGTGTTGTGTGAAAAATGTAGCCTTGAGCGTCCCTGAGTTTCTGAGTTTCTGTTCTGTGAAGCTATTTCACCGTGAGAACTATTGTAATGTGGTACATATCAAGTCAATGACATTGTTTTTGGATGAATAATCAAACCAAACATATCGAATGCTAAAAAACGATTGTAGTTTTGTTTTTACCGAGGGATCTGGCTACAGCCAGGAACGGGATCTGGTCAATGACTGTGCTCCTCCTCACGGGTCCGTTATGCGTCAGTCTGGGCCTCTTCCACACGACACGGTTCACCCCAGATTTCTTCATGACACTACAGACACAATAACAATAACAACAACAACAAAAAAACATTCAACAACATTGCACGTGTTAAAGCTGGACACGAAATACAGCAATGTTGACGGGAATAAGTACAAGAAAAATACCTGCCCTCTATGAGACCACATATGGCAGTATCACATATTTCTTCTGACCTTTATGATTACATTTGATGTACAGTAGAAACATGCCCCCCCCCCCCCCCCAGATGGACTCTTCTGAATGCGGTCCAGTTCTCAAACTCACCTGCCACCCAGGCGTTCTATCCTTTCCTTTTCTTTAGGAAGTTCAGGTTTGTGGTCTTGTGTGACTTCCAGTGCCTGGAGCGTGATATCAGAGTCGTTTTCTTGCACTCCGACCACCACTGCTGAATCCCCCACATGGGCAACGTACATGTGAACTCCACGTATCACAATCACACTGGCTGTGGTGCCTGATGTGCTGGGCAGGCCAGTGATGGTCTTTGGCCACTCCGCTGAGGGGGAAAAGAGGAACACAAAGTCAAGTATTAAATATATATATCTATTTTGTAATCGTTTCATTGTTGACGGTTGCATCTGTTGTTGTCATCGTTTGGAAACTTTTCCTCACTTTTAAACAGTCAGCTGAACGATGTGTTAGCACAAACATGTAAACAAAGATGTACACTTAAGTTCAGCCTGCGAGTCAGACAGAGGCCACTCCGCCAAATCAAATCAAATCTGCTCAACTTCAGCTGCCATGCAGACCATATCCTTACGGAGCATCCACAGAGAATTGAATCTGTGCTCTACACGCTGCTGAATTATGCTCAAGCCTCTAACAGCATCAATAAGAGGTCAATAAAAACAGATCAATCAGGTTGTTTTCACAGAAAAGGAAAGCTTTGCAACAGCTTACCTTCAGTGATCTGGATACACCGAGGTCTGTTTGACACGGCATGATGCTCACATAACACAATCTATCATAATGAGTGTTTCAGTCTTATGTTTTTAGAAATTCAGTTTCATAAACTAGGATTATAAAGGTTGAACCATGTAACCATAGAAACTAATCCCTGCCATGTGGCCTTGTGCTGTTAGTTTCACACCTTAGCAACACCTCATTCAATCAGACAAACTTCAATAAAGCAGAAATGTCTCCTACATTCCTTTATTGTCTTTGCTGCTTTGATTTTCAAGTGACTTCTTCTGGCAGATTTTTTCTCTCTCCATCTGTTTTCTTTATTGCGGATGAATTGAATCTAAGTTGTGTCTCAGGTCCGTGTTTTAAAGCCATACAACAGGAGCTCTTAACCCACTTTTTAATATATGTTTGTATAAGCAGAGTAGTTCTGAAATAGCCCTGTGGCTCAGTTTGTTAGGCTTACATCATTCAGCCTTTTAACAATTGTTTGACTTTCATCATAAATCCTGCCTAAATGTGCATGCACTGCTAAATGCTGACTGGCTAGTAGTGTCACCCTAAATCTGATTGACATGATTCCAGTAACCAAACAACAAACCACAACAACTATTATTTATTTTCCCTCATGTTAACCCTTGACCACTTATCTACCAAACAGTTTCACTTTGATAGGCTTACTAACGCCATGTTCTGTTGAGTTTTAAACCACAGGACAAGTTGATTAAAATCCTACTGCAATACATTGCAGGGTTTTCTTAGAATGAATGGTTGAGGTTGTAAGGCGTATTGTAGCCAGGGGTGATTATAATGATCTGGTTATTCTAATACATGTATGCATGAGGTCATCTCAAAATAAACGCACTGTGTTTCCATCAAACTGTTACTACTTATTGTTATTTACATACAAGCAAAATATTGATTGAATGGAACAAAATGCAAAATGACAGACTAAGAATTCACAAATAAATGTTTTTTATGTTGTGTGCAAATGAACGTTTGTATGTTTTGTTCGTCCATTTGACTCTTAAGCGATTTATATCCATGTGCTAACATTCATCAGACTGATATTGTACTGGTTAGGTCATCTCAGATCCGTGTCGTGGTCAGATGTAACGGAATGGGCTAGTTGGCAGAGGATTGCACATCATAATACCATCAGCTGAGTCGGATACCGCTGACACAGTTTACAATCTAACCTTACTGAAATCAGTGTCAGTGCGACTCATGAGCAAAAAGGCCGCTGCATACATAAGGGGAGAAAAAAAACACAACAAGCAAGCTTTCCTTTGATGACTTACGTAGCTCTTTCCACATTGCATGGTGACAGGCGATGAACCCTTTCTTAAGAGCAGCACACACTTCACTGTGGTCTTTCGACCAAAACCCTCGCTGCCTTTTCAACAGTTCCCACAGGTTCTCTCTTGCAAAGTGTGCAGCCTCCCGACCCCCGTGACCATCAAACACAGCAAAAAAAGCCACAGACTTCCGAGTGTCGACTACATGCTCTGCGACTTTTCCGTCTGACACCGGTGCACTGTTGTTGCCGCTGTCCTCGTTTGATAGACTCTCTACCCACATTGCTGAAGCCGGACTCGAATCGGCCTCTACGTTATGTTCAAGTGGGGCATTTTCAGTCTGTTTGGTGGGCTCACTCTCCGTCTTTCCTTGTCCTCCATGCGTCTGAGACTTTTGGTAATCTTCGACTGACGACGGCGTCGGCTCGTACTCGATTCTTATCTCGACAACATCCTCCATGTATTTCCTCCCACCTTGCTCCGAAAATGCACTCATACGGAACACTATAGACTCGTCCATGATTGTAAACGCCTAATAATAAATATTAAAGCAATATAATAGGCACATGAAGTTGCTAACTGTAGCTTTCAAGCTAATTTTTTGAACCGTTTTTTTGCCGCGATTGCATGGCCGAAGGCTTCCTTCCTTTTTGTTTATCTTCTCCAAGACGTCCCTCTGTACGTAATGACGTCACGTTTTTCCGCCTATCAACTCAGCAAATACGCTTGGAAAGCCTGGCTGTTGTGATGCCTTTACTGGCACTCGAAGGCATTAGAATTACATCAGTGCCATTTATTTGTGTAAGCACCTAAAAAAATATATTAAAAAAATGTATATTGAATATTGCTCTCTTGATGACATTTCCCCCAGTTTTCATTGCCTACGTGTATCCAAGCTCCTGTTTAATTTGTTTTGTGCGTCACAATTATAAACTGGAAGAACAGAAGTGTTATAAAACCGACTCTTAAAAGCATGAGGAGACTTTAACGTCGCAAATAATTGTACTCTTAACTTTCAGAATTATTTTTACTGCGTTAATGCTGCTATTAAATAAAGGGATATATTTTTACCTTAACAAAATAGGCCTTTTAATCATACCCACGTTAATGTTAACACATTCTTGACAGCAAAGAATATACTCGTTAAAATCTAGTTATTTTTTCCAAACATATTAAGGCTACACCCATCAGTTAAAATAAATTAGCATTCATATAAATCCATTGTGTGGTGCAGTAGCCTCCATAGCAGACTGAAGTATTGGACACTTGATGAAAACTTGAGTTACTGATTCTCACCAAAAATTATTTACAAGGCCAATACATGTTCTGCCTGCACAAACAATCCCTTAATATCACAGCAATTATAAATAAAAAGTAAAATACAAAGGAGGTTGCATTGTTAGAATTCAAACTCTGCGCATGATGCCATATAAGGTTTTGCATAAAAGATAAGATAATGTTATGTTTTGTGTAAGAAAATGACATGATCATGGTTTACTGTGTTAGGATCAACACATTTAAATAAAACAACAGCAACATTTTCTACAAAGAAACAAAAAACAATTTTACAGGAAATCTTTATTTTGTAGTGCAAAGTGTTTTTTGCTCATATTGTATTTCTACAGTAATGCCAGATGGAGGCAGTATTAATCCAACCAAATAACCTTAATTCTCCACCTTTACCCCCATTTGTACAGATTAAACAAAAATAGTCAAAAAGGGAATATAAAAAAAACATTGGATGACAGCACACATAAAGCATTTATAACTAAACAAGTCTTAGGAATCAAATGTGATACATGTCAGGATTGGATTATTATGCTGTATAGTTTGCATATGAAAAACTCTTTACACATACACTCATTATCATACCACATGCATTTATTCAGGGCATGGCAAGGTAATCCCACCTTTGTACATGTTTATCAATGTCCTTTGTGTGTTTTTGCAAGCATTTATCCCTTGTCGCTAGTGACTTACTTGTACAAGACTGTGCGGTGTAGGGAGATGCATATTCCACCTATATGAGGCCTTGTGATGTTTTTGTTTTGAGACATGTGCACTTATATAATGCTGTTTTGTTCCATACACTCCGGTCTTTGGTGAAGTTCACAGAGATTTTCAAAAAGTTGTCTTTCTTTGCGATGGATTGCAAATGTCTTTCGAAAGCAGAAAACAAAAATGCTTCTCATTGCAACCCAACAAAAACTCTGCAACCTGAATATCTGCATTCCTCTCAGTCCCCCCTCAGCAGTACTGCTTTGCTGGTGGATTACTCTTCTTCTTCTTTTAGGGAAAATCTTTATCCCTTTCTCCTGTGTGTGGGGAAAACGAGGGGTATAGAATGAGTGAGTGAGAGACGGATAGATAGAGAGTGGGAGAGAGACAGAGAGAGTGAGGATACACACATTTAAAGGGAGAAATTGGAATTTCTCTCATTATGCTTTCCCCCAGTGTCTCCCTCCCTTTTTCATCCCTTAATACCTAAAACCTGACCTTGACTTAAACCCTGAAAAACCCATGTTAAGTATAGCCTCTTCTTCATTTTCTCTCTTTCTTTCTGCCTTCCTTCCTTCCTCCTGCTCTCATTCTTTCTTTTTTTCCTTCCTTCCTTCCTTTTTATTCTTTCTTTCTTTCTTCTTCCTGGCTTTCATTCTTTCTTTCCTTCCTTCCTTCATTCATTCCTTTTCTTTCTTTCTTTCTTTTTTTCTTCCTTCCTTCTTCCTGGCTTTCATTAATTCTTTCCTTCCTTTTCCTTCTTTCTTTCTTTCTTTCTTTCTTTCCTTCTTCCTTCCTCCTGGCTCTCTTCTTTCTTTCTTTCTTTCTTTCTTTCTTCCGTTCTTTCTTTCTTTTTTTACCTTTCTTTCATTTTCACTTTTCTGTTTCTTTCTTTCTTTCTTTCTTTCTTTCTTTCTTTCTTTCTTTCTTTCTTTCTTTCTGTCTTTCTTTCTTTCTTTCTTTCTTTCTTTCTTTCTTTCTTTCTTTCTTTCTTTCTTTCTTTCATTTGGACTTTTCTGTTTATGTCTTTCTTTCTAGCTTTCTTTCTTTTATTTGGACTTTTCTGTTTATGTCCATTAATAGTCCATCCCTCAGAGAGGTCCTGTCTGCACACAGTCCACAATTACAGATGAAGAGGCAGAGAGTGATTTCCATGTAAATGGTGTCAGAATGTCATTTTCAAGTGAAGCTGCTGAGAAAATGAATTCCTGAAGACGAAGGAGATTACCAAGGGGCAATGACACCTGGAAAGCATTCTCACAGATTCCCCATGCATCTCTGGTATAATGGTCCATCTATGAAAACTGTTTTGTTTGGCCCTCTGCATGTGTCGATGCTGAAGTGTCAGTCAGCCCAACCAAAGAAGAGGAAGGAAAAGGATTCAAATATTACCATATAAATGTATGGTAATAGAACCACTGGTCATTTTTTGATATGAGCAAATCACATTTAAACTTTGTCAGTGAGAGAGAGAGCAGTATTATTAAAACGGACTTGGTTCCAGATCAATGTACAGTGCATGCAAAGCATGATGATTAATTGGTGAGGATGCACGGTAAATAAATAAGCTGTAGACCTCTGTAGACCCCTGGGCTGGTCATTAGTCTATTTGACACATTCACCATGCGGCTAAAGAAACAAATATTAAGACCTAGAACAATAATGGAGCAAGGCACGGAGCGGATCAAGGGTCAACAGGTTCCTGAGATCACAATCCAATCTGTGTCTTCCTCCTCTTTCTTACAGGGAGAAGAAACATCTGGAAAATGGCCAGTTCAGACACCTTCACAGAGGTTTGAACAGTAAAAAGGCAAATCATGTCCCTGCTGCTGCTGTTTGAATTACCTTGTGAGAATTGAAATAAATTAAAGCTTGTTTTGGCCCATTATCCAGCATTGAAATGTTTTGAATGCCTATTAAGAGGCTGGAAATAATCAATAAATGAAACCTTGCATGCACTTACCCGCACATTTTGAGATCTATAGAGATATCTTAGAACCATATACAGATGAACTCTGTATTTCTATGGCTTTTATAAATCATGCAATGTATATTTCCCCTCACATCACATACATATACCTCACATCATTATAATCTGTCTCTTTATTTAAAAGTTTAAAACAAATAAGGTAGATTGGGAAAACTGGAAGACAGAGACTCTAAGTAGCATTGATATTTCACCTTTTTGTCCTCATATCAAGAGTCTGATGTAAATGTGGAGCTGTCATTCTTGTGTCATAGTGTTGTATTCAGTTCAGTTGTCATTGCATCAGTTGTGTGAAATAGACCAATCAAGATGTGCACGATTATATAACAGTTAATGAGACAGAAAAACGAATCAACCTAAGCCTTCAGTGTTTAAACAATGAGAAGAACATATAAGAAAGAGTCAAAGGTAAGTCAGTAGAAAGGGAGTCATGATTGCGGGAATCACAACCAAACATCAAGCATCCCGTAAATGAAAATGTCCCATTCAGTCGTTCTCTGTGTGTCTCAGCCCAAGTCTGAACCAAAAGTGACTGACGTGGTCATTCTTTTTGAAAAAAAAACATTCTAGCCAGAGAGGACCGAGAGTTTCCTCTCGAGATGATGATCTTTCCAATGTCACACTCAGAAGTCTGCTGCTGTCAGCATGATAGATGACCATGATATTGACTTGAGGTTAATTCAAAACCGCGCCACTGAGTTCGATGAAGGATCTCGATAAGGACACTGCTGATAAGAGTGCAGGTGAAAAGAAAATTGTATTGGGTCAGACGCCCTGCTGCCCCTCAGACTCTATAACTTTTCCCCCACCATTTTTCCGCATGAATCCTTTGGTTACAATAGTTGAGAGAGCTGAATGTTCTCCTTACAAATGCTCTGAACCTGACCAATACGCATTTGCGTTTAAAGTAAGCTGTGCAGGTTTCTTACATTAAGTAAACTGATTTACTCTCAGTTCAGATTAAACATTTGATTCTGGGAATGAATGTAGTAACATCAGCTAAAGCTATGTGGCTGAACTGCATGTTACACAAAATGTATACATGAAGCACTTGATTTGTTTAAAACGCTGAGCCCATCACATTGACACCGGGTAGATTGAATTGAATAAGTAGCTGATGAGCAACGCTGCGGATCAATTCTTCTTTTGTTATACACATCATTACACAGAAGAAAATGCAACCATCACTCATTGCAGACAATGGGATAAAAAAAATCAATTCATGTTGATACTATTTATATGTGTAAGCACAAGTGAACTGGTATTGAAATTTAAGAAAGAATAAGTGTGTAGCTTTAGACTACATAAAAGACATGCAAGTCAGGTGGACTGAAAAATCAAATATATCTCCTAGTGTGTAAATGTGTTTGTGTTTGCTATCTCCATGATGAATTGGAGTGTTTTTCTGCCTTGTGGCCCATGCATGCTAAGGTCCCAGCACCCCCACTGTATACCCGAATCGAGTAAAAAATAAATGGGCAAAAAACCCATTTCGATTTCATTCAGTGACAGAGACAGAGGCAGGCTGCTTTTTGCTGCAGGTGAACATGGAATCTGTGGGATGCTTTTTTCTGCAGATTGTGAACAACAATTCAGGGATGTGCGCCCATACTGAAAAAAACCCAACACACACTGTGATTGTCTATCCACTGCTGCAGGTAACTGGAGCTGTGATGCTCCTGTTTGAAAAACCATCAATATATACAGCGGATAGTAAACACATACACTGGACTCCAAATTGTGGAAAAACCATGGAAGGGTAACGCTCATTTTTGCATTACAATCTGCCATAATTAATGAGCTATAGCTGATCAATCCTGATGGTATGTTGAAGCAGTGTTGTTGGGTTTAAGGTAAATAGAAACTAAAAACTAAAAACCCTTCCTTTGCCATTTCCACTTGCTTAATATTCCAAGAAAATAAAATCAATATGCTAATATGATTGTTGAAATTCAACATTTTCCAGTGTCCTTGAGTGTGTGAGGCTTAATCTGTAAGCGTGAATTGTCTGAGTGCAGCCTTAGGACCCTGAGGATATTGGACCTAGGTTGCTGCAGAGGTAGGTTTGTGATTTGTATGCACCCCATCTGATAGCGTCTCCTGGATCACAGATGGATTATTTAGGCTTTTCCTTCAGCATCGGCTCCTTCTTTTGATTTTTCCTCCTTTTTTTGTTGCAGGTCGGCATCCTTTTCTTTCTTTTCTTTGCTTTCATTGTTAGGTTCTTGGATGCATCAAAGATATGCACAGGCAGAGATTTTTCTCTTTACAAGAGAAAATGGAACAATAATGCTGGAGGAATAACCTGGAGAGGTAAGTTTTAAAGTTGTACTCGTTCTTATAAGTGAAGCGTGGTTGGTTGCATTAGTCATTTTCACTACTGTAAGTGCACATGTTTTTGGCAAAGGTGGCGTCAGAGGGAATGAATCGTTTCCCTGCCCGTTGATTCACAGAGGAGCAGATGCTGTCCACGTGCTGGGTGCTGAAAGTTATCTGTTGCTAATACAAATTTGTAGTGACGGTTCTTTGTATATTGATGACTGCATGTTGCAAGACAAACTACTTTGTTATTCTTATTCCTTTACATTTTTTTCCTTAAATATTTTATAGAGGAGAAGTTAAACTTGTATTTCATAAAATGAGCACATGATTCTTTTTACTGTACTTTGCATTTATTATAAAAAAAATAGCTGCATAACAATTTAATTTCCCTGACATCTTAAAGAATTTAAAGCTTAATCAACCACTTTAATGATGAATCAAAATGTGTTGCACCGGTACCAACAATGTTTTATATCTTTATGTCAAAGATGGTTAAACTCTCTAATATCTCACTGCTGCATTCTATGGAAAATCCAAGAATCAAGATGTTTTCTCTATGGTTCTGAGGTTTCATTTGCTTTTTTTCTGGACCCTGATCCTGAAAATCCTTCTGTGATTTTTTAAACCCCAAAAGGGATTTAGCGATGGATGTGTAACAGTTCCTAAAATAACATTCAAATAAACCCAAACTCATTTCTTAATAGATCACTAAATCTGTTGGATTTGTTGTATTTGGGTGTACCATAAGCTAAAAAAAAAAGAAAAACCTTTTCCGTAAATATGTTTCTCTAACTGACTCACCTGGCCACATAAAAGGAAGATATCTGCACACGCTGAGGAGGCAGTGTGATAAGCCTCCTACAGTAAAGCATCGACTGAAAAATCCATTGCCAAGTTGAGTGGAGTCACTGGATTCATCCACTATTAAATCCCTTAATCTGTAAATGCCTTCAAGCAGGCCTGAGGTGTTTCTCAAGAAGGGATGAAACAAAGGTTTGCTGCAGTAAAGGTAACTTGCTGTGAGGTCATCAATATTTTCTTCTTTCTTCCTAACACCAGAATTCTTCTAAAATATGTATTAAAGACTAATACCTCTTACAAAACTATATACTAAAAGAGTGAATTTAGCCTCTTGGTCTTATAAGTGAGTGGCTGGGGCACTCGTTTATCTCCATGGATACACTCTAACCCTCAGACCTTTGCTGAATGTCATCCCCCACTCCCTCTCCCAGAGTTTTCTGACTCTCTTCAGCTGTTTTATCAAATAAAGACATAATGACCAAGAAGAGAAGAGACTGATGTAAAAGGGGAACCTGATTTCTTTTCTAACTGCCAGCAGGGGGCGACTGCACTAGTAGTGTGGTAGAAGTAGTAGAATTTGGTAAGTTCACAAAATAACCCCAACTCTTTCTTTGTTTTTTCACCTTCTCATTGCTGAACTTCAAAACAGTGGTACGCAGCAGCTTTGTCCACTTAAGTTCAAATGCAAATAGATGTATGTTTAATCTTCGGAGACCTTGACCCTTCACAGGCTGTGTCCAGTATCAATCATGTGTCAATGTACAAAACCACTTTGGTGAGTTCACTATTTTGATCAGTGAAAAAGAAAAGATGAATTAAAAAAAAGGTGATTAACTTTTTCTTTATGGTTTATTTGATAGGGAATGATACAATATACATAGACAAACTGAAAACAACAATCCATCGTAAGCATTATAGTGTTCATAGCGAATGCCAATTTGCAACACTCGTCCCTAAAAGGGCTTTTACAAGACAACAAACAAAACAATTACAGGACAGACCGAAAACTAAAAAAACTAAATGGGTAAGACAATTACAATAACGACAGGCCAGTTAATGGACACATTTTCTGTGTTACTGCGTGTGTGATGTGTTGGTATAATGTTTGAGTGTGTGTGTGTGTGTGTGTGTGTGTGTGTGTGTGTGTGTGTGTGTGTGTGTGTGTGTGTGTGTGTATGTGTGTGTGTGTATGAGACTACTTTGAATGGCTGTTGGTGAACCCTCGGAGGGGGTAGATGGGGGGGAAGGGTAGAGATTGACAAATAAAGGAGTACTTGTTGTAACGACTATGATCATCATCATCTTCATTATCCCAATCATTATATTCATAGCGTGATATCAATGAGGAAATATACTCCACTAGTGGACAAGTGTCCCAAAATGCATTGTGTAAAGTAGTACTTCACAGACTGTATAAAACATGGACGTTGTCTCAGTGATGTCATCAATATGGTCTCCATATGGTAAATGATGACTCCAATAACTTTTTTCTAATGGAGAAGCAGGCAAAGAGTTGAAGTGGAGGCTGGCTGGATATATGGTGCTGAAACATGCCCAACTAGCTTGTCTAACCTGAAGTCAAAACAACATGAATGAATGAAGCCAACTGTTTAGCAAAGCCTAACTTTTCTTTATCGATGTGCTCAATATGTTGTCCTCTACATTAAACTCCCTCTATAGTGAGTAGCGTGAAGTGAATGAGCCAATGATTTGGGACATTACCATACCTTGGTCACTCCTCCTCATAGAGTCAGAGGTCACTGCCCCTTGTGGCTCCTCCATTGGATCATCTGTTTCTCCTTGGGCTACTTCTTCTCCTCCATAATGCCTACTCAGCCAACTATGACTTGTCACCATGAGCCCTGACAGAGCCCCAGACGTTGCCTCTCATACTTTTAATATCCTTTGTCTTGCTCTGATAGCTCCCATAATGCATTATAGTGGCAGTGATGAAAGCCTGCATTTGTCTCCCTGTCCATTTCCCCGAAAGACGCAGCCATATGTCAGCGATAACTGCCAGATGTTGATAAGAACTCTCAAGTCTAGTATACGGGGACGAGAGCCTTGTATAACATTAAAGTATGGGATATATGACTACTATACTTGATTGACAGTAATATATGGAGATGGTTTGCTTGTTTCGAGTATATTAAATGTATGAATCTGTTTGGATAGTAAAGCTTTTTTCTTCATATACCTCCCACTGTTGCCTTGATTTAGACTCTTGTGCAGAAAATAGTCAGTGAATCATGCTTCCTGCTTGTGCCCCCTGCTTTTCCTCATCATCCCTGTGGTGTTGTATTATAGAGCTGCTGATTAACCATCAAATCTGAGTCTACAGTGTGCACAGAGATTTAATATGTTTGTCTTTAAACATGACCGTATATAAAACCATCTAGCAAAGTGTTCTTACATGAAAGATAGGTGTGTCTCTTTCTGAAAATGCTACAGGTGCATTGAAATATGTCTTCTTATCCTTGCAATTTGCGCCCACTTCAAAGTAAATATGTCTCTTGAATCAAAGTGTCTTTCCTGCATCTTTTGACAGCACGTACGTGGTATAACATATTGCATTGCATGTATCTGTCTCTATGAGTGCAGGGAATTGGACTTAGAAGGGAGAAAAAGATTGAGGGAGGTGGTGGTGGTGGTGGTGGTGGGGGGGGGGTTCTGGGGGCTGATTCCGTTCACGCTCCGGTGCTTGCTACAGTATGTGATCTGTCTGCTGTGATATAGGGGGAGCTCCTGCTCTGTCTTATTGACAATATGTTAGATGGTAAACTGTGATTATTTCCCCAGTAGACAGAGGGAGGAAGAGGAAATCAGCAGTCCTGTCTCCTTTGATCTGCAGACTCATCCCCATTACAGCTTAGAGCCTGTGCAGATGACTCTTTAAGATATTTTATGGTCATTTATGTCAGTAAGGACATCATGGTTATGTGTAATGTTAGCGCACAACACTGTACATATTTGTCCAATTGTGAAGATAACACATATACAGTATATACAACATTTATTTTTAATTAAATATCATTACACTAATACTAATGTGTGTAATGTAATTTTTTAAGGAAAATTCCTGTATTACCTGCACTAATACTCTATCACACAAGGCACTAAAGAAAACTACAATACTATGTGTTGCCTATCAAATACTTTAAATCCTCACATATTGCACCCTTGGCTTTGTCTTTATTGTTTTTCCTAAATCTACCCCTGTCTTTATCTTCTTTATATATTAGGTTGTAAGTGTTGTTGTTTAAAACTAACATTTTCCAAAAGGTCTTATACACGCACATCACACTGACATTTATCTGCTTTTTCTCTTTCATTCATGTCTTTTTTTTTTCTCTCACTGACATATTTTTTAAATTGTATCTTAGATTTAATATACTTCTCCCCTTCTACACTCCCTCCCTGCCAGTCTTCTCTCTGTATTACTCATAAGATATGTTAGATAAAACTAAACAATGCAATGTTATTATAACCACCCACATTTAATATTCAGCAGTCGGCAAAATGCAATATTCCTCGCTCATTATGTTCATAATATCTCCACATGTAGTTATTTGTGTCAGCAGATTCCAATATGAATGGTGTTAATATTGAATATTATGGTACTATGTAATATACGTTTGTCTGGCTTTCATAGCTTTTGAAAACATCAGCATATTTACTGTATTGGCCAAACAATGTGTTTAATCATCCAAATGATCATTTGTACTACAACAGGGTAGCTGTGGAGTTTTTATTAAGGTGTCCTGTGAATTAATATGCTTAGCTTGAAATGACATAAGAGTACTAATACCATAAAAACGATCAAGGATGAGGAACAAAATATGACAAAAGATAACACTACATGTCTTCATTTTTAACAGTTTATACAATTACACCAACAGCTCTATGAATCTGTAGGCACAGTGGTACTTTGAGCTAAATGTTAGTTAGCATGCTAACATGCCCTCATGGGAGATGCTAAAAGATTAACAGATTAAACAATTAGCATGATAAACATATTTAGCCAGTTAGCACGGAGACATGCTTACTTGAACTTAACACAAAGTTGAGACATTTAATGCTACTGAGGTGAATACAATTATTTTTGCAGGTGTTGATAAACCAAAGTAGTGGAAAAATGAGTTCTTAATTTTTGTTCTATTGATTTTAATTGTGTGTATTGTATGTTTTTTTTGTTTTTTTTTAAATCTTCCTGTCCAGGAGCCAAAGATTTGAAAGAACAGCTGGCCCAAGTCAAAATAAACCACTAAACCAAACTAGACTAGACTAGACCAGACCTAAATAAACTAAACTAAACCAAACTAAACTAAACTAAACTTAACTAAACTAAACTAAACTAAACTTAACTAAACTAAAGTGGACTAAACTAAACTAAGCTAAGATAAGCTAAGCTAAGCTAAGCTAAGCTAAGCTAAACTAAACTAAACTAAACTAAACTAAACTAAACTAAACTAGACTAGACTAGACTAGAATACTTTACCTGATGATGGTGCTAGATGGAAAATTAGGGGATCACAATTCCTTTACAAATAATCACATGTATGATGTGTGCCTTTATAGGGTTGCATGGCTGTCAATTGCTGTTAAAACCTTTTATACAACAAAAAAAGAAAAGAATATCTTATCATGTTTGGAGACCATTTGCACTGTTTGATACTCTTTCCAAAAGCAGAGGACCAAAACCTCTAAACACAGAAACAATTTATTCTTCTACCCCCCCCCCCCCTCCCCCCCATAACAACTCACCAAATCTGACTCTACTGTATGCGTTTATTAACTCACACTACATTTAGATATAATCTCTGCCCATTGCAAATTCTCTCTGTACTTAATGCAGTTACGTTTTGCACAGTGTCTCAGCAAAACCTTACACAGTTCTATGCAAACCTCTTCTTGTGTAGTTTTAGTTTTATTGGTAACACTTAGCAGCTGATTTATTCCTGATCTGACTTTTAAATCTACTCTCATATTCATCATAATGACCAATAACCCCACGACAAATATCTTGTTTGTGTTAACCAAAATAGACAATAAACCTGATTCTGATTCTCCTTCTTATGACCATATTTTAGAAAAAGTCATGTGATCATCAAAGTCTTGAAAATACATCATGTGGGGAAACTGTGTAAAATGTTATGAATATTCGTCCAGTAATATCAGCAAGAAGAAAGTAACAAACCGCCTGACCGACTGACCGACTGACCTACATAACAATCCCAAAGCTGCAGTGTGAGCTGTGCCACAAATGAGGAATACTAGTGCACCTAACATGTATCATAAAACGTCAGAAACTTCTTTTTTAGTATGTCTTTTTAGTTCTTTCCCAGATTTAAATCAAAGTCATCTATAATTTAGAGATATCAGAATGAATCTGTCTTTCCAAATGTTTAAATTTGTTATCCAAAATACAACTAATATTAATGAGGGGAAAAAAGAAAACAAACCCAAAATATGAAACATGCACAGTAACACATTCTCTGATTTCATCAACAAAAAAAAACATAATTGCTTTAATTGTATCAAACTGAAAAACATATCTCTAGATATTAGATTCATCCAATTCATGAAACCAACAATTACACCATCCTTCTCATCACTGTCTGCACAGTATTTTCCACTTTTTGCTCAACTTTTGGCTAATTCACCACATTGGCTGTTGCTTTGCATTTCTCAGAACAATTAAAGTGGAGCAGGGAGTCGGTGGCCGCAGGGTGCCAATGCATCCCCATGAATCTGGCCGTCCATCAGACAGCTCGGATGAGTTGCAGAGCTTTTTGTTCCACAGATGGCTGATCAGTACAACTGACTTCCTATTTTTCTCGCCTGGCGCTGTCACCACGTCTCATCACCATTCCCACTTGAGAGCGAGGATGTGTTTTATCTTTTGTGTGTGTGTAAGAGGGTGCATATTTGTTTTGAAGGATAGGTTAGGATGTGCAGCAGGTGAAAGTGAGCTTTGTCTGTGGTGTTTGACTTGAGTTATGTATGAGCACATAAAATTTTCATGTTGCACTTCAACACAAAATACACTTACAGTATGCATGTTATGCACAAAGTGTACGCAGAGAGAATGTTTGGAATTTTCTGCATAAGCTTTCTCATGTGTTGGAATATGATCGGAAAAGCAGGAGCCATAGTAACTGCACTCCTTGTTTTATGAGGATTGGACCAGACTGAAACAGACAGACTCAGAGTTTGGCTTCACGCTGGGTGGGTTTCAGAGGAAAGTCCATCTGTCTTCCTCTCTTCACTGTTGTGGAATTTTACACAGGAACACGGCTTTTGCTTAATGCTTGCCAGTACGTAGATGCTGGACGTAGAGTAAGTGTGATTTCACTGTGTGTGAGGAATTGTAAAAGTCCTCAAAACAAACAATTCACTTTGCATAATAATTAGAATTTGCCATACTGATGGTAATGGAATGCTAGTGCTTTAACACAGTATTTAATTAATTTATCCAAGAACAGAGCAGAAAACAAAAGCCAAAGTATGGACAGACACAAGCAAAGAAAAACATTTTAACGGACGATACAACATGCACAGTATGCAGGCATACAAATATCATTGGGAGAAATTATACAGAGATATCAAAGTCTAGATAAATAACTAAAGGGAATGCCTCCCTGAATTTCTTGTTTTCGGGAATTCGCATCCAATACACAGTAGTAAAATACTCAGGAAAGAGAATCACAGGGACATAGTAGGAATGTGAAGCCACAGTGCGATGTCCCCCTGCATGCAGCAGGTGTGCTGTATGTTGTCTTGGAAGTTGTTAAGAAGGTGTGGAAAAAATGTATCAAACATCCCTTTATTTTCTCTTCAAGATGGAAACAGGTGCCCCACAGGCAAACTTTAAAAACTGCTCCATTGGGTTGTATGTTGTGATCTATGGACGATTCTATGCAGTCTCTGATAGTTTATTGAAATAAAAGATTTTCCCTATTGAGCCTACTGCATCAGACCAAGCTGGATGGAGACTGTTATCTTCCTTTAAAGTAGGATACAAGTAACTTTATTGCAACAGGACAGTGATAAAAAAATAATTGCGGAAGCTAATGAATGAGTTTGAGGATTATGGCAAAGTGTCAATTCAGCAAAAGTCCATACAAATGTTAGGATGTCAAGACATATTTAGCTTTGTTGCTCAAATCAAAATTTTTAGGTCTTTAATAGATCATCAGATTGTAAACGAATAAATAGTGAAATTAATAAAAGCTCAAAGCCAAATTAAATTGAAATAACTTAAGAGCACAGTATCCACTGATCTCTCTTTATTTCTCCAGCATGTCTGATTTAAAGCTCATCTCTCACAACTAGTGTATGCCATGTATAAGTTAGTCATCCAGTCTCCTCTGTTGCCTTGGTTCCAGGTTTGTTGAGGCCTCCTTGAAGGCAGGCCGGCCCTTTAGACATCATGCTGGCTGTACAATCACACATCACGTTCCTTCTCATCAGCCTGCTTCGAGTAAACCAGCTGCAGCATGGCCAAGCCGTGGACATCACATCAGGTGAGATTCTCTTCCTTTACCGGACACAGATGAAATAGTGCTTATTCTTTACTTTATGTCTTTTGGGATGTGTTGTTCTGTTAATTCATTGTTCCATTAAATTCAGGGAGTGTTTAAAAGGCTGGTACCCTTAATCTGTCAATCAAACGTGTGCAGAGCTCAGAAACTCTTTAAAAGTGGCAGAGGAAGTCTCACTTCTGGCAGCCACTTTTAAAGAGTTTTCTGGCAGGTCTAATGCCAGCACGTGGTCTATCTGGATGAGAGCAGATAACCTACCAATACTTTTCTAACAGAACTTTGTCAGTGCAGTTATGCTGCCCTCTAGTGGCTGAATGCTTTAAAACACATAACATTACTTGACATGGGGTTTCTCCCCTCTCCCATTATACATTCAGTGTGTAAGTTGTAATGTGTGAGAAGATAGAGGTTTAATCTCCGTCGGCGATAACTGGAGAGGAACCAAGAAACAGTTTTAGTTTTTCAGGAGAAGTCTAATGTTGATTTGACACCAGGGTATAATTGTAAGCATACAGTTTGACTTTCTCCTTGTCACATTGACAGGGTCATAGCTTTGCTTTGCAACTTAATATACTAATTTTAAGTCTTGGGCATCAGGCTGCACAAATTGGTTATCAACAAAGGTTTATTATTCAATTCTGAAAAGCTTTTGAATTCAATTTAAAAATTCCTAGCAAGTCAGATACCTGCCTGTGTGATTGCTTATTGGCTTCAATGGCTTGGTGAACTGGTGGCACCCTCTAGTGGTTGAATTTAAGACAACATACACATTCTGCAGTTAGTGTGTATGACATGGCTAAAGAAATCCAAATGACTTGGTTAATGTGGTTTTATGCATTTGATTTCAAATTTAAGTAATCATTCTCATCTTTCAGACTTTGGTTATCAATGAAATGACCATTTAAGTACTCAAAATCTTGTTTTACTGCTCATTCAGTTACAGGACATGCACATGCAGTCTGCAAGTGTGCTGCATTAAATTTAGTTTCTGCTTACAAAGACAAGATCATATATTGCGGCTAAAACAATAATGCATTGGTACACTTCACATTTCTGTGACTGCATGATTACATTTGACATCTTTTGCATCTCCCAGTGTATCTGCTCTTAAAATATGCTTCCCTTTTCATCTACTGGCAAGGGGGGAGTCTCTCTTTCTGTTCTTTTATTTTTAAAACAATCACAAACTATATTTATGTTTAATGAGACACGATCTGAATCTCAATGAGGTATTTTTCTACAATGTCGAAAAAAGGTTAAAAAGTGCTTTGCTGAGTCATTCATTTCAAAATAAAAGAACATGTTTATTCATGGTGTTGTGATTGAAAGTGCTGCTATTTGTGACACTTTTCAGCATGTAGTACATTCACCTATGATGTCTTTTTGCATCGACATGTCGTTTTTTTATTGTCTGAGTGTTTAACTTTGTCTGATCACGCTTTATAACCACTATCATACCTTAGACATTTGTGATAACAGAAACACAACCAAATGAATGAAAGTTAAAAAAATGCCAATACAGTTGTTTTGCATCAAAAAATACAGAACAGAACCTTTGACGAGCACCATATAAGTAATACCGATGAAGGGTAAAGTAGCCCTTTTATTCAGCATGAATGTCCCTTAAAAAATATATATTCATCCATCAGTGGGATTTATTAAGTTTCTTGTATGCAGTTAAACTTCAGTTAAACCATGCTCATGTTTCAAATGAATACTTTGAGAAATGTCCACACTTTCCTTTGAATTATATCCCTCAATGTCTTTGTCCCCCCTGAACACAGATACAGATAAACACAGAGGGAACCTTGAGATCATCGCCCAAACACCTGAATCCGACCAAGCCTCTGAGCAAGACAACAGCCTGGGATATAAAGGTACGATCAAAGGGCCAAGTGGGATTTGATGAATATATACATTTCCACTTGAAGTAAACAATACAGAAGTTGAATCAAAAGTGCACTCTTGCACCTTGTACAAATGAGAAAATATACTTGCATGCTACAACAGCATACATTATATTTTCTCTTTATATTTCTAATTATGTCTAATTAGTCAACAAAACTCATCTATTGTATCCTATTATACTGATTAATGGCAAAGCTGTCTAAATCTGCCTTGGTTTGATCTTGTGTAACGGTTTTACAGAAATGTCTGAAATAATCTGTGACAACGCCAGGCGTCAGTGAAGTGTTTCTTTAAGTTATGCTCATTCTGTATTTGTCCTTTCAAAGACATAGTGTTGAACCCAATTTGCAGGCAGAGGACTACGTTTCCCTTCGCTGACAAAGACTCTAATGCCACTTAATGCCAGTTTAGCAGCTGAAGCACTGTGGCCAAAGCCAACATAGTTTTAACCCCTCTCCCTTTGCTTTGACATTGTATGTCGAAGGCTCTGGCATGGATGTAAAACCTAAATAAAATCAAGGGTTTACTTATTCTGCTGTATCCTCTGTGATTCTGAAAATGAGAAATACAACTTGTGCTCTTTGTAACACCTTGAGAGAATTCAAAGTCAAAACAAAGAATAAGATGCAAAAAAGAATTATGCTTTTGGCTTCTTATCTTTAATGTGCACTCATAATGTTTTTCTTTTTCTTTTATGGAATCCAAATTAGAGCTTTTACTGGCCTCCATCTGATGTATTCTATTAAGAACTAATGGTGGAAAGAGGGATTCTTTAGCTGCATGTTTCCTCTCTCAAGATAAGAGGCCTATTTTTTTCATGCTTACATTTTTGTGGCCCAGCAGAGGAAAAAAAAGATGACAGCGAGATTTTGTGAAGTTGAAAGGATGTCCAAGTCTAAACGACTGATAAGGCGCAAATTTGCCAATTTGAAGGAAATACAGAAGAGCAGAAGCAGAGCTATTGCATCAGCTTGTTGAAGACGGTGAACGTGAAGGCTACCGCTCCTTCTCCTTGAACACTGTATGACCCTGAGCAGCTGCAGTGATGTGCAGTGAGAGGTGCTGACGAATAGGCACAGATATGAACGAGTGGAGGGAAATGAAAGAGCCAAAGAGCTGTCACGGATAATGGGCAGCAGGGAGAAGGTAGAATCTGCATGGAAAATAAAAGGCCAGAATGGAGAAAATATTGTAGTGAAAGGCACAGCTGATGGAAATGATATGTTACATTCACAGTCCATTTACCAGAGTCGTAAAAATCTGTATTGCATTTTACACCTGATAGCAGGTATGGAGGAGAAAACCGGGCTGTATTTTTGTGGACAAAACATCCACAAATTGCGGACTGGCTCAGGCCAAGTTTGTTTCTCTGTTGAGATTCCAAATTATTTATTTCATCATAAATATTTTTTTGGATTGGCTTTGTGCTTTTTTGGACATATTTTCTCCTCTGGCTCAGAATCAACTGGGCTGAAATAAATAAATAAAAATAGGTCTTTGCGCTTGGCTCTGCTTCCTTGTATTCCTTGCCATTTTTGTGTGTGCTGTGTTGCCATGCAGACGTGCATGTCTTTGTGTCCATTTTTCACCATCTGTTCTTGGAAATACTGGTGTTGGCGACAGTTTGGATTGTGCCCAATTGTGAAATGCATGAAAGAATTTACAAACCCTGCGCTTAGATGTGTGGACTGCACCTGTTGTTATGTTGAGGCCTAATGCACACAATGCAAGAGCAACGCTGTTCAACCTCTGTGCTCTTGTTATTCCTGCTTTAGGGTGATGCCAGCCTGTATATTTCTCTCAATGTTATAGACTAATTGTGCATTATATGAGGAGGAGCATATTGTAGTCTACAGTGTTGCTGTCATTCAGTCACAGCCAAGTGTGCTGCCAGAGTTATATAGAATAGATGATATTTTCTCGGAGGAAAATAGAAAATATTAGCAGAAATAAACCCCCCCTGATTGTCAGAAACAGAAATACAATAGCAATTTGTAAAAATAATTAATGTCAAATGATAGGGAAATGGCATAGATATAGCACAGCAATATGTACTTCAGTCTTTCATTGTGTTTATGCAAACATGTTTAAAATACATGCTAAGCCAAAGGGGAGATTTTGAAGGTGTTCTTGAATGGCTAAACATAGTTTGCATGTAGTTCACAGGCAGAAATGCACTGTTTGTTGGAAAGTAATTTATCATATTTACCCGATTGTTGTAGTTCTTGCTCAGCAGAGCTGCCAGTGGTGCACAATCTGCAATTAAAGGATTTGAGGTGAGAGGTCAGGAAGGGACTAAACTTTAGTCTCAATAAGATTTACGAGCTGTACGCAGATAGATTGAGTTTTGCCTAAATATGTAATTATTGTCTCTTCTCCGTAACTAATTCTGTTTCAGAGTGTAGTGGAATTTCAATAGCATGCCTTTTGTTATAGAAATAAGGCACGCTCTTTACTTCACATATTTGTGTGGATTCATGCATCTTTCTCACTTGGTCCAATTGAGCTTTGGAGACCATGGTGTGTAATGAAGGCAAGGCAAGGCAAGTTTATTTGTATAGCGCTTTTCATACACAAGGCAGACTCAAAGTGCTTTACATCATAACATGTCATACAATAAAGTGAAATAAAATGCAAGAATTAAAAGAAAATTAAAAAACAGAGAATAAAAACATATTTGCAATACAATAGACAATAAACAGTGCAGAAGTTAAAAGTGCAATGTAGGTAAGATTTAGCAGAAGGCTAAGGTGAACATAAAAGTTTTCAGTCTTGTTTTAAACGTGGTCAGAGTTGGGGCAAGTCTTAAGTCTTCAGGAAGTTTATTCCAGCTGTTTGTTGCATAGTAATTAAATGATGCTTTCCCATGATTTGTATTTACTCTGGGAATCACTAACAGATTGGTGTCAGAAGATCTTAGTGATCTTGAAGGCTTATGTAGTGGAAGCATATCAGTGATATACTTTGGCCCTAAACCATGTAGTGATTTATATGTGAGCAGTAGGATTTTGAAATTAATTCTCTGACATACAGGGAGCCAATGTAAGGATTTAAGAATTGGTGTAATGTGCTCACATTTTTTGGTCTTTGTTAGGACTCTAGCAGCAGCATTCTGAACAAGCTGTAGCTGCCTGACAGTTTTTTTTGGAAGACCTGCAAGGAGACCATTACAATAGTCTAGCCTACTAGTTATAAAGGCATGTACAAGTTTTTCTAAGTCTTGAGCTGACATGAGCCCTCTATGTAGGTAAGCAAAGATTTCAATCCATAAACTCCACTTATGATCTTAATTGTCTTGAAAATTTGCTAAAGAGAAATCCAGTGACTGCAATGAGCTTTTTCTATTACAAATGCCATAACACCAGACTGTGCTGCAGCCCCGCAGCCAGCAGAGGGCGCGCCTACATACTTAGACAACATAATACATTCCTGACGTTCTCTAGTTCAAACACTTACTGTAACTGTTAAATATTAATGAATCTTCTTTATTCAGAATGTATTGTATTTAACTGCGATTCAATCAGGCAGTGTGGTTATTACTTCAGCGTGTAATATGTACGGCATTAGGTTTCTAATGCACTTAAAATGTTGTTTAATTTCCCAGTGGTATGTTGAGAGGTCAGAGGGTGAAAACTACATTGATTTTTGTCATCGAAAGATGGAGCACAGAGCTGCTCCGGCTGCTGCTGGGTGTGGATGAATGCAAAGTATACCGCCCCATTCTGAACATACTATAGTGTTTTTTTCCTTCTTTAGCCTGTGAATAACCTGGGCTCTTCCCTTTAGGTTTTAATGAGACGGTAACAGTGCACGTCCCTCTTGAAAAGGAGGATGAAAATAAAATAAATCATTCATCAAGGTCAAATCATGTTCACTTTTAACTGTAGGCACACTTTGGAATATTAATATCTGGCTGGGGAATTCTTAGCAGTTCATAAAATAGTATTTTTGAATAGATTTAAAAGTGATGGACACTTAAAACAAATCGTTTAATTGGTGCAGCCAACTGGATTCAAAGTGTGCTGCAGGATTAAGTCTTCTGCATTTCAGAAAGCTATATACTGCCTTGATTATTGGAGTTGATTAGCAACAATTGGATATTAACATTCCATAGTTTGCAGTAGTTTGGATGTTTTACCAGTATTTCATGCCTGGATCTTTTTCTCAAGGGGCTTGAAAGTGCAAAGCCTAGTGGAGCCTCGTGCTGTGAATGGATCCTTATGCGGTTAAATGGTGCCTGACTCGCAGGAATCTCCTCTGCACAACAGAAAAGCCTCTGACTGGAGAGGAAAACCAAACCATCAGTGTGCGCAGAGACGCACGGCGCCTCATCCAACCAGCGCCAGTCCCACCAAACCGGGCTAAAACTACGCATTCAAACCATTAAAGTGAATGCAACTATAGACTCTTTAGCTCTGTGGATTCTTGCTCGCTATTCAGCTGTAGAAAGCTTCTCCTGAAGTGGAACTAAAAGCGGATCTGATCACCGATGAATTCCGCGAAGTTATCAGCGTTTGGAAGTGAGGAGTCAGAGCGGAGTGGAGAGAATCCAAGTGCTGTGGAGTGGATTACTTCTCGAGTTTACCCGCAACGATGTCTGCGACTGATCTGAACTTTGATTCTAATAGAAATTCACTTTCTTTGGAGCACTGCTGAACGTTATCATCAGTTTAGTGCGGAGTTCAGGAACTCTCTTCCATCCCCGGCTCTGCAGCAGAAGTTGTGATTTAGATGAAATAGACAACATAGAAAAGCGCATTCTCACTGGATTTACAGCGCGTCCAGCTGCTCTTGAATGATGCCTGCCTGTTTGACGGGGATTTACTGTCTACTGGCATTTCTGCACATTTGTACAGGTATGAGTTACTTATGGCTGCAGATTTCCTGATATATCGGCATTGGAAGTTTCACAATGTAAACCCTTATGTTACTGCATGAACTGATTTAGATAAATGGTGAAACAAACAGTAGTGAGAGAAGGGGGTGATTAATTTGCTAAGTTTTGTCCGTCCAGGCACCCTGCGAGTATTTCTCTCACCTTTTCTCCGTGTAGCCAGCACTGCCAGCAGTGTCTGTATGTGGCCCCTGACTCGTGCTAAGAGCTGCCCGGTGTCTGTGAGGGACACATCTATCTATGTGCTCTATGCTCCAGTGTAATGAAAAAAGGTTTTACAAGCAGCTCTTATCACGCTGGTGTAAATTAATAGCTACACTAAGTGTTCAAAGGGATAAAGGAGAGATAGTCAGGTTTATGAGAGAGTATATTGTTGTATGCTTATGATCATATCTATGTTAGCTTAAAAGCATTTGAGGAGTCAGAGTAGGACACGAGAGGTTATCATACTCAGACCTCACTGGTGCATACATTACATGAGTTGCAGATTAATGAGGGACACTGAGGCTTTGGTTGTACAATTTTGCAGCAGTGAGCTTGTTTGATTGTTTGGCAATAATCACAGACTTAACATTGAAGTTAGACTGATAATACCTGTAAGAGTGGGGTTGCACATCAGTAAAGACTAGGTTTTGTTGGAGAGCTTAAAGCACGCTTACATACCAGCTTACTGGTACTCAAAATGCACATTAATGCTGTTTCTATCTCTCTGCTGATCCTATAGGGTATATGTGTAGTTGTGTTTTCTGACTAAATATATTCTCTTGCTTTCCTTTAAAAGTCAAATGTATCACTTAATGTGAGTCTTTCCAGTGGAATATGTATACAAAAAAAATCTGTTTTTTCAGCATGTCTTAATCTACTCATCTGACACCTACCCTCTAGCAGCGGATACGCACATGTAAAAAATACTATATAGAGTTTTCAATCTTGTTCCTGATGGTCTCATTTACTTTCGTTGGTCATAAAGAGTCATCAGTATTAATGCCAGTCCTTTTCATAAACAATTCAAAATTCCTCACAGGGGCTTTAATAAAATGCAAAATATGATAGCACAGCAAAACTGTTATTTAGAGTTTTAGCATGCAACTTCAGACCAGATATTAGAATGCACAACTGTTAACCTAAACACCTATTGATTGGCACAAACTGGTGGAGCCTGGAGGATTTTTTTTTAGGTCTGAGGGGCTAAAGAGGAGGAGTTTATAGCCCACCAAAATACATTAGGCCTAATACCAGGGATAACAAAGGCACAAGATACAGAATAATGACTTAACCCTTCCATAGTATCTATTTATTGTTTTTTGACATTTTCAGGCTTCTTGCAGGCTTTGTGGCTAGAGTTAAGCTTACGCCTGAAGTAGGAAATCATACCAGCATATACAACTGTTATATTTATTCTGAAATTCACCAGTTTTGGACACATCTGTTCTTGGAACTACAGGCCAAAGCACTTAAGAATTTGACAATGTTTTCGAAATTTAGGAGTCCCTCAGATCCCCTCTGGCGCCAGTCTTGCTCACTCTGTAAGACAAAGACAGCTGTCAGTAACATTAGCAGTGACCACAGCCTGAATAAAGAGCATGTTTTTAGCTCTCGTACTGTATTTTAAAAGTGTCTGACACTGAGTGATGGCTTTATTTAGTGCTGGACTTCCTTTCTTTCACTGTACTGAGGCAGATGTTTTTGGTCCTATTAGAGCTGAAATGACTCTGCCCTCTTCAGCATACATGTGGGTTTATTGTTATTCTTGGGCGTGACAACATGAGTTGTAATTAACATATTATTGGAAGTTTCATTTATGTAACACATTCCAAACTAAACATAACACACCAAATGTTCTTTCCAGCTTCCCTGTAGCAGGGGCTGTACAGTGTGAGCATGTGGGTATAATACAGCCTTTTACCAGCCCTCTTTTCTTAAATTTCAGTGGTGACTCAAAAAGGAAACATGCTAAGCCTTGTCTACCCAACATCAAGAGCACAAAAATGTGTATGACACCAATTTTCCAGTTCGTTTTCATTTGATTTTCAAACTGACAAACTGTGTTATGACACAATCCAGAGAGTTTCATGAATACTGGAGGAGAGTTGTTATAAAGTCAGAGATGTTCTGCTGTTGTGTGATTTTTAAGAAAGGTGTCTGTAATACACGATGTGAACTTGTTCATTTGCGCTGAAATTGGCAGGGAGTCACCTCTTTATTACTATTTTAGATTGCTGGTTGCAAATGGCCAACGGAGACTTAAAGGCTCAACAATATCTTTTAATTGCTCCTAACTATTGCTTTTTTCACTCGAGAAGCCATTGCATGAAGGGAACCCCACACTGGAACCCCAGACACTAAGGGTATTTATTTAATGATCTCAGCCACTGAACAATGGGAGCCCATTTTTTATTCTTCTTTCTTGGCTTGTGGTAGATTCTGACAATCTGTCACTAATTGGCCCAGCACTGCAGTTTTTTTAACCAAGATATGAGAGCCAAAAGACATGTACAGTAAAATATACATGGCAAGAGCCCTGTTTGAACCTGTGGGTGTATGTGTGTTTACCTCATCCCTTTTTTCCACCATAGGTTACAGGGATTTTTAGACATTATAGCTGGGAATGCTGCCAGACTGTCCTTGAAAATGATCCCTGTTTTTCAAATTGCAATTAAAATGATTCCCTGTTTTTTCCCCCAGCCTTCTTTTGTTTAATGTATACCAACCCATTCCCTTCTATGGTATCTTGGCCGTAGAATGAAAATGTCCATCATCGAAACATCAGGCGCTTTGAAGTGTCTTCGTGGTACTCACAACTAAGAGAAACCTGCGACTCCCTCTTTGCTGAGAGTTTAATATCTGCATAATAAACCTGCCAGCGGTAATTGGATGATACATAATAATCTAAATGATGGCCATTAAAAGCATATGCTCGTGTCGAGATGGCTTTGTCCCTTTCATCCCACTGATCTAAATTATGCGTCCCCAGAGTGTTGCTGTGCCTTGCTTCGCCCTTTTACCAGCTTTGTTTGACTGCCTGTAAACACTGTCTAAAAAAAAGGGTAAAATAAGAAATAAAAGAACGGATTGCCACACAAGTGCATAGTTCTTACACACAGATTACAAGATTTTGAAGCACAGTTTCCCACATGGTTTCACTTGGACTGATAGGTTTAATATCTTCATAATAACCGTACTAGCTAAGCTAATAAAGGCTAATTACTTTAGCAATAAGTGACCATGTCCTCAGAGTCTTATTTTACCTTTATAGACCCTCTCCTCCATGTGTTATCTGTGCAGCAGAAAGTACAATAGGGACTCAGAGACCTGCAGCCTAATTCCATCACTGGTGTGTGCAGCAAACCCCACAGGGACCAGTTTGACTGAGACATCTGGCCGGCCTAGCTGGAGTTAGTCGTGCAAAGATCAGAGGTCACATGTTCTTACTCATGCTGCTGTGGCGACTGACACTCACGGCTGCAAGAGGTTGACTGTTGTGACCCAAAATAGCGCGCAGCACTTGTTACAGAACGCCGGACTTTAAGTAATGATGGCTTGATTGGGAGGAGGCCGGCCTGCTGTGGCTTCCCCCCGAGCTAACAAGATTCCCTGTCGTCTTTGTGTTGGTGACAGTGATGAGCTGAGTCCCACTGCTAATGAGGACTTCCTCGCTGTGGATGGTGAGGCTGATAGGACATCTTTGTGTAGGCTATGGCAAAGAAGAGGATTCCTTTGTTTGTTGGGGGGAAAAATGTCAAATTCCCTTTGTTCTTCTTTTGGAATAATGCAGCTAATAAGCTTCACTTGAGAATAGTTTGGTAGGAAACCATCCAGAACAATGCTGTTTATTTGCTGCATGCCAAAAAGTTTGACATTGAATAACAATTGTGTTCAAGGTGTGGCTCCTCACTGTTTCATTACTAGCTGAGGATCTGCTGAAACTACTCAGTTTTTAACTGAATGCACCTTCATCTATTGAACCTAGCTGTACGGGTTAATGAGTAGAGCTTAAGTCAACACTTAAGTCAGTGAAATACCTTACCTTTGCCTCAGAGCCCCTCAAAATTGGCTATAGAAACAGTAGAAATGCACATATGATACCAAAGTTGAGAGTCTAATTAAGAATAAATAAAATATGAATGAAACTAACTTTCACAACTATCAGAAAACCTACATCTAAAGCTCATTTTGGACCATTTGTCAAGCCTGTATGGGTGTTGCAGATCACATATAGATGACATCTGCTAGGCTCATCTGCTAAGCAATGTTACACAAAAAAAATCTGCATCTTGCAGTTCTTACTGTTCTGTTTAATATGCTAAGATAGAATCAGAGGAGGAAACAGAATGTCTTGGTCATTGAGTCACAAAATGCTTTGCTATCAGTATGATTAGCTAACGTGCAAAACTAGTTGGGATGCAATGCAAAATGGTGTCTACGCAGGGTTAGCTATAGTGCTATACTGTTATGGAGCTAATTGTCTTGTGCTTACTTTCACTCGAAACACATGTTGCCAAAAAAATGTTTGTTTAAAGCTAAACTGCCACTGCCAAATTGAAAACTACAGATGACACGCAATCTCATGCAGGGGTCAATAAGTAGTAACATGTGTTTGCACTCGGCCTGCAGAGGATGCTAATGCTGGATGTAAATAGCAGAATATTCAGAATATTTACAGAAAGTTTTATGTTTAAATTTGGATTAAAACAAAGTTCTTTTAGATTTTCAACGATTTTGTACATACAGGTAAGACAGTTAATTACAAGCCAGAAGCCTATTGTGGACTCCATTGTCATACAGAGCATTCCACAGATCAGCTGTTGTAAAAATGAGGTCAGGCTAAATGAACGTAGTTTCTCTCAGGTGTCTTTGAGGTCATTATTACCTGAAATATGCTCATAAGAACCAGGAACTGCTCCAGCAGAATAACTGAGCATGTATCCCTCTTGTATCTCAATCCCCTGCAGACGATGCTGCAATTGTTTGTCTCTGCCTGAATGTGCATAAATGCATATGTAATGGTGTTAGCGTAAGCTTTGTTTTTTTTCTAATGTGTGTTTTCCGATTGTGTGCTGAAAGCTGTGATTCATGATTGCTCCTTGTTTACTCGCTGGTTTTTCTGTGGTGCTGTGAGGCCGAGCGGTGGTTGCCAACCCTGGGGTTCAGGGAAGCAACTGAGAGCTTTAACAAGTGCCTGTGGGCTGGGAGGTCACAGGTCATCACACCTTCACACAGGCCCGCACACACTTTTACACACATTTTGAAAATAATCGATTTGTGTCTGACCCACAATGGTAGCAGGCACCTTGCCTGAAGGATTCTCTCCGACTCAACTACTCTCTTCTTTTTCTCTTTACTTTAATAAGGGAACACACACACAACGCACGCACGCACGCACGCACGCGCGCGCACACACACACACACACACACACACACACACACACACACACACACACACACACACACACACTCACATTATCCTGTTAAGGCACAAAAGTGTCTTCATTATCACAACTCAAGCATTAGAGGAGTGTGAAGGCATGGGGCTGATCAGTTAGTTAAAATATTAGACTTGATTTTTCATGGTCACTGCAACCTCAGTAATACATAAAATCAACCAGAAAAAAATGGAAAACAACAAATGTTCTGTCATTTAAGTATGAAGCTATTTAGGCTGATTAAAAGTGTCCGTGTCTATTGTGTCACACACCATACTACTCTAGTAACGTATTAAAGGCTGCAGACCAACGCCTAATATGGCTTTGTTTGTTCATTTGTGTCCCCAAGTTGATTCATTTAATCTTTGTCCTCTGGATAAGTTGTCTTATATTCCTTCCAAAAAAAGTAGAACCCTAAATAGTAAACCATGCTCATCTGGACAGCCTAGCATCTAAACCCAGAAATTCCCTCGAGGTTTGTGGTTTTTTTCCGGACCGTTTGAACTCCTTTGGCCTTAGTTTCCTGTTCTGAGGTCAGTGTCCAGCTACAGTACTTTGCATAATTACTTCTGCAAACAAATCTGCTCTGTATAGTTTGGAGTTTTTAAAGGGAAGTGCAGACGTTTGACACCAAGGGTGTGTTTCTTCTACGTCTATCATGATAGACTTCTTTTGTAGACAAATTCACACTGAAACAAGATGTTTATCCCTTTTAAGGTACCCTACAAGTTTTCCATCTTTGCTGGAAATGATTGAAGTTCTGCAGTGGTTGACGTCAGTGTGATGCTGCACAGTAATCCCTCCAGGACCGGGGATTGCAAGTAATTGGGCGAGTTAATATTTTGAAAGAAGAGCTTCAAAGGTCATGGTAATAGCATGACCCCAGAAATGCTTCTCAAGGTTACCTCTGTGTGAGTCATCTCCTCTCCAGCCAGGCGGCTAACAATCAATACAATCAATATCCTCCAAGTGACTAGGTTTAATATAGAATCATCTCTAGAAGGTGGTCATGCATTCAGTTCAACCAGCTGTTGAAATAAAGATTCAAGAAGCAGGTTTTTAAAAATTCAACTGCTTTGATTTCATGATTTTATATAATTAATGTCCAACTCCACCATTTAAATTTATTCTGACGGCCTTGATCAAAACACATGTAAACCCAGCCTTCACTTGGCTGATCAGATCCCAGTAATTCCTCAGTGATGATGAAGAGAACAGGTGGATCAGCAGGCCAGTTAGAGCCCACAGGACTGACCTTGTTTTTACAGGGAGAGGACCTAATGTTGCCTTCATTAAGCTGAGGCTAACGCTGGAATTCATTCTCTCAAAGCATCTCGAGTATTTGATGTGCAGGCTCATTAGCTAGCAGGAGAGCCGTTGGGAGATATTTGTATTATGTTGGGAATGCATGGTGTCGAACTTGCTTTGAATGAAGATTTAGGAGATGAAGCAAATACCTTTAGTTTTGTGTCAGTCAGTCTGGTTTATTACTACTTTGTAAGGAACAAATTCAGCCATTCAGCAAAAAGACACATTTTGCTTCTGTAGAAGAGATATTTTTGTATGTAGTGTATTTGATAAAGGGATTAGCAAAAGTTCTTCTATATGCTGTAAGAGTAAATCACACGGTATATATACTTATGATTATATAGGTTACTGTATGTTATGTTGTAATGCGGCCTTCATGAACACTGATATAAAGTACAACAGCACTGCTACTGCAACCATATGTATGTCTTTGCCTTTGATGCAATAAATACTGTAAGCTGACATTAAATAATTAAGACTGACAGCTTACCATTGTGTTTAAAGATCCCATATTATGTCCTTTTTGGGGTTCATATATCTAATTTATGTGCCTACTAAAGTACGTTCACAATCGCTAATGTTCGAAAAAAGTGTCTGTTTTCATTTACTGACGATCGATGCAGCCCGTCTCATCTGCCTGTGTTTGTTATTACGCTCTGAATCCCCCCCAGCAGGGTGTGCCAAGTCTGACCTGATTGGTTGGCCGATCTGCTCTGTTGTAATTGGTCAGTCGTTCGGACAATTCTCGGAAATGTTACGCCCCTTTTACCATATTTGGAATTCAGCTAATGTGCAGCATGAGCTTGTGCTTGCCACAACGAGCCAATGGGCTTGGATCAGTGACATCATCGCAGTGTGATATCACACTGCACTTTTCAACGAGGGGGGCTAGAACCGAGCGTTACATGCAGCTACTGCTACTGCTAACAGGAGGAGGTAGGAGAAGCCGCGTTTCCGCTGACTTTGAATTTTTGCACATAGATGTGCCTAAACATGCACAAGACACCTGTAAAACACACTAAAGAGCATATAAAAACAGAAAAAGCATAATATGGGACCTTTAATACTTTCACCACGAGGATGAACATGTTTCCTCAAATGACTTTGATTATATCTATGAAATCCATTGCACAGAGATGCACCTATCCACTTTTTTTCAGTTCCGATCCGATTCCGATACATACGTACCGATACCGATACTGATTCCGAAATGTTTATTATCATACAGTAACTAGTAGTGTTATTGATGTTGTTGGTATTATGTGGCTACACAAAGCTGTAGTAAACACAGCATTGGATTTTTCTAGCTTCACATACAAACAGGAAGCAGCAACAACTGTCAGGTTTTCAAATTAAACATTTTAAATTGCAGTGTAAGAATTGCACTTTTCATCATATAGAAGGTGCTGTTCCATCCCGTCTGAACGTCGTCATGGAGATGATTTGTGGACACTTCTTACAGTTCAGTCTGAATGTCTTCAAAGTGAGACTGTGCGAGTCGAGATATCCGATCAGTAAATCACGTCAATATCGTATCGGATCGGTCCCATCTCTAAAATCTATCATGAAAAGATAAACAAAGTAGCCAGTGAACAGAAACTGGTTTGTGATACCTATCAGTAGTCTGCTTCCAGTCAAGTCCATAGTAGTGTTTGTGGAACCTAATTAATGATTAATTAAACAAAAAATAAGAATTTTGGGCTGATCAAAAACCGCAAAAATGATCACGATTATTTTGATTGATATTGCAATCACCATTATTAAACACAATTACACATTGAAACATCTGGATCACATATGATGTGTGCAGAGGGAATATTATATATAACAATATATACAAAATAAATGCATTAAAATAAATGTACAACGTTTTCTTTAGGTAGTGGTTGTGTACTCGTGTTGTCAAAATATAATAACAAACACTGTGATACACTTACCACACATGACAAAACCTATATGGACAAAATGAGCCCAACATGTCATGCGGCACAGTAATCGTTTAATCTCGCTTATCTTGTTTTCTTGATCGTGGGAAGCAACATTTGTATTGAAATTTGCTAAATTGCCTAGCCCTAGTTCTGTGTTGCTTATTTTTGTTTTTATGCAGCTTGTTGAACTGTTGTATAAAAGCAATGTTATATTTAAGGCTGTGCTGTTGTACTAAATATCAGCACATGGCCTCATGCCCATGACAGAGTCACAGCCGTGCTGACCTATTGTTGCAAAATTAAAAGGTACTTTGATTGTACTTCACCCTGTGTCACTGGGCATTTATCACATGTCCTTGCTACTCACTTAATAGTTTTTTATTCAGTCCCCCTCCCCACCCCCCCAATGATCAAGTTTTCAGTTCTTCCATCTGTAACTCTCAGTTTGTGTAAATTGGACTCAAACTTCATGCTCAAAAAGGAAAAAAAAAATGAAGCATGTTGGATTCAGGCTATACTTCTTACATTTCATTACAGCCATGGCTCGCCTGGTTACAATGCAGCTCGAGGCCTTCTTTTGGAAGGCCATATAACTAGGGGTTGCAGAGTGGCATGATAGCCAATAACATGTTTGCAAAAAAAATGGCCTCAGGTTGTTGAGGGAGTAAGATTGAAAAGAACTGTGAATAGGTATAACGCCAAGATGTTGGTAGGAGCAATGTGGCATCTGCAGTCCTCAGTGACTATGTTGTGAAATACATTAACTAACTCATGTTGGGAATCTGTATGTATGAACACAGGGATAAAAGGAAACTTCAGACAGTCATCCATCTCTCAGACATTTGATTCCCGTTGCGTGTGATTTTCCACTGCAATTAGATCTAAAGGGAGCACACTCACACTTTACCTGCAATCAGCCAAAGTACCTGCACTTTTTTGCTCATTTCAAACAGCCGCTTTATTTTAACATTCTAGATAGGTATCAAGTGTGGACTTCAGCCAGGTTTTTAAAGCTGTTTTATTCCAAACAGAGTTGGCAAGGAGTTTTATTGCAAACTGTTGCCTTCGGCCTTGTTTCACAAATCATTGCAATTACATTAAACAGTCGAGTGGAACCTCTGTGCAACCAGAAGATCATCACAACTTTTGCCAAGATATTTTCAGATTGTACAGAAGGCTCAGTTTGCACTCTTAAAGCATTTTATTAGAACACACAGAGAAAAAACGCCACTTTAAGTTTTTTTTTGGTCACAATTATATTGTAAGCAAAGAGAGACTTTAGGGCTGAAATCCTAAATCCACACAACACAGCGGACAAAGCTGGAAATCTGGGCTTTAACCGTGTATGCACGTCAACAACCAACCCCAGAGCCCAGTGCCAACATGTATGATCAACAGCAGCACCACAAATAGTGCCAAATAAAAAGCTGTTCATACAGATAAATTCCCAAATCACAACCAGATGAGCAGTTTTAATCACCTTTTATAAATCAGTGGGAAAAGCTTAATGGAGGATAAGCTTTTAACTCTTCATGGAAAAATGGGTTCTAGTCTGTTCATAAACACTTCAATCCTTCATAGCAAAAGTGAAGTGAAAAGCAATTTGTCAGGAACACAGTTAAAACGATATTTGCCCAGTGGAAGTGATTGACACAAGCAGGTTTTCTGTGAAAAAAGGGTCAGTAAATTATTGAGTTCCAGAAGCTGGTTCTCATCCACGCTGAACTCTTGACTTCTCACTGCAGTGCTTTATTGCCACTTGTAGTATTGCAGCTCCCGGCAAACACTGTTGATGGACTAGAGTCTGAAAAAAAAAAAAAAACCCATACTGTATAAGTATGTGGTTTCCACTTATACACTTCACTTAGAAATGGAGCTGTTGGCTTTGTAAGTAATTCATATTCCAATCATCAATTTAAAACATTAATCTTTGGAATGGTTGATGTCAAAAGCTACACTACTGGCTGCAACTCAGCGTGCAGATTGCATTAGAAAGTTCTTTGATATGTACATATATCATTGCAGTTACTACAAGATCTTGTTTTTAATTAAGGACCCCCCTTTTACCCAGAGTTATAATATGGCACCAACAGCAGGGGGATGTGCACTTGGTTTCTAAGCGTGAGTTCTGCAAATGACTGAGACACCAGTTACTGTCTTTGAAAAATTCTGAAGTTCTGCCTCTAACAATCATTGAATTCATAAAAAAACATTTTAGTTTGACATTATGGGAGTTGTGAACAAACTATGTTTTGGTCTTTTATGTCTTTTGACAGACTACTTATGTCATGCTAACCTATGCTATCTGTCACCCAGCTCATACTTAACAGTGAGTGGTATCAATCACATTTTATTTATACTACTGGCACAATGGGGAGCATGTATTCCAAAGTGTTGGGCTATATCTTGCAAGTTATTGTTATATTTTATAACCATGAAGGGTCTGATTACATATTGTAGGGATATTAATGTAATCTACTGGGGCCTTCTTCTTTTACTACATATTGTGTTCTAAACAATGGCAGCACAATGTGATTGGATGAACACATATGGACATGTCATTTCCCGTAGCTGAATTTCCCCATCTAATTTCTGTCCTCTTAGAACATTATGCCAATGCTAACTGATTTTTGCTCAGTTGGAGTTCATCAGGGCTTTGTCCACTCTCTCTGCCTTACATTACAGAGACAGGTATTGAGAGAGTCAGAGGACTGTGTCAGAGGTTTTCAGGTTTGCCTTCATTATTAACGTATGTGATTGTCCAATACAGTACATTAACAAGTCTGTGTCTGCATACACAAATGCATGACGTGGGCCTTAATTGTGTGAGAGGACTCAAAGTTTTAGATCGGTTTGGTGCTCAGGGCAAAGTCTGACTCCCACCCTTCACATTATGACAGTCGATCCACATCTGGTTTGCTATTACCAGGGGCACAATTAAGACCGAAAATAAATGTATCGTGCAGACATGCACTTGTAACATGAAATGCCTCAGCATGAAGCTAATGTAATAAACATGTATTACTTCGGTTTGGGCAGCCTAAATGTTTTATTACTTATAAACCTTATAGGGGATGACGTGGAGGACACACGATTGTTAAACATTATGTATTCTACTAAATTGAATACTGAAGACTTCACTGCAATTTTTAATAGATGACTAAATAAGGCAGATGCACCGAGTTTTTTTCTTAGTAATAACAAACTACCTCTTTGCCACCTCAGTGTGTGTCTCTTTTCATGGAAAGTTTGACTTTCAAGCTCTGCCTGAGTGATAATCAATGGCCTGTTCAGCCACTTTACTTTCCACTGAACATTTAATGGAGTGAGGATAAGCCTCTCAGAAGGGCTGCTGGCCTTTACAGGCTGTTTGTGCTCTGAAGGTGTTTCTCATCTCAGGTAACTTGCTTTTAATCAGCCAAGGCAGCTAACCATGTTCTTATGTCAAAACAATATAAAGCCTAATATTAAAAGCAAAACCTGTAGAGTAGGTTGGCAAAATTTGACATAATTTGGGATTACAATTTGCATCACGCTTGAACCAGAACTATACCTTAGTATCAAGTTTTAAACACTTAAAACATTTGGGCAAGATGATCACTGGAATTATCCAAGATTGTTGTAGGGTTGCAAAAACACAATGTTTGACCCACCAGGGTTGTTTTTTGGGGGAGGAGGATGGGGGGGGCTTGTGTCTGATCATGGATTTATTCTGCAGTTAAAGTGTCCTGGTGACCCAGTTGGCTCAGATGTTCATCGAGTAGTAATGTTCATGGTTCCAGTCTGCCCTACTTCATTGCTTGTTACCTTCCCACTGAACATTCACCAGCTGGCAGCCTGAAGCAGATTTTTGTTTCTGAAAGTTGTATCAATGCTCAGTACAACAACAAAAAAGGACTGATTTAAGCCTGGATTTCTTTGTATGAACACAGAAGAGAATATTTTCAGAAAATTCACAATAAAGGAGCTTCATTCATGACGTGATTGAATGTAAATGATGAATCCTTGTTTTGATTGACAGACAAATAATTACTATCAAATTAGAAAATGTTTTTGGGTCATCAAATAGGGAAAAATGCAAAAAAGTCAAAATGTAAAAATGTGCTTCCTTTCTCTGTTTGATTTAAATGTAAAAAAACCCATTATTTTCATAATTGGCTACAGGAATTGTAATGCACAGTTTTCTGTATTCTGGGTTGTAAATTCAGGTTGCAAGCATATTCCTCCTGCATTCCCTCTCAGTTGGTATCTGGCCCTGAACATCTGTGCTGCAGCAGGGAGGTGTTATCATGTCCATGACCTTGACTCTCCTGTCTGCAGATTGCCTCATTGAGCATTGTGTTGTTAGACGCATGGCAGGAGAAAGAAACCCTGATTTACAGCATCGTAATTAAATGTTTTCATAACTTCCATGTGATTAAGATCGCCTTTACAAACACACGTGAAGAAGATCAGATATGTCAGCGCAGTGTAAGAGAGAGTGTGGTTGCAGACACCTTGTCCTGGCCACACACAGACACAAACACACTCGCATTCCTTCCCCCACATAGTTGAGTGAATGACAGTGTTCAACTGTTCCACTTAATTGTAGTTTATACAGCCTGAGAAAGAATGTCAGGCATTTATTGGTTCCCTGTGTTTTACTTTGCAAATGAATGAGTGTGTCTGTATGTTTGGAATAAGTGTCTCCAGGGGATGAGCAACACAAATGGTTTGTTTTCCAATGAGTCAGTTTTTTCTGATAAAGAAATAATCACATGTTTTTTTGGAAATGTTTTTCTGCTTTCCTGGCAAGACTTAATTGAGAAGATTGATATCACTTTTCTATCTGTAAGATAAATATGAAGCTTAAGCTAGAAGGCAGTTAAGCATCAGGTAAGCATAAAGACGCTCAAAGCTCTCCTTCTAACAGCTTATCTCTTGTTTATTCTGTACAGAGACTGTAGTGTAAAAATAACCGATTATCTGTCTTCTAATATGACATTTTATGCCTTTATTGTTGAGATAGAACAGTGGGTAGGGTCGGAAATCCGGGAGAGAGAGAGTGGGGAACGACATGCGGGAAAAGGAGCCACAGGTTGGATTTGAACCTGGACTGCCTGCTTTGAGGGCTACAGCCTCTGTACAGGGGGCACGCAAACTAACAGCGTGGCGCCCCGAAATGTCTACATTTTGTGTGGCATGAAGTGCTTTGTTGCCATTTTTTAAAACCACAGTTTTAAAGATTGTAACTATGACAACCGCACAATTGGACATCTAGTCTCAACTCTGGTCTGTGTTTTGGTGTTTTTTGGCTTTTTCCTCTAAAGTTATTACTCTACTAAGAAAAGGTAGGTAACACATTTTTATGTCAGCAGCTCAAACTGTGTGGAAACAAAAGAAAAACAGGAGTTAATAAAAACCTGTTTTTATGTTAACTTAACCCTTAAAATGCCAACATACTTGGATCATTTATGGGCTGTACACCTGCATGGATTGGATCATTTAATCACAAGCTGATCAGTAAATACAAATGAAACATCATACCTGAACCAATGCTATGCTACATTCATTAAATTATAATTTAGTTAGCTGAGTGTCATAAATCAGGTCCCTGGTTTCTCCTATAGCCTGTCTGATCTACTACCAAATCCACAAACGCCAGACCCTGGCCTTTGAGCAGAGGATTTGTTCAATGTTTTGACTTCAGATATGCTAAATGATATCAAAGGTGTTGCAGTGATGCATGGCAAACTTTTGCATAACATCACCCACTTGTCACATGAAGACTCCGCAGCTGTGAGTTCAGTGTCACAGCGTCAGATGACTGTCTAGTCTGGGCCTGTGAAGTGTATTTTGGGATGTAAATGCTGACAGCGCTCGTTTCTTTATTCAGACACAAAATTCATTCTGCAGGACAGAGTGCGGCTTAATCTTAATAATATTTTGTGTAAATGAGACTTATTGTGTGATGGGTTAAAAGTACCGATCTAACACTTGCTGTTGGGGCTAATTTAAACTAAAGTTTTTGTTTCTGACAACTAATCTAATATGGAACATTTCAGAAGTTTACTTTATGCCATCCTCTTTTGTGCTATTTTTGTATTTCGTTTGAGTTTCTTTAGAGTTTCGTTTGAGTTTTGCTCGTCACGTCTGTCACTCAGTTGCTCTCTGAGCCTCTAAACCCCTCTATTGTCTCGTTTAGGTCTGTTCTCTTGAAATCTGCCCCACTGAACCGTCCTTGGTTAGACGTCTATTTGGACATGTGGTGTCATTTAACTTACAAGAGCTCTGCTGTCGACTCAGAAGCTCCCCGAAAGCTCTGTCTAGCCATTAAAAGTGTGGACTTTGATCCAACAGAAACTAAACGACTAAAACAGACTGAAACAAAGGGATTTCCTTAACAAGACATAGCTGTTCCGTTTACTGCACACTCTTAAGCCTCCAGCAAAACCTTCCTGCCGTTATTAGCTGTGCCCAGCTGCTTCTCCTCCAGAGCGGCATTGACACTGGAGCACAGGTAATCCCAGAGTACCGCAGGTGGAGATTTACCTTTTCCACCACTGTGGCTTTGGTTGGCTTGGTGTCAGAGTCAAGAGCAAGCTGATTGTATCACACAATTGTAAATGTCACCATCTTGTAGAACTTGCTTGATCGGAAAAGCAAAGTTCCAATTGTGAATTTTATGTAACTCATTTGAAACCCAAATTAACACTAGTCTTACTATGCTGTTTAGGGTCCTATCATGCATCCAAAAAGTGTTTAAAGTTAACATCAGTAGTAAATATAAATATTGTCATTTGAGTTTCTTTTAACTTTTTGTTACCAGCATTGATTTTAAATTTTGGCTGATTAACGCTTGTTTATTAATAGTGCAGTTAATTCCATGATCTGTTCATAGCAAAAGTTGCTTGGAAGCTATTTGGCCGTTTTTGGCATTTGCGTAGTCTTTATGATGAAAACGGCGGATTACTGATGGCAGTAAGTGTTTATTTCTGGCTGCGGGTCATTGACGAGCCCTTTTTGGTGGGTGCTAGGAAAGAAAGGTTGGTGATAAGGAAGATTTGTGTCATTATAATATAGCACTAGCTTATGCATCACATTCATCATGTAGCGTCACAGGTTTTGCTTTGCAAACAAATAGGTGTGCTACATTTTTAGCCAATGTGCTAAATGCTCACTTTGATATAGATAGCTAAGACTTTTGTAACTCCCTATTCAGTATCCAATAGGCAACAATACAGTCAGCCCACGGTTAAATGAGACGGGTATGGCTGCAGCCTGGCGATCTCCAGAAATGTACAACGGTAAGTGCGCTGGGTCAAGAAGCAGTTTCCGAACTCGCGCATTCATTCTTCTGAATGCCTAAACCTAACCGTTACTGGAAGTACTGCTCAATTTATATGCCCTATCCTAGCACTTGCCCTAAACGGAACCACTCCGTCCAAGTGCCTCAATCGAACCGTCACTGGAAGACCAGCTTCTTCAATTGATGCTTAAAACATATGCCCTGCCCTGGCACTTACCCTAAACTGAACCACTCCGTCTGAGTGCCTCAACCTAACCGTTTTTGGAAACTCCGGATCCTTGGCCCGGCCTTGCCATTAACCCTAAACCGAAACACTCCATTTGAGTTTGACACGGACACCAGTACCTAATCCTTTAAGGATTATATTACAAAATTTCAATTTTCACTCTTCTTCTTTAATCTTTCTCTTCAGAGTAGGAATCTTGCGGACTGCAGGACAAATCAAACGTGCGTCAGCCATTGCCTTCCGTTGACCCCCTATCCAACTTATCCTCATACTGCGGCCTCTCCTTACCGCTCGTCTTGTGTGTAGTGTAGCTTCCCCAACTTTAGTGCATGGTGATTAGATATTAACTCGGAGGGAGTAGGGTTTCCTTATCGCGACGCATGGACTCAGGCACACACAAAGAGAGCAAATTCAGAGACAAATACTTTAGAAGCTCGTACGTAAAACCGTAAAACCGCAGTTTGCAAGCGCGTATTGAACCATGGATTCCGTACCGAACGGTTCAATATTATATTAAGAATTGTTGCATTCCTAGTATCCAACTTATATAATTTAGACGATAGAGCTACTGCTTCCTCCTCTGATGACTCAATCATGCTAGGCGGAGCCAGGCAGGTGTCAATAAAAACTTGATCTGCCGCACACAGTCTTTGAAAATGGTCTGAACGAGGAAATTATCCGACTTTGAGCTCTGTATTTTGATTTATGGTCATAATGAGTAGATGCTAAACAAGACTCTCAACTTTGATGTTTTTGCCTGTTTAATACCAAAATCCTTGTAGCTTTAGGATGTGAATTTGGAGGCAAAACTGTAACCTAAGTCTTCAAGTAATGATTCAGAAACATGTGTTCCTGTATGTTGTGTGTGTGTCCATTTGTCTGTCAGCCTGTGTGAAGTGCTTAAGGGTTATTTTTCATACAGCGCTGACAGCAAGAATGGCCCCACAGCAGAAAGCTCATTTAATTGTGATACGTGATATTTTCACTGTATATTTCTTTGGTTTGGATCCAAACACTCACAGTAGCCTCCTTTCATGTACTGTAAATACATACAGTACTGTACTGTAAATGACACTGGGGTAGGTCGATCCAAGACCACCAACATTGTGGTAAATTACTCTCATATTTGTCACTTGGTGTTATTACATTTCCTGTGCTCAAGATTTGTTGTTTTAAAGCCCTTAGATCCCCCCTCTTTATCACCTCCTCCTTCCCTCCTATAATTTATACCCTCATGGCTTCTTTTCTGCCTTACGTATTCAGCAAATGTACTTGAAAGAAACACAAAATACCAAAATACTGCGCCTTTCTACTTAGTTTTTCTGCACATCTCAGTCGATTCTCTAGAGAGACACAGTTGCAAAAAAACAGACTATTTTCCCACTTTTTTTTCTTACAAACAAAGACAAAACACAGACACGCTCCTTACTCTTTTGTGCTCTTCACTCCCCACCTGTCTAGATCTTCACAAGACAACAGAACTTCCTCGGGGATGACTGACAGGAAAATAGAAAAAAACATACTTGTAGGGGCACAGGTGTTACAAATGACCTTTGCCGTGTATGTATGTACTCCATTGTGCATCTGTGCGAATGGTTTAGCATACTGATTGTATGCTGGCTGCTGGCCCTTTACAGATAAAGCCCAGTATTCTTGGGGCCCACTGTAATGCCAGGGAGCTTAGGGAGCTGCCTGGACCCTTAGGCATTGGCACAGCACAATTAGGAAAAAAAGGCAGCATTTGTGACCATGGGCAACATTCCCCATATTGTTTATATTGTTCTTTTTGTTGCTTTAATTGTCTCGACAGTGTGTAAAATTGAACTTCAACAAAATATTTTACTTTTGCCCACTACAAGAGTGGTTTTTGCCCTCTGTTATCTTTTTGGTTCATGATTTTACCTTTAAAACTATATTGTCCCCCTCTCTCTCTAAATGATTTAAAACGCTTGGAGCATCATATTTGGTTGTTAATTCCTCTGCTTTTCAGGCTACATTTTATTCTGTTGCATTTCTGGAGGGCACAGTCTTACTGCAAATGAAAACCTGCCTTTGTGCTATTATCAGTTTAGCCATTGTACTTTATTTGCTTGCAGCACTAAATAATCTTTGTCCGTCTTCCAGTCTGGCACTTACTTATAAAAAAAAGTAACACTCCCATCTGTCTCAGCCTTTCTTTTTGTGTTTTTTCACTTCTCATCAACTTTTAGCATGTTAAGATGCTAAACAAAGATTGTTACCATGGTAACATACAGTTTTATCAATATCTGTTAACGTCGACATTTTACGCATCTATTGCTCAGTTTAGCATATATACTTGTTTTAGTTTGATTACGTTCATCTCCATTATGTTTCAACATTACATTTATGTGATGGCTGAAACTGACTTTCTGTTTACATGCACCCTGTGAGGAGGTTTATCTATACTGTAAGATTTCTTCACTGTCCGCTGCACAGCTCCTCCATTGCACCTTTTGAACATTTTGTGTTCTTACTATTTTAGTTTGAGTCATTTGCTAATTTTTTTGCACCAAAACACCAAGTCAAATTCCTTGTAGGCCTATGTGTTTATGTACTTGGCAATAAAAAACGATTCTGATTGTGATTTCAGTTGGTAGGTGTTGGAAGAAATCTGTGTAGGATGCCAATCCATTACCTCGACTCATAATTCCAAAAGCTTTCTCCGTATCTAAAGAATGCACCTTAAGTTTGTGTTTAAAGTTTATTTTTAAATCTATTAAATCTCATACATTAATCAGTTTCAGCCTCTTCCATCCAGTGTTATCATTAAAGTCATGTAGCATTTATAAAGGTCTGCTTGTGCATTCAGTGGTGCTACTGCAGGGACCTCAGGTGGGTAATTACGTACCTGTCTTTCAAACCATTCAACTTTTCTTGTCATTTTTTGGCTATTAGCATATAGACTTTTAGCTACTTTGACATCTCGATGTCATTAAAAGGAAGAGAAGACAAAGGAAGAAAAAAAACAAAAGCAAAATGTAATAGTCAGTCAGACAGTATGAGGGCTGATCTCAGCAGTCTACATCCATTTATTCTGACCGCCCCCAATATGAAAACCTGAAAATGTGAGCCTTCCTTTCAGTTTTTTTCAAGATGCTTGCAAACACCTACTCTGCCTGACTTTTGTGTAAGTGTAGAGGTTGTGAGCTACCTTTTAAATAATATCCCCAATGTCCTTTATAAGCTTTTGAAAACAACAGTAAATGTAGATTTGTACAACAACACCCACTGGATCCAATTCTCACTCATCTCACAACGTGTGAGGTGTTATCTATGTGGCTAAACACTTGTCTGTGTGGGATTTATTGGTTGCAGCAGGACTGTAGGAGCTCATCACTCTGTAGCACGCTGGTGATTATCTGCTTTACAGGGCCATTGGCACATTAAAGCGTGACCAGCTGAAGGCTGTGTTAGCTAGTGTTTGCAGCAGCATGAAAGGCCAAAAAAGTGTTCCCAGAGCAATAAAACAGGTAAACAGAGGTTGCACGGCTCACATTAATACCACAGCTTCTTCATACTTCCTGTATCTCCTCTCCCACAGTCTGTCTTATGTTTTATTTGGCAATATTCAGGACTTCTTTTTTTTTTTTTCTCATATTTTGCATTCGGATTACTGGTGATTTTGAATCAGAAGTTCTGCAAATGAATGACTCGTGCAGCTGTTTCTTTGCAGCTTTCTTACAATACTGGGGGAAAAAAAAAGGAGAGAAAATGTGGAAAGGGTTAGAAGGAGGCTGGCTGTCTGTGTTAGGGGGGATTTGGAAGAGATGGAGGGAATGTGAGATGTACAGTGCTTTGCAGTTGTTTACCTGGATCTCATTATGGAGGTTTGCTTTGTCCTCGGCCTCACAGGGACTCATTGTTACACAAGCTTCTTTGAGACGAGCAACATGATCGACATCTCAACAATGTATCAGGTATTAGAGGTGAATTTGTGGTTGTTAGTGTGAGTATGTTTGGAGGTATTGATTATTTCTATAGCTGCTGTGAGGATTTCAGAGGCAGTGGTGAAATTGGCTCCAAATGGTGAACATCTTTGGGAGCATAGATGAATGTATACTCCAGCAGGGTATGATGTTTCATTTTAAGAATGGATGTCTTTTCTCTGACTCTCTTTCTCTTATACTAAAATGACACTGCTGCATGGAGATGCAGAAATACATGTTCCAACATAGAGCTTTATTTCTGTCCATTCATGAAGTGTACTGTAAAAACATTCACAGTACATTTTATGCCTTTCTTGTACTGTTAGATTTAGAAGCGAGAGTTTCAGACACATTTAACACAGTTGTATATTCAAATCAGGGAATTGAAAATGGACAGTGTCTATAGTATTACATTGGTTGAGGCACAGATAACAATTTAATCCCTCTATAATTCAGCCTCCAAGCTGTAAATAAACTTGTCTATGCAATTACATGTTTTAAGGCGAGACATGTTCTGAGAGATATTACTTCCTGATGATTTGTCATGTCAGCACTGTTGTTTTTAATTTACAATGCCTCGTGGGGTTCCAACTGCTGAAACAAAAGCAAAACATTTTTATGTGCAACATGCAATTGTGTAGTAATTATATTGTCAAACTGGATTATTGTTAATACGAGGCACTTGCACAGGAATAATAATGTGCCGTGTCTAATTCGTTTAGAGCTGCTGCTGTCTTTATTGCATGGAAGGATTATTGGAGGACTATGGCTCTTTATGTTGTTTGTTATTACATTGATTGATAAACATTTTCACTTTTCTATATCAAAAATGGCTGAAAATCCTTTGTTTTGTCACCCATCTTCCTCTCCAGGGTCTCGCCTTCGCCAGGAAGACTCCCCTCCCCGCATTGTGGAGCACCCCTCTGACATCATTGTGTCCAAAGGGGAACCAGCCACTCTGAACTGCAAGGCAGAGGGCCGCCCGACCCCTACGGTGGAATGGTACAAAGACGGGGAGCGTGTCGAGACGGACCGCGACACCCCCCGCTCCCACCGCATGCTGCTGCCAAGCGGCTCCCTCTTCTTCCTACGCATCGTCCACGGACGAAGGAGCAAACCCGACGATGGCAGCTATGTGTGCGTGGCCCGAAACTATCTAGGCCAGGCCATCAGTCACAATGCATCGCTGGAAGTAGCCAGTAAGTCTCGTTGGTGTGTGTTTGTACTCAGAGCTATTGTAACTCAGTTAAAAGTGATGCAACACACATGCAAACACATTTCTTCTCCACTGTGTTATCATCTGCAAAAACACGTTACATAAAAATAGCGACAGTCACACACTGATCCAGACTGCTAAACCTTTGACCAAGAATAAGCAATATGCTATCTCTAACACCCAGGCATAATACGTAGATATCCAGATAACAATTGTCCATGCTCTCTCAAACATTCAAATTGATTTCACAATCTGTCAATTTCCCTGATGAAGGTAAGGATTAAAATATTGATCTTCAAAGAAACTAAGCAGCAAAAGGTAAAGACTTGGAAAAAAATATCCTCAATATAACCTTCAGGTTATCTCCTGCACAACATCTTGAAGCTAGAAAAGCAAAAATAGAAGGAAAAAAATAGCTGCTTGAAAAACTAGCCTATATTGGCAAGATTTACCTGAGGAGTAACAGGATGCAAATCAGAAACAAAGCCAAATTCAAATCAAATGCAAAAGTCTGAAACAAGTCCAACATAGGAAATGTGCTGCCAAAGAAAAACATGCTGCAGAAAGGAGACATGTATATAATCAGCAAACAAGCTGCAAATACATAAACAATGGCAATAAAAACAACAACAAATGCACCTGCACAAAGTTACTTTTCTAGTGATTACAAAGTGAAAGGAAGTCCTCCAGGACTGTAGGGGGCGTTGATTGGGACTGGGCTTTGAAGACTTATTCTTTGGAGAAAACAATTTATGACTTCTAACCTCCTGCTGGTTCAAGCTCCATGTGCTAGTCAAAGGTGACCAACACTCCCCTGATGCTCAGAGCTCCAAAACTAAGCAGCCAATAGTAGCAGGCTAGTTGCAAAGCTTCATGAGCTAAATGAGCAGTGGCTAATACAAGGAAAACTATATATGTAACAGAAACCATTTCTCAATAAACAAAAATCCAGTTGAAAGAAAATCAGGGACTGACATTTTTGGTTTTGTAGTGAACTGAAGTGTTGTGTTTTTGCACAGTAGCAAGGACGCACAGCATATTGTTTGGCTAATACGTTTATAATACATATACACTAAATACTTGACTGGATATTTATATTATTCTTTAGCCATGATTTTACTATTATGTGTGTTTGGACTTTTCATCTTTTAATATCTTCAGTTCATGTACTTGTCTCAACTTTCTGTGGCACATTGTTTGATTCACTTCATGTTTTTAATGTTGTATTTGTTTTGGGCCTTTTTAAGTGTTTTGGAATTGGCTTCTGAATTTGCAGCCAGTCTTTTCTTTTGGAAATCTTTTTGGCGGTTGCAACAAGTTTCCTCATGTCAGCCACTGTAGCCCTCACACTTTCAAATCAACCAATCGATTCACGGGTATTATATTTGAACAACAATGTCACTTTAAGCTTGTTTTATCTTCTTACTTCGTTCCAAAATAGTTCATTTTTATGGTTGAGGGACAGGTGGAAGATCATTAAGCGACCCACCTGTCAGACATGCAGCAGCTGTGTGTATGCTTCAGTCTTCAGGTTTAAACAAGTGCTGAGTGTGCTCCTAACAGGTGACAGTGTCAACTCCGCTGACTTGCAGAGTTGCAAGTGTCAAGTGTGTGGTGTTGCCAGTTAAACAGCCTTTCACTGCAGTATATCTCACACAGGAATCTGTCGGGGCATCCAAACATGTGTGTGTGTATATATATGTTAGTTTGAGTGATGGAGTGAAGCTTTAAAGAACCAGTCAGGGGGCAACGGGCAAAGGTCAAGGCTTGTGACCATCAGAATAGCAAATCCCAAAGGAGCATAGATTCTGCTGCCCAAAACACTTGTATTTGGCAAACAACATGAGGAAAGAATGCACTAAAGGAGGAAGTGTTGGTGACAAGGGTTAACAACCACATGCCCTCACACTCTGCAAACCTCCTCTTCTTTAACTGCAGATCCCCCTCCTCTGCTCAGCTGTTTCAGCTTGCATAGCGCTACCCAGGCCTGGTCTCCAGGGCCGATATTTTGCAACGGTTTTAGAATAATAACACCCCTCTGATATCCGTTTCACCTTTTGAATTATAATGAAAGAGATGGTCAAACGGTATCCGAGTAATGCAGGATCAGCACTCCAACTCTGAGAAGCTCGGGCCTCTGCGGGGAGAGTTTATTACTTGGAGTTCTCTAAATTTACTGTGAGCTTTTAAGGTCGAGGGAAGGGGGACACAGAGAGGACTTGTTGAAGCTGTCTGGATGAATTATTTGTCCCTGCTTCATCCCTCAAGGGTCACACAGATTCATGGGTCACCCTGGGGCTGGATAGTAAAACAGAACCCCCTTCGGCAAATGCTGCTGAGTTAGGGAGTTCAAAAGAGGACTGAGAAGCTGGGGAGTGTTAAAAAGAGGATTGACCTTACTCTGCCAATAGACCAACGGCTAACATCATTTGTCTTAACTTGTTAAGGTGGTATTTGTTTCTATTGCGTAGGGTTTCATTTGCTTAAAGGTTGCTTTGACTGAAAGGAACACAATTTAAGTCGGCTGCATTAAGAGCTGGAGTTTAATGCAGAGCAAGAAGCTGTGGCTCACACACAGGGTATCATCACGTTCCCATCGTGATTTTATATTTAAGTTTGTCACTCAAAAATCAGTGAGGCAATAAAACTGTGAGATGATACTCTAATAATAGATCCAAACCGTGGATGGCAATCATCTACCAAGAATAAATAATTTGAAGTGAGTCTGAACAGCTATGCAATTATGGTAACATCACGTGCTATGCTACAATAGATGCACCATGACACATGTCTTTATTGTTGAAATATGACTGAATCGAAAATTGCTATCTAGACCCGCATGCTACCTTGTAATTACAACAAGCAATAGGTGTGACCATGCCAATTGTTAACCATATATATGTATAAATACATTTATATAAAAAGGAAATGTGTAGTTAGCTACCCTATGTTTGAATAACCGGTCATCAAATGACCCTAAACTCCAGGTTTTGTCCATTCAATACTCAGTGTGAAATAGGCTCAAATACTAGCTTTTGAGTGTAATGTTTTGCCACATGGACTTTACTATAGGCTGTTACAAAGAACCCAAAAGATTCATGTGTGATAAAAAGTATATACATATTACAGTGTGTGTTTGCGTGTGTGTGTGAGGGGGGGGTTACGTAAAAGAAGGACACAATAAATACAAACCCCCCCAACTAACCATACACTTTACAAGTATCGTGTACACAAAATAAAAAAAAATTAAATAATTATTAATGATAATTATAATACAAGAGTTAGATGAATTCTATTTTTATTTAGAAAGTGCTTTTAAAAATCTGAGTACATCTGACTGTGAAATGAAAAGCTGCATCATTTCATTAACAGTATTTGTTACCCCCGATCAGGGACATCAACTTTATAAAAAAAGAAAAAAAAAATCTCTCTACACTATATTTCCTTAGCCTGTATATACATTAATAATTATTATCACAATGAAGGAATCATAGACTTAAAACTAGCTTAGCACCTAAACAAGCTAAGCTATTGTTAGCAGCAGCCTTGATATCTGATACAGAGTGCAAAGAAACATTGCTTTTTAACATGATGTTTCTTTTTTGGTGTAATTTTATTTCTAGTTTTATGTAGTAGTTGTTCTAATTTCTTGATACATGCTTAAAATGTATGATTGTAAAACAATAATTTCTGCTTGCCTTTGCTAGCTGTGATTACCGTAACACTCTATGCTAGCAGCATGCTGTTATTCTCTGCCACTTTCAAACGGTTGGGTATAGCGGCCAAAAGAAAAACTACAGTACCGCTGTGTATAATAATGTTTAGGAGATGAAGAATTAATTAACTAGCCTACTTGCCGAGAGCAGAGTTAAAGGCATTTCTGTTGCTGGTAATGACAAAACAACAATTCTTCAAAGAACATCTTTGATCAACATAACAATAGTGTAACATCTTAGTGTATGTAACATTGTTAAGTAGTCTAACACTTGGTTGTCCTGGCGTTACCTACAGACTTAATATACTTCACTAAGTGTACTTATACAACTGAACATCAAGAACTGTGTTAAATCACTTCACTGTCGTAAACAACATCACTCAGCCAATCTTAACTTAAGGCAAAGGGATTACTGTTAAATAGCGGTATTAAACATATTTGTTCCCGTTATAGGTCAAAGAATGCAAATGATCTTACCTGATAAAGATCTGCAAAAAAACACCTCACAGAATACTCTAGTCTTCATTTTACAAATGCACAAAAACAAAATTGAGGACTAATATTTGATGGACCCTATAATAGGCTAAATGCATGATGTGACGCAAATTAAAGAACAGTTTAAATTTAGCTGCAAATCCTATTTCAGTAGAGTAGACAGTATCTCTGTTGTATTGAAGATATGATGTCATAAGTCTATTTATAGAGTGTTTTTTTTCCCAACAGTCCCTAAAAATAAACACTGCATAGTCAGAGTTCATTCAGATAATTGGCTGTCTTGGATATCTTGTCACTTTATTAAAACGAGGAGTTCATGGACTCAGGTACGCAGGAAAGGAGAACACTGCAGCACACTGACAAGAACCCCACAGAGTATAAAGACATTTGATCTCTTATTCACAAAGTAAATGAAGAAAAGTAATGACATATAAAGGCCTTAACTGAATTCCATATGAATTCATTGTATAATAACATTTTCAAATGCTGCTTGGGTTTACCTGCAGTAAGGGAGTGCTGATGAAAAGTGTTGAGACGGCTGACAAAAGACAGGCCGACAGATGTAAAGTGACAGGAGCAGCGAAGGAGTGACAGAGACAGACGGGCCCAGAAGTGAGAGAAGAAGAAGAGTCTGTCCTTCAAGGCACAGTCGTGAAACTTGTTTGGAGAAAATTGAGGTGACGTGGTAGAGACAGTGACAGATGTAGCATGTGCTGGTGCCTGAAGCGTGACCACAGGGTCAGAAAACTGTGTGATCACACACACAACACACACACAGACACACGCACACACAGGCAGTAGAGGAGCCCTTTCTCTGAGCGAAAGACATGAAATGTGGAAAAAAGGGGAAAAAAGACATAGAACTTCATTCCTAACCAATAAATGTCACAGAAGACACTCAGCATATTTTTTTCCAGCCTGCAGGGACCCTGGAGGACCCTGGGAAATGAACATATGTCCTATTGACCTCAGCCACTTGATTCAATCATGGGGCGCTTTATTGAGGTGAAGGCAAAGTCACAGCCTGTGTACTCTAAAGGTTATTGGATAGTGGACCTGTTTCTAAGTTCAGGAAGGGAGAGGAATAAATGATATTCTTGAACTAATTGGACACTGCCATTTGCTGGAGGAAAGAGAGGCTCGAGGCAGAGCTGAAGGTTACAACACAACACTGCAGTGATGGAGTAATGAGGCAGAGAGAGAGACATACAGCCACAATACTTACAGGCTTATGAACTGAGAGCAAGAAACATCTCCTGCTGTTCTTTGTGTCATTGAATTTTCTGAAAGTTTATTCTCTTACATGTAGCTCAAACACATATCACGCAAGGAATTACAAGATGCAGCTATCAAAGCCAGAGTGGAAGACAACAAATCCTTCTATTGTAGACCCTATTAATACATGTATACAAGGGATTTGAATGAATACAATATTCAAAACCATCAGAAACTGTGCTCAGCACATATGAACAGAATCTAAATGTGTCCCCTTTCCCCAAAGAGATGTTTCTATGCTATTTTTTTTACACAACACAATCCTATAAGCAATACTGACATTCTGTTTGATGTGACAGGATGCAGGCAACTTCACAGCTGAAGGTAGACTGTAAATCAAAAGCCTGAGTGGCCAAGTAACACTGTACATTTTTTTTCCTTAACAGCTCACACATTAAAAAAAATGTGTCTCTAACATTTCAGTCCAAACACCGACCAACCTCCAAGTTTATATTTTATTTGAAGATCATCCATCATTGCTTTCATAAACTTCTTTTCAAAATAATAACGGGATCAGTTGAGATTTGATATCCCGTTTTTGATGATTGGTTTTATTTTTTCTTTCAAAAAATCAAAAACACATAAAGCCATCTTCACCTGGGACTGTGCGTGTCAGTAAGGTACAGATCATTGTAATTATATACAATACACAGTAGTCTATCTCAAGGTTGTTTTTGCACATTTTTATTTGTGTAGCCATCTTACCTGTATGTTTGTCTATGTAACACACCTTTTTCATGGTTTTGAAAGTGTTACAAAAGCCCTTTTTCAGACTGCTTTCTTCGCAAAAGTGCCGTAACTAACCTCGGCAGCCATCAGGTCTTTTTACATTCATATTGATTCTGTGTGGGCGTAAAGAGGTGGGATCATTTCATCCCCCTATTACACCTCCGCAACATTCAGATGGAAGGCGAAACATCACAGGGGCGTACATTTTGCAGCTTGAAAATGCAATGTCGAAATAGGACTTTAGACTATGTTCATATACAGGATTGTGCACACCAGAAGAAACCAGTTTAACAGAGATAATGAAGCAATCCAGTTTGGATTTCTAACTACTCTAAATGACTTTCATTATGAGTCTGAATACAGATATTTTTGAAGTACAGTATAAAAATGAAAACAAATAGAGGTGTGTTACATCCCTTACATATAGTATGTCAATGAAGAAAACACAATCAGAAAAACTACAAATCTCATAAGCCAGCATAGTAGACGTTACCCCAAGTAGCTTAAATGTTTCAAACATAAATAGCCAATTCAGTGTTTATGCGTACTCCATCTTGTTATCTGGCTTAACAAAAGATAATTGGTCTTCAAGTGTCAATAGCCAATGTCAATAAACAGAATAAAATAAAGTTGTATTGGTTATAAGTGGGCAAATCCACTGTTATACTAGATCTCATCAGGGCTCATATGAATCTATGTTGCAATGAGAAATCATGTAAGCACTGCGGTATCCACACTTCATACTGCATCGTCAATGTATTCAGTTTTGTTTTCTTCTCAAATCTTGAAAAGAAAAAGCCAGTGGGAGCGATGTGATGGTTTGTGGTAATCACATGAATGCATTGACATGACAGACATGTTCTCACTAACAACATATTCTCTGAAGTGGATCATGGGATATGTGCAGCTCAGTCAGACTGTGAGATTGACAGCTTAAGGTGGGACCCCTGGTCTCTCTCCTGCCTGTCCGCTCCTCTTTGATTGTAATGTTATTCTGGAAGCAGAGTGAGTGTATGAGACGTACGAAGCAGCGAGGAGAGGCGGATTCTCAGAGGTCAGGTTCCCTCTCCGCCTGCCACCTACCCATTAACTAATGGCTTCTCACTTCAAATGGCTGTCACCGTCGCTGACAACTTCCTGCTGTAGTTGCTCCGAATAAACCGATAAATGATCCTAAGTGGCAGTAGAGGGGTATGTCTCAGGAAAACTTGTCATTTTTCTCCATATGGATGAAGAGCGATATTATTTGATAGACAAACACTGTCACATTGTAACTGCTCTTCATCCACTGCCACAAAGTCACATATCAGAGTTTATTTCCAATTGACTGTGACAGCCTGCGAGTGCCGCGCTAGCCTCTTGTTCCTCATCCTGTTTTCCGCTCTTCTTGTTCTCTCCCCACGGTTAGATCTGTTAGTGAATAAGTATCACACTCTGGGGACAGCTGGTTTTTGTTTACAATGTGGAGACTGGGGCGAGTGCACTGAAAGTATTGTCTAAACAATTTTAGTCGCTATATTCCCTCTAGGCTCAGCGTTTCCAAGAGGCTGATTTGTGCCAGAGTGTCAGGACGTGCAGAGGGAGACAGAGAAAGAGAGAGAGGGAGTTTATTTGGCTTGCAGCAGCACGGTGGGGGAAAAAAAAAAGACAGGGGGAGAGTAGTCAGGAGCTTCTGATAGAGACCATATGGCTTCTGGGTGTGTGGCAATAAAACCAGGATGCAAAACTGTTCCCTTTTTTTTGTGTCAGGATTGTTTACACATGTTTGTGTCAACTGTTATTTTGACATGAACGTACTAACCTTCACATCCCGTTGGCAGATTTTTGAATCATGTCATTCATTGTACAATCTTTAGTCTCGTTCTACACTTGCAGAAGTTGCTTTATTTGACAATAGAGATGCATTGTAGCATTGTGCAGAAAATAAAATAAGCTTTTTGTTGGATAATAACCCAGCAGGCATTGTAAATCTGCACTGTTGAAGGTTCCTCTGCTTTACAGACATACAGCCTACTTTATTGACCATGTTGTGTGTGTTTGAGTGTGTGTGTGTGTGTGTGTGTGTGTGTGTGCGCACGTTTCACCCCCACTTTTTTGCTTATCTTGGGAGAATATGTTGCTGATGAGGGGAGACAGGCGTGCCACAGGGGGGAGAAGCAGCCTGGGAGAGTCAAATCAACAAATCTGTCTGTAGTAGATAGACTTTTGTGTACAGTGTTCTCCAGTGTGCCCATATGTGGGTGACATTAAGCGTATGCTTTGGGTATCCATCCAATTTTATTTGTCTTTGCTCAGCCCTGGTTGTTGCTGGGGAGACAGTGTGTGGCTGAGCCCATTTCCCTCGACAATAAATCTTTCCCCGCTCAGCATTGGACCTCACTCACTGCTGGCTTCATTTCCCTGCAGCCTTGGAGCTGTGTGCAGTGAGCTCCTATCCATTTCCCCACCAAACCCAAATGCTAGCTGTGTCAGGTTACTCTGATGTCATGTGCATTTTATTCACTCATTTGCTGATTTGTAACATATCAAGAGAAACTTCCCTTGAGGGCTTAATAACCAGCACTCATGTTCATAGCTGCAGAAGTGTTTTAACAACTGAAATTAATTAACAGTGAAAACCCATCATCGAGTTACAACTCGCAGCAAACTGTGTACTGACATAAGCTGTTATATGTCTGGTGTGCTCTATATTTTACTTGTGATTTTGTCATTGGGAAGTATTAAAGGCTTACAGCGTGGTTGAATAATCCTGCTGTCATTGGGAGAAGAGGGATGGTTGTGCGTCTTCTCAGATATTAGCCTTATCCATCCTCTATCTGTCACTCATCAACGCCAGTAAACAGCATCCGCCAGCCAGCTCTGGGCGAAGGGTTAATTCTATCTTCTCCAGAGCTCAAAGGTTGTGGTGCATTTTCATTTAAACCCTAGGACAGTTTTTCATTCGCCCAAGCTTATTCAGCTGTTTTTTAATTTTTTTTTTTACGTCTAGTCTGTGTGACATCATACCACCAGGTAATAGTTGTTTTATTTTACTCAAATTAAGCCAAGGAAAAGCGAGAGCTGCTTTAGGGCGTGATAATGAAAAATGAGCCCCCTCCCAGATGTGCACTGTGTAATTGTAGACATGGTTTGATCATTGTTTGTTAATGTTTATGATTAAAATGCCAACTGTTGAAACTATCATTAAGCTAATCAAAATTCTTATGTGAGCTTGTAAAAGCGAACACTTTGCTTTGTCCCTGCCAGCCATAATTAAACACCCTGAATGAATACCAGACAAACACCATGCATGTGATTTGTACTCCGTGTTTATTTAAGACGTTTTTGTATTAAGTAAGGTGAACAGGTTTTTTATCACTTTGCTTGGCAAATTAATAGTGGCTGTGTGCTTGTGGCTACAGACAATTTACATTAAACTTCCTGTTTGATTCTTTTTGAAATATAAGAAAGATAAAGTTAAATACCATTTCAGTCCATTGTTTTAAGACTTAGTTCCTTAGCTTCTAAACTATGTAAAACACGTCTGTATTTGGACAAGATAATTGTACCCATAGCGGACCACAGTCTTGAAGCCTGTTTGACATTTGGCTGTCATCATCTTGGTTCTGGAGAGCCCAAAGTGGTGGTTGAAAGAGCAAAAGGGTTAACAAATGCTAAATAATTTGCAAGCCTGAGCTTGGTAAACATCCATGATTCACACGACTGTAGCTTCTTTGGAAGATTTTTCCCAACAAGAACACAGAAAGTTTACAGGCCTATGTTCTTACTGGAAAAATGAACACCTTTCTCAGATTGTTCTGAGCAACCAACACAAAAAATATGCACTTTTAAAGGTCGGAAGTTTAACAATCAAAAGGTTGACAGGCCAAAAAACATACCCTGCTTCATCTTCTATATTAAAGGCTTAAAGATAGCAGTTGTGACCATAAGCTTGCAAGCGAAAATGTTAACTTGAGTGCACAAAACGAGAAGTTGGGTTTTTCCCATGGAAATGACTAGCTATAGAGTCAGTCTTGTTGTTTTAACAACCAGAGGAGTTTCCCACAGACCATTAAGATGAACATAGGCTTGAGACAATACAGTCAATCTATTCACTTTATTTGAAACAAAATGTGCATCAAGCCAGAATGCCTCCATTCTGCCATGCAGAGCAGAAGCACAATAACAGCCTAGCAGCAGCCTGTACTGTAAAAGAGCAACAGATTGTGATAACCAGCACCACTACTCCTACTAAATTCCTCTTCTTATTGAACAAATATGAACATGTCTTGTACTGCATCTTAGCTTGTTGTAGCAACAAGGAAAACGTTTATCTTAGATGTATCTAACACAAACCTTGAACTACATGAAGAACCATGCAGCAATAAGTATACCTGAGTACAATGATCTAAGTTCATATTTGATACAGAGAACTTGGTGCAGGTTGCTGCAACCTGACATTTATAAAGCCAGGATGCATTATATTGAAGTCCATTTGATGACATATGAGTTAACCTGTATGTAGCTGAAGAAGGTTAATCTGATAGGTAAAGCAACATATCATCTGCATATTAACAAACTTCTATTGTCAAAAATGATGTGATTAGACGTTAATATTAATTGAACGTTACACACATGCTTTATAAATCATGTAAGAGATGAAGCATTAAATAAAACATGTTCATTTTAAGGACACATTACACCAAAGATCATACTATAACATAATACTACACTCTAGTTCATACTTTGTCTCTAGCGTAGACATAAATTAGAGAGTAGCATTGACAGACTTTTGGAAACATACATTTGAGCGGGGGCTAGTTCAGCAGTAAATTAATACATAGTTTTTGCGGTATTGTTCCTACTGCTTACACACCACAACTTAATATTCTGGAGTCTTCTCTCATATGCTGTAGATGTGCTGATTTATAACATGTAGGAGGATAGGGGACAAAGACTTAGAGAGAAAGGAGAGGTGCCTTGCTGGAAAGCTGAATAATGAGATGAACAGTTCTAAAGCACTACAACCATTTCTGTGCCTGCCTTGCTGTCAGTTCTGCATCCAATACTCTTTTGCCATTCCCCTCCTCATCCCCTCCCTCCTCCTCCCCCTCCTCTTCATCCACCTCCTTCTGGAGCTCCTCTTCATCTCTCTCCTGTGGGAATACTTTGGAATGTGGAGACAGGTTTTTGACGCAGCTCCTGTGGTTGAAGCTGCTTACAGAAGGCTTTGATGACCGTTGATCTGTTCCCCATTATTTGATATGCACAATATACAAAATGTATGTATGTGTTTCTATGTCTTTGTATGGTGCATAGCAGAGAGGCAGACAGTGAAACTAGGGTGTGTCTTTGCTTTTGATTTGGAGGCTGCCATTAAAACGATTCGATTTTTCATTTTCATTTTGTCTCCAAATGTTAAAAAATGTACTATTTTTTAAATTAGATACCTTTTCGGTGAATATAAATACATTTAGTGTCAGACATTGTGTCATAGATTGAATGCAGCACTATCCCTTTAAGGGGCTCTGCCTCTTCTACCTTTTATCTGCTGAGTATCAACAGCCTTTTGTGATGTTGACTTTGCAGAATACAAATCGGGTAATTCAATATTTTTCCAATTAATTGTGATGCTATGTGGGGATATGGTAATAATTAATATTCCACCATCTCTATGTTTGCTTAGCTGGCAGCTCCCTTTCACACCCAGAAACTGAATTCCTTTTTTGTCTGTGTCATCAAGGCCAATCTTCAAGGTCTCACTTTTATTATGCCAGACAGAGACAGTGAGATGAATCAGTGCCTCCTTCAATTTACTACCTTGCAATCAAGTACGAGTATCTACAAGCACCTTTATAGTACATGCTTACAGGTACACTCTATTCTGTTCAGTCTCTCAAATTTATGGAAGTGTATTATCTTCAAACGCCATAGAAAATGACACGATGGAATATTTCATTATGCAAAACTCCCCCTGCCAATAAAGCCCTCCTCTCTATTTGCCCAACCTCGCTCAATCTACGTTTTTCTCTGTGGAAAACGCTCCTTACCTTCTCCCAGACTTCCCAAGGCTACTGCAGACATGTAACAAAGACACACAAACACAGACAGCATTGATGAGGCAGTGAGAGCTGAAGGAGAGGGCAAAGCTGCAGGTAAAGGAAAACCAAGAAAGAGACACTGAAGATAATTAAGAAGATCTTCAGAGTGATACAGCCCCTCAGCAATGGGACTCTTCGTTAATTTACACACATACAAATGCCTCTCCACGAGTATGTTTAACAAAGTAATGCACAATTATCCAAATATGTGTTTTATATTTTTCATGCCACTTTCAGGACCTAAATCTGTGTCTTTTCCAGGCCTGTTTCTTTAATAGAAGTTATGCAGCGCACGTCAGGTTCAACTCATTTTCAAAACAGCAATCTAAAGGCAATTTGTCACAATCAAGCATGAAAATGTTGCCATTACGCAGCTGAAATTATTTCCATATTTCTTCTTTCATGTAATTGTGTTTCTAGGATAGGATGTAATAACATTCTTAGGTTCAAAGGTCAAATTGAAATGTGTATATGAAATGAGATGACAAATGAAACTGTTTTCTGACAAACTTTCACTGGTTTAATGTAAAACTCACAGACACACACCTACCTGAAGACATTTCTATAGCCCCTTTTACATTGCCTGGTTAAGGTGGCACCACCAGGGAGTAGAGTAAGTAACAAAGGCATAACAGCGTCACTTTTCATGTTGGAGCCTCCACTGCATGTGTGCATGACCAAGTGTGTGTATATATGAGTCTGTCTGTGTACATGTCGTGTCTCTTTTGGTTCTCGCAACACCAAAAGGTTGAGTAAATCACACACTGGGACATGATTGGAATATTACACTAATTCAGGGTTAAATGTAAAAGTACAAACATTTAGTGACAATGTCATGTGTGACTTTTAGCACAGCCACTATGCACTGGTGAAGTGGTGCTAAGGGCACCCTGCTTGTGTCTGGGTCTTGTAGAAAGACACTCATGTCCCAGGTCTCTAAGGTCAGAGGGATGAACAGCTGATTTGACTGGCTGACAACCTGTCAACAACTGGTCTGCCACCAGAAAAAATATGTGTGTAAGAGTATCAGATGAGATGAATGCCATCTGTTAATGTGGAAGTCGAAAATTCTTTCCAAGACTCGTACTGTGCTGCTTTTTCAGGGAAGAATGAAGCAGAATTACTTAAAAAAAAAAAAAAACTTTATTGTGTTAATTTAGTCAAAGAGCATTAAATCACACTTTTTTCAAATTTTCATTTTGTGGCAATTAGGAATCAAAGTATGCATGTATTTGTTTAGTGTTTCTCTCTGATTGATTACTATGTCCAACAGGAAATGACAAAAAACAGCATTTAACCTTCTGATTTATATTGGAACCTTGTGTTAGTCAAAACCCTGAAAACATATTGACAGTGTTGATAAATGTAGAAGCAGACCAGAAGAAAATACAGGATTTATTTAGTAAAGAAGTCATTTGAAACAATATAAAATGATTACATAAAACACCCGTACAAAATGAACAAGAGGCAGCTTTGTCTGCTCTGTGCTTGATGGCACCTCCATTCTTCACAGCCACATTACGTTTTACAACAGAAGAATGACAGATGTGATCTCCTACCATGAAGCATAAATGCACCGGCTGCAGAGTGTCCGAGCTTTTGTGGCTTGCTTTTAAGCCCAGTCACAAACTTTATTCAGTTATTGCGGTAAGACATTTCAAACCAAAAAAATAAGAGATGAATAGTTTTTGCCTTTGTGTCTTGTGAATTGTTTGTAGTAGAACTTCAATGTTCTCTCAGCCATAATGTTGAATCATTATCTAAGTTCAATTCTTATCTACCCTTATTTTGAAATGATCTGCCTCGTTAATATGAGCGTAGACAAATCCTTTTAAGATTTAATGACTTAAGTATGTCTGGATTTGTAATGTGGAGATGCATAACAAGGATGAAGTGAAATGTTAGCTTTTGGTCAATAAAGTAAAGAGATAAAAGTCAAACTCATCCATCCATTATCTTTACTGCTTTTCCTGTTTGGGGTCCCGGGGGGCTGGAGCTGTTCCCATCTGTCATTGGGCGAGATGCGGGGTACACCCTGGACTGTTTGTCAATCACATACAAAGCCATGTGCAATTTTGAGTCACCAATTAACCGAACAAGCATGTATTTGGACTGTGGGAGGAAGCTGGAGTACCCTAAGAGATCCCATGCATGCACTGGGAGAACGTGCAAACTCCACACAGAGAGGCCTTGTCCGACGGGGATTCGAACCAGGAACACACTCGCTGTGAGGCAATAGCGCTAACCACTGCACCACCGTGCAGCAGGTCGACCGTATTCAGACCCAAAATGTACATTTAAACCGGTTACTAAAACTTCCTTACATATATGCTATAAGACAGTTGGATTAATGGACTGTTCACCAATGAGTCTGATTACTTCTGCTTGAGTTATCTGCCTGTTAGAATTAATGTTGTTCCTTGCAACTGCTAACAAAGTCACTTAGAACAATTAATGTTGGGTCCATCTGTAAAGAACATTGAGTTTACGTTTGTATGAAATGTGCCTTTCAAATAAAATTTGACCTGATTGGATAGGGTTAAGAAGTATATAGTTTTCAAGGGCTTTTCCCAATATTCAATCCCAGGGGGCTCCAAGCAGAGCTGGCTCATTAAAGACTCACTGAATATATTTGGTGTGAAGCGAGCTAGGATTCATAGCTGGACTGATAATTGGATTGATTGGTTACTGGGATTTCTGCAAACCTATCTCTGCTAAAGTGGTGCTTTGCATGTTAAATGGTAGTGCAAATGCCCCAAAACGTGTTTGTTATGTTGGTCATGCTCTGTCAAAACTTTTAGCATTCATAAAGATCTCTGCTCTGTGCTCTTTGGCAGCACCTTTTGCACTAAGTGGTAATTGTTGGGAAGTCTTTCCTTTGTCTTTCCCTTTCCTTTTTTTATTATCTAGCTGAATAGTTTCTTTTTCATTTGGATTTGAGATAGATAAAGTTTTGTCATCGGTTTTCTTTTATCTTTTTTAGATAGTCTGGCCATAGTAACATTTGCATCAAGATACCTATCTTTGAGCCCACTATGATTTTTTGTTCAAAGCATGTCAACACTCACCTGCAAATACAAGATATTTCATTAAAGGGCCATAGGCTCAATAATAAGTATGCACTGATAGATCTGCAGATTTTCAGCCTGCTCGGCCCTGACCAGTGACGTTTTTTTTGGTTTGCTTTACGTATATAAAGACACTTCAGCCATAAATGATTGCATAACAACAATGAGAATACAGGTCTAAAGGGTTTGACACTCAAAATGTTCTAGTGGAGATTAGTTTTAGTGAAAATGATAGCGAGGTTGAGACCAGATTTCCAGCATGTCAACCATCATCGATGAGACTCCAAAGCCCAATGCAGTAACAGATGGGTGACGTCACTAAGGCGTTGTCCATTCATATTTAAAGTATATGGTTTAAAGCCAAAGAGATGTCAATTAAAATGGGATCAGCCGTGCCCACACAGTCTTCAATGGTGATCTAATGAGCTGTTTGGAACTTCCTCACAGGAAACAACATTTTCACTCAGATTTGTGTAGATGCTCGGTGAAGCTTTGTTCTTTGATTTCATGATGGATTTTGTTTTTGCTTTTTCAAGCCACATTCCAGAGGCTTTAAAAAGTGTCTACATTGCAAAATGTGTGATTACTGCAGACAACATTCACCTCTGCTGTCTGTTTTATTGCCTGCTGAGATATTTGGTGCAAACCCTTTCGTCACTACCTTCTACCAAATATATGTCAGATCTGCCATGAGGGATGTGTTCCTAAAGGTCTCACACCAAAATGTCGACAGGCAATGAAACATACACACCCGCCCGACACACAGACACCCTCCTGCACCCTTCTCATCCACTCTGTATTTTGAGTGTGAGATGAGTGCTAGTTTAATTGACAGCTGCTTCACTAACTGGTTCCCCTCACTGACAGATGAGGACGTTTTTACACTAATAGCCAACGGACACCTGCAAGTCTTGTCACTTTTTCCTTGAGGTTTGTTGACAGTGTTTGCGGAGACGGCGTGTGATGTAGGAGCGCTGTCAGTCTGATGTCTTATATTCTCACTCACACCGAGTGCCATTTATAAATAGAGAGTGTGCCGGAGCCATGTGGTGTTGTTGTTGGCATGCATCTCTTGACTAAATACATGCAAAAAATATATATCAAGGACTCAAACATATCTGATTTAATTAGACTTTTCCATCCATGTATCTTAAATTATTATTCACTGCAGTTTTGACCTCTTATTATAACCTTCACTTTGTGTTTGTTTTCTCTAATTCACAGTCTGCCTTGTCCTGCATGTGTTATCATTTTAATAAGCTGATGTCCAATGAATAAACTTCATATGAAATGTACTGTGCACAGACAAAAGAAGTGTAAATATTTCGAGTGAGAGCACTCATATTCCTCTTCTCCTTGTGTATTTTCTCTCTGGGTTTTGCTTGTTTGAGTAGAACTTGGCCTTGGGTCTCCTTCTCTCCACCCTCTCTATCTGCTGCGGCTCTGTTGGCATTGATTATCTCAGACCTGTATGTGTGTGCGTGTGTGTGTGTGTGTGTGTGTGTGTGTGCACTCTACGTGTGTGTGTATCTGTTCCACAGTCTCTCGCTCCGCTGCATGCTGAGAAGGCAGATATCTCTGGAGGTTCTGTAATAGAGCAGATACTATTGCCCGCCTAGCATTGCCACGGGGGATGGAGGGAGTGTTGGATAGCAAGGAGGAACAGAGAGGAATAAATAGGGGAGAGGGCAAAGGATGAGAGTATCCACCATTTACTTGCAGATATGGATGAAATCCTATCTGTTTGATTAGCCCTTTGACTCCACTGGTCACATACACTCCTAGTTTGAGCTAATTGAATAGTGTTTTTGTAGGAGATAGCATGGGGAATGTGTTGTACTTGTCCTGGAACAGCTGAATGGTAGGCTTGGATTAATTCGTCTTTCCATTACAACCACTGTTCATATATTATCGTTAAAGGATCAGTTGATCCAAATCAAAACAAAATAGAAATGTCACTTCATCACTCACTTACTGGGGTATCTAGCCAAGTTCATAGTTTTGGTTTATACATCAATGTGTTGACATGTATGAGTTTCTTGCCTCCACCACAGTGCAATGTAAGTGAATTTAATTTTTACATTTTTACATTTTTTCACAATTGAACCAATTCTTTAACAGCAGAGGTTTAGGAGGTCACTACTCCAAGCCAGGTTCAAAAATAGCGTTAAAGAAACATGTTTCTTTTATCCTTGATGATACATAGCATGCTCTTAAGAGGGTCTGTTATTTCATTAGACAGTTGATCCATTGGAAACAATTCAAGTAAGGCTGGTGCATTATTCAGCATTATTACTCTACTTGATATAATAATTATCTTGGTGTTAAGCAGTCTGCTGAAGCCTACTTCTCTCTTGATTTATTACCCATTTTTACAATTCTTTAAGAGTGGTTTTACACTAAGGACCTGTGCATGGTTCCTAGTATGCTTGACCCAAAAGTCCAGTTCGTTTAATCAGTGTGAAGACAAACATACCATACTCGTACCGTGCCCGAGTTCGCTTGAAGAGGTAGTCTTGGGCACGATTCATATGTACTTGAGTATGGTCCGCAGGAGATATGAACGCAACTGTGCTTAAACAAGGAAGTAGACAGCTATATGACAAAATTCTAAACGGCTCCTGACGCTTTAAAACCGTGGTATCTGCGCAGCACGGGCCCGTTTTGTCCTCTGAGCTGCAATGAAGATGTGTGTGTAGAAGGAGGGTCGTTGCTGGCGTCTCAGAAATAACAAAAACATCCACAGTAAGCAGGATGGACTTGCCATGGTTGCTTCGTCTTCTTTCTACTTTTTGGTGGATTTGCAAACCAACTAGTGCACACTGCCACCTGCTGTATCAGAATGTGTACATACGCAACTGTACTCAGGCATGGAACAAAGATACTTATGTGAGCGCAGACTAGCAGGGGAGAGGGGAGGGGGCAGCATTCGTGCTCGGGCCCGGTATGAAACAACTGTGCCTAATTTGAAAACCCCCTAATGAGTTCATGGTTACAGAATGTTCTTTTCTTTCAATTATGGTTCCATTAAGCGTCAAACCAATGATAAATCAGAGTTAGCTTTTGGCGTAGCTACCTTTGTGTACTCTAGATGCAACTAGCTTGGTAGGCAGTGTTATGCCTGGCACACACTAAACGATTTTGAAAATCTTAAACAATTTTTAAAATGTGAGAGACCCCACACATGACAACAATCATGACAGATTAACAGTACAGTTCTTATAGTGTGTGGTGTGCAACGACACGATCAACTCGGCACACCACACACTAACTGATTCATTCGCTGACAACAAGAGTCTCGACTATCACAACGTGTAATCTTGCGCGGTCAGACGCGATTTAAGAGTAAACAAACATGATGGGCAAGCTAAATGTGGCTAGCTGTTAGCTCATACATCCATTACGGTAAACATTTTGGTCCAACTTTCCTTGTCAGTTGGATTGTGGTTTGTTTTACAGACACGTTGTAAAAAGAATCGTGTTGTTGCCACAAATTAACAAGTTGGTCCTGAATTTATGACATCATTCTAACTTTATGCGTCGGCCGATTATCTTGTAGTGTGTACCCCGCTTTAGCTGATGGATAACCAGTTTTGTCTAAAATATGATGATATTTGTCTCAGAAAAAACAAAAGGCAAAGTGAATAAAAAAGCCATGCCCAAGGCCTCAAAAAAATAGTCACATCAAATCAATTCTTAAAGAAATTATTTGATTACATTGTATTATTTTTGATTATACAAATATAACAAAACCCCATTCCTTGCACAGTCATTTTACTGGGAACCAAACATAGCAAAACAAAATAATTATGTGATTTGGATGAAGTGCCCTTGTGAAAGAAAGAAAAAAAAAAATAGGTGAAGGTTTTTGGTGAAGTTTTGATGTTCTTTTTTCACAACATGTTCTTCACAGTTTAATCCTCCTCCTATATTAAAAATAGACACATAACTGTAATGGATATTAATGCTTCCACGCTGGGTATGTGTGTGCAGTGAGGAGCAACAGCTCAGCTAGATGACTCCAGTGCTAAATTGCTTGTGGGAGGGAGAAGTGCACGAAGCTTCACACTCCTGTGAGCACACAGCGGGGAATGTGCTGTACGTTGTTTACAGTATACACAGTCTGCCATGTTTAATAGCTCCCCCTGTCACTCCCATTTGGTTTCTGAACAGAACGACATGCTCACAAACACCGGGACTTTAAAAGCTCCTGCATGTTATTCAGTATGCTTCAATGGATGCTATTAAACATTGGCTACCTTCAGCAGAGGCACCTACTGCGTTTAATCAAGGGTTTCAGTCCCTGTAAATCTCACTGCTCCTTGCCTTGTAAATTATTGTACGACCACCACAAACGTATGTTGACCTCCCGTGTTTCATTCAAACCCCCAAGCAGCTGCATATTTATATCAAGCAGAGCGGAAAAAACTGTGCGCCCAACTACAAACCAATTAATTTGGACACATGCTGCCATATGAGACAGTGAATTGAAATTAAGAAAATGGAAGTCAACCATGGCGAGACAGAAAAACTCAGTTTGTTGTGTGGGAGGTGGAGATGCACCACAGACTGAAGTGGAAATGATAATTAAAGCTGACCTCTGCTCAACCCTGACTCCCTCCTTCACATGTTAGTTTTTTTCTCCATTGGAGACACAAAGGAACTCTATCTCCACTCACTGTGAAGGACAACATTTCATTTGAGTCGTCAATGCCTCAAATGTCTTCCGAGAAAAGGTTATCCGTATCCCGAACTGCCCCCTCTCTCTCTCATTCTCCCTCTCTCTCTTTCTCTCTCATTTCCTCCTATTTGTTCCAGACAGTGCTGAGTCTACTAAGTTGAAGACAGCTGGAGGGATTAAAGAGCTAATTATAAGATATCTGTCCATAATTGCTGCGGATTACGCCACTATTCATACAGAGCTTAGCTACAGAAAATGCCTTTACCACCATCACATTACGTAGCATATATCACTTTGTATTATTCACTTATTCATTCAGCTGAAAATGAATACTGCATTTCGGTCAAAGAAGCCTTAGTAAGGGTAAAGAAAAACCAAACCCCATTACCCTATTACAGCGCCTTTCTCTATGTGTGACGCATCATTGAAGACTCCATTAGGCTCGTGCTTTGAGGGTATTGTTGGACAGAAATAAGGAAATGGCACTGCCCATTCAGGTAGCAGATCGATGGCTGAGGCTAATTCCAGGAGGAGTGCGTGATTTGACTTCTGGGTTGGCCGTGAGATGACAAACAGACACTTAAGTCGAGGAAATCATTCGAGCAAATACTAAAGTCTTATTGATCTGGGGAAGGCGCCTTGTCTTTTATTCTCCAGCATGACACTCCTTTGATATGAGAAAAGAAGTCAATGTGTGGTTATAAGGGAAACTTTTATAAAATCATTTTCTCCTTTTCATTCATTTGTACTGTTAAGATAGACTGTGTTATTCAATAGTCACATTTGAATGCAGTCAAATAACGTTATTTGCTATTTAAATTGAAACCAGATGTTTCAATTTGACACCAGAAAAATGATATGAAAGCACAACTAAAATGATGTGACATTTGTGTTAGCAAACAGTTAAATATTCAGCAGTTTCACTACATTTAGCACTAGCTTTCTGTTTTTTTCAGCTACATACATATTTGCAGCAGTCCTGTGCTAGCAGATATAGTTGATAAAAGCTAACATGTCAGCAGTGAGCGTTTTTTCCATCAATATCATGCATATATATTTGATCACACTGGTGTAGGGGGTATGCATCTAAAATTTGGAAAATGTTTTTTTTTGGGGGGATGGAATAGTAGTAAAACTGAAGTTTTTAACCAAAACATAAACATGTCTCATGCCAAAATGTCATATTGATTTATTTTTTGGAAGTATTAAAACATACTCAGTGAAGTTGTTTGAGATTTTTTTTTAAAGTTTCCTGGATTACTGAATGATCCTGCTCACCACAATGATAAACATAATATACAAAAACCAAAGTAAATATCTAATTTCCCATGAAAAGAGGGTTATATTATGCATTTTGAAACTATGACAATTGAACGAGGAGCACTTTTTACAAAAACTCTGTGTTTCGTAATACAGAAGATTCTCTTTGGCATCATATGCACCACGTCAATGCCATCTTTTTTTTGTGCAAAAAAAGTTTGTACTCCTTTTCTTAGTAGCTTTGGTAAACCACACTCCCTCATGTATCCTAGTTGCGGTTTATCTTGCAGTGGAAGTAACTGGTAGCAAAGGTTTGCTTTCAAAATAGACTCACCAACACTTGGTAAGATTGGTAAGAGACCAGATGGAAAGTGACACAGCAAAACAGGATCAATGGCCAAACATGCTGCGGGTCAAAAAATCAACCGTCTCTGATCTGTGAATCTGCAGAAGGCTGACCCACAACAGAAATGTGTCCTTGGAGTGGGAGTGTTTGGAAATGAAAAAGGGGTTCATATTTGCAAAGCATGATGATAGGGACTCCATGTCCTTCCATCCATCTGCATCTCTCTGTTGCCAAGATAGCAGTATGTTGTTTATAAACCTCGCTGGTTTTTAAAATAATCTATTTTGCAATGTGTTCACTTTGCCCCCTCCTTTAACTCCCACCCATCACAGCAGCTGTCTCTGTACACATGGTGCAGCAAGCCAACCTTATCGTTTTCTTTGCACTGCTGCTAAAACCAATTAAAATTTACGGCAAAGAAATCACCTGATTACAAAGCTGTCGAGTACCGCCCCCCTCCTTCTCTTCCTCCCCTTCCCCTCTGGTGTGTCTACTCATGTGTGCATCTGTGTATGCATGTCACCAAGGGCAATGTTAAGAGCTGATCAGATGGGAATGTGACATACTTGCGTGTTGAGCGTGTGCCTGTCTCTTGGCTGATCCATATGGGCACAGTACTAATTAAATACAGCGGCTCAACCATTCACACCGTTGGCTGCTTGGCACTGAGCAAAAAATCTGTTGGTGGTCTGTCAGGTAATATGACAAAAACCAGCAGGGATGGTTTATGTGGGTGTGCATTAATGTCATTGCGAGAGAAGGGGTGTAATGGAGGCTATAAAATGACTTTGTTTGGGAGTGAGCTGGCCTGCAGAGAAAGGCATCTTAAGTGTTTTGTATTTTTGGATGTTGATGATGTAGATGTCCCTGTGCAAGTCGTGTTTTTTGTCAGCTTGGCTAATAGCTGCAGAGATTTTGTGTCATGTAAGGCCTCCAACCTTGCTTGAGTCACTGAGACAAACTGGCAGCCTGCTCTTCCCTGAAGAGGAGCGTGCCTCTCTCAGCAATTTCCCGGCCTTATCGAATCTAAGCCGTATAAATTTGCACCTTCCCTCGCCCCTGACCCCATCACTCCCTGAGGCTTTCTACCAGCACCCTCCATCTCCTCTGCAGAAAGGTATTACTCTGTAACAAGTGAGGTGGCTGGAGCTTCAGATTTATTCTTGAGTGCATGCCTTTTATTCTGTTTTCTATAGCATTATTAAGTAAATGTTTTATTTCATTGTTACTTTTGTTTTATTAACATGTTTACAGGTACGTTTTTGCAATAAAAAGTGAACAGAAGAGTCAGGGATAATTTAAAAAACATATTATAAAACACACAAATATCTACAGTTTGGTTAGCCATCTAGAAAGTCAAAGAATGGTTTAATCCCAAATACAGTTCAAAAGGGACAAAGCAGTACATCCTTTGCTTTATTGCTTCTTTTATTGCTTTATTGATTTGCCCTGACATGTGTAACTCGTGCTTTCTGACAACAAATACCATCCCACTCTCTTTCAAAGTCAAACCTTTGCTATGGAAAATGTAAACAAAGGAGGTGTCAGCAGCATGTCATAAACCAGCTCCTCTGACACCTACCCTGAGGCAGTTGTTAAAGGTATTAAAATGTAGTATGCAGAATTAGTAAATCTTGCCAATTCTACCTCGTTTGATTTTGTTGGTCATAAAGATTCATCACTATTAATTTCATTCGTTTTCATAACCAGTCATAAACTTCTCACAGGAACTTTAATGAAACTTTAAGGACCAATATGTAACAGTGAAACCCAGCGTTTAAAATGGGTACTGCAGTCTAAATTCAAAAGATTGGAGAGAGCTTTCACCCCCTGCCCCTTCCTCCCTAGTGTCGATGTGCATGGAGGTTGCTATGTCGCAGACACAGAAGCTGTCAAAAAGCTCCCAGCAACACTTGTAGTATGAAGATCAACTAAATCAACAAATTCTGCGCTGCCATGTTTAAACAGCTCTGCATCGGTCTTGAAACATTTCTGGGTTTCTTAACTCTCAAAAATGTTCAAAAGCATCTCATGATATTTATCCTTGTTTTGCCAATGTAAAAAATGTGACGTCTCTTTGAAAGAAAGAACATATTATATTGTCCTATATTGTTATTCAGGGATTTGGTGACAAACACACACAACCTTGGTTGGTACAGTAATTGAGACATGTTTTATGTTATATGTATGTGCACATGTTCACAAGTAGGGCAACTTGTCTTCACTGACTTTGTAATTGTGTGTTTTTCATGTTTGCTGGTGATTTTACAGTGAAATTGTAGATGTGCTCAGTGATTGTGTGACGCTATGCTTGATTAGTCTGTGCTGCAGGGGAGGGCTAATGTGTCGGTTTAATGGTCTTGTGTTAACAGGATAAAGATTTATGGAGGGGCGGACCAGCATGTGTTCTGTGGTCCACACAACAGATAGATAAATACATGGAAATTGAGTCCATTTGTCACTGTCCTGCTTGGGCTTGCCTGGGATGCAGCGTGTACCTGTGGAGTGCAGAGACGTGACAGTTTGTCCCTGTTGGTCCCTTATCAGGTCGTCAAGTCCATGTGAGCTTGTCCCAGCTTCCTGTTTACAACAGCTTCCACCAAAGGAGTGTAGGAGAAGGACATTTACAGCCATAACTGTGTTCGATTTCCTGCTGTTTGTGCCCACACCTTTTGAAAAGTTGAGTCTATTTTAATGAAGAGCTGCATGACGCATTGAAACCACAAGATGAAAGAGAGCCACTCTTTCTAGACAAAAATAATGCAGGGCCATATTTTGCATTGAAGTGAAATTTAATTTGCAGTCCTTAGTTAGCAAACAATACTCCACATCATTATTTTGTCATTTGAATCAAAATCAATTAAGTAAGGACTACAGCACATTGTGGATGAGATACAAATGGGTTGCCAAATTGTAATGGTTTTCTTTTGAAGCATTAATTTCATCCTTTCAAACCAGACACATTTTTTTTCAGAGGCAGATATCGAAAACGCTTCATCAAACAGAAGGGCGACAAAAAAAGTATCTTTATTTTTGTACTTGAAGTAAGCCTTTTTGGTTAAGGATGTTTCGGATTATTGTGTGACGTCATAGAAACACACAGATAATGACACTCACATCATCGTCAGTAATAACTTACACTATCAGAGGTTTAGATTTTGATTTGATCATGCTTTAGTCATCACAAGCAGGTATCTTTATTTTTTAACATGTTTCATCAACATCTTGCATATACTGTATATTCAGTTGGCATATTTTGCAAAATACCTCATTATGTTTATTGCCAAAGTGTTCAATCAATATGTTTATTTAAATTATAATCCAGACAGCGAGGTGTTTTTCATAAAATACATCTGCTTCTGTAAATTAGAACTTGAACTGTCATTTCGAGGAGACAACACTATTAAGTTCATTTCCCTGTAATTTCCTCTGGGATACAAGTTGTGGCACAAAGTGGGGAAAATTCTCCTCATGCACGGTAAATGCTGAGTTTACCAGAAGCTTCTTTGGAACATAGAAGCTTCTGGGTAATTATCAGTTTAAGTGATAGCTTCCATTGCTTTGTGGAAAACACAAGCACACACGTCAGCACTTTAAAAACCCAATTAAATGTAAAACACTGCAGTTTATCATTTAATATGAGTAAACGACACATTTTCGCAGGTAAGCACTGTATGAAGAATGTGTGTTGGCCACCATACCAAAAATATGCTCCTATAGGGTTATTAACTTGAAATGTAAGACACAGCCTTATAAAGTAAAATCTCAATGAAGTTCTTATACAGTAATGTCAAGCCAGCAGTTTTCTATTCATTTTTCTCTCTCGACTTTTTTGTATAAATAGAAGAGAGAGACATTGAGGCAGAGACAGACATGAAGCCACAGTGCAGTTGTGTGGTTTACTCTGGTATTCTGCTGACATGGGATCCATTAGGAAGGGAGTTTTGAAGGGGGGGGGTTGGGGGAGGAGAATGCACAACAGCACTTGGAGTGGGAAGCGAGGGCCTTGAAAAATCAGTGAGGGAAATCTAGCATAGCTGAAAGACTTTCAAGCAGGTTTGAAGCCGGAGAGAAGAAAAAGGAAAGATGGGGAGGAGCGAAGCCTAGAGAGATGGTGCGATAGCTTGGAGGATACAAAGGAGATGAGAGGAAGCAGAGATTGAAGTTGGAAGACAGGAAAACACAAGGGAGGAGTGAAAAGTGATGAGGCTGTACGGTACTGTACATCAAGAAAGAGATGAAGAGGGAGTCAGCGGGGGGGCTGATTTAGCTTACTTTGCACTGGTGGAGTATTAGAGCTTGTGGAACCATAGACTATAAAACATTGGGGCGTAGCCACCTTGAAGGAACCTACTGGTTTGTCGATTTATTCTTTGAAATCTCCAGTTTAGCATTTTGGCCACTGTGGTTTATCTATCAGAATATAGAACCTATAGGAGTGCTTCTGGAAAGTATTGGTAGCTGGACTACATGATCAATGCTAGAGAGTGGCCCCTAACCAGTCTGCCTCTTAATGTACACTTCACACATCTCACACCGCACTGTATATAGTTGCTCTTAGGCACATATAGGGACACAACAATTAGGGCTCCGAGGGCGGGGGGGGTTGAGTAGGGTGGGCTCTGCGGTGGGGCGGATTGCAGGGCTATACGGCGCTATGTCCTCCCCATCCCCCCCCTGCTTGCCTCCCCTGCTCTCCAATTATTTTATTTTTTTAATGCACCATACACACAACTTGGGGGGAGGTCTGGGGTGGCTCGGGGACTTTGGTTCAGGGTAGGTGGCAGAGTACCCATCCCCTGCAACCCTCTGGCCTGCCCCCTTGCCAGCTCACCCACCCTCCCTCCCCAACTTTTAATGCACCACATTACACTCAGGGGTACACTTGAACACGGTGTAGGGATAATGTTTCTGCGTCAGGGATCGGGAAACATAGTAAGAGGGGGGTAAAGTTATTTATTTATTTATTTATTTATTTATTTTTTTTTTTTTTCTCTTCTCCCACCAGCATACACAAGGCCTTGCTGGGGGGGCCCGGCCCTCCCTGGCATGGAGCAGTGAGGGTGGACCATCATCTGTGTTACTGCGGCTGGGGGCCCCTGGGACTTGGGGTTGGTGGCCTGGGGGGGGTTCTCATGCGTGCCTGTTCGGTCCCTGCTGGTGCGGTGACTCTCGGTGGGCTGCGGGGGCTGGATCGGTTGGCCTGGTGGGCGCTGTGGCTGTGGCGCGGGCTGGCTGTGTGTGGTGGCTTGGTTCTGGTTGGGGGTCGGGGCGCATCTTGGGGTGCGGGGGCCCTGGGCACGCCGCGCTCCCCCTGGGGGGTGGTACGGGAGGTATGCGGGGCGCCTCCCCTCTTGCGGCGCCAGCACCTGCTGCCCCGTCCACATTTGCCCTCTGGGCTTGCATTGGGCCCTGACTTCGATTTCCTCATGCCGACACCCGGTGGCAGCCTGTTTGGCGCTGGGCTGGTTGCCCTCCCTGCGGGGGGGCGCTCGGCTCCTGCATCTGGCCTCCTGGCCTGCGTGGGGCCTCCTGCCTTCTCGGGGGTGGGGGATTGGGCGTGGTGTGGGCGGGTGGGGGGTTGCTGGGGTACTGGGGGGTGCTGGGGTGGGGGGGCTGGGTGTTGGGTGATGGGTTTGCCCTCGTGCCCCATGCCGCCTGGGCCTGTCCTGGCGCGCTGGGTGTGGCGGTCGCTGCCCCTCTTGTTCCCCGGGTCCGCGTGGCTCTCGGTTGCTCTGGTGGTTCTCTGGGGATACCTCCTGGGTGCTCCTGTGATCCGCGGGGGGGTGCGCGCTCTGCCCGCCTGGCCCTGCTGTGCTGTGATGGCTGCTCTAGGCTTTGGAGTTCATCACACTTGCATGTTGATCAGGGCTTACTAGCTCCTGTTGAGTCCCATTGCCGAGAAAAGTTGGGACCCTCCAGAATGTGCTGAGTCTCTCCCCAGAGACCCTACACTAAACACATGCCCTCTTCTCACCTGTATCCTCGGGCGGCCTACTCTATACTTTCAGGGCATCCACAATAATGGCGTCTGACACAACTTCTTTTTTGGGTCTGATTCTCTGTTTTTTGTCTTGTCTTGTTTCTTTTTAGATGTGGAGCTGGTGGTTAGAAATAACACAGCACTCTTCGATTCTGATAGCACTGCCTGCCTATTCCCTCCCCTGTTCGCCTTGTCTCGTCCTGTCCAGCCTTTGTTTCCCCCTCAGATCACTGCGGTGCAGCACTGCCCTCCCTGGCACATAATAGGGAAATCTAATAAAGAATGTCAACTTAGCTTCCAGAGAGGGCCGGTGATGGTCACGCACACGCACTAAATATGAAAATATTTGGCTGCAAGACTAAAATATGCCTCAATCTCATAAAAAGTTGACACCCCCCTTTGTGGTGTTAAACGATGAGAAAAAATGCAGACAAATTAAAAAAAAAAAAAAAAAAAAAGCTAGAGAGTGGCAGATAACCTAAAGAACTGGGTAAATTGAAAGCAACCAGTCCTCTTACTACTGCCCATCTTGTTCTCTGCTTGGAAAGCCAACAACAATCCTGACCACATTGTATGGGCTGCCATAAATAAATCCTTCCAAAAGTTATGATGAACATACTAACAAGCTAGGTAAAGTGAGAGCAGACACTAATACATCCTTATAATTGCTAATATATAAATAATACCACACTAGATTTAAACTAGAACATGATTGATTCAGTTCAGTGAACTTCCAGCAACCTCCTGTGTTAAAAAAGAAAAGACCAAAACAAAACCGAAGTTTTTTTTGCAGTTGAATCAGACCCGGAAGTCCCATTAACACCCATGTTAAAATTCCCATTTTGACCACAGAAATATATGTGTTTCCAGCCTGGTTAAAAAAAAGGGTTTTGATCTGAATGGCTCTTATAATGTCTGTATTGGTACACTCCTGATCAGTTCCCTGAACCACCTCAAGTATCTTTGGATGCAACGGAGTAGGAGCAATAAGGCTCAGCCCCAACCCTCCTGAGAAATCTCATTTCAGCCTCGTGTATCCGCAGTTTCATTCTTTCTGTCACTACCCAAAGCTCATGACCATAGGTGTTGGTACGTAGATCAACTGTTGAATCAAAAGCTTTGCCTCCAGGCTCAGCTCCCTCTGCTGATGCACCGCACCGACCTCCCTGTCAATCTCATAAATCCATTTCCAAATTTACCGAAGAACAGTTGTCATAAAAAGAGAATTTAACAAAAGTGATCAAAACTGTTTTTGCGCCAAGCTATAAACATGTTTAATTCTGATGTTGAGATGTTACATTTTGTATGGAGCCGGACAGGGTTTGACTCACTTTTGGAGACAGCCCTTAGTGGCCACTTAAGGAACTGCAGTTCTTTGCACTTCTCCAGTGGCTTCAGTTCTCAGCCCTGGAGGTTGCTGTCTGGGTGAAACAAATACAAAAAAAATGATAACTGTGTGTTAAGTGCTTCTGAAAAAATATTCAGGTGTTCACTTGCCTTTACCACAATTGCCCATGACGCACACTATTGCCCTCTATTGGCCTGTTAATTTGCACCTATCTAGTCAGTTGAGTCATCTAATGTTGCAGAAGACTGAGTCAGGATAGGTGCAGATATTTCAACAGAGCTTATTCACTGAATACCTCATACTAATGATAAGGCAGGGTGTCTGTACTAACGCTTAGCCGTCTTTCGTTTGGTGCCCAAATGATACCCTCCGCCCCTGTCATCACTGGGGACTTGCACGCAAACCAATGGGAGTGTCATCACCAAGGAGATTGGAAACACCTGGAGGCTGGCATCACCCAACAGCACATTAAATAGTCAGTTTTATTTACGCGGAATACACAATGACAGATGAGTGTTTGTAGCTGCAGGCAGCAGTGTTTGTGATAGGGATTTGCAGAGAGGACAGAGAAAGAGGATGACAGGCTGCTGCATTAGCTCTATTTTCCAACAGGGCTTCATGTAATTACAGATGCTTCTCAGGGATGTACCTCTCTCACTTTGCACACTTTTCCATGAACATTTTCACATGCAAATGTCCACTTTGCCCCGATTGAGCCTCTGACCACAACATCAAACAGAATGAGCTATCAGAGACAAGACCAGGCCGAGCATCCAATATCAATTTTTTCATATAATCACAGTTTTCTCTCTTCCTTTGCATATCATTTCGCTCCTCTGCACCTCTTTCCTACCCCTCCCCCCAATACCTATCCATGAGCTCTCCTCGTCAGAAAGACAAATTACCCAGTGGGCTGCTCTTTTAGCTGTGCTTTCTGTACAATAATCAATTTGAGGACGGGAGAAAGAGAGGGCTAGAGAAACGTGAAATTATTCATCAGGGTCTCTCAGTAGCAGGGCTGTATAGAGGCGTGGGGGGATGGTATAGGGGGCTACCTCGTTCCTCCGCGAGATAATTAGGGAGAAGACCAAAAAGCAGAAATAAGGGGAAGACTGCAGGCTAGCAGTGAGAGGAAAAAAAGAAGTGACAGAGATTGAGAGTGGTGTGTGTGGAGATGGAGGATCGTCACTATACACTGAGAGCACTTTGTTGTTATATTTGGAAATCTGGAGATGGTGTTTAGTTTGTTGTCCCAGCAACAGACAGATACACAGGAGAGGATGGAGGATAGACAGCCGGAGCTGGTGACGAGTGAAAGGGGAAGTGCAGGAAGAGAAGGAAGAGGAAGAACAGCTTTGAGGGGAGCACAACTCCAAGTTAGCTCGCGGTTAAACTACTCAGGAGAAAAGAGGGATAGCGCGGCTCTCTCTTGTGGCGGGTGTTTATTCAGAGAACCTCTTGTTTCCTACCAATTAAAGAGGCTGGGGACTGCTTCGGCACAATCCTCCTGCAATCCCCCACCCCTCCCTCCTCGTCTGCTCAATCTGTCTCCACTCCTGTTTTCTCTTCTTCTGTGCCGCTCGCTCCATCTGCACTTTTTGATCATCTAAATATCTCACATGTGCTTTTTACTTTCCAAGTTCTACCATCCAAAAATTGCATTCAAATACATACATTTGACATCTTGATTTCGATAAGAACACTTGCACTGCATGTACGCAGTAATCTCTAATGTGTTTATCTCGTTTTAATTACTTGTTTGTATCTGCAACAGCCCGCATTTGTTCTGTTCTTATCTACACCTCGGTCTGTGCTGCTGCAAAATGACTCAATTTCCCCTGAGGGATCATTAAAGTTTCATCTTTCACCCCTCGTTCATTCTCCTCTCCCATTCAGTCCTCCCAGGTGCAGTTCAGGCCAAGTCAAACAAGCTTGTCGTTATAGTCGATTTCTTTTCCCGTTCCTACACTAAATCACCAGTCTTTAGCCTCTCCACGACTTGAGAGGGTTCTAAGTGCCAAAGACTACTGTTGTAGGCTGTTTCCCTTAAATAATGATTAAGTCGAATTTGTGATTTCTCTTTCAAATCTGGGATTTTTTTAAAGTAGCGTTAAGGCAGTTTTATCGTTTATCACATTATTTCTTTTACCTGGTGTTTTTTATGGCATATAATTGACTTTATACTGAATATAATTAAATGATTTGTAACATTTTCCTGTCTAATCTGTTTATTGTTTCATTTTTTTCTCTCTGATGTTGTATTTTTGATATTTGGAACGCTTGTTTTCATGACAGCTGCTGTTAGAATAAAGTTGAGTTCCGTAGAGTTACCTTTGAACGTGACTGTTAATTTCATTGAAGAAACCCTCTAAAGTTTATTGTGATAAAATGTAGACATATATTGTGTGCTTGCACTTACTTTAGTATTTCCCTAAGGGTAATACTTGCTTAGGAAATGAGAAGAAAACATTTAGTAGAAAACAGTGGTTGTTTCTTATTCCTGCTCTGGAGAAGTGGTTTTGTGTTTACACCCACCTCACTATGCCTGCACACATCATCATCAGTATCAAACACCTGACAAGATGAACTAAACGGGTCCAAATCAGCCAATCATTCATACGTTTTTCCCCACTATATGCTGTATCTCATCATAAACCCATCATTAGTGAGGAAATAATGCATAGAAGAGTGTCAAATCCAGCCTCTACACACACTCCTTGCAGTCATGTGATTGTGCTATCAGTACCTGCACCGTCAGCATCTTCACCGTCACACAAATGTAATTTTCCCTGCTTGAATAAAAGCATTATTGTGTTATGTTGTGTATCTCACTGCAGAATGTGAGCCTGTCAATCAGCTTAATACTTCTTGGGATATAATGCCACAGCCTCAGATTCTTGCGTGGAAACAGGCAGTGATCCTGTCGGGTATCTCTGTCTGATTTATATTATCATTTTTTTTCCTTTCCAGTCAGACTCGAGAGCGCTACATACCTGCTCATAGCCGCGTTCTCTCCTGGGCCCTGAATTGTCTCTCAGATTGATGACAGGGGAAAGTCTAGGGCACCTCAGGGTACATTAGAATGTGGAACATAGCTGTAAATGTGAGTGTGTGATTTGTGTGCATGTGTGCGTGTCTTTGTGAGTCTGTAACTTTGCCTATTTTGGCGCCAGCTTTGCCATAAAGCAAAAACACATCGCTGCTACTCCTGAGTTGTCTCGTTCTGTGCTGTGTTCACTGTAGCTCTTTGTTTCTTTGTGTCTGCATCTCTGCTCCTACCCATGCTTGTGCGTCTTTGTCTTGCTCACTTCTTTCTTTGTTAGAATTCCTCCTTCTTGCTCTACGCCTCTGTTTGTGACCCGGATGCACTCCTTCCCTCGGAGCATCTCTCTTGGGTTTTTGCTCTTTATTATTTCTACGTCTTACCCACTTTGTCTTCTCTCACAAACAAAGGGCCAGGTCTGCACTGAGGTAGATACTCATTTAAACGAGGAGTTGCCAGCTATGTTTCTGATTTATGCTCAGTCTGCAGTGTATAATTGTGTATACCCTAATGTTTGCCCCTCTGTACAGTTCATAGAAGGTGCTTATTTAGATCTCAGCATAGCCCGAAGAGATTTTCAAAACACTACGGGTAAGGTCGAACAGCTCAAACAAAGGTTTCTGTTGGAATACATTTGTCTCAAGGTCTCAGTCTGCTGTCTGCTTTCCACGTCTTTTGTTTAGTCAAACAAAGCCTGCAAAGTCTGTCTCTACAATCTCACTCCTTCAGGGGGGATTCATCGGCCTTATTAGGGGGACAAAATCTAGATATGTGTTTCTTGTCTACGCAGAAAAAATTAATTGACAGGCTAGCACGCTTACATACACGTTTCCCTCTGCTAACCATATTTTATCTACTCGTTAATGTTCCCAATTACTCCGTCAAACAGTGCCAACGTTTTGCAGCGTGGCACGCTTATTGAAATGGTAATGCAACCATCTCAAAGTGAAAGTCTTTCATACACTGGCTTCTAAGTGGATTTATTCATGACAATTTACTCTTCTCATGCAGGATTACACTAATGAGAGGGTTAAAGGGTGGTGTATGTGTGTGTGTGTGGCTTTTCTCTACTTTCATTCGAGGGGACTTTTGCCCTGGAGAGAAAAGGGCCACGTTTCTACAGCCTCTAGCTGGCTCCATTATGCAGAAGAAGAGGACTTGATTTGGCTTTGTACCATTCTCTTGCTTATTGGTGTGCACTTCCTGCTATTTGTAGGATTCAGGTGTCTGCTGTTGATGGAATAATTCACAAACAGCCTTTTTTGGGGGCAATTTGTATCAATAACGAGTTTCGGTATTGACTGTCTCAATTAAGTCATTTGATTGCTTCACACCTGGAGAAGCCATTAAATGTTATAAAGCTGGTTATAAGCCACATTCTTGCAGGTGGTCAGGTCAGTATGGAAAGGTAGGCCTATTGTTAGTACAGATCTCAGTATGTAGGTCATTGTGCTTTCAGTTCAACTATCCCATGGTATTCCCCATGTATCGCCATTTTTTCCTGCTATTGTCAAAACCCTGTCATAAACCTTTAAGTCTCCACATACGCTCATTAGTCGTATCCACCCTGCATCGTTAGTTTGACTCCTATCATAACTCATACCAGAAGGAATTCCAGCTTTTGTTGGCTGATAAAATTGTTCTCCTGAGGTGCTGGAAACCTACTTATAAGATAACAGGTGGCAAAAAGCAGACACCGCCCACACATAAACATCTCATTCAGGCTTCAGTGGGATTCAGTCTTACCATACTTTCATCATCATAGCCTTCATTTGCTAACACGTTTCAAAGAACTGTGTCCTTCGACGTGCATCGTGTGCTCTGCAGCAGGGAAAAAACTTGGCCAACAGCATTTGCTCTGATTGAATGGACTAAATTAAAGCTTTGAGTCTGATTAACTTTCTATTCATTTATTTTTTCTCAACAGAAGTTTGATTTAATGTAATGGTAAAGCCTTAGTGTAATTAATTAGAAAATGTACTCAAAAATAATTGGCTTGTTGGTAGATTTCAATGATCGTTTTTACCCATTTGATGCTAGAGGGAATAATTTAACATTAAAATATCTTCAGAGTGGCACGCTTTATTTCATTTGACCTTTTATTGCTACATAATCTATGTTGAACAAGAACAACCCCTGTGGGTTTAATCTCACACCCCAGTGACACAGAGGGCACTTCAAACTAAATATGTTTATTGCCCATGTTGCATGGAAATATTGACTTGTTGCAGAGCTGGTATAATCCAATTTATTATCAAGTAATGAAATGATTGCAGAGTTATTGTTGCCACCACTTGGCAGTAGTGCACTTGTAAAAAACAACATGGACACAGAGCAATTTACAAAACAGTGAGGATACACCTGAAGCCATAGGACAGGAAACAGTTGGACGATGTGACAAGAACTTGTAAAAGTCTATGCTACGTTTGATCAGGTGATATTTGATATTTAGCCACAAACAATTACATTTTGAGTATAATCTGATTGGATCCCCTGTGGAATTTACTGTAGATAGTCAATGTTAATTTCCTTTTATGTTACACAGAGCTTCAGTACAGCAGGCAGCTTTAACAATGTTAAATCATGGTAACAGAACTTGCAATACCATGCTTTGAATGCAGCTTTACACTTTGGCATGAGTATGATCTTTGTTTAACACACAGCAGGTGTAATGTCTTACCTTACGTTGTCTTCTGAAAGGTGAAATACTACTGTGTGGGAATGTATTCAGTATTAATACTATGTACTGTATCTCTTAATCAAAGGTGCAACTTCATGTATCTGTGTCTCTGAACATGCGTAACACGTTGTTTGTTATCTATTATACACCGCTGAACTTCTCACAAAGCCTTTAAGTGGTACACTTCTACAGTTCTGATTCCATCATCTTAAAACCCAACGTTAAAAATGTCTGTACAAGTGTGTTCATGTCTTACTCATTATTCTCATAGGATCCAGTTTTTTTTTTCATTTGTTGTGCTGCCTCATTTAATCCAGTTATTACTAATGAGTAAAAATGTCCATCTCCTTTACTTGTATCAGCTTGCTCTCTGAATCTGCTACAGTCTTTGTCCCAAGAACTGATAGTGTTTTTCTTTATAGTCACAAGGCAAATTAAATAAATCAGATTTTTTAGGTGTGATCAGGAACCGTGATTGCACTTTGGTGTGATTGACAATTCTCTTAACCCTATCAGAGCTGTTTTCACCCTGCTCTTCCGCCACTTCACTAATTCTCCTAATCTTCTTCATGTCCGTCTCTCTCTCTCTCTCTCTCTGTATCTGCCCTATCCTTATCCTCAGAAATGCCTTTCCTCGTTCTCTTCTTTCCTGTCTTCCTTCGTTCAGACGAAAAGGATGAGTGGGGGAGATTAAAATGGAGGTTACACAATCCTTTTAGCTGGTTTTAATGTGTGTCCCTCACGAGTGATATGTTCCGCACGTACATCAACAGGATTACAGTGTCAGAACATCCGAGAACTGATGAACCGGTGAATCCATCCATACACACTCACTCACACGGTATCATGCTGCACATAAAGCCCTTGTCAGAATACAGTTCCTCTTCACGTGTGTACATCCATTCGATTTTTGAATCTGGCTATACTCTTAGCTGAGCCGAGGCATTCTACAAAATGTGTGCAGACCGGAATTCTGTTGCCAAGTTCTATTAAAGATCTATTTTCTTAAGAAGTGGACTTTTTTTTTCCCATCGCATTAGAACCTTAAAGGGCATGGGAATAACTTTTTCTGGTGTAAGTCAAACCCTCCAGTTTTACCAAGGACAGGGTTAAGGCCTGTTAATGAAACACTTTTAATTGCACAAGGCATAAAAAACATCAAATGATGGTCTTATTTTTTCTATAGTAAGTGACATTGGTATAAACACAATAATGCCCTTTGATGCTAGCATTCACATTGTCAATGATTTCCAAATACTGGACGACTTTTTGGCCATTATTCTTTACACTAAGGCTCGATCACACCGCAAGCCTTAAAGGAGCAATATGTAACTCTGACACATACCGTTTAAAATGGGTACTGCAGTCCAAATTCAAAACATTGGAGAGAGCTGCCTCCCCCGTCCCCTCTTTCCTTAAGCAGATGTGCATGGGGTTTGCCATGTCACGGACACAGAAGCTTCAGTGTTTAGCCAGCTCTCCATCGGTCTCGAAACCTTTCTGCATTCTAACCTCTCTCCATTTTTCAGAAGCATCTTCAATATTTATCCTAGTTTTACCACATTTCTGGTCATGGAGCTTATTAGAAAATGCAGAGGTTTTTTAGGTCAGGTAGAATCAGTCATATCTGAACCAGTTCGCATACCTGCTTCCATTGCTATAACACCAGTTGGTTTGCTGTTTGCCTGGCTTACCGAGGGGTGTCCAAAACGGCCGAGTGGGTGTGCCTTAAAACTGCCTAACTCTGGTCAAAACATGGCATGTTTCTTTAATGTCTGATGATAAAGTAAGGTCATTTTATGAATTCATTAGAACTCTTAGATAAAGCTCCTTTAACGCTCAATTCTGATTTTTTTGCTCATCTCTGATTTTTTGTTTGTGTGGCTGTTTACATTGCTTTTGAAAAAATGGCCTGGGTCAGACTCCTGTAGGAATCCACATATGAAAGTGGCCCAAATCCGATTTGAAAAGATCAGATTCAGTGCGACTTGTGCTGTTCACACTGTCATAAAACGATCAGATCGGAGTCACTAAGGAGCAAAACAATTACATTCAGGTCATTTTTGGATGCAGTGTGAACTAAGTGTCAATTTCAGTTTCTGAAGGATTAAGAGCTTGTTATATGGCCTGGCAGAGTGATGTATGGAAGAAGTTTTTGAGTCTGAGAGAGATTGCAATCAAGATTCAAGACAAAGTTAAGGTGTACAGTTTTGTCCAACGTATATTCTAGCCAGGGGCTTTATCGCAGTAAGTGAGGCCTCTTTGTTAAGTTAATTGGCTCTCCAAACACTAGATAGATTTATGGCCCTGTATGCAAAAAACGTGTTTGCCCTGGGACTTTTTGAGTACTCATTTCTTTGCAGAAAATTAAATTCAAATAGGGTAGCTCGGGGAGGACAACCAGGGAATTTTTGTTTCCTTTTATAAGCAGTGTGCAGTGTCTTCTGGATGCTTTTGTGTGTTCTACAAATCTCGTGTGGCGTAGTAACGAGACTGAGCTTATGCATGTATCCTAATTTATACATGCAGGACCTTCGTTTTTCATTGGATTTGCTTGGTTGCAGTTCATATTAAGTTATTGGCTTTGGTATGTGCTTGTAAAGGGGCACAGGGCCCACTGGACCTCCTGTGTGAGTGTATGTGAGTCGGGTGCCTGTTTTTTTCTTTATCTTCAATATATCTGACAAGCTATACAGTGCATGGGCTGAAGCATATTGGTTTTTCTGTAGAGCAGCTGTTTCTCCTGCAGCTTTCTGTCTCTCCAGACTGCAGATCTGAGAGAGAAGGGAGGAGACAAGGAGGAGGAGAAAGAGGAGGAGGGGGGGAGAGATGGATAGAAGCAGAGAGGTAGGGGCTTGGGAGAGGTCAGGGGATAGCTTGTGAGAAAAGTCAAGGATTTCACATCTGCTGGGATTGGATTATTGCTGTATTTTTAAGGTTAGCTTTGGGTATTTATTATATTTCTCTATTTTCCAGCCAGTACTCTGGTCTACATTAGTCAACGAAGGCTGGTTTGTATTTGAGCTGAGTTGAATGTTTTGAAGCACTGGGATACATAAAGACTTCAGGGCTGTGTAATAGATGACAGCACTTATTTTAACTTATTACTTACTCTTGGAATAATGTGTTTCAGTGCGGTCTCAGAGCACAGTGCCATAGAAGAGACCATGATTCCAGCTTCTGCTCCTTCGCTTTTTCTATTTCAGTGTTTACACATTACTGACACAGTATTGGTATTATGATGAAATATTTATATATGTCTACACTTTGGGAAGTATAACAAAAGCACAAGCAGTCAGACATGGCTGATGCTTGTTTTTTATTTTAATTATTATATAGCATATAATTAGATATAATAGCCATTAGTATCACATGTAAGGCTTGGTACTGTATTTTATTCCAACTTGGCTGTTTTTTCTTCCTTCGATTTTGGTTCAAACTAAAAATGTTACACTTTTAGATTCCCTTAAGTCTCATAGTCATCACAAGGTTGCCAGGCAACAAGAGGAGACTCAGAAAGCCCCTTCTGAAGGCCAATAAGTAGTCACACACATACAACCAGTTTGTCTGTTTTACAAACCAGTTGTTGAACATAGTAGATGAAGGATATATCGTGTTAATGAGTGAGCTTAAGGAGTTCTTTTAAGTGCATTTCCCCCCTTTAGAAAGAGCAGTTTAGCTGTTTCCTCCTAACTCCAGTTTCATGGCTAATCCAAGCTAAAATAAGTGGCTGCTAGCTTAAACCTAACATCAAGATATGAAAGTAATATTATTTTCTCAACTTACTCTCATAAAGGAAGTACATGTTAACCAATCTACAAACAGTTTTTTTGACATGCATACATTTTGGCAACAGAAAAATGTTCAACTCAGAGTATGCTACTTTTGGATCAGTGTTAAGCGTATATGTAATTCCTCTAGTCAGCATTGGTTGTCCTGCCAGTTTCCCTGCGTTCATTCACGCTCAAGGTTCACATAACAGATACAACACAAAATATATAAAACGTAATTACTTGCAAAAGTGTTCTACTTTCTTCCTCTTTAAAAACACAAATCTGTCTGATGTCTCTAACCAAGCATTTGGATAAGCTGATTGCTAATTGTAGTCCTCCTCTAAATATGATTTGACAGCAGAAGCATGCACAGCTGTTGTCCTGCTTTTGGCTAATCCCTGCTATGAGTGATATTAAAACCATCAGTGCCTCGCAGTAATGTTGACTTTGGGACATGTAAATATATGTTGTAACATCATAGTTATGCAGCAGGAACTGCAGCATGTAAAAGCTCTTTGAATACTAAATGGAATAGCCAGGGAGGGTTAGTTTTGACTGTGGTGACAAAAGGGGCCTCTGGATGTCTCCTGCTGTGATGTAGTGTGATAAGGTTACCGTGTGTGCCCCATCCCGCCGCTGTGTGTGGGGTTAGATTGTGTTCCTTTTTGGTGCATTTGGACTCTGCAGAGAGGATTATTGGAGCTGGGCTGCAGTAGGCCTTTCAAGCTTTGGCTCAGGCTCCAGAGGACTAACAACAAGTCAGACACTGTCAGATCCAGGCTAGTGAGGCCAAGGGCTGATGCTTTGAAGTTGGCTATGAGATTCTCATCTGGAGGGATCAGATGGAGGGAGAAAAGAAGACATAGAGAGGTGCAAAGCTCCAGCTAAACAGGCAAGCTGGGCTTGCTGGAGAAGCTGCAGAGGTGGGTTTCACTGTGTGAAGCCAGAGCCCACATACTATGACTGGCTTTGACAACCTGTGAAATTCACACAAGTGTAACCTGTGAAATAAACAAGTATGATTTTAGAATAACAAAACTGATGTGAATACCGTACAAGTACAGATGCAAGAGGGAAAGAGAAGACAGAAAGGTACATTTTTATTTCTAGAAGTTTAAGGGAAATTTCAGCAGACATATTTTTGACTCTGTAATCACTGGATTCTGAGGAAATTAGTTTTTTTGGAGCTCAGGTAAAACACTAAGTTTAATTAGTATTATTCTTGAAAGGTTCCAACATGGATAATCCATGGTTTATTAATCTCAATAACTAGAATTTGCAAATGATGGCAGAATCTGTCGCTAAGGCACAAAATATTTGGGGTGGAGGAAAGTGTTCTTGTTTACATTTGTATTTCAAGTAGTACAGTGGAAACACATGTCAGAAAGCTTTGGTTGGATCTGTAAACGCAGAAGAAAAGGAACACGTTTTTTTAATGAAGGCAAGAACAGCTAAAAATCTGCTCTTAGACCTTTTCTTTAACTCCAACACTGTTCTGTTTTCTCACATTGCATGTTGAAATGTTGAATCAAAGGCCGCTGAAACCCGGAAAGGTTGGCCATTGAATAATCATCAGATGCTAACTGAAGCATTCCAACACTGAAGTGGAGCTAACAGTCTGGTCATAGACATCCGTCTAATACAACTTAATTCACACATTTTAAGTTACAAGTGGTTCTGTAAATAATGAACAGGGCATAGAAAATGAAGTATTGGCCAAAAGTCCATTATCACTAACTTTAGGCTACACAAAAATCAAAATAAAAGGTGCCAATCACTCACCAATGCTATAATGTAGATGGCTGATGGGCTTTAAGATTGCTCATATATATGCTCAAGTGGGTTTCTAAAAATGATTTAATTGGTTTCCCAAAGCAGCAGAAAGAATCCTGTTGTAGATGTCATCTCCACTCTTCTCTATTTTCATATCTCAAGTTACTTCTGGTTGGGCTTTAACATTGACAAGTGCACAAAAAGGAAGCCATGGCCTAGATAGCCAGTATTTCTCATCTAATCAGAGAGTTGACTACAACAGAAGCCTCCAAAAACTGGTGGTTGGTCTGAGAGGCTATATTGTTCAAAGATGATATCGGTTGGGTTCCTAGATCGTTTTTTTAATGAGCCTGCAACATTCACACATTCACGTTTCCAGCACTTTTCCCCCTCTTCTCCTTGCCTTGTACAAACCTGGTGCTGTAAACATCACTGACTTAAGTGATTTAAGGTTTGACAGCAGTGTCCGAAACACCACTCCTATAGAGAGAATAGCTTGTTTATAGACAAGAAAAGCTTTTATGAACTGTTAGGAGCTAGAAGATGAAAGAAAAGGGTTTCACAGTCTGCTGAGAACTGTCTTAATTGGTATAATTTATGTTTCAAGACTCAGAGAATTTACATTTGTGTATGCTTGCATGGCTTTTACTTGGGCATGCATAATTTCTTATTATACCCTCATGAGCACAAACATTTCACTTTCTCAGAATATAAATCGTCAGCTTTGCATACACATGTTCCAGATTATTGGAGTGCACAATAGTTAAACATGCAAGAGTGAGCCAACTTTTCCTTGTTCACACACTCACAAAAACATGAACACTTAATAGAACAGTCTTCACTAACCTTCATACGCTTCCTCTGCTCTTAAACTCTTTATTTCTCCTTGGGTTATTCCTCACACTAATTCATAAGATAAGGCTTTAACAATGCGGGGTAGAGGAAGTCGTCAGGGCTTTTTTAAATCCTATGGAGACATTTGGACCTCACACGATAGTAAAAACAGATGTAGCCTCATTGCTTTTGGAATTATTAGATAGCATCAGTCAATCAATCAAAACACACACATACACAGACTGTGCACTCAGTTGTGATGGTCTCACTTTCTTCCTGTCTGTAGTAACCTCAGTCGTGTTTTTGTGTCCCACGAGGAATGCCTTTTATCATGTGACACGGGGGTGTTGGCGGCAGGGGTTGGGGGGGGGGGGGGGGGGGGGTTGTTGGACAGCTGTTTCCCATCAGCACTTATTCAACTGCAGTCAGCCAGTCGCAACCCCGCTCAGAGGATCACAGGGGTAAGAGCAGCAGAATGGAGCTCAAAGTAGTGCAGGGGCCAAAACACCAGCAATTAGAAGGTCATCCCAATTTGTTCTCCCATATCCCCGCTGCTCATCGGGCGTCTCGCGCCCCGCTAGTCCGCCGTTACGTACAGATCTGCAGCCAGAGGTGAACGGGTTGCTGCCATCTGGGAGTGATTATGGCGTTTTTCTCATTGTTTCCTGTCTTTTCACCCCAACCCGGCTCCACTGAGTTCTGCAGTTCTGCTCTCTCTGTGTTGGCTCAGCTCCCTTGGCTTGTTCAGGTTCTATAAGCCCCCCCTCTGTAATTTAAGACTGGGAATGCTTAGCAGCAGTCACTCATGCAAAGGCGTCTACATTAGCACATGTTTTTCGCCTCATCAAGAGCAGAATTCCGCTCTGTGTAGAACAAAAGGTATTTTTCACTCATGGTGCAACAATTTCTCTTCAAACATCCTCATTTTTTCTTGCAAATAGAAAAAACATATTGTAGTTTATTTTGGTTGATTTGATGCAATAAATGTAACTCTTTAAAAAGCCTGTCTGCTCCTCCTTCTTTTGCTGTTCAGAGCTTGAGGCCGTACATTGGAAACCATTGTACCATTACATACGGTCTATGGTGGAGACAGGAAGGAGCTGCCTGTGGCCACCAGGAAATCACACTCTTCTGTTGGACTTCTCACAGTTTGCTTTGTTTCCAGTTCAGCCTCTCTCTGGCTCTCTTTCTGTGCACAGGCTACTCATTGTGGAAAGATGATAAATTGCTGTGGTGGCTTTTCGCTGTCTGCCAGCAGAGCCGCCTGGATCTCACCTTTCAGCATTGCTCTGTGTAGCAGTGTATCTTCTTGTCTTACTGTCAGCTATTGGGACAAACAGCTTTCTCAGCAACTTGACTCAGTGGACCTTATACACTGTTTGAGTGAGGAGGTAATGAGGGATGCTGGGAGATATTGTCAGATATACAACAGTGCTGATGTACAGGAATGTTTCATAAAGATATTTTTAAACCATCTATTCTAAACCAAATGTAAGAATAATGAAAATGATTATTTTGAATTAGAGCACATCAATATAGTTATTTAGTGCTGCTCTTAAAGGAAGAATGTGTCATGGCTGTCTATAATGAGTGTGACGCGCGCTGAGCTGTATTCAGATCGTGTTTACGGACGGGACGGCCGACCGGCTCATCCCCTTGAGTATAAAAGCTGTTTAAGCTTAGGGACTAGAGAAAAGAAGAATAACAAACTGTATTCACTGCTTATTTGAAGGTCACGTAAGCGTTTTTAGATCATGGTCATTCCGTGTAAATTTACATCCAATGTGAAGATACGCGCAAACTAAAGAGCGCTACCATTAGCCTGCTAACCCAACAATGCAGCTCGAGACAAGGAAAATTTCGTCCGCTGCTTGCGCTTAGTACTTAGGTCTTATTTATGGTGTGTTCCAATTTGATAACTCCCTTGTGCACTGTAGGAGAGCAGAGGATTCAGTGTGCAGGAGGTGTCTCCAAACATAACTTTGTTTTGGTTTCATGCTGGTGCTCAAGGGCGACATCTACTGGATCAAAAAGATAGATAGATAGATAGATAGATACTTTATTGATCCCGAGGGAAATTCAAGAAAAAAAAAAGTCGTTTCTTTAAGATATGTGGTGGACTGGGAAAGCAATAGCCTCTTAGTGACTGACAATGATTATGTGCTTAGTGCGTTTCTTTGCAATGCTTGGAACAATCTAAACATCAAATAAGAGGTTACATCCTCCAACTCTGACATAAAAAAAACACATTAGCTTTCAGTCTGTCACTTCTGAACACAAAGCTTTTAAATTCCACTTGACACTTAAGCTTCTCCTCATTGACAAAAATCCTTAAATTACACGCCATTTACTGTCTTCTTCTTTGTGTGTTCACCAGTTTTACGTGATGACTTCAGACAGAACCCGGTGGACGTTATGGTGGCGGTGGGTGAGCCTGCAGTGCTGGAGTGTCAGCCGCCCAGAGGTCACCCAGAGCCCACTATCTCCTGGAGGAAAGACGGTTCCAACTTAGACGACAGAGATGAACGCATCACAGTAAGAGATACCAATTTAACCGCAAACATTACAAGCTAGTGTGACCATTAAGGGAAATGTTCAATCGACTTCACCATCTTTTAAGTTTTTTACCTTCTGACAAAAAAAATACTGGTTGGATGGATGGATGAATGGATGAATAGATAGATAGATAGATAGATAGATAGATAGATAGATAGATAGATAGATAGATAGATAGATAGATAGATAGATAGATAGATAGATAGATAGATAGATAGATAGATAGATAGATAGATAGATAGATAGATAGATAGATAGATAGACACTTTAAACACATGGCTTCATAATGCACAGTGTGGGAGTAAATCGTTGGTATTTAGATGCCCTTTCCAAAGCGCTATAGAACCAATTACCTCTCACCTCTGTGATTTGAAAGTATGTAAAACCAAGCTTGTTATATCAAACACAAAATGATTTTCTTGTAGTTATGAGAACTCTACAAAATACCATATCTGTACCCATGTACTCCCTGAGATCTTTAACAATTCTGAAAATGTCAGTTGCATCAGAAAAAAAGTGTACTGTTAACATGTGAGAAGGAATCAAATACAATTCAACAGAACTGTAACAAGCTAGCGGTAATAAATCTCATGATTTGAGCCGCACCATGATGTTAATTTCTGACATTGAGATGTCACCTGACATATAGGGTACACAGCAGAGATTTTCTTTTTATGTTCTTTCACAAATAATATACGATTGAATTTTTTTCATACGGAAATTCTACTTAAACATAGTTCTGATACAGAGCATGAAACTGATGTCAAAGCAAGCTTATATTAGTAGTTAACTTTAAACGCTTGTCCCTAGTTTGGCTTTTATATATGCTAGGGATGGGCATTTCATGAAAAAATACCATTTTATAATTAGACCTATTCACTTATTCACAACTCTTGTCGGTTTCATTTTCATGTCAAATTGAAACTGGAGAACCTTACAAAACACGAGGTATAATAAACTGCAAACTTATGATAAACTTAAATTGTATTGTGACAAACTTTGCCAGTCAACACTCATTGTTGTTCTGTGGATGGACCTAAGATACGCTAATTTTTCCTGGCAATTTTTGCACTTAACCTTTTTTTTCTTCTTTTTTTTTTCTCGAAGGAGTTCCACACAGAACTCTTTGAAGCTGTAAAAGTCTCTTTTACCAGAAGCTTGAATTAATCTTATGTAGTGGCATTTAGCAAACAACTTTCAGGTGGACTGTTTCCGTCTGGCGGTATTACCACATTACAACCAGTTGGGGGTAAACAAATGTCAAAAAAATGTTCATAAGATGAGTGAATAGTCATATGAACTCTCCAATTTTTTATAAATAACTGACTATTTGATATTTGAAAATCCTGACCCACCCCTATACACACTGCAATGATTTATATATCGTTCAGATGACAACATAACAATGGCGATACAAAATACCTATAGCATAATGAGACAATACATTCTATACACAAATATGATTTAGAAATGTACATAAACTAAAAATCAGTAAAGCTCTTGTTTGCTTTTAGCTAGTACTTGACCTTTGTTGTGAAATATTTTGTATTTGAACTTATTTTAAACCCTGAAGCGTCTGATTGGTCAAGCCAGCAAGAAAAGGCCTCCCATCCCTCTAACTTAAGAGTACAACCAGGTTTCAGTTCATCGTCTGATAGGGTGTGCCTTCTCTTGCTTGTGTGTGTATATTTGATTTGTTTATTCGAATGTCTTTGCATGCTCTAAGGGACAGACGAGAGCAGATTCAAAGCTCACGTTAGTGTGGACTGACAGGTAGAATCTCTCTGGGGGGCTGTGATGGACGGAGCAGCTATCTCTGATTTAAGGAGAGTGGATCAGAGTCAGAGGGAGGGAGGCTCCTCTGAGGGAAATACAAAGGCTGCTTTTCTGCTTTGTACTTTCTGCGTGCCTGTCTTTGTCCTTCCTAATCATCTTTTCTGTATGGAAATGTGTCTTTGCCATGAGAGTTCACTCAAAGACAACGCTTACTGAACAAAGACCAAAGCAGTCCACCACAGGTGATTCGTGGCTACTTCCCATCCTTTGGAGTGCTTTCCCTGTGGCGTGGACTATTAATACAGATATGTAGATAAAGGTGTGAGTGAATTCTTAATATAGTTTTATTTTATTTTTATTTATTTTTAAACCCTAACACACAGGAAACATGTATGTTATAAAATGTAAATTGAAAATGTTTTGAAACAGGAGTAGAAGATGTAAATCTCATAAGCAGATTCAGAGTGTGTGTATGTGATGCCTTCAGGGCATCTGAAGCTATGTGAGGAAGATGAGAAGGAGAAAACACATTGAAACAGAGCAGAAAGCTTGAGGTTACAGTGTCCGAGATGGAGGACAGACAAACCACATTTTGGATGTCTAAGCGCAGGAACTGCTGCTAAAAACGAGAAGCGGTCAGTGCAAGAAATAAAAAAGGCACTTGGTCTGCTCTTTAATCAAGTGCTATAGTTACGAGTGCTGCCATATTTACAGCAAACAGCAAAACGTTGCAGGACAGAAGTATGGCATCAGTCAGTGGAATTGGTGAGAGCTAGATAGTCTTTGCAGTCCATAAGGAGCATTTAACTGGCAATAAAGACAACCACGTAATTTGATATTGTTGCATCAAGAGACAATTATTTAATAGAATCAGCAGTCCAAATGCCAGCGGATATGCAAAATGAACCAAGGACACACGTCTGTTTATCCAGGGTTCAACTCGGTGACCTCATCACCTAATGACAATGAGGATTTAATGAAAGTATAAGGGCTTGTTCTAAGAAATGGAAAACTACAGGCTGGAAGGCCTATAAGCTAATATTAGATGTATCCACTGACATTCAAGTAATTGGAGGAGATTCCTTGGATGTATAATTACATTTTGATAGGTTCCTCTATTTCATTGTCTTCATTTGTTAACTTGAAATATCATGTCATGGTCTTATCTTCCCTGCCATAAAGCCAGAGCCGTATTTAGTATTTAAACAAACGTGTGTTTCGGTACAATAAAGTGCTTTCAAACACGTTTACTGTCTGTCATTAAGCAGCCTTTCTTTGTCATTAAAAGTCCAACAATGATGTCCGATTACATTCACAGCTCATTCATGGCAGTATAAAAACTTCTGTTATTGTATTAAATCATGCAGTCATGCTTCAAGTCATATAAAACCTTTTTATTGACTTTCCAAACATCCAAACCTAATCCACTGAACACTGACAGGAATAGCTGAGTCTGCAATACCAGCTCCCAAATTCCCCCACATGCTCCATGTGATTTCCAGTGGTTAGCATTGTGTATGAAAAGTACACACAACCACAGTTTGTTCAGTCTTCCTCTTGAAACCACATCATTTGCAAAAAGATTTGGACTGTCAGCCGTAGTTAGTCCGCTCTTCCTTGTTATTTATTTCTTGTGCACAGTCTGAGCTGTTTGTGGCGAAAGGTTAGCCCGGAGGAGGCTTACTAATACGTGAAAAGCCTTTGGTCTCGTCTCTGCAGCAGCAATTTAATGATGTATTTCATCTGAAAGCTGGTATGAGGAGAGTGCTCACCCAGCCAGGTGGTATCTAGCATGACGCCAAATCCCTCTCCTGCTTCATGGGCACAGCACTGTAGGCAGCCTTGACCTCTGACCACTGCTCAGAAATAACCAAGAAATGCTGTTAAAGGCTGTCTGTGTCTCTAACAGGCATATATAACAAGAATGAATCCATCACCAAATCTTTCTTGAATCATTATGAAGAGGCTAAAAGTGTAATTGAAGTTGTTGCTTGCAGGAAAAGGTCCAGGATGTCTGGGTGCAGGGGATGCTCTTGTGTTTGTTTGTGAGGTCTTCGAAATCAGAGTCCCTGCTTTAGTATCACATTTGCTCACTGCTTTCGGCTGTCACCTTTAACACTAAGAGGCTGCAGAGTATCAATATAGTAGCTTGCATTCAAAGCATCATAAAGGCAGCTAGCTTGGTGTGTGCAGGCGTGTCAGAGAGGACATGAAAAGGCTGAATAACAGCGCCGAGTGGAAAAACTGTATCTACCACCTCTCTCTCTTTTCTGTGTGTGTCTGTGTGTGTGTGTGTGTGTGTGTGTGTGTGCGCGTGTCTGCGTGCGTGTGTGTGTGTGTGCGTGCGTGCGTGTGTGTGTGTGTGAGTAAGGTTAAAAGTTTGGGAAAGACAAAGTCGGCTGACTGAAGATCTAAGGAAAGTTTCGACAAAGAGGAAGTGTCTTTGTTCCCGTGCTTCTGTGCTCATGTAGCACCAGATATGAATTATGTAATTTCATAATGGGTGACCTTCTCTGTAGCTTGAAAGGCAGCATGAATTCTATTCCTTAGATAACTAGATGCAGATACACACAAAGTATACATACAAAACACTTCAGCCAACTGTTGTGCCATCCACTACTAAAAAATAATATTTAAATACAGAAGACATGTTAAGATGTGATTACATTTGTTTGGTGTCATGAAGTAAGGCGTGTGCCACTTCAGACATGCAAACTTCAAATCTCTACATTTGACTCACACACACACACAAATATAAAACTTAAACATAAAATTCACCTGAAACTGAAAACTGAAAACTCACGACATGTTAATGAAAAGGGTTTGCTTAAGAGGATGTTCATAATTTATTATTTCTTTATTTAGACTCAAAAATATTGAGAGCAAAGCCCTCAGCGATGTTGAGCAGATAAATATAATAAATGGCAAGACAAGCAATAATAAAAATATAACGTAAATGTTCAGTTAAAACAGACATAAAATAAGTAATGTTAACATTAAAATCAATTAAAACAGGTGCAATCAGAGGTTTAGAAGTGAACAATTAAGGATTTAAAATGGCCATAAGAAACCAGTGCATTGAGTTTTAGCGTGCCTTGTAGTGAATTCCAAGTGGATGGTGCAAAGAAGCCAAAAGCAGCTCTTTTGAATTCAGAATGATCTCTAGGAACCTGGAGTGTAAGCCAGTCATTAGACCGGGTGTAATGTTCTCCAGAGGAGCAGATTTACATAGAGGAAATGTAAGACTGTAGCACACCAATAAATTCCTTGTTAATGAACAGGTGAGTATGCAAGTCTAGTCTCACAGAGAGAGAGAGAGAGAGAGAGAGAGAGAGAGAGAGAGAGTACCATCCAACCTTTTTGTACAGTATGCAGTGATGGGCATTGTAAGCATCAGCTGTAATTAACCTAATTGCAGAGTGGAGAACTGCATCAAGAGGTTTTAAAGTTGCAGCCGAAACACGCCTGTACAAAATATCACCATAATCTAACGCTTCTAAAAAGTTGCCTCGACCAGGGTTTTTGTACAGTGCAGAGCAAAGCAGGATTTATTCCTGTAGAAGAAGCCATTCTTCTGCCAAAGTTGCCAGAGAAACATGATTTTTAAATGTTATGTTATCAGTGATTAATAACAGTTTTGATAAAAATGTTTAAAGTCTTGGACTTCAGTCAGTGTATTTTAATATTTGGGTCTTTTAAGCAATGTAGTCTCACTGTGCGATGCTGCCTGGGTCAGGGGTTTGAAGCTCTGCTGACTCATCATTACAGTCAATTGTCATGCTATGCTTGGCTAGCAAGACTTTAACTGCTGTTAGCATTCTGTAATGAAGTCCACTTTAAAAAACAAACTTGGTCACTGTTGCAGTACCTTCTACAGGTAGTAGTGGGTTTTGTCTCTTTACTCTATAAAGGATGTATTCTACATAGACTGGAAACCCATTTCTGTAATCACATCCTTAATATATTGAAGGGTCCTGTGTAAATAATAGCAAGAATGAAGTACAACACTTTTCTGTAGTACACTTTTCTGTAAGTGTAATTTAAGTTTCTTTACACTTTGCTGAGATTGAACTTGATGTGGTAGAGCTTGGATATTTATTTGGAACATTACATGAATATTTCCTCCAACGAATCACAAGAAAAGTCAGACATGCAGCAGCACGCTTGTGTTTACAACCAGCATTGATAATGAACTGCAACGGGCGATGAGAGTTTAACTCAGTTGTCTATTTCTGGAGTGTTGGCTGATGATCTACAGTATTTCTGGTGAGGTTGTTTTGCATGATGGACTAAAGCTCTGTATTATTCTAGCACTAGCTAACGCTTCACAACTATGAGTGTCGCATGTCTGAGCTAACGGGCTAGAAAGCAAAGAATTAAAGAATTCTTTTCAAATGTGAGAGTTTCCACTTTCTCAAAGCATTCTGTTTTTGTGCTGCAAAGCAGTGATTATCACACGTGCAGTTCTTGATCCTGGCAGATGTCAATCAAAGCTTGATCTGCCATGCCAACACAGTTTTGATGACTAGTCCTAATAACAAAATTAGTTAATTTGGTTTTCTAAAAGTTACTCAGGCTTGCAAATCACCATGTCATTTTACATATGCCATGCTAGTTTGTGAAAACTGCATTAAAATAAACCCATCTACTGAGAAAGTTACAGGTTTGGCCTTCTTATCATGACATATGCATATTATGGTCATATTTTGATACTACACACAACAGTGACACTCCATATAACATCCCCAAACACAGTACTAGCTTGTCATGTACTTTAAACAGCTGTGTTAATATGCAAATATGTTATTGTGCTTTCCTTCAGATCCGCAGTGGCAAGCTGATGATCACCAACACCAGGAAGAGTGATGCAGGGAAATACATCTGCGTTGGAACAAACATGGTTGGAGAGAGGGAGAGTGAGATTGCTGAACTCACTGTGCTAGGTAACACTTTTCAGCTTCCTGATTGCATTTCACAATGTTGCAAAGCTTCACTTAGTCTGAGGACCCTCTCAGTTCACAGCAGACTTTGCCAGAGCGCTATGGGAGGTTTTTGTCACAGGCGTATAATCACCCATTATTAATTACATTGATTATGTAGCACTAGTACTACCATCCAATCTGCCTGCTCTGGAGAGGTTTTCAACTAGACACGTGCTGAACATCTACTGCGTCTACATCAGACGCTACAACCTCTTAAACCTGCCAGAACAAGAGCTCCCTGTGCTACCTCCAAAACTCCCATTTCCCAGCCTCCATATCCCCCTCCTCTTTTTCTCCCATTTCCCATCAGAATAGAGCTCTTATCAGCATCACATGGTTAGGTGACCTTGGTTGAGGTTGGGAGTATACAGTGAAGTGCCTCCTAGAGCTTTTCAAGGCTATGAGAATAATCCTGCTGAATGCGATAAAGGTCAAAGTATGTTGTTCTACAGGTTGTGAAAGAAGATGATTATCCCTGGATTATTATATTTTCTACACCCAATTTAAATGCAATATGTACTAACATTTTCATAATTCTTAACCACCTGTTTGAAGTAAGCAGAACTGTTGGTTGTTGGTTGTTGCTATATCTCCTTTCACATGTTCCTATTGTTTTAAAACTATGCAAAGAAGCTCTAACCGAAGGACAATGTTCAATCTATAAATCATACTTAGTTCACTGAATTTAAGCCAAAAAATGAACAATTATTTGTATACCTTTTTCGTAACACTAAACAAGTAAATGATGAAAGCTACACACTGACGATGTAAAAATATGTCAGTATATAAATGATAATAATATCCATTGTTGCTGTTGCCCTCCAGAGCGTCCGACCTTTATAAAGAGGCCCAGCAGTGTGGTGGTGTTGGCAGACGAGAGCGTTGAGTTCCACTGCGTCGTTCAAGGAGACCCTGTTCCCACTGTCCGCTGGAGGAAAGATGATTCTGACCTGCCTAAGGGCAGGTAAGGCACAAAGGCCCTCTGTGCACATTAATTTACCATGAAATCACACCGTTTCAACTTTTCCTTTCATCTCCTGATTGTGTGTGTCGGTGCTGCCCGCAGATTTGAAATCCTAGAGGACCATACTTTGATTGTTCGCCAAGTGACCTCTTCAGATGAGGGCTCCTATACATGTGTGGTGGAGAACATGGTCGGAAAGTCTGAAGCATCCGCCACGCTCACTGTGCACGGTCAGTACAACTTCACACTCTCTTGTAACCTTCTCTTCTATACATAGTTCACACTCTCTTTTCCAAGCCTCAGATTTCTTTTTCTTGGATGCAAGTCAGCTGCTTTTATCCTAACTGGAGAACTAATTCTGTCTTGTAGTGTCACAAATCAGCAGGCAGTGACTTTTACCTTTCATGCAGACCTAGTTTTCATTATTGCGCCTGAGGCTGATGTCACTCTACAGACATTATAGACAGGCAGATTGATCTCCTGGGTTTTCGTCTGTGGTGTTATTTTTCCTTTCACTTCCTGGCTGGAGGTCAAAAAATGTCTGCAGCAGCCTCAATTTCTAAAAAACAAAACAAGCATTAAAGCAGTATAAGACATCACAGCAGTTTGTTTACAGTGCCTTTCACAGTAATGTCCTATATAAACTGAGAGGAGCATGCAGAGTAAATGTTTACATGACCGCAGAAAATGGCTTCATTTGGTCGCAGTTGTCCTGCCACAATGACACCCTTTAGTTCTTAAATCAGCTGAGGGAAATGAGCTGAGAGACACCTCTCAAAGTCACGCACAAAAACACAAACACACACGTGGTAGTGGAACAGTGGGCGACAGAGACTGTGAGGACAGTAGGACTTCATTAAAGATAAGCCAGGGCTGGATGCAAGCTGGGAAATGACATGGTTTCCATTACATCGTCCTCCTCTTTCTCCAAAAAACCTGAGAAAACGAGTGTCGAGGGGGGGAGCACAGCTAATTCGAGCAGGGAGTGAAGAAGGGCTGGAATAGGTGGGAGATGGGCCCATCTTGTATTATGGAGAATAACAGAGAGCCGTCTACGTGAATGTGTGTTTTATAATTAAATAAGGAAAATATCTCCGTTCTAACCACTGTCAGGCTCAATCATAGCTATAGTCTAAACCACACAGTCATTTTGACTGACTTCCTGAGCATTTGGTTGATATTAAACAGTTGCCATTCGAAACAGATGCAACAGGCCAAGAGGCTCTCCTAATTGTAAGGTTTGCACATGACTAAAGTATGAGATCAATCCCACTTCAACAGTGCAACCATTAAAATAATCCTTTTGAGTTTAAGACAACTAGACTCTTAGATAATGATAGAAATATTTACAGACTTCATTGCATTAACTCAGTTTTCCTGTAAAACCATGTGCTTTCCTTTTTCTGCAGACGTTCATTGAACACAAAAATGTTGAGCAGTAACCACAGTCATCCTCTCGCATTTGTTTGAAAAGCAGCTGGTTTAGCTAACCATTCATTTCACTATAAATCTAGTTTAGAGGATGTCAACATGTACAAAAATATGTCTGTGTTTGTGCAGAACAGTTAGCAGAGCAGATGACTAAAAAACACCAGCAGCTTCCTTCCCAGTTACCTTCTTATCCAGACACAATGGTCCCCCCCCCCCCCCTCAACCCTCACAGGTCCAGGGCTTCATTAGGGGATTGTATCTTTGTCAAATACCCCTCAAGGCTGGCTAGCTCTGTAACTTAAACTAGCAATTATATATGCTTTTCACAGCTCAGAGCCAGCTATAGTCTGCTGGGTTTAATTGGGGCTAAACAGCAGGCCTTGTCCTTTGACACCTGTTTTTTTGGGAGGTGCGTATGTATGTCTGTGTGTGTGTGTGTGTGTGTGTGTGTGTGTGTGTATGATCCCACATAAAAACTTTTGGGGAAAAAAAGTATTAGACTATATTACTCTGTGGAGGTCAAATAAAATAAAATGTACTCTTGCTTTCTTTCCTTTCTCCTACTCTGTGTCCCCGTATTAATGTGTTAAAGTTTAATAATGAGATGTGAAAATGAAATCCACTTTATAGCAGAAAACAACAAAATTGAGAATGTCTCACATAAATGAAATGGAAATAAAGTCTAAATAACATTGACTCAAAGTAAAAACAGAAACTACATTTTTTTCCTTGACCCACAATCTAAGTGTCTACTGTCATACTAATGTCATTTTGCCTTCATTCATTCAGGCATGTGCCATTACTGTTGAGTGCATCATGTCCCTGTGTTTGCCTTCTTTACTCATTACACTGCTCTGTTTTTGTGTCTTTTCCCTTGTAGTCAACACTGGTAAGTTGTCATCCATGCCTCATCCACTATCAGACAGCAACAGGAAAACATGAGCCCCTGTTATTGCCCTATCTGCACTGTTATTCCATCCACCAAAACAGTATGTAATCCATTTTAAATGTGGGTAAAAAATAATAAAAAATGTGGGTTTTTTGCATTAAAAAGGTAAACAATGACTGTTTTTGCTACACTTGCACTTAGCCTATATGTGTTTGGCTTTTTATGCATTTCATTCAAACTTGGAATGGTTCAAATGTGACAGGCTGCCAGGTAATTAGTGCCTCACTTCCTCTGCAGTGCCCCCAGCATTTGCCATGCGCCCCAGAAACCAGGTGGTGGCGGCGGGTAGGACCGTCACCTTCCAGTGTGAGGCCACTGGCAACCCACAGCCAGCTATCTTCTGGCAGAGGGAGGGCAGCGAGGTGAGATTTACCCAGACTCAGTCATCTCTCTGAATCACTACTCTACTGCAGTAAAATGTGTTTTTTAACTGTGATATCTGTCTCCCTCTCCAGAGTCTCCTCTTCTCTTACCAGCCTCCGCAGCCCTTCAGCCGTATGTCTGTCTCCCAGATGGGCAGTCTGACCATTACCGATGTTCAGCGCTCTGATGGAGGCTTCTACAGCTGCCAGGCTCTCAACATCGCTGGCAGTGTTATTACCAAAGCACTGCTGGAGGTCACAGACTGTGAGTAAAGGGAAGGAGTGATGGAGGTTCAGATGAGGGGGACTTTTTTTTTCAACACATCTCTTACTTTAACATTTTTTTTTGTGATAAGCAGAATGCCTTGCTGCTGTAGTTTTGTCTGAGTTATGGAGCTGTTAAAGGCCAGTGGTCCTAAAAGTGGGGTCCTTAAGCTTTCTTTCACTATAATCTCATTCAAAAGTAACATAATGACCGAACGTTTGACGACTACTGTCATGAGATTCAGATGCTTTCTGTAATAATACGGATAAACGCACAATCTTATCATACAGGGGATGAAAATATCACATACTGGGGTTTAGATTGTGTCATTTGGTTTTCTTGATGTTAAAGAAAGTTTGATGACTTCTGTTTTAAGATACTAACTAGCCTTGGTTACAGGCTTTGTTTGTTTTAAATTATTTATATTTCTAACCTTGCACAAATGAGAAACAAAACCAGTAAGTATATTGCAAAAAAACAAAGACAAAATAAAATAAATTGGTTACCAGTAATTCAGTAATCTTAAACATGCACCAATAGGCCTACTAATTTTAATGAACTTGCTCTTGACAAGTAGTGTCTTGGTACTGTATTTATTGTAGTATTTTTTTTTTTGAAAAGGAACTGGTGCAAAGCAACTTCCTTAGGCCCCGTGTCCACCGAGCGTTTTTTTCTGAGTGCCAGCGTCTTTTTTCAATTGTTTTCAATGAATAGAGAGCGTTCTCAGCAGAAAGCGGCCGCTAGTTAAAAAATTAAAAAATCGCAGAAAGGCGCTGTTGACGTCACTGGCGCTCTTTTTCAAATGTATGATATTCCCTGTAATTTTGCCGCCTACGGATCCTGTCTTGTACTCACATCCTATTTGCGCCGTGTCTGATCGGGTGAAAAATGATTTCAAATATAAAGCATGCAGTAATAAGTAATGGAGCAGTTTCGGTCATACGGCGGCCGTTGTCAACAGACTGTTGTCATAGAGACAGGACGGACGTTCAGCGCTTTTCTTCTCAGCGCACAAACGCTTCGTGCAAGCACTCCTGAGCCATAACTTTTCTGCCTGGAAATACTGCTAGGTGGACAAGGGGCCTTATAAGTTTGGTAGTTGGTAGGCTTTGCTGACTAACCATCATTGAAGGAATTTAGGAGATACTTCATGATATTGTGGGCTCTGTTTCCATGGTGAAGAGGCCCAAAGGGAACAAACTAATTCTAACTCTAGTTTCTATTTACACAAAACAGTCTGTCATATATTTGTGTAGATATATTGGAATTTAGACTGCTGAATTGTCACTTGTTATAGTTTTGAAGGTCCTTTTTTCAAACCTGTTCTGAGGGTCTGCCAACCAATTCCTAGGTGATGAAAAAAAAAGTGTGTTAATTGTTTAAAAAGCAATTTAAATGTGCTTGCAGGCCCGTACCAGTAATTACACACCACCAGCAAAATCTCCAAGCTCCCAATTAAATGACCTGTGTGATCATGAATACTTGTCTGGGTAACTTTTTGCCATGTACATATATTGAATTAATTAAGATAACTGCTCCAGGCTTGAGGAGACACTTCCTGCATATACACATATTAGTCTTAAGGATAATCTGCTGCAAATGTTAGTAATGTGTTCTGCAGCCACCTTAAAAAGGGAAACGAGAGGCATCCACTTAGTGAAAAAACTGAAACAGCTAATGGAAATAAATGAAAGAGGGTCATGTTTTATGTAATTTTTTGCAGCAGTCGATAGCACCATACTCGCTCTCTTTCTCTACCTTTTTCTCCCTCCACTCCCCTCCCCCTAAATTCTCCCCGTCCCACCACTCTCCTCTCATCCCCTTTTGGAGTGGTGCATTTGTATGGAAATAACTGGTCCGCATTACCTCCGGCAGTTTTCAAGGCGTGTTTCCATCACCTTTTTTTTGTGCTACTTTTATTTATTTATTTATCTAGAACCCCCTTCCCCCATCCATGGGGTTTTCAAATGTAAGAGAGAGACGGAGAGAGAGAAAGGAAGGCTCTGTTATCTAAGTGGGATTGTTATTAGTCGGGCTTTGCCGTCGTGATTGGAGTCGGCTCCAGCAGAACCTACTGCCGAGTGAACGATTAGTTGCTCTCCGCTGGAGGGGAAAAGTTGATTTCTTTTTTCCTCCGCTGCCTGCACAGCCACCTAAACCTTTTGTTCTCTCCTTTTTACCAATTTCCCTCGCAATATCTCTCACATCTTATCTGTCTTTCATTTTTTGGCAGCTTTTCATTTTTATTTTCTCTATTTTCACCTTCCTCACTTCGATATCACTCTGTCTCCTCAGAACTTACTGTACATCTATTGTGAAAATCAACTCCCAGTTAGCAGCTCAGTAATATTCTTTTGACCATGTACTGTTTTTTTTGGAATTCTGCCTTTATTTGGCTGTGAAAATAGAGAAACAGGCAGGAAAATGCACTTACCACATTGGTATAGAGAACATTACAGTTATATATTTAGCATTTTAGCCACTTAGCAACCAGATGCCTTTTCAGTATGGTAACTATTTCACAAACAGGAAATGATAACGCAATCCTGTGACAGTCTTACGTTTTTAGTAATAAGTTTTCTCTTTATTAGTCAAAAAAAGCACATGAGAGCTACAAATTAGGCTTAGATTATTCTGCAACTTCAGGCAACAAAATACAAACAACTTATGTATAGGTTAGATTTAAATACCTTCTGTTTTCAGTGTATCCTAAAAAATCGAGAGCCCGTTTGAGAAAGAAGCTCACATCTTAAGTTTCCTTATACTGTAAATGTTTTCCTAATGCAAAGTGGGTTTTTCCAAACAAATATTGATGAGCGCATATTATGGCAGGGTTGAACTACAGGGCCTTACTAAATGGACTAGAGCTAGTATAGCTTTTCTAGTCTTCTGACTACTCAAAGCGCTTTTACACCAAAGGTCACACCTACCCATTCACACCCTGATTCCAGAGGCTGCTATGTTATTTGTCCATCAGTAGTAACTATTCCCATTCATACCTATTCACACGCCGCAGACGAAGTAGCGGGAGCAACTTTGGGTTTGTGTCTTTCCCAAGGACACATCTAACTTGTGGCTGCAGGAGCTGGGGATCGAATGCCAGACCTTCCAGTTTAGAGTTGACCGACTCAACTGAGCCACAGCTGCCCACTCTTAGAATTTATAGCTTCACAATTAGCTGAGGCATTTAATTTTGTTGGCCTTGCCAGTGACCAACAATGATTTTTTTTGTTTCTTGCCAGACTGGCTAGTTAATATCTTTATTTTTTTGTATGGCACCCTCAAAGATCAATCAATTACAACATCCTTCCATTTTTCAGTGTAACTTGCGCTACTAGAAAAGATACAACCATGTGTTACATAGTATGCAATATAGTAAAATTAACAATATCTCTCTTTCCCTTTCCTGCTTTTCTTTCTTTGTTAGCTGGGTCAGAGCACCCTCCTCCTGTGATCAGACAGGGCCCACTCAATCAGACTGTGCCTGTGGACAGCACAGTGGTCCTGGGCTGCCAAACAGCTGGTTCTCCACCTCCTACAGTCCAATGGAAGAGGGATGGTGTGGTGGTGTCTCCTGTGGACTCCCGCATGTCAATAACCGACACAGGTTCCCTGGAGATCCGCTACACTAAAGTAAATGATAAAGTAATACAGCAGTTAGCATTTAGCAATTACAGCAGCCACACTGAGCCAAGCCACTAATATGTGCCATTGTACTTCCTCTTCTTCAGCTGGGAGATACAGGCTTCTACACATGTGTAGCTTCTACTCCCAACGGGGAGGCATCCTGGACTGCATACTTACAAGTAGAGGGTAGGTGACACCAGTTTAGACAGAGTTATAAAGGTTGATTACTCTTGGTGTATAGTGTAATTTAACTATTTGTTGGTAATTATTTCATAGAGTTTGGAGTTGTTGTTCAGTCAAATCAACCTATGGACCCTAACCTGATGCCCAGTGCTCCATCCAAACCCGAGGTGACTGACATCAGTAGGACCTCCGTCACTATGTCGTGGAAATCGAACCCCGGTGTCGGTGCACCACCTACATCTTACCTAATAGAAGCTTTCAGGTCAGATGTATGCAGCACCCAGCATGTTTTATCTTGCATTCTGTTTAAAATCTATCAAGCTTGATGAAACTTTCCTTGTATTTCTGTGTCTACAGTTATACGTTAGGCAGCAGATGGGTGACCCTCGCTGAGCACATAAAGACACAGACTTTTGTACTGAAGAACCTGAAGCCTGCTACAGTCTACCTCTTTATGGTCAGAGCGGTGAATGAGTATGGCCTCAGTGACCCCAGTACCATCTCTGATTCTGTCAGGACACAGGGTCAGTGTGAGCTCTTTTCATTCCATTTTTCAAGCTTTACTTTACATTGTTTGTCAGAAAAAGGAAATGTTTTTTTTAAGTCAAATAATCAATGCATTATTGTTGCTATTTTCCTCTTTGCCTTTCCTTTTTGTACTAACAGAGAGCAGCTCAACTATGCAGGGAGTGGACCACCGTCACATCCAAAGGGAGCTGGGGGATGTGGTTATCCACCTTCACACGCCAACTGTGCTTTCATCCTCTGCTGTCAGGGTGCAGTGGATGGTAAGGGGACCAAAGCATGATGACTGCCCTAGGCACAGTTAGCATTTATGCTACATTTTGCACTCTGCTTTGTCAAATAGCATAAGCACCCTCTCCATTTTCTGTCCCTTAATCATAAAGGTATAGTATGGAGATATTATTGTTGAAGAACTGTTTGTCAGTGGTAATAATTAGATCCAAACATTCATACAGAGATTTGCAAATATGGAGACCAATTTGTAAAGTGTAATTGCTTTTTATTATTCTTAATGGATGAAGAGTCAAAGTGTTATAATCACTAATTCTACATAAAAATGAAGAATGTGTACACAGATGTCTAGTTTTTTTGCATGGGAAGTGTTCTGGTCTCCATTTGTATAGTAAACGTATAGTCTGATTCGATCAATTATGATTCAGTAGATTTGGTGTGTGCAGGAAAAACAGTCCGTGGACAGTTAAAAAAGGCAAAATGTTATCCGCTCTAATGATATACCAGCTTCCATTTAATTTTTTTTTTCTCTCTCTATAAAAAGATATCTGATCAGTAACTGATTGTTAGCTGCGGATTTACGCAAACATTTTAACTTGAGCCACAAATCTGCCTGACCCCACGTAACAAAAGACAATCAGCGCTTAGATTCCCAGACCACCTGAATGCATCAGAAGTGATCGATAAGACCTCCATTCAACAAACAAGCATTTTAAATACTTTTTTTTTCACTTCCTAACCTGCCACAGCTTGGCCATTTGCTTTTACAAATCTGCATCATGATGTTGTTATATACTGGCAAACTTAATCCATGTTAATTGCGAGTAAATTACAAGAAACTCAGCTTCTTTTTTGGGCTCATATCACCCAAAAGTGAGCCAGAGTGAAGCTGCTATGTTACTTATATTATTGAATCTAAGCTCAGCAGACGAATGGACTCTTGTCTGGGATCTCATGAACAAAAGAAAGGAAGACGTTTACGTTGCAGTCTTTTACACTAAACGGTGGCTTCACCTGAATTACAGAGAAATTTACATCCATTCTCAGAGACATAGATTGTCAATTAGATGATGATAGATGATGATTGCCGATGGGTTCCCAGTTTGCATGTAAACAGACAGCCCATTGAGAGGCCTGCCTCAGCTGTAACTGATGACTTGTGCGTTGTTGTTTTTTTGTCTACTTATCTGCAGTTCAGTCTACACCTTTGCAAATCTTTTTTTCGCATCTGCAGATCTGCGTTAGCATTTGTGGATCTATTCACGAATTTGCAGATCTGTGTACACAGTTGTGTATCTGTGTGCGCACCTTTGAACGCAATTATAAATCTATTTACACACCTTTGTGCACATTTTTTTATCCATTTTTGCATTTGCAGTTTTGCACCAATAATACCTCCATACCAACATGAATGGGCACATAACCCTGTCATCATTTCTGAATAGTGTAGGAAGAGCATTTGGAGAAACTAAGCGTATTGTAGCTTGTGTGAAAATGAAGTGGAATGTTAAAAAGATTCATCCTGTGCTGAAACTGGTTTTCTGTTTAAATATGTATCCACGTGGAATAAATCAAACTGCATAAGAGAAGATCATTTTCTGTAAATTTAGTGTGATAAATTATGTTTTGTTCTAAACACTTAAGAATGAATTTGCAGCATTTTTTTTTCTGAGAGGATGTGTGTGTTCAGATGTGTGTCTCCACAGCAATCTGTAATGGCATCTTTGTGACAATCATGTGGTTTAAATAGAAAGTGTTTATCCCACTGCTGGCTTGAGTTTAACTAGAACCATGCCGAGAGGGAAACTATTAATGACCTCACATTGTGGTTTGCAATGAGATTTCACAGATATGAGGAAATGTTCATCTGTATCCCCCCTAAAGGGAAGGGGAATTAGCTGAGTTTTAACAGATCCTTCCCGCAGGATATTCACTATCAAAAAACGAGACGAGGCTGTTTTTTCAGCTCATATGCGGGAAGTATTGTGAGCTGAAACTTGACTTGCATTACAACAAAGAATACAGTTAATCAAAACATACATAATTCTCATCTACACCTTTTGTTCTCCATGATCCAAAAACAAGTCCCAAACTCATGAAATACTCATCTGCAGCGTATTTATTTTTTCTTTTATCCACTAGGTTGAGCAGCAGTCTCCATACATCCAGGGTTACAAGGTGCTCTACAGGCCGTCTGCTCACCACGGGCAGCCAGAGGGGCAGTGGAGTTTCCTGGAGGTACGTGCCTCGCGGGAGGACGGGGTGGTGATCGGTCAGCTGAAGAGAGGAGCCATCTATGAGTTCAAAGTGCGCCCGTTCTTTGATGAGTTCCAGGGAGCTGACAGTGAGGTGAAAGTGGTCAGGACTATGGAAGAAGGTGACTGTCTGAGAAGTTTGGTTTGACAGTATTAAATGTTTCCATAAATACCTCATAGGAATTGAAACAACTTGCTGCCACTCTTTTTTTCTATACCAAGGTTTCTTTGAGATGCAAAAAATGTATTTGATGTAAACAGCATGAGATGAGATAGTGTTAATGTCTGCATGGCTAATTGTATTTGTCCTTGTCTTAGCCCCTAGTAAAGCACCCCAGGGCGTTACAGTGACAAAGAGTGATGCCAATGGGACTACAATCCTTGTTGCTTGGAAACCGCCTTCAGAAGAGGAGGAGGCTGGAGTCATTCAGGAGTATAAGGTGAGAAAACAAGGCCCCTGCCCTGCCCTCACCTGAACTGAACTCATTGTAGCGGAGACATTTGGTATCTGGTTCAAAAAACCCCTCTCTCAGTTACTCACTGATAACTAATTTTGGATTACAGCTAAGGGCTTTACAACATCCTATTGGTAAACACTGGCCAGGACAAGAACATCTTCTATGGCTCTTGTGTTTACATTAGACTGAGAATTACGACTGAGTTCTCAGACATTTCATCTCCAAATAAGCAATTAACACCAACAGACACCTGGGAGAAGACCTCATGCTGAGGTCCGAGAATCATCAAGGACTCGTAAAACCGCGAAGAGACTTTTGGTCTTCTCAAACTAAAAGATCTTATTTTTGTGTATCAAACAAAAATCCATCTAATTTATTGTTTTTATATCTATGTTCATGGAGTTAAAAGTGACAGTTTGATTCCATTTATGTTTTCATACGATCTACAAAACTCAAGTTAAGTAAGATTTGTTTTTAGTTAAGTTCATGGATTTCAACTGAACATCTTAAAGGTAGACTACTTCCACCTCGTGGTCAGTATTTTCTTAGACACATAAAACTTTTAAACATATATTTAGACTATGTATAATCATATTGCACGTTATCATATATAGAGGGTAACATAAGTATATTATCTTTTCTATGTTTTCATACATTGATCTATGATGCATTTCCTCTGATTAATTGATTAACAGAGTATTTTGAATTAAAGATTTAAAGAAGAATATTTTCCTGAATGTTCAGAGATTACTCTCACAATGTTCAAACTCAGAATACTCATATTTAGTTAAATATGGGGACGTCATAAAGCGTTTCATTTTCGCGTATTCTTCTTTGAGTTTAGTAAGTAAAGTCAATTCAACTCTTCAACGCTTGTCTCTCCCCCCTGGGAGGAGCACGCCCCCCCCTCTCTGCCTCTGGCAGAGATGCAAACTCAACTTCACAGGAGTTGTGTGCAGTTAGTTGTTGTTCGTTGTTTGTTGAGTTGAGTTGTCTTGTGTTTAAGTTGTTCTTTGTTTCTCGTCTTGTCAAGTCGTCCTTTTGATTCTCCAGAGAGTGATCTGCTGGTCTGATTGCTTCGCTTGGGATATCATGTTTTTGTGTTCTTTTATTTTTCACGTTTTATAAGCCATACGTAACTTCACGTCGTTTTTGCGAAGTATTTTCATTCATCAATTTTCTGACTCGATCTAACTTGGATTGGCCATCAAGTTTTATTTCGAGTAAGTTAGTTTTGTAAGAGTTGAATTCTTTTTGAACCACTCGGAGCCGTTTGAGACAGACGACACGGCTTCAGCTGATTGAGACCCTTGCTAGAGCTGCTGTGTGACGTCATTCTTCTACCAGACTGTTGAGACAGTCATTTGGCTGGCAAAGTTCTGGAGGACCCGACGGTACCTTTTAAGATGCTGGACCACTAGGGGAAGTCTGACTAAACACCACGAAAGTAAGGTCCTGTTACAGCTTCTGCCTCGAGAGAGAAAAACTCGAGGAAGGGTCGTTGTCAATACAGTCACTCCGAGTAATTATTTCTAAATCCAAAATCTAATCACATAATGTCTCCTAATCACATTTTTCTCTAAATCATTACCAAACCGTTTATCGTTTCATTTGTTACTTTAACTTTATAACGCCACCATAAAGTTAGAATCAAAACCATACAGTTATTAAAATCATAGAAAGTATAATCTTTTATATTTACTTAATTAATCTGCTTTATTGTTCACAATTCCTGTAATAAATTCTACTTAATCATTTAGAACTGTGTCTGTGTTTATTTACTGATTGAAAAGTGCTCCTAGAGAATTCAACCTTCTGATTATGAAACTGATCAATTAATATTTATTTAATCCGTTAAACCGGATGATGGTGCCCCGAGGAATATTAGATATATTCATATCTTAATAACTTAATTACGCTACATCATGCTCTGAATCCTTCAGTTTAAACGTAACTATAGCATCTTTATTGACCTGGTGATGCTTTTTGTGTTTTCTAACACATCTTTTCCTATCCTCTCTGTAGATCTGGTGCCTGGGTAACGAGAGTAGGTATCATGTAAACCAGTCTGTAGACGGCGCCACCTTCTCCGTGCTCATTCCAAGTCTGGCACCAGGAATTCGCTACAGTGTCGAGGTTGCAGCCAGCAATGGTGCAGGACCCGGGGTCAAAAGTGATGTCACTTTCTTTCAGTTAGGTAGGAGTCACTCCCAAAAAGAGTTTGTTTAGGGGTCAAGGTTCTAGGCCTATATTCTAGGCCAGTATCTAAGGTGGGGGGGGGGATCTTTGGAATGTTTTCAATTTACAGTTATGATAAGAAATAAATGAAGTATTGTATTATACCAACCCTATTTAACTAACCTTTTAGGAAGGTTGTCAATGCTTTTGTTCCTTAATACACGTTGAAATCTTTCTGCAGATGATTGCTGCTAATTTGATGGCCATGTAATTTCTGATTCCTCTATCTTTTCTCCATTTATGGGTTAGACTCTGCTGGCCAGATGATGGATATCAGTGAAGAAAGAGATACTCTGTCTCAGCTCTCAGACGTAGTGAGGCAGCCAGCTTTTATCGCTGGCATTGGTGCCACCTGCTGGTTGGTTCTCATGATTTTCAGTGTGTGGCTCTACCGTCACCGCAAGAAGAGAAGTGGCCTGAGCAGCACCTACACTGGCATTCGTAAGGGTGTGTGTTCCTCCTGTCGTGTGTATATCTTAAACTGTAGACATTTATGTGTAAGAAACTGGTCATGTATGTTAGTGTGTGCCTGCAAAACAGGATATATTGTTATTTGGGGGCACATCTGAAGGTCATTTTGATTAAAGAAAGGATCAAGCCATGACATGTTTCCCTCCACACTAACAGCAGACCTCAATTCAGTGATATTAAGGATTATTCACAAACGCAGATATGCAGATCACATCAAAGGGCAGGAAAAAAAGGTCTTATCTGCCTTTGACACAAAGACTTCTGATACAAAATTTGCATTTGCGACCATGCAGACAGTCAGAAGCTGACCTTTAGTCGCTCATTTGTAGAGTGTCATTTCCTCAACACAGACGGTTCTTAGAGGCTCTGGCCTGTCAACATGTCTGCTACAATACTGCTGTTATTTCCCCTCTTTCTCTACGGCTGACTGTCACCCCCATTAACCTTCACCTGGACGCTCACATTAAAGGCAGAGGCAGCAGAGAGACAGATGGCATGCGGTTATTTAAATATTTCAATGCATCCGTTTTTTAACATGAAGAGATCACACAGCAGAGTACATGCAGAGAAAGGACAAAACAAACACATGAGGAAAGCTAATCATTTAGCTTTAATAATAGTAAAGTGTGTTAAATGTATTTAAGTTTGCTTATCTAATTCCTCCTTTCTTTGTCTGTCTCTACAGTCCCGTCATTCACCTTTACACCTACAGGTATGTACTGCACTATTGATGCTTTGGAATCTATGTGTTTAACAGATATTAAGTAGAGACAACTTGGATTGTAATTAACTGATGTGTGCAATTCAGTTTTCATCACGTGTTTCATTTGAAATGTTTTACCGCTAATACTGATTCCCATACCTAAATACTGAGTACTGATCAAATTCCAGTGTGATTAATGGATCAAAATAATATTATTCTATATTGTCAACTGTGGGTCAGTTGGTAGAGTCAGCCGTCTCTCAACCAGAAGGTCAGGGGTTCGATCTGTCTGATGTGTCCTTGGACAAGAGACTTAACCCCAAGTTGCTCCCGCTGCTTTGTGTGCAGTATGAATGTGTATGAATGGGATTAGTTACTTCTGATGGTTACTTTACATAGCAGCCTCTGCCATCAGTGTCTGAAAGGTGTGAATGGGTAGGTGTGACACGTGGTGTTAAAGCACTTTGAGTAGTCAGAAGACTAGAAAAGCGCTAGAAAAGCTAAAGTCCATTTACCATTTATTTTCAAGCAGCTGTTGGCCTCGACTTCTGAGCCTGTAAAGCATCTACAGTACATGCATCTCTTAAAACCGAAGCCTTGGACAATAGTATCGTGGTTAGGGTTTGTGCATGTGCTTTTGTGTAAAAATATGCTGTTTTCTTCAAGCACCTGCTTGTCTTGTTAGGTTCATTTGATTTAATGAGGTATATATTAATAGGATTCTATTGGAAATTTCTTTGTTTGATGTTTTACTGGTGCAGAGGAAACTGACCTAAACAGTGTTTCTGAATCAGTCCAGAAATAATGCTGAGACCTGTAGAGTCACAGGCTATTATTTTGGCATGTCTCTTTGTAAATTAAACCACTGAGTCAGACTTAATGCCCTATTGATGGAGGCCTGCACCGAAGTGAAAGTGAGTGTAGACTTTGACTGAAGATTTGTGCTTAGAATCTTTCCCTGCCTTTTGTGGGGTTTTTTCTGCCTTTGGCACTTTCTCTTTCTGACAGCTCATCAAGGTTTCTTGTTTTTCTCTTTCTCTTTACAGTGGCGTATCAAAGAGGAGAATCTGTGTGCAGTGCTGGCAGGTGAGTGGTATTTTTGTTCCTTTGGGTTATATAAAACAAATTAGAGTAGGGCACTTACACTGTTGAAACACTAGGGGGAGGTGTATCCCTTCTGTAAAGTATGAACCTGGTGCAGCCACCCCATGCTCATCCATCAGCCTTATTTGAAAGCAGCAGGTTTTGATTGACAGCTCTGTGATCCTCCTTTTTGCAGACCTGGTCTTCTCAGCATGGGTGAACCTCTCAACCAGCTGTGGCTGCCAGACAATTGGCCGAATGCATGTGCCAATCACAAGGACTGTAGCATCAACTGCTGCAATAATGGCAACGGAACCAGTGACAGCAACATGACAACATACAGCCGACCAGGTTTGTGTCAGACTGACTTCATGTCACAGTTCCAGTGCTATAAAATCCTCCCAGATACAGATTTAGAGTATAATAAAAAATCAATTATCTTCCTACAGTACTAAGGCTTTTTTTTCTCTGTGCCGCTTTTGTGCTTTATGTCCTCCTCAGCTGACTGCATAGCAAACTATGGGAACCATCCAGAGAACAAACAGGGCGGACAGCTTGGTTCTGAGACAGCCATTTATAGTGATGTGAACCTTTCCAACAAGCTCAATGAGATTAAAACATTCACCAACTCCAACTTGGGCTATGTGAGTCCTGGAGGAGATTACGAGCCCATCCCATACGCCACCACACAGCTCATCCAGGCCAGCATTAAGAATAAAGCAGCCACAGGGGGGGCTGCTGCAGAGCCTCTGGACATGCCCTGCTGGAACAAACCCCCGAGTCTTCCTCCAATACCCAAGGAGATGGCAGCGCAGATGCAGTACAATATAATAGAGAAAAATATGCTAAATAAAGGTAAAATAGGGTTACAGTTAATTTGCTTTTTTTGTTTTATATGTTCAAAAAAAGAACGATTGAGCACATTTTTGCTTCTTTTTCGTCAGATCATCTTCAAGGAAGTGAAGGAATGATCCATCCTAAAACTCTGCCCTACAACCAGATGAGCAGAGATCACAGCACAGCAGGCTCACACCACAGCTCCGACAGAGGCAGCAACAGCACCTCGGGTGAGGCCAACAGCCTCACTCTGGATTTTACTGAGCCAAACCAGAAGTCTGTGTTAACCTTGATGTGTTCATTTTATTTCTCAGGGAGTCAAAATCAAAAGAAGGGACCGCGGGCCCCAAAGCTACCAAAACAGAACGCAGTTAGCTGGGGAGAAGCCCCGCCCCCTCCTCATGCCAATGCCTGGGACTGTGATGATTATAGCCTACCAATGGAAAGAAGGTAATAGGGAAAAAGTTAGACAGTTGCATGTACTTGTATAAAGCACAACAATACAACATGGATATGAATAGTGCTGACGTGGGGTCTAGTTACAGTATTTCACATTAAAAGCATTAAATATGCACCAGTCTGTACAAAATGTCCACTTTTAGTTTTATTCATGAATGTATTGTACAAAAAAAACAAATTAGTAGCAATACTAATATTATAGTTGTATATTAAACAGCTATTCTTTTGCCTGGTTTAGAGCTTGAAAAGAATATGAATAGGTTTTCAGACTCACATGAGCATAATTGCAGCTGTAAACACCTGCAAACCGTTCACAACAACAACATGGCCTTATTGTCACAGCAAAAGGCTTTCATAGAACTAATTATACAGTACAGTTTAGGTTTTTTTTATTGTCCGACAGTCAGTTTATTAGGGGAGAGGGTTTTTTATAATTGAAATTACCTAATGAAATGTACAGAACAGTAAACAGGCGTGCATTCAAGACACGTGCTACATTTCAGCAATAAAAACCAGATGGTGCAGAAAGCTTATTGTTCCTTTTTGTGTGTTTTTCTATGATGGAAATTTGTGTTTTTCAATGGAGGGCCGAGGGATTTGCATTTAAGTCTAATGGGCTGTGACTAATGTGTAAGGACTGCCAGCACCCCTCATTCCTTTAGCCATTACCTCATGTCAGTTGTCCTTTTTCTCATCAGTTTTGATCCAGAGGAGAGGATAGAAGGCTGCCCGACTCCACCAGTTAGAGGTGCAGCCTCATCCCCCACTGAAGGCTCCTATAGTCATCCATCCAGCACAGGAGCACATGGGGACCTGATTAATGGAACTGTGCACCTCAGGTAACCAGATTTACCCTTTGTGACACTACATTAAATCTCTTTTAAGTGATGCAACAAATACTGCACTGAAACATTGATGCACTTTTTCCAGCCACCCTCGCCCTCTTTCCCCTCCACACACCTACAGCTCCATACCCCTCTGTATGGATGCTGATGGACAGGAAGAGGAAGAGGAGGAGGAGGAGGAAGCAGAGGAGGAGACCGACGCTGAGCTCCCTGAAAGTCACTACAGCCAACAACCCCACAGCCAGCAGAGGCACAAACATCAGCTGCACCATCCGTCTGCACACAGGCTGCTTCTCTACGGGCTGGAGCAGACCCCGGCCTCCAGCGCCGGGGACCTGGATCAATCGGTCACAGGGTCCATGGTGAACAGCTGGGGCTCAGCATCCGAGGACAACATCTCATCAGGCAGGTCCAGTGTTGTCAGCACCTCGGAGGGATCCTTCTTCACAGATGGCGACTTCAACCAGGCTATAGCCTCTTCGCGGGATATTGTCGGCCTCCGCATGTGCAGATACCCAGAGGAGTCAGGTGAGAAAGCATGTGGGGATGAACGTTTTTTATTACTCCTCCATGGATTCTGATGCAGCCACTAGCAACACATTTATCTAAATGTTAGATTTCTTTGTAAGAATTGGATAATTAAGCTACAATATATTTATAAAAAACAGATGCTATGCAAATTTCTGATTCCTTCAAGCAGTTCCTTCAGTTATTAATCGTACTTGTTTAAAGCTCCTGTGAGGAGTTCTTTAGTTGGCTATGAAACAGGCTGAAGTCACTCATGACTTTGTAATGACCTCAAAAAGCAAACAAGACCTTCAGCAACAATATAATATTTGGAACAGCAACTGTTTTGATAAAAAACGTCATGAATTTAAATTATTTTTGTTTGAAAAATATGACTCAGACGCTTAAAATAAATGTTTCACTTTTTAACAATATAACACTTTTAAGTGAACTGTTGCATAATGAACTATCTAAGCATTTCCTCTTTGTGCTTAATCTGTATTTTTTCAGGCCGGCGGCACCAGCGACCCAGCAGCCCCATGTCCACAGACAGCAACATGAGTCCTGCAATAACACAGAAGAGGCCCAGGAGGCATAAACAGAACCAAGCGGGTCAGCAGGACTACCAACCCAGAGACGTATTCAATGACGGTAAAGACTGAGTCATAAATGACATTAGAGATTTTCTGCTTATTTCTTTATAGCTCTAACATTTGACTCCTTGCTCTGCTCTGTCCCAAGACTCCTGCATGCCTTTGAGTTTCTCCAGCCAGATGTCCCATGGTGACTATAAAGTGAGGGGGGCCACGCTGCCTCGGATGGGCTCTGGGGAGGCGCGGGGTCGACGAGGCAGCACTGGGACTCACAGGGTCAAAGAGGTGGCTCCCAATGAGCAGAGAGAGGGCCAGGACAAGCACAAGTCTCCAGGCGGAGGAAAAGGAAGCAGCAAAAGCCGACAGCACTCAGGTTCTGGATGGGTTATATACTGTAGCACAATATGGGGCAGCTACTATGTTTTTAAGTGGCTTTCCAACTAAAATACTTTCTGTGTTGTCTCCTCTTCAGAATTAGGGGACGTCTTACTGTACAGTCGCCCCTCTTTTCCATTAGGTCAGGTTCAGAGGGATCCTGTTGATGCTAACTCAACCGGCTTTATGTCAAGTGGAGACTCAAGGACCAAACAGAGAGGACAGGCGCCACCTACAGGACAGGTGGAAGAGGTAAATCCAAATCAGGTATCCAAACTCCACATTTGAATTTAATGGTAGCGATGTCTTTTGACTAAAAATATGATGTTTTTTTTAAAATCTGTGACTCATGTTAACTGACAACGCAAAGAATAAATCTGACCCTGTTGTGTTTTTCGCAGTCCTGAAGAGCAAGAAGAAAAGGAGCAACAAAAGCACAAACCGAATTCCCCACCGGTTGCTTCAGACAAAGGACCATGACCTTTACGAAACAGAAAAAGACTGCACAATACATTTTTGTACTTCAAATTTCCCATTAGGTGTTGGAAAAAAAAAAGTGTTTATTGTTTGCTTTGTGGGCGAGTAGCTTCCAGGAGCAGGAGGCTGTGAGTGTCTGTTGTGACCGCTCGACGCGGTCCATACATGATCTTTGCTTGTCTGGTTATTTTATTGTAGCTGTTCTTCAGTCATTACCAGCCATCTTGTAAATTCTTGAAATCGTTTACTGCCACAAAAGTGCTTCAAATTCAAATTTTATATAACTGTGTTAATGTTTTATAAGTGATGTACATCTTGTCTTTGTATGATTTTTGTTTGACTTTGGTTATAAAAGCACAATCACTTAATTTTATTCTAAGTCTTTATTATATGGATTTCAGTCTGGAGGAAATCAGTGGTTGGAGTCTCGTTAATCATTTCATCACTTCCGGGCAGGCGGAGAAAATGATTGTTGAATGTGATTGTGCATTCTGTTGCGTATACATTTGAGCTGCTTTCATTCAGATTTAAACTATCTGTTGTGTGTACTGAGAGAATTGCATGCAGATTTTTCCTGTTGGAGGTTTTTACTCTTCATCTTGACTGCTTTGTCCTCCCGTATAAGGATGATGAACACTCTGCTCGTGGACTGGTTCCATTCATTGTTTTCTACACTGAGTCCATTTCATTTAGTCCTGATGTGTTGCCTTCACATTGGCCATAATTTCTAGTGTAGGGCTGGACAATATGCTTTGTTTATTGATTTAGTGACTGCTAAATCTAGGAAAGACTTATATATTATATTTCAATAAACGGAACTGTGTCTTAATCGCTTCAAATAAAGAAAGAAAAACTACAAAAAAAACCTTTAACCAAGTGTTCAACCGCCTGTCCAGGGGTGCTAAACCTTAAAATTGACATGCAAAGAAGGCACAAGAAAGTAAATATTATTATGAAACCCTTGCAATGAGGAAATATATATGCTTTATTTATCATTGTAAATTTAAAATGTGGATTTTGGTCATATTGTCCAGCCTTATTCTGTAAATTATAAATGGAACAAATATGTCACTTTAACTTCTATGTTTCAATAAAAATTGCTGTTCCTAAAGCAACAACAACAAATCTACTTTTAACTTATTGCTTTAAACTATTTCTTTATTGCATATCCTTACCTTTGATTTTCAACCAGGGAAAATTATGACATTTCTTAATATTGCTCATAAACCAATATCTTCACTGTTAAATTGCTCATCAAGACTGTAAATATCGATGGACACAGCCTGAGTGATGTCACCCATCTGTTACTGCAGGGGGGCTTTGGAAACCCATCAACGGCGGTCGCCATGCTGGATATGCTGTCTCAACCTAACTTTCAGTCAACCTAACGACAGGCTGAGAGCTGGAGCTGAGGCGGGTTTTAAGCCTCTTGACAAACCGTTACATCACGCTCGCCTGCCAATCAGGTCAGCTACGCACCTAACTATGGATAGCATGTAACGTTCATAAAATCAAAACTGATGCTTTTTAAAAGAAATTCACTCCCCGTACAGCGTGTGCCAATTGAGGCATGAGCTATTCAGACCTATTTTGTTTTTTTTACCTGTCTGTAAACATGGTCATTTCTGCTGTAATAAATGGGTGTGTATGTGACTTCCTGGGCTCTAGCAGCCAGCCTAAAGCGGACACTCAAACACTCAAGGATTTTGCAGGTTCGCATCGGCTTCATTTTTCAACACTGGAGGTTGCTGCTTGATATAGTCCCTTTTTTGCTGTTAAAAATGAAAAAAAAATTTTTTTTCATTATTTCCCTTATGTCACTCATATCCACAAGAGTTGTTTTCTTTATAGTTGGAACAAAATGTTTGCTGTCCTTTGTACTGCTTTTACCTGACCTACTAATAACATTAACTCTCACTCATTTGAAATAAAACTGTAATTTGTATTCCTGTAACACACATATAACAAGGATTTTAGAAATGTTAAAAAGTAAGCATGTAATACAAAACACACGACCAATATTTGGTTCTCTGATTTCATACTACAAGAAACATTTAGCGGATCTGGTTGATGAAGTGTGAAGGTGCTCTGGATTGAGATGTGAAAAACTTCACTCTTTATGTTGAACTAACTTAAAAATATTCTTTAAATAACCCTTGGTGAATAACAGAATGAACTTTTGGTATGTCAAAAAGGGAATGAGAAATGTATTTAAAGTATTCCAAAAGGTCGGTCAGTCTTGAGAAAGTTGGGATTTGTTCCTACATTATTTCTAATTAAAAATAAATCTTGAAAGATATTTTTTCTTTTGATTTTGGGTTGAGTTTATGATGTCCAAATTCCCTAAATTCTTTCTGAATATCCTTCAGCTTGTCTCGCAGGTAAACATGTCCCAATCTGCAGTAGTTCTGTGAGGTAGAGGAGGAAAAGAAAAAAGAAACTGCAGGATGTGATGAGACATGCTGTTTAATTAACCTCACTTACCAACCTCCATCAACACAGCAGCTGTGAGACGTTGAAAGGAGGAAGGTGTCTCACAGATGTCTTTCGATGTGTGTGTGTGTGTGTGTGTGTGTGTGTGTGTGTGTGTGTGTGTGTGTGACTCCCAGGTTATCACACACAGTAAGTGGTGCATCATCTGCAAATACTCAAACTGATTTTATAATCATATAGAACTCATTGTGATTTATTACCAAGGTTCATCATGAGACAACTTCACTCGCGGAGGTGATTTGCAATGGGAGAAGGTATGTGACCTTTGTGATCGTTAAGTTTTCGATTGTTTTAACTCAGCGTGACTTCGATAAAGTAGATGTCGAGGCATGAGAAGAAGCAAATTCAGAAATGACTCAGACTCTTTAAAAAACTATTTTGTAATTGGACTTGAATATTTGCTGAAACGTTCTCTTTGTCATGTTTTAAAGTCTCATTATTAGAGAAATAATGTCACAGTAGTTGCTGGTTTGACTGAAATGTTATATAAAGATGTCAATGTTCTCAGAACAATGTGTCACATAAGGCCTAAGTGAAAGGGTCTCTTGTTGTTAAGAAATCCACAGGGAATTCCTCCCCCGACTCTGCGGGTCCCCAAAGCTCTACAAAGCCTTTGTTTTTGTCTTTACCAGATCTTTTATTTTTTTTGGATGTCAGACCTGCAACAACTTTTCTGTTTTTAATCATCAAAAGCTCCTAAAACACTCCGTATGCTACCTGCCAATCACTAAAGTGCCAACAGACAAAGTTATCAGTTGAACATAGTGAAGCATTGAACAGCTAAGAAAATATATTTCCCTTAGGAGTTGGAGGAGACTGGAAACCTTGAGAGAGAGAGAGAGAGAGAGAGATTCACACCTACATTGTTAAGATACACAGACAAGGGCCTTCCAATTTATTGCGAATGGTACTGCTGAATATGTAAAAAGCAACTGCTAGCATATATTCATATCAATTTAGTTCTGCTTGAAACTCATTTTTGATGTCTTATCTGCATTCTATTGTTATTATTGCAGGTTTAAAGTGTCAGTGTCTCAATGAAAAGGTGTGAAGTCAAGCAGCAGTTGCAACACTTTTGTCGATCAGATCAGACTTCAAGAAATAAGTATGAGGAGTACAAGAACGCCCTCTTTTTATATTAGAATTGTACCTCTGTACAGAGGGCCAGTTTAGTCCTTATACCGTCTTCTATTAAACACAATACATTCTTTATAGTTTTGGGGAACAGAAGAGGGCCATGCAGCATATTTAAACCACAGTTTTATATATTTTTTAACTGAGTTTGTTCTCTTCAAGCCCTTCTGTACACTCATCGATCCACAGAAACCAACATCATTCAAGTCACCTTAGATGGCAGAGTGTAACTTGTCGCTGCAGTCTATTAACTGTTCTCTCCCACTTGTTTTGTTATTGAAAGTAAGAGACTCTCTTTACACAAACATATTAAGTTAGCTAGGTAGCTTTAGAGAACGTCATAAGCCACAGTAGAATAAGTTATCAATGTTTAATATTGATTGGTCAGTGAGCCAAGGAAGCACCCAAAACTCTTGAGGAACAACATAATTGTATGGACTTTGAAGACAAGAAAATAATCATTCCCACATGTAAGTGCCGATAGTCTATCACATAATATGGCTTGAGTTATATTGGCACCTTGAGAGTGGGTCTCAGCTTGTGCAAAAAAAAAAGAAGAATAGTCTGACCTCTTTTGTAGCTGTAAAGCTGTTGATGGCAGCCATGACAGTGCGTTTCCTTGACCAACAGTCATACAAGAATGATTACATGGAGAAAGAATTTTAACTAAATTATGTGGTGGGTTCACTTTTATATACATAACTGACCCTTAATTGCCAAGAACTTACTAAAAGAATGATTTGTTTTCATAAAAAGAGCATCACCCTCCACAAAAGTCCCCAGAGGTGATTGTTACAAACATGTTAAAAAGCTGGAATGTGCATGGGCATAACTAAACACTTGAATATGCAATATGTTTTTTTTTACATCATGTTTACTGAGTCATTCATGCAATCAGCCCCTTCATGAATTATTCGAGGAACTTGATTGCAACCTAATAAATTCTGTGTAAGATTCCGCAGAATGAGTTATGCTGTTTTCTTCTCTGGGAAACTACATCCTCAACACTGTAAATTGCTGCCTTCGTCCCCTTCTATTTCTTTCACTTTTTCCTCCTTTTCAAGGACAACTGTCTACAGTAGGTTATTCACAAGTGTTTGCCTTAGTTTCCAAGATACCGTGTGTGAATGTGTGTATATGTGTTTGTTTGTGTGTGTGTGTGTGTGTGTGTGTGTGTGTGTGTGCGTGTGTGTGTGTGTGTGTGTGTATGTGTGTGTGTGTGTGTGTGCTGCCAAGTTTCATTTTCAATTTTGCTGTGTTTATCCAGCAGATTCTGTGCAATCTGTTGACAAAGAGGCGGCCATGACAGCTAGGGCAAATGCTGCGGGATTGCTTGAGAGGCTGACAGAAGAAGTGAAACTGATGGCTGTCAACTCGGAGTAGTTTTTTTGTGAGAGGCAACATCCACAGAGACAGTATGGCTGTGGAGTGCTGTACTGTGAATAAAAACGTCCCCGCTGACCTCGCAGCGTAACTAAACCATATGTCATTTAGGTGTTTAATTTTCTCACACCAAAGGTTTAATTTTAAAGTCATCCAAAACATGGTTGGGCTTTTATGGTGGAAGTCTTTGGAGGTTTTGGAGATTTTACTTTCTAAGTGTCTTGAAATAAAACATATGAGCCTTGTTTTAAAGGAGCAATATGTAACTCTGACACCCAGCGGTTGAAATGGGTCCTGCAGTCTAAATTCAAAACATTGAAGAGAGCTGTCGCCCCCTACCCCTCCTAGCTAGAGTTGATGCTCACGTGAGTTGCCATGTCGCAGGAACTGGAGCTTCAGTATTTAACCTGCTGTGCATGGGTCTTTCTTGCATTCTAACCCCTCTCTCAATTTTTCAAAAGCATCTTTAATATTTATCCTAGTTTTACCACATTTCTGGTTGTGGAGCTTTTAAGAAAAAAAGATTTTTAGGTTGGAGAATCAGTCATATCTGAACCAGTGCGCTTGCCCACTTCCATCGCTGCAACATCTGTTGGTTTTCCGTTTGCCTGGCAAACCAAGGGGCGTCCAAACTGGCTGTTACCGTAAAACTACTTTTCTGGTAAAAAAAAACAGAAACAAAAAAAACTGCATGTCAACATAGCATGTTTCCTTAATGTCTGATGATATAGTAAGGTAATTTTATGATTTAATTCAGTAAATATCTTACATATTGGACCTTTGAATTAGGGGCTGTACATTTTAACACAAGAAAACAAGGCGAATTATATATTACTACAGAGCCATGCAATTAACTTTTCCTGTGTATAGAATTAAAAATGGTACTAACTGTAAAACAAGCACACGTTTTCTTGTATGTTATTGACAACATATCAAATACATACAAAGCTAACACAAAATATACATGGATTTACTTCATTCTTAAGCCATGAGCAAAAAGATACAACAAAGCAGATACATGAATATGGAGACAGCAACACACTACTCTTGCTAGCTAGCAGTTGCCTGCTAGCTGTACCTCGCTCTATTTGATTCTGTAATGGTGTCAGGTTTGTTTATGTGTGATATTAGTTGTAAGACTTGCTTTTATTGAAAGTTTACAAACCAACCCACCTAACAAGCAGTGGAGTTAAATAGTCACAATACGTCACATGAGTGAATTTAGTTCAAAAAATGATTAGAGTTAGAGTTTCTTTACATGAATATGAGTTATTACTGTCTCAATGTTTATGTATTATAATCTTTATTCTTTAGGTATTTTTCATCACAAAATGTTTGAGGAAGGGGTCTTAAGAGGGGGTCAGCTTTTTCCATGGGGGTAAGCGGGGGAGGACAAATCATGCAAAGCACTCCCCTTCCAATCACTGTTGTCAATGAGGCAACAGGATTTCAACATAATGAGGTTTATTGAGGAGGTGAAGAAGGCACTGAAGTCTGGAGGTGATGAAGACATTGATTAGCTCTGCTGCAGTGAATTAAACAGGTGGTGTCAGAGATAGGCAGCATTTCTCAGCTCGGAGAGGCAATGTTTACCTGCGTCATTGACAACCTTGCAACCAAGGAGGATGCCAAGGTGGAAGTCTGAGGAAAAGAAATGACACCCAATGTTGAGTGAGACATTATGAAAGGAGGGGAAGCAGGAGTAATGAGTGCAAATTTATGATTTTAAATTTACTGCAGTTGTGTTTGAGGGAAGATTACTTTCTCTTAAAGCAGGCAGTTGGTGAGGAATTAGGAGGTGTCAGAGATAATGAATGTGGTGCTGAGGTGGAGCTCGATCCAGCAGTGATAAATTCATATTAGTTTATGGAGATATTTCACTGCCTGCCACTATAAAAGTTGACTGCCAACTAGGGGAGGATGTGCCTGACAGTGCCAAGAGAGGACTTACTGTGGGGAGATGTGAACAGAAAACTAAGATGTCAGAAGGATGATGTAGCCGCATATCTGGCATAAAGAGATAGGGGGTAACTTTGACTGCAAATGTGCTTTAGTTACTCTATTTTAAAATGATGTTTTATACATAATGAGAGGTAGAACAATTAAGAAAATAAAGGTATAAGAAGCTTATTATAGCAGAAAAAAAGGAAGAAATCTGAACACATAGTTAACTAGTGCTTCAAGTAAATGTGGCCACAAAGTGTTATTATTGTGTGTTTGTGATTGTCATGGGGTTTTCTACTGCATCTATCTATCTATCTATCTATCTATCTATCTATCTATCTATCTATCTATCTATCTATCTATCTATCTATCTATCTATCTATCTATCTATCTATCTATCTATCCATCCATCCATCCATCCATCCATCCATCCATCCATCCATCCACCCACCCATCCATCCATCTAATTGTCATGTGAAAATTTAGCAATTGCACCAATGGTTCTAACTACTCCAATAAAGTGTAATGTCTCAGTCCAGTAATATTAATAGGAGGGCATTCATTTCACTCTGTTTATTGAGAGACATGCTTCTCACCCGCAACACACACTCGCACTAACAGCATTAGCAGTACATGCATTAGTGGAGAGATGTCAGAGTGGGGCCGCTGCACATCGCTGCGCAGGGAGCAAGGCAAAACTGTTGGGGATTCAGTGCCTTGCTCAAGGGAACCTCGGCAGTACTCGAGATGTGACCCGGCAACTCTACAGCTACAAGACCAACTTCAATATTATAGTCCGAAACTGGGACTTGAACCGTCAGGTTTCCCGACCTTAGTCCCTACATACTGAGCTACTGCAGCCCACATTTTATTTTATCATGACAGAATACATCCTAACTGGTTGTCTTGATGTTAGCTTTGGCTTTGAATGTTCAATGCTCACTTAAAACAGTCTTTTTTTTTTTTTTTTCTATTTTCAACCTAATATGCACATTGTCTTGAATTTGGTTTGAATTGTGATTTCAACAACAGCCTTGTGTGTGTCATTACAATACAGGCATAAAACTAACTTGACAGGTGTTTTGTATCAAATTAATTAGATTCTGGATTAAATCTGAGACATCCTTGTCACTTTACTGTTGGACTGAAAATTCACTGGCTCTTACTTTAGTTCTTTTTTTTCTCTCTCTCTCTCTCTCTCTCTCTCTCTCTCTCTCTCTCTCTCTCTCTCTCTCTCTCTCTCTCTCTCTCTCTCTCTCTCTCTCTCTCTCTCTCTCTCTCTCTCTCTCTCTCTCTCTCGGGATCCTGTCAATGAGATCCTCTTGGCAACATCAGCAGACAAATTGTAAGTCAAGACTTCTGAGTAACTTTTTGGGCAATAGTGCAGAGACAATCTGTCCAGACTGGAAAAGCCAAACCTCAAGCGAATCACTCCGTTCTCTCGGGATTTACAGTAGAGCTACTTTCTGCTGACTCTTTATCTGGATTTTATATTATGAGTGCAACCAGGTATAAGAAATGATTCATATAAAAATCAGCATGCAAATGTTGTTTGTGTATTTACCAAAATGCCCTCTATTGAAGAGCTCCAGCAGAGGCCTCACTGCTTCTTGTCAGTAGCACAATATGAAGCAGCAGCATAAAAGCAGCAGATGAAGCATGAGGATGAACAAGATAACAAATAAATTGGTCACTGAGGGAGCTGAAGGCTGGAGACCACTGGCCTTTAGCTTACCCTCAGGGTAGCTGATCCACAGAGCCGGACTCAGGTCTCAGGTGGGGTTCATGTTCACCAGCATACTGTTCAAATGTTGCAATTAGCCAAATGTCATGAGTCACAAATCAGCCTTTCCATGAAAAGTTACACATAATCATACTGAAAAGGTTGTCCTCCACCACGTGTGGGGAAACTTTCACGAAATGATGCAGCTCATGCAGGCTTGAGGCTTCAAAACAGAAAAAAAAAGAGAGTGAATTTAGCTATTTCTTATCCCCTTAAAGCAGCTATAATGCATTATTTCAGAGGTAAATATTACAGAAGTTCTACAGCCTGGTGTGAGGTTAGAGTCTGGCTGTTATAACATATTTGAAATGCTAACTAAAATACAGTATAAATAATGTAGTAAAGTCTCCAGCTTTAGCATCATACTGAGAAATATAACAACCTACTTTGCAATTCATCATGTTGCTCATGTTTCAAAATATACAGTCGAGCTCTGTAATCACACTGTCTACATTTCCTTTGAAAATGTACGACTCTGACATTTGTTATGCATAAAATTGGTTCCTCAGCGCACCAGTGTCAATATATTGTGTATGTGAATATGCAAATAATGTTATTTCTAGAATAAATACATATGCCGTCTGTACAGCAGTTTTCTTTTTTTTTATGCATTCACAATCAAAAGGTTGCTCTTCCAGGGGACGCTAACTGATTTCATTTGATTATTTTAATTGTAATATCATCATCTGGAGTGTCATATACCAGCAACGATGACAGAAAACACTGACTTTGAAGTGGGCACTCGCAGTTTCGTTGAAGTAATTATGCGATCATGTCAATCTGTTGTTTGTCAAAGCTGCTAAAAATACTAAAACTGCTATTCTATATTTAAAAAAACAGTAACATGTATAAACCTTAAACCTTAAATTCTCAGCATAGCCCTGAAGATAAAGCTGTGTTGTAAGGGGAGGGTCAGCTTCAGGGCAGTGCTATAGGAGCAGCATGAATTTTACATTATGAATGAAACGGTAATAAAAAGAAAATAGTGAAAACAAGACTCTTACACTCTTTCATTTGCCTGGTTCAAACCTATAAACCAAGCACTCTAACACACAGACTCTTAGTCCATTAATTACCAAGAATCAAGAGGAAAATTGAATATAGCAATTTGTTCACACTGAAGTTATCTCTTATTAGCTGGACCATTTTTCAGAAACTACAATTAAGTCTAGTTTAATACCGGGTGAGTTTTTTTCTTCTAAATAGTAAGCATATTTTATTAGTGATTTAGAGGCCATTGTCCTCTGTGCTTTACTGTCCTTATTACCAGGAGTGCTCTCTGCAGATGAAAGATCCTCATTATAAATATTTTTTCCCATTTTCACTGGCAATGTCCATGGAAGTGCTGCAGTTTGAGGCCAAATAGTTCCCCGGAGTGTTGAAAAAAATATCTCTAAGTAACAGTTACAGGAAACTGCTTTGTCATCCACAACCCATAAAGTGACCACACCATTACAGAACCAGTAAATTAAGCCTGCGTCTTAATATAAAAAACATTACTGTAGCTGTGTGAACGCAGGTGGAGCCCTGTAATTGGCCTCTGTGGGCGCCGCTGCGTATTTCTGTTCTTCCATTAAATTCACATGTACTACAAGCTGGGTAAATTAGGACGAGAGACTGGGTGGTGGAAGGGTGAGGGGCAGTGGGGGCTGGTCCCAGTAATAGGGCAGACAAATTGTGTCCAAGCGGGTAAAGAATTGATAAGTATAATACCAATTCTTCTGTCCCCATAGCACTTCTGCAGAGCCAATTGTTTGGATTTAAAGCTTAAATGGTAGGATGCACACAGTCCCCACTGTATGCACAATATCTGCACACAATCCTAATCCCTGTCTATCTGTCCACAGGGTGTCCTATACTGTGCATAGCACCATTACACCGTGCATGGCCTGAGGCTGTTCTCCTAAAATGTGCACATCTTTGCTTGGGGAAGCTGTCAGGTTGTCTCGAGATAACTACTATGACTGTCTCTCTTTACTCCTGAATATGTGATGAGATAAAGTTGAATATGAAACCAGTTTGAAGTATGATGAGTGCCAATATATGGACATTGCATGGTCAAGATGGTTAAGGATACCTGCATCCAAACAAACTAAGGCAAAAGTCAGCCAAAAGGAGTAGATTAAACACACTTATAGCTTCCAATGTTGCAGACGTTAACACATCATGGAAAAGGAAGTATTGGCTGGAAGTCTTTTAACGCTCACCGCTGGCTTTGCTGGAATTACTGAGAAATTGGCCTTGTTCCCAGAGGAATCTATTGTCTATCAGACGATGATAGCCGATGGGTTCCGATGTTGTCTAAATGGAGAAAAAGCAGTATATAAACACAAACATATTCATAAATCTGGTGGCTGTGATGTGCATGTTCTCTAGGATCAATCTACTCTTAGACTGGACCAATCAGAGCTAAAGAACTTTTACTCCCATATAAGGAAAAAGAGCATTCCTTTCTGGGAATAAACATTTTACACCAGAGCATACTGGTCTTTGGCATTGATGGAGCAAACTTTGTTCTAAGCATGATCAACAGATCCCACTGAACTTTAACATAATGTTTATATAAATTCATTTGATGGATTTTCCCAGGAGATTAAACCTGTGAATATACACACACAAACAAATCTCAAAAATGTTTTTGTTTCTTGATATTACTTGTTCTTGCCCTCGGATGACATAGATCTCTGTAAGATCAAACGTTGCCACATTAAAGGGAGTTGCTTGGAGCTGTAAGCACACTGTGAGGATCTTTGGCCTGACTTTAGCCATAAGCTAAGCTGTCTCAGAGATCAAAATCAAAATATTAGTCATAATCAATTAAAAAAAAACTATAGCAAGATAACCTATTGTTTAGATTTGTAGCACCTGTGTGAGACTTTAAAGAGGACATATTATCCCCCTTTTCCACCTTTTCAAACGGTCCCCTGTGGTCTAAATGAAACCTCTGTGCTGCGCTTTGGTCAAAATATAACATGAATCAAGCACCAGAGGAGGTTTGTGACCCTGCATAAACCAGCTCTCTCAGAACGCTCCGTTTTGGTGTGTGTCTCTTTAAATGCAATGACCCCCCCCTGAGTTTTCCCGGCAGACATCACTCCTTCGCTAGCGAGAATAAAAATGGCGGACCTTCGCAAAAGTTTTGCTCTAGGCTGGGGGTGGAGTCCATGGGTGGAGATACCAGGAGAGGGGAGGGAAGGGTATTTTTTTTTTTACCAGAATCCCACTGTGACATCACAAGGAAGGAAAATTTGAAATGGAGCATTTTTCTCTGTGTTGTTAGACTTATGCAGACCACAAACAAAGGACTGGATGGGTTTATTTCACATTTTGTGGGTAGACACTCAGGTTACCCAAATAAATGTTCAAATACACTGTAATAGTGGATTTTTCACAATATGTCCCCTTTGCTTTCTTGAAAATGTATGCATCTGATGGCTTTTTTTTAAACTGATTTTACTAAAAATTGTGAAGAATAAGTTAAAAGAAACCAAGTTTTACAGAATGATTCCTTTGCGCTCATGCTTCATAGAGATGTATTATCTAAAAAGAGAAATGAGATGTACAGAACAACATTGTTCAGGCTAAACATGTCTACATTAAATGATCTAAAAAAGTTTGCCAAGTGCAGAACAGTAATTTTAAAAATGGAAACACAGACATGGAAACATAGAAACTGGATGCATATTCAAAGGCATTGAAAGGAGGAGTCCATGTTGTTTTTGACATACACATTTTATTTTGCTTTAAAGGATTGAAAAAAACGGCCCAATTGAATGTGGCTGTGTATTCCTGAGGGCAAAAAACCAATCTGGCAGGTAAAGATTCTTCGTAGGGAGAGCCATTACCAGAACAACGATCAGAACAAAACCATCCAAACAAGTGAAAAGACATCGCAGCGTGAATCTCATTGGCAGAAAACGCTAATTAGCTGCAATTCTTTAAAGTGGAAAAGATTTCTAAAAAGATTTTCAAATTTGGCAGTTGTTCAAGTCTACACAACTTTGTAAGGTGATAGTGTAAATTCCTAACCGGTAAACAGTGTAACACAAAGGAACACATCTAGTATCATTTCTTTGATGTTCAACATCGTAAATAGTTCCCATTAAACTCTGCGTTCCGTTTGATCCACGTGATATCAGGACCATTTTGTTTAAGTCATTCACTGACATTACTCTTCACTGACATATTGGCCTTTCAATATTGCACTGGTTTATGTCACGTCATGTCTTTTGAAAAAGAATATATAGACATTTGTATTCACATAGAATGGGAATTGCAGAGAAGTGACACCACTTTTCTTTGTCTTTGCTTTGGATATCACAACTTATGTGTTGCTTTGTTACATTAATAATGTTCTGGTAACCATTTGCTGAAAACAACTGTTATCATAATGCATAATAAGATATGAGTTATATTGGCATATCATTTATTATCAAGTATTTCACTGTGTTGCTCATTGTAACTCTCCATATACTGTAAGAGTAGTTGTCCATCATTAACAGCACAGCCAAGTATATATCTTCTGTTTAGGTTCTGTTTTAACATAGACGTCCCTCTTTGCCATTATGATTCTCCTCCTCAGCTCAGCTGACAATGGGTTTGTGCTTGTTTTTTTTTTTTTTTTACCAAAATGCTCTGTGCAAAGTACAACAATACAGTAGCTTCATCAAAATAAGCTAAAAGTTTGAGCATTGATGAAAAATGATTCACAGTAATAAATCACAAAAGAGACAACATTGGGTTTGGCTTGCATAGCAAAGCAAAAAAAAAAAGAGAGAAACATTAAAAAATATATTTACAAATTACGCAAGTCCTTTTTCTTCGTCATTAGTCTTAGTTTCATTGTGATTTTTCTTCCTCATCTCCACTGTGTGAATCTTTGTACACCATGTGACGGAAAATAGAAGCGGACATATAACATACTGTTTACTCTTTTGAAGAGGGGGATGAAAATAACACTGTGAGACTGGTGTCTGTGTCTGTACATGACATTTACAGCTCTGCATCTTCGCTCGCACTTGGTTGCTCCGTCTTCCTTCTGTCTCCTCTCCGTCTTTCGAAAAAAATCATTCTGTGTCACTGGCAGAGAGAAAAAATCTCATAGCGCTTACAAACAAGGTGTCCCGGGACAGGCAGGCAGCAACTGCAGGGAATGATGCCTCAGAAAAGACTCTAAAGGAGAGACAGATAGACACATCGGAAAACAACAACTTAAAGCCTTGGTGACACTTCACCATAAATATCTGCATCTCTACAGTATTTCAGGACTTGTCTCAGTTTAAATCGGTGAGTTCTACATCTATTTCCCCCTGTTCATAATGATGGTTAATCCAAATGTAAAACTTTGGTTGCACATTCTTTGCATTTATCTGTATTGAGAGCTTTTCACTAAAGTGTTTCTTGTTACATTATCTAGAAAATGAATGCCACAATTAACAACAAAATAAATCCCTGTGCAGTATACCACTATTGATGAGAATAGGGCTTTACTTCCTGCTCTATAATTATTACATTGCATTGCTTCTGTCGTATTCTTTGTCAATCAGGGTAGTTCAAATTAAAACTATGAAATAGCTCAATAAAAAATGTATTTAAAGTTTCAGTAAAACATGTATATTATCTCTGTCTCTCTAGCTTGCATTAGATCAAATTAAACGTGTAATGTGCACACAGACACATGCTCATGTAGCCCGACACTTACAGTGTTCCCGTTTCTCTGTGCTATTTGTTGCAGGATGTCCGTTGTGGATGGGATCTGTGCCAGGTCTCTTGTGGGAGCCCCTGCTCAGGGTGGCCCTGTTGGATGTTGTAGTGCCGCTCCAGGAAGCCATATGCTGCCGCTCCAGGGTCGACACGGTCACCATGCACTCCTCTGAGGGGTCCGAGGCTGCAGCTGCCCACGAGCTGTGCATTCGGGAACCCACAGTGTGCAGGGGCTTCATGACCGGTGTGTGGGCTGCTGAGTGGATGGTGGATGAGGGTGTTTTGGCAAAGGAAAAAAATGAGAAGTCATAAGCGAGCGAGTCCTTGTAGAGTAAGTTACAATAGTGGATGCTGTTGTAAATAAGAGACTTGACTTACTGTCTGTGTTGGTGTCTCTCCTTCTGGGAAGGGTCCCGACCTTGTCTGTCTGGGGTTTGAGGCCAGTCAGTGGGGCCCTCTTGTGGCCAAGGCTATGTGTGCCTGCTGCACCGTGGTCTGCAGAGCCAGAGCCTTCTGGGCGACATTGCTGGGAGCTTTTACCTACAATGAGCAGCAGAGGGAGAGTTAACGAGGGTGAAGACTTGACTTAGAATGGCTGAACAATTAGTTACCTCACACATAGAGCTACACAACAAAGAGTGACGTGGATGTATAGGAATCAACAAGCAGAAATATGCTTTTAAGTAGTAGATAGGAATACTTTAAATGCATGTAAATAGAGAGAGGAATACTTTGATTCATTTGAGTGTTAATATCTAACTTCACAGAACTACAGCAGTATCAATCAAAACACTGTACTAAGAGAGGGGCATGAACGTGACTTCATACATACAAATAATATTCTTGACATACACTTACAGAAAATACACACCTGCACACAAACACACATTCTGTTCACATTCATGTTTCTCTTTTCCCTTGGTATTTATTTGACACATTTAAAATCTAATTGTTTTTTTGGTTAATTCTGCAAACATTTGAACTATTTGTACACTGATATTGTATATTTGGAATTTTATACAGTTGCTTTTAAAGCATTGCACATCTACTGTATTAATCAAATTTGTACTAATGCCATTGATTTTAGTAGACTATGTGTTACAAATGGAAACAGGGAACTGGACCCAATTGCAGTAGAACAAAAAATTATTTTAATTTAACAAAAAGGCAAAAACACAAACTTACTACTCGAAAACAAAGTCCAAAAGGAGAAACACAGAGTCACAAGGAAAACACTGGTAAGACACGGGGAAACTCTGACATGAGGAAAATCTGACATACACAAAATTAACTGACAACAAGAGGGAAGGAACACTGAGGGTGCATTCGGATTTTCCCTCCTATCTCCTTTCACTATCCTTTTTACCTTAACCCCGGAAGCGTTTAAGTGGCGGCCATGATAAGAGCCGTTCGAATTCTCTAAAAGCTAAGGAAAGGTGGGTCAATGCTTCCTTTATAACCTCCTTTAGCATAGGAAACACTGGACCATCCTTTACGAAAGGAGATGAGATAATGCCGCCCCACAATTCCTTGCGGCCGCAACATTTAAAGATCCCATATTATGCCCTTTTTGGGGTTCATATATCTATTTTATGTGCCTGCTAAAGTACGTTCACAATCGCTAATGTTCGAAAAAAGTGTCTGTTTTCATGTACTGCTGATCCATGCAGCCCGTCTCATCTGCCTGTGTTTGCAACGCTCTGAATCCCCCCCGAGCAGGGTCCCCACGTGTGCCAAGTCTGACCTGATTGGTTGGCCGATCTGCTCTGTTGTAATTGGTCAGTTGTTCGGACAATTCTCGGAAATGTTACGCCCCTTTTACCATATTGGGAATGTAGCCAATGTGCAGCATGAGCTTGTGCTTGCCACAACGAGCCAATGGGCTTGGATCAGTGACATGATCGCAGTGTGATATCACACTGCCAATTTTCAACGAGGGGGGCTAGAACCGAGCGTTACATGCAGCTACTGCTAACAGGAGGAGGTAGGAGAAGCTGCGTTTCCGTGGACTTTGAATTTTTGCACATAGATGTGCCTAAACATGCACAAGACACCTGGAAAACACACTAAAGAGCATATAAAACCACAAAAAGCATAATATGGGACCTTTAAAGCGACTCGCGCATCCGACCGTTCACGAAAACATATCTGTTGGAGGAGAAATGTGGAGACAATCTGCAATTGGTTTATATATTGATTAGACTTATAATTTGTTACTGCCTTTGTATTTATTTTATTTATTTATTTTTATTTTGTGTGTGTGAAGAAGGTGAACATTGCTTTTATACATTCTTGTATAATGTTTAGTGGAGATGCTTTGCTGTTATTTGATGTTGATTCATACGAGAAATTGTAATTTAAACATTGTCAATAAAAAAAGGGACGCAGATCATGTAAGTTACCAAGCTGCAATAATATGCCTTGAACAACTTTGAACAATCTTAAACCCAGAGGTGAACTATGAACGTGATGCTGATGTTGTAAAACGATCAAAGTGAAGTATCCTGGTAGTTTATATTCCTTTTATTTTAATTCCAACCTCGTGGTTATTAGGATTATTTCACCAGTAAGAAGGCACAGGGGAAAGTTTTTTAGATGAGCTTTTAGTAGTCCATTTTCTGAACATTGTAGTTTCACCACGGCAGACCCGCATCACTAACCTCCGCCGCGGTCGCATTATTACGTCACCTAGTGGAAATGCGGTCGGATTGTCAAAACAACGCGATCGCCTTTCCCTAATTCCTTTATGAATTCTCCTAACATCTTTCCTTAACCCCATGACGTTTTCCATGGGGTTAAGGTAAAGTAAATAGTGAAAGTAGATAGGAGGGACAATTCAAACGCACCCTGAGACTAAATAGACATTGGGTAATCAAACACAGGTGAGACTAACGACACAGGTGAAGACAATGAGGGCAATCAAACTGGAGGGAAGCACAGAGGCAGGAAGAAAATACAAGACAAGAAACACTGAGGAAAACTACAAAATAAATCATGAAACACTGAAGACACACAGAACTCAAGAATGTAACAATAATACAGACTAGAACATAGAGCGACACAAGGAAACAAAATAACACAGGAAACACTCAGGACTAATCTAGGAAACACACAAGGGAAACAAACACCAGGGAAGAATGAGAACTAAAACAAGATAAATAAATCTAAACTCTGAAATACAAAACCAGACTAGATCATGACACTATGGTGTTAAACTTGTCTTAAGCATACTAGTCGTTTATACCACTTGGTATAGATGGTTCAAACATTGTAATTCAAGCAGATAATCTGTCGAAATGAGCAATACAGTACATCTAATTAGTAATCATACTTAATGCTTACAGAATAGTACAACTGACTGCTCCAACCAGAAGGCCTCAAGAACCAGTTCTACTTTGACGCAGTTAAATAAGCAACCAGTAGTATGAAGTTCATACTCAGCAGTGTTTAAATTTTGATTTAAACCATGCATAATGGAAATACGTATCCACAAATGTGCCATTTAAAGCAGTTCTCCACACCTTCACTATGGCCCCTGTGGAAATAGTGCCACCACGCTGGCTTTGTTCATGATGTTGTTCCTTGTAATGGAGATGCTTTCTAAAAAACTGCCTGAATAACATTTTCCGAACGTGTCAATTAACGTATCAAGATAAAATGTTTGCATTGCTAATGTTGGTAAATATTTTTAGTCCCAACTGACCTGAATCCTGCCCTGCAAGAGGTTATCAAACATGTTTTAAACACATATTCTCAATGCACAAGTCACTCCGTTAACTTATCAAACAATGGAATCTAAAAACAGTACATTTGTGTCCCTGTGGGAGATGCCTTCAAAAATTCTCTCTAAAGTAACGCTCTCAAACAGAACCCTATTTATAAATGCATCAAATCTGAAATGTAAGATAAGTGACTCTTCAGGCGAGGACTATTAAAGATTTTTAAAATATTCTATGTCGTGGTTTTGATGCCGTTGCAAGAAAGACTTCAAGTAACTTCTGAAGGACTGTCTGGATGTCTCTTTGACGAAGAATACTTGCAATGAAAAATATTACCCATGATTCACACAAGGATATCTGAATATTTTAAGCCTAGAAAAAAAATCTATATTAATGTGAGAGTCTTTCGCTGCCATTGCTGGCTTCATAAACAAGTTCATGGTCTACAGTTTGTTCCCCCCTATGAGGTATATGCTAGACTTGTGTGTGTGTGTGTGTGTTTTTCAGAGGCTGTTATTCTGTGATTACATTGGATTTAATATGCATTGTTCTTTGTTCTTTGTGGTGTCTTTAGGTGATAGTTCAGCAAGCTAACCGACTGCACAGTCTTTTCTGCATCGATGGAAAGTTTATATTAATTCTGCTAAACCCCGGATTAGTTTAAAGGATGACCATTTTTTTTAACAATTAATTCTGTGTGTTTTGCATAATTTACGTCTGGAGTATCTATGTACAGTAACTAAAAGGGATTTTTTGGAGAAGGCTGAAAGTCAGAAAAAACTGGAGAACACATGAAGAAAATACTTCCCCTGCACTGGCACTGACATGTCCAATAAGGATGCAATTTATATGGACACTTTTGCTGGGTGACTGAAACCTCTTGTGTCTGCACATTTTGTTTGTTTATACACACACAGGAAATTCAATCGTTTCACTATGTTACATTCTTACATTTGTATCTTTGGCATATATCTGAATGTATATTTGGTTTGTAAGTGAAAATAAGAGTATAAACAATCCTAAGGTGAAAATACATCAAAATCTTCATGTTCAGTATGTGCTACAATATTAAAGTAATGGTTTGGAATTTTCATAAAGACATTCTTGGATAGATTGCCATGTTCTTAAAAGCACTGTCCTTTAAAAAAAGCGATACATCAATTTGTAGTTTTCAAGAAACTCAGTTTTTCTCTCAGAAAAACATACTTTTATTCACTTTATATAAGTATGTCATGTTGTTGAAATGTGTAAGCATATATAATTATACATAATAGATTTCTGCATGCCTTAATTTGACATTCTTGCTCTCTTTTTTGCTCTCATTTATTTGTCTGTGTATAATCATCTGCAGCTGCATTGGTCACATTTTTCAGTACACCATTTCTTGAGCAGCAGGAATTTCGACAGCGGTTAACTTTAAACCTGCTTTTTTTATAATGTCAGTGACCCATTGGCCCACTCATTTCTAAGAAATGACCTCAGATAAATTACTTTTACCAAATATTAAACATACCTGAGCCCTCCAGGTTATCCACACTGTGACCGGGTGTGTATTCAAAGCCACACAAATTCTTTGACACAATAGCATATCTTTCCTCCTCCTCGTCTTCTTCAGAAAGCAGTGTGGCTCCCAAATCAGAGCCCAAAGTACCAGACATGAAGTCCATGGGAGGGATAGGGGTGGTGGACACGCTTGGACTGCTCTTCATGTGCCTAATTCATTGTTGGGGAAATACTTTATATTAATAGACAATAAAAACATTTAGAGATGCAGCAGAGGTCAGATAATAACATTTGAAAATAGCGCAAAACATAGAAAAGCAGGATGAGTGCATATTCAGAAAGGTAGCAATGCAGAGACTATGAATGCCTGCAGTGATTTCCCTGATTACTTTCTCTGGGCTGGTGTGTGTTGTGCTAACACAATGAAGTTGTAATTGGACTGGATAAAGGATATGTGGATGGGCAGGGCTGTCACCAACATGCCTGTTATCTCCCCCACAGCTGTCCTCCATGATGGCTCACATCCCGCCATAGAGGAGAAGCATGCATAATTACCAGCTCTATTTACTGATGTCAGAACAGCATGTTAGAGTAAACCCAGTCATTAGCCTTCAACACGTGTCACCACTGACTTGTCAAGTTTTCCAACGCTCCATCAAAGGTGTAATCAATGAAGATGTGTTTTTTATCCCTCTGAAGAAACAGAGATTGCAGATTCGGGCTGACACATGTAAATGCTAGCTCATAAGACGCTCAAACATAGCTATTGATATGCAAAACCCAAACTATTGTCAGAATCAAATGACAGGTCTTTCTTCTACCGTGCAAGGCAAACTAATTTGAATCAAATTCAGATGCACACATTTCAAACAATCTAATGTTTCTTTTTTTTTTAAACAGAGAAGGCACCAAATCAAAGGACAAAGCAGGTCCCAAAATTGTGATTGCTTATCCTTACCATGCCTGCTTGGCCACCTCATATTGGTAAGCCCTTGTCAGCTCATCCAAGTGGGCCTGCAGAATAGACTGCATTTCCTCATGGTGGGCAGAGCTGAGAGAGGAAGATGACGGTTGGCCGAAGGTAGCAGCTCCTGGCGAGGAGGATCGTCCTCTCAGAGGAGGAGTGGGACCTCTCTCCTCTTCGACGTCATTGTCCAAATTCGGATGGCGGTAGGTCTGGACAGACATGGGAGGGGCCCAACTGTTGCTGTCATACCTGGCGTGTGGACAAAATAATTCCCTGGTTATTCAAAACATTAACTTTTGGGAAGAGATTATATACATCCATCCATCCATTGATCCATCCATCCATCCAATCATCATCCATCTATTGATCCATCCACCCATCCATCCATTGATCCATCCATCCAATCATCATCCATCCATTGATCCATCCACCCATCCATCCACCCACCCATCCATTGATCCATCCATCCATCCATCCATTGATCCATCAATCCATCCAATCATCATCCATCTATTGATCCATCCACCCATCCATCCAATCATCATCCATCCATTGATCCATTGATCCATCCACCCATCCATCCACCCACCCATCCATTGATCCATCCATCCATCCATCCATCCAATCATCATCCATCCATTGATCCATCCACCCACCCATCCACTGATCCATCCATCCAATCATCATCCATCCATTGATCCATCCATCCATCCATCCATTGATCCATCCACTGATCCATCCATCCATTCATCCATCCAATCATCATCCATCCAATGATCCATCCACCCACCCATCCATTGATCCATCCATCCATCCATCAATCCAATCATCATCCATCCATTGATCCATCCATCCATCCATCCATCCAATCATCATCCATCCATTGATCCATCCACCCGTCCATGCATCCATCGTTGTTTGTTGCTTTTAGCTGTTTTGATTAAAGCTAAACTTTAGCTTTAAGAGCTTTTACTTTGTGTTGATTTTGGAGGCCCACACTTTGGTTTTCATGGATAGTTTACCTGCATTTATTTGTCTTTATCTCTAAATCAGTAGTACTAGAGGCAGGGATAAAATACATAATTGTCCTGTTTGGGCTACTGTTTTGGAAAAGGAGAAACATGTTGATTTTTGGGGGGGTCATAACTTACAGTGATCAGTGTATTGACTGTGGCTTCGATGGTGCTGCATTTTAAAGGCTGTAGAATTTCTTATTCTGGTAACTAAACAACAATACTTTGCTGCACAGGTGGTTTAATACTAGAGGAGAATGGTACATTTGTTTGAATTTAGTTAAAGCAAATTTTCTCACCATTTTTTAGAATAGCCACTATTCTAAAATAAATGAACCAAATATGTTTATATCAAAATGTTGATTTCTTTACCTCCCAAGCTTCATGTGTTTAAATGCTTAATATGAACATATTTAGTTATTTGGAAAAAAAGGCAGCTGGGTGTATTTTAGTGTAGTTCAAACTGTGAGAGGCTCCTGTCCAATCTGTCTGATAGAAAAACACATAAACACACACATACACACATATACAGTTTGGCACAGGTGCAGGATATTGTGACCTCTGTGTTTGCATGTGTTTCTTCTGCCGGCGTGTGTTTTTGTGTTTGTGTGTGTCCGTTCCAGGACAGAGATTGATGAGATATGAATGTGTCTCACCCTCCTCCGTGGTTCTCCTGAGGGTAGCGGTCAAGGTCAACCTCTGTACCAGGAAGAGGGTGCATGGGTGGTGGAGGCAGGGGAATATTCGCCCAACATGTCCCGTTTGATTTAGAGCCCTTTGTTCCACCCTTCACCTTCTTTTTCTTCCCGACCTTTGCACCTGGGTTGAAAAAGAGGGAATGAAGTTTAGATGATCCAAAATACTGAAAAATCCCTGCATGCTGTGCACACAAACCTATGTCTGACACTGTCACACACACACACACACACGCACGCACACACACACACACACAGCTTTACCTTGCAAACCATCGCCTATCTTTCTCTGCTATCTGAACTTTTTTCAAATCCGTCTCCCAACCAGTGTTCGTTATTTTTCCTTTTTGTGTCCTGACAGCACATTAGGACTTTTTCTAAATGTTGACATTTCCTAAAGAGGCATCAAGACCTGCAGAAAAGCCCTTTAAGTTGATTTCATACAGCTTGCTCTACTTTATCTCGGGTAGGCCTGACATTTAGCTGAGCACATTGAGCAAAAAATAACCAGACAGAAATGCCTCCATGACTTTAGTAAATGTATATTCACTGCCTAAATAACACTGAGGGATTTTTCCACCATCACTAATCAAGTTAACCCCTAAGAAATGCGTCATGATTGTGTGACATTTCTAGGGCTAGATAAGCTCCCAGGGTAGAATTGTGATGAAGACAGAAGAGTAATTAAGAACATTATCCTAAGGGTCTATTTTCTGTGAATATGTAAATAAGTTCCTTCCTTTTTATTTTGCTCTTTCATGGCTTAGTTTGCAAACTTCCTTGTGGTACTTTTCCTGGACAAAAAAAGGTCCCAAATACCTATCATTTTATGGCAAATGTTGCTTGTACTAGCTATTCAAGCTGTATGAAATCCACAGGGACTGGAGATACATCATAAAGAAGCAAACATCACACCAAATAAAAACAGAATTTATCTCTATCTTCATGGTGGCTCGTACCACTGCCAGGGCGTCTGTCCGTTAGCGAGTAGCCCAGGTTTGCCATCTCCTGCTGGGCCTGCAGGGAGGCCTTCCAGCGGGGATCTGGCCTGTCCACAGCCAGCTCGTGGAAGCTGTTGGACTGGAGTATCTGCGTGGTGGCGTAGGGGGTGGGCTGGCTGACTCGTGCCGGGCTGCTGTAGCCTGCCTTCCCCATGAAGTCAATACTGCTGTAGATGGCACCATCAGACAGCATGGTGCCCGTTTTCTCCACTGCCGCGGACGGTAAAACATCTGAAACAAAAACGGATTGAAAAGGGAAAAGGGATCATGGAGAGTTGAGTTGACATGAAGTTAACGATCTTTAAGGTCATTAACAATCCCCGCTGCTCTGGCGCTCGGTATTAGTTAAACACAGGTCTCAAATGGACTTGATATAAATGAAAGTGATTATCTACAACCATAATTAGCATGCAAAGCGCTGTGGGAGCCCGTTGGAGTGTTCACGAGGGGGATATTCAAACAGCGCTAACCTTCAGCTCTACTGTCATGCACATATGAAGCCTGCAGCTCAGCAGGGTTCCAATTGGCTAAGAGAACATGCAAACACACAATACATATACTTTACTATCAACAGCATAACACCATGGGAAAAAAACATAATGACTAATAATTTGAAAGAATTAATGGCAAAAGTAAATGCAAATAACATCAACTCAAGCCAAATATCAAGCTTGTCAAATCAAATTAGTGAAGCCCTCGAAGGCTGTTTTAATTTGTGTGTGTGTTTGTCTGTGCTTGTGTGTCTTGTCACTGTACTTCCCAATGGATGAGCATCAAAACTGTCCATCCAGGCTAAAACTGTATTTCCCATCACCCCAACCCTGTTTATGTGTCTTACCTCCTCGGCCAAAGTTGCTACCGCCCTTTGGACTCCCTAAGCCGCCGTTTGCCGGGAGGCTGGTGGAGGGCCACGAGTCAGCCAACCAGGGCAGACCTTGGTCGCCTGCTTTCAGCAACCCTGGACGGCTGTTGAGAGGACGTTTGTAGAGAAACAAAAGAGATTGAGGAGAAGGGAGAAAGACATGGTTAAATCACCAGCCTGCACTGGAACAGTATTACCCATTTTCCTCCTGCTGCATCAACAACAAATTGATGTGAAAACTCATTCAGCATATTCTCGCCTGTGGAGCAGCCCCCTGCGCACACAAGCAACAATAAACAACAGAGAGACATAAAATGGCAAGTCTATAAATCAGACTTCTGCCTCCCCTGAACTCCACCAACACTGCGAACTCTCCCCGGAGATACAAGGCAGGCCTAAATACACACTAAATCCACTTTGGAGCCTTAGCACAACACAAATTTACATTTTAAATTGAGAATCATGGACAGCCTCTGGCAGATCGGCTACACTGGTGCACCGTCTCCATAGCAACAGAGACAGCAAAAGCCCATTAGGTAGTTTAAGGAAAGCTACCGTGTCATTTTGTCTTAGTAAAATACAATGCTCATGAATGCATGCTTTGACTTCAATGTAGGGAAGTTGTGGGCGGCAATTCAGGGAGAAAAAAAAAAGACAATTTTAATAGCTCTTTGTATAAACTGCTATAAGAATGGCTCAACACTCACGTGCCTCTTGCATTCCTTTTCACATGTGTTTTCTTAACATGCAGCCACACTGAATTTCTCTACTGAGCCTGGCTTGCCAAGCGTCAAGGGAATTGTTCACAGCTGACTTAGTGATAGCTCAAAGGTGTTCAAACAATTACGTCAATAATTTCCATTTTAAAATGCACAAGCATGTGCATACATTTGCATATGTTTACTTAGCAACACATGCAAACCTCAACACATACAGGAGAATAGTGTGAAAAAGCGCACTCATGCACACCAAAAGGGTCAGGCAAGAAAAAAAAGTGTTTATTTTTAGTCCATTATTTGCAACATTTGTTCTAGCTGGGGGCTTATCTGCTTGCTTAGGTGTGACAAAAAAGGAAGAGGGCATGGAGAGGAATAAAAATGAAGATTCTTTCATTTTCCGCAAAGCAAATTCACCCCCTTCTTTTGCTGTTTCAGTACACTTTGATATTCAATGGATACAGAGGTAAACGTCAATCCACTTTGGGCATTTTTTGAGCAGGCAGCAAACTCTCCCAGAGAGGAGTCTCAAGGTCTAACACTTTGTTGTTAGAAACCCATCACAGTGTACCATACGCCAAGCTTTTTCAAAGAGCACATTCATCACCTTTCCCTTCCTCCCATGACCTCTCACTCTGCCAACACCCTCCAGTGAACAGAGAGGCAGCCGGCGAAAATAAACAGCGGCCCACCTGCATTAATTGGTAGCACTCACTTGAAAGGCGTGATTAATGATTTCATCAAGTGTACATCAGTGCAAATCATACACTGATATGAGCAAGCAGGGGCGAATATCATAACATGTATGCAAATTCCATTCATCATGGAAGAACTCTTCATTACACGTATTAACAACAGGCTCTTGTCAGTGTGATGGCATATTGAGTCTTGAGCTAAAATGTTAACGGGGAAAGCTTTAACTGTGGGGTTTCATGCATTTTATAAGTTCATTTAAATTCTTACCTTCCATTTCTGATCAGGCCTCTGTCTCTTTGGAATGTAACTTGTGGAGAAAAGAGGGAGGACAAAGAAAAACTGTTAAATTACAATTATTTTATCTGAAAATGTACACTCACCGGCCACTTTATTAGGTACAGTTGTTCAACTGCTTGTTATTGTAAATATCTAATCAGCCTATTACATGGCAGCAACTCAATGCATTTAGGCATGTACAGTAGACGTGGTCAAGACGATCGTTTGAAGTTCAAACCGAGTACCAGAATGGGGAAAAAAGGTGATTTAAGTGACTTTGAATGTGACATGGTTGTTGGTGCCAGACGGGCTGGTCTGAGTATTTCAGCAACTGCTAATCTACGAGGATTTTAACGCACAACCATCTCAAGGGTTTAAAGAGAATGGTCCGAAAAAGACAAAATATCCAGTGAGCAGCAGTTCTCTGGGCGAAAATGCCTTGTTGATGCCAGAGCTCAGAGGAGAAAGGCTAGATTGGTTCGAGCTGATAGAAAGGCAACAGTAACTCAAATAACCACAGGTTACAACCGCGGTCTCTGTGTACTAATTGAGCATCATTTAAACGCAACAGCCTACCTGAGCATTGTTGCTGACCCAATGTCCAACCCTTTATGACCACAGTGTGTACCCATCTTCTGATGGCTACTTCCAGCAGGATAATGCACCATGTCTGGTGCTTGAACTGGTTTCTTGAACATGACACTGTACTCAAATGGCCTCCACAGTCACCAGATCTCAGTCCAAAAGAGCACTTTTGGGATGTGGTGGAACGGGAGATTCGTCTCATGGATGTGCAGCCGACAAATCTGCTATCATGTTAATATTGACCAAAATCTCTAAAGAAATGTTTCCAGACCCTTGTTGAATCTAAGCCACAAAGAATTAAGGCAGTTCTGAAGGCAAAAGGGGATTTAACCCGGTACTAGCAAAGTGTACCTAATAAAGTGGCCTATGAGTGTATATCACCAATATCAGTTTGAATGAAAATTGGTGCCACCAGCAATATAGGCAGCTAAATGTATGTGATATTTGTGTTATATATATATATATATTTAAAGTACAAGACATACCTGCACGGGTAAATGTGAAGGACTGAACTGCAATGCAAAAGACAAGGTAAAAATGATTAATAAGAATCAAAACCATGCTGTACTGTAATGCAACCCATTACATTTTGATGAAACTGGAGGCACTAATGCATCAACCCACTTCAGCAGCATTTTCTGCATTACTCTTGATTGCCCTGAGGGCTGAAGTTGAAATAAAGGTTACACACTTGACCCCTTAAGCCTGGCGCCTCTGCACCATCATCATTTCATTTATTCATTTCTTAGAAATAACAAACTGGAGCATGATGGGTTGTCTTTTAAGAGGGGAGTGGAGTGTTCTGAAATGAACTGTTAGAAAGCCCATGTTAACAATGATGATGTTTCTATTCCTCCAATCATTCTCCTATCACTCTTTAATAGGAAAATGTGTTGTTTTGAACTAAACTCTTCAATATGTTTTAGAGAAGGGATCAGGGAAGCAGCACTCAATCATGTAAATCCCTTTAGAATCAGGAAATCACGGCACCATTTTCCCCACGTCACTATAATGAAAACTGCCGTACACATTATAATAATGGCACAGAGCTATATGCTTGACTCAAAGAGGGATGAGAATATTTCATATGCTAACCTCGGAGCGCCTCGTGTTAATGTGCAAACAACACCAGCCATGGTCTGGTAATGGAAGGGGATGTTAAATTACTTATCTCGCATGAATGTATTAGAGTGTTGAGGTGCGGCACTGATGGAACTCAGCACAGTCGATGCACATCAGTGCACACTGAATTAAAGTCAATAGGGCCTATTTCCATCCGCGCAGAATATATTCCCTTTGTTCTGCTTTTTAGCTGTCTCAAATGGAGTCGCATCTGTGATGACATCAGCTTTCACTGGATGGAGAGACCCAGTGTGCTTTGAGATTCTGTGTTGATGCAGAACCATGTAAATTGATTTTCTTACCTGCATAGTTGCTGAGTCCCTTCCTCTTTTTCCTCCTCCAGTACAGCCAGGCGCTGAAGCCCATGAGGACGATCCAGCACGCCCCTCCTAACCCGGCGATGAAGGCCGGCTGCTTGACCACATCTGAGATGCTGTTGTTGCCCTCTGAGCCCGTCATTATGTCTCTCAGCTCTGCACCTGGGGGCACCACGCACAAGTACACACAACAAACAAAAGAGGAAAAGACAACAATGAACGGTTGAATGTTGATATTACAGTGCGCAAATGAAGAAGTGATTACATTTCAAATGCTGCTGTGCATGGAAATCATTTGGGATTTAAAATTAAATGAACACAAAAAAAAAAATCAATTCAATTCCCATAGTGGTTCAAAAGATGTCTTTCGATGTGAACTGCAACAAAACATTAATATATAGTATACAAGTATACAAAGTGCAGAAAATGCTAGATATTATTCATAAAAAAAAAGCAATGAGCAGAATAGGTTAATAGGTTCATTCCTTTGCTTTACTTGTAAGGAATCTTTGAGGAAACGTATTTTCTACAAAAGCAAAATATTTATTGATCGTGTCAAATAATGCGCCCTAAAGAAAATAGAGACAGAAAAAAAACATAAAGAAACAGCGTCATCATGGGAGTGTGAGCGTGGTAAAAACAAAACAATAATAATACATATATTTATTTTTTTAAACAGCATCAGTGCATCCAATACGGAGGCAGAGTAAATCAATTCAGCGGTGCACTTATCAACTTGAGCTGCAAGACACGAGATTGACAGAGCAGCTCTGACAGAGTTTGATTTTCTGTTGCGGCTACTGTGCTGTGAAATTAGATTCACAGTCTCCAGCAGGAACACCCCACCTCCACCACCACCACCCAACCCAACCCCGCCCCGCCGCCCCCTCCCTATCATTAAGCTGTGGTCCATAGGCCTGTGTTTCCCCCTTCTCTCTGCACGTTAAAGGTGTTATTATATATCAGTCAAAAGTCACAGATGAAGAGCATCTGGCGTGGGCTGCCATATTGATTCTTGGCTAATATACTCTGGGCATCCTTTAGCCATTTGATAAGATGTGATAGTCTGATAAGCTCCCACAAAAACACTGTCTACTTTGTTAGCGCCAGCTGCCCACATATTGAAGAGGATTATTGATATGGCTAACAGTACTTGGCAGTGTTACCAGACACTATGCTTAATGAAACGCTATTGATTTCTCAGTGGACGTCTGCGTTTGTAAAGCGCAATCTTCTTTTCTTCAAGTGCAATAAATTGATAAATCATTTTTCCAGAGCCCCCCAAACTGTGAAGGAGACCCCAGGTCCCCCATTATTAGGTCATTTCATTTGACTCCAGGTTTAGTGTGTGTGTGTGTTTGAGTGGATTACCCAAGATGATGAGCTGGGGTTTGCTCTTGACCCCCACCCCTGCGCTGGTGCCTGCAGCCACCTCCACGCGGTACTGCACCCCAGCCTGCAGCCCCCCGACCACCACTGATCGGATGGTTGCGTCCACAGACTTATTGACGTGAAAGCGGGTTTCGTTGGCCAGACACCAGATCTGTTAGAGACAGACACGCCAGACAGAATTCATTGTGAGGTTTTACAGTACATTAATAAAACATATACTTTCATACAGTGGATCAGGTCTGAGCTTACCTTGTACTCCTGGATGATGCCATTCTGCTCATCAGAGGGGGGAGGGTCCCATGACACGCTGATGGATGTGCTGTTATGGCTCCCGACTGTCAACACTGTCACTTGCTGTGGAGGTGCCCCAGGTGCTGGTGGGTCAAAGAGCGTTAAGGAAAGAATGTAAATATGAGAGAGAAAAAGAATAAATGTTGTACCATATTGTTCCTGTTTTTTTTTTCTCATGTCAAAGAAGGATTTGTCTCACCCACTAACTCACTTCATATTCATAGAGCAAGGCATACAACAAAGTATTTTCTAAGCCAGTGTAGCAGATGGCGAGCTGAGCACTTCATCTCAATTTCACATTTTAATGGTAAAATGTTTTCACATAACTAGGATGCACTTGGACCCTAAAATGCACCATTGTTCTAATTTACTCATTTAAAAAATCTATTATCTTACTGGCACCATAAGTTGTATGCACTAAGCACTAGTGGTCCAAACTGCACTTTACTAATTGCATAAATCATAATCAGTCCAAGCAGAGCAGAAAGTTAAAACACGAGTTAAATTCGCCCTGCCAAGAATAAATGGCAGAGCCCAGTAGCTAACATCACTTCCATAATGGATTAGAACCATTATGACCACACGTAAATGCTTCCAAAGTAGCTGTATTCAATTTTGCATATCATATCTGACTGAAAATGGTCCATCTCCATGTCGTATAATGAGGATTCTGAGATGGTCTGCAGACACGATATGCCTTACGGTGCCAAATTCAAATTTCCCTCTTTTGATAGGACTTTTTTGTATCAATCTGTCCTGATGACCTTCATGGACAGATCTGTGATTTAAAGACTCTTCAGGCAACAGGAGGTAAAAACCACGTCAATGCAAGCGAGCACATCACCATGTCTCAGTGAATGGGCTGCATGACTGCTCTGGGCACATAGTTTCTAGTGATTTCCATTAAAACTATCATTATGTTGTGACTGAGAGGATGAAATAACTGCTCCGAACCCAATTAAGGAGCTGCAAAATAATAATGCTATCTGCTGTGTAGTGTAAGCAAGGCACTGAACGTCAAAGCAGAGCAGAGAAGCCAAAGCAGGTGGGCCATGATGGGGATTCTCTTGTTTTGATTTACATTCTCCAGACGGGATTGGCTCCCTAATTGGCTGGAGTGAAATGCGATGAACGTGTGTCTCATAGAGGCAACAGAAAATAGGGGTTGCATCGAGATACGTAGCGATGACTCCACATCATGAGTACATATGAGTCTGCAAAGTAAACTCAGATAAGAAATAACAGCAAAACAACAGATTTTTTTTTAGCTTGAAAGATGAAAAAGAAACTTCACTAAATGATTTAACTGGCAGTTCAAAGAGAGTCTCCAAAGAGACGTGGCAATTCAGCACAGCACTTTGTAACTTGTTTTTAAAAAGTGCTATCTGACAAGTAATATCTAACAGTCTGGCAGTACAGAGGATATTTGATCTGCCAAATGGGATGCAGTTTATTTCTAATAGATATAGCTAAATTACTCTGAGGATATCTGTATCCAGACTTTGGAGTGTTTTGACTCAAGTTACTAAAAGACCAGGAGCAAAATATAGAGCTAAAAAAAAAAATCCAGCAGTGATACTGTATATCACACACCAGTATTTCTGCTGAGGTAGTATCTCAAAAATATCTTTAAATCTTTTCTTGACACTATTCAGTACAAATGAAGGTGTTTTGTAATGGAAGGAAATTGATGTGGCTCTCTGGTTCATCAGCTTTAAAGCAACCATTAAACTTTTGTAGGCCAAATTTCACAAAATCAAATCACAATGAAGAATCTATTGATGTAAAAACAAACAAGCAAACAAAGAACGTCCAATGGAGCCCAAAGAGCCCCCAGCCATGGATTATTCTTAATGAAGAAAACTTTAGTCGTAAACAGCTGGTTTATCATTTGTTATTTTAAATCTGATTTTCAAAAAAAGGACAAAAAAAAGACATAAAGCTGTTCAGTGGTAGAGCTACAATATCCAGATGTTGCATTGATTTTTACTAGCAGGGGAACACAGAATTATAGTGATGTTGTTGAGTTACAAATTGTTAAGTAGTGGAAATTGCACATCTGGATTGCCAAAATAATCCTCAGGCCTGAGCCAAAAACTGTCGATCAACAATTTGTATTACATATCTTTCTACCTCAAGAGAGATAAAGAACTAGTGAGAACACCAGCTCGATTCAGAGGTGGCGTTTTATCTTCTCATTTCCATTGTTTTGTCGAACACCATTGTGTTACATCCTGAATACTGCCTCACACGATAGCTGCTGCATACAATTCCCATGAGACAACGGAGGCCGTAAAATCAGCAACTGTTACATAGTTTATGTGGATATGAGTGGAATGAGCAATGAAAAAGTGGGAAGGAGAGTGACATTCAGTTTTACAATGTTCTTCAATAAGATTATGCTAAAAAGAAAATGCTAACTGAAACTATCTTTTGTAAGCTAATGCTGATGTCTCATCATGCATGTAAGGTCTTATTTCTCAAAAGTCATTCCAGTGGTGCTGCTTCAGCGAACTGATGGAGCTTGTCCACTCAGTCCAAGGTTTACATTAGGAGAAGACAGGAACCGTTAAGTGTTGTTCTGCAATTTCCATATATATATATATATATATATATATACACTGGAACTTTCCCTGAGGATGAATAATGGCTACACTACCAGTAATAATGACTCAGGAAAATATTAGAATAAATGTTCACAACAGCAGAGAAGGTCAGAGGTTATATTGTTAATAATGTGACTAATACAGATGATAGGACTCATGAACACTGTACAGTAGCTGCAGAGTAATTTAAAGCAATTAATGCCTTCAATGTCTGAGGGAACATTTCAGTTTTTACTCACAGCTGTGCAATTAAACAAAAGGCACTTAAGCTGCTTAATGTCCTGCTATATAGAGTGCTAAACATAACCTGTTATGCTAATGAGTGCATCAATTAGGCTAATTAATTCAGGAATTAGCAAACATTTCAGCGTCTACCTCACTGTGTCCATATAACACCCCTGTAATGTTAAATAAAATCTTTCCAGGCAGGGTGAGGAACTCTATTCCGCACAGGATGGCCTTGTCTTTTCTTCTCACTGACCTTCGGGATATCTTCATCTCAGCAAGCTATACCTGTCTGGAAATCTAGCACACAATAGCATTTCTTTGAATGGAGTTGGGGGGAAAGCTTGAGGTTCCTATGGACAAATGTGATGACAGTGAGGTCACAGAGCCTGCAGCCTCTGGCCACATTTCTCTCTCTCACAACTCATCAAAGGATCGCGAGGATCATTTATCTTGATACACAATTTCCCCTCGTATGCAGTCGGAGAAATCAGCTGATTTGACCCCCCAAGACCCCAAAGACGCCCTCTGCTAGGTTTTTCACAAAGGCACTGCCACATTCCCAATCTGCCTTGATGGATATCGAGTGTTTTTCCTCAGAAATCTGCAGAGCAGCACATTTTGGGGCTCTAGAGTATCTGCAGATCAAGCCAATTTTTTCCTGCACTATGATGCCTCATTGCCTGGATCCCAAATAACTACAGTAGAGCTTGGTCCCCAGTCGGCAAAGACCTCTAGTGATCCTATGTGGCCATTTTAATTGGGCTACGGTGAGCTGAGTTTCTCTTTTTCCACCAGTGGTTGCCCCTGTTCACACCCCCTCCTCTTATTCTCCTACTGGGAGGAGGATGCATTAATGGTCTTCAGCACAACTTGCTCCCAGTAAAGCTGTGTACCACACATACCAGCTGATGCAGCAACTAAATGCAGGAAACTAACAAATGTACACCACCCCCACCACCAACACCCACAACTCAACTTTTGTAAAATAAGCACAACAGTAAGCATTTATTCACTTTGGAAGTTGTACACTGTAAAAACTGGGATTGGGCTCAAGTTTTATTTACTAAATAAATATTAGTAATCACCACATAATGACAAAGACTCAGTGTTGTAAGAAATCACAATGAGTTGAATGCATTACAATTACTATTAATTTAATTGAACACAAACTTTGTCAGAATAAGATCAGCTTTGAATGAATTAGTAGGATATAATTCTATTTTATACGGGAAGTGAAAAATGCAGAACATAAATTGGTTTTACTTATTGTGAGCACTTTTATTTTACTCAAAATTCAAACAGAGGCATTTGGCAACGAATGGTCTTCATCTGTTCATCTTCATCTGCCACACATTTCTTGGACTACTGCTTTGTCTAAGATCTGTTTAAATATTGTTCACAAATTATTTTTGACCAAGTTGCTTTCATTGCTTAAAAATTGTTTTGGTGGGACAAAACAATCTCAATGTGTTGATCATCACCATCACATGGTCTTTATTGGTGTGTAGAGTTGCTACACATAAGGATCTGTGGCCATGAGAGGTCAGCAGTTTTAATAACCATCAGAACCAACGTTATGACTTCCTGGAATAAGCTAGTAAGCACTTTGTCCCCCGTTGTCCCTTCCTCAGCCCCATTAGTCTGCTGTAGATGGCTGTTCACCAATGAGTCTGGTTCTGCTTGAGGTTTCTGCCTGTTAGAGGAAGTTTTTTTTTGCTAGTGTTGCAACATGTTGCCAAGTGCTTGCTCATTGTGGATGAATGTTGGGTCTGATTGAATAACACATAGAGCATGATCTAGACCCTCTCTTTATTCAAAATGTCCTGAGATTACCAACTTCCTGCTAGTATTTGTAATGATTAGAGTGATTCATTGGTTGACTTACAGAAAAACAAGCAGCAAGTTAACTTTGAGTTGGGATGGTTAGAATATCATTTTCAATATTTAGAAAGAACCAATTGTGCTTAATTTATTGGCTCATAGAAACAAGATGTTTTAAGAAGTTGCAACACCTTAGCTGGATTAACAACAGATCCATGTCAATGAGTGTTGTGCCAAATATATCAACTTTCATGTGGTTGGAAGAGGTGGAAAGAATAAATTATTTGGGATTATTATTTGAAAAAGTTTATGGATGTTCGTTTAGGAAGTGGATTGAACTATTTTCACCCAAGGCCCTTCTGCTTTTTTTCTCTAAGTTTACAGATTTTAGCTCAATTGACCATCATTGGGGTTTTTTTTACAAATATTTGTTTATAGATATTGTATGTGTACATTTGGCCTTTTTAGCAAAATTTAAGGCATCACAAATGAGCTATTAGCTATTCCAGAACTCTCACTGCACAACTAGATTCAGTCTTAATAATATGGTCTTTTTAGGTAATACACTAAAAGATGTGTAATTACCTAATAATTATGTAGCACTATTTCATATTACACTATCCTATACCACAAATAGTTATCCTTAGAAGAATTGGCACTTACAGTACAAGAGGACAAGGACAATAGCATCACTAATAAACTAAATAATATGTGTGTGTTTGTGTATGTGTGTGCATGTGTGTGTGTGTGCTGGTATAGGAGGCTCATATTACACTGGTATGGTTGGTGTGTGACGGAGACATGGCAGCAGGGGTCCACAGAGGAGCAGCGTAAGAGTTGGGCTTATGTCAAAAGAGACAGTCTGTGCCCTCCCCCCTCTGCATGCTGAGCCACAGAGGCCCGCGCTTGTCACAGACCCCTACTGCGCTGTCTGGGAGACCTGTTTTCACACACAGGGGACTTAGCACCACAGTAGCATGCGTGTGTGGGTGGTTGTACTTGAAATGCCATTATCCATTACTATCTAGCCTTGTAGCAATTACTAGCGGCAACTACATTTAAAAGTAGGAAGAATCGTTTACACAAGAGCATCTGCTCATGCATAAGTAACTTAATCTTTCATTTCTTCCTACATAGTCAGCAGAGAAATCACTTTTTGTGAGAAATGTAAATTAACTGACGCTTACCTTCTTCCATGGTGCGTGCCGTCATGGATTCACTGTCTGCACCCTGGAACTCATTGAAGTATGGCCGCACTTTAATCTCATACACGATGCCTTTCTTCAGACCTGAGAGAGTTATGTCCCTCTCTGAGGCAACCTTCAGGTCCTCTATCTGCCACGGCCCTGGGGAGGGTAGACCTGACGTCTGCCGGTACAGAACCCGGTAGCCTTGAATAAACTGTGATGGATTCTCCACCTAAGAAGGAGAGGCGGGATGAGGACATATTGTATGGTAATGATGTAGGAGGGGTTGTACATCTGTGTGTAAATTGTTTGGGAGCTTTGGATTAGCATTCAGTTTGGGTCCTCTGTCAGTGACAATGCATGCTTAGTTAATCATACAGTTTAATTAGCAGCTGAGAAGAAGGAAACATATGAGAAGAGATGAAATGTATTTGCCAAAACTGAACAGAGCCCCTGAGAAGAAGACCTGCGGCTCAATTTGGAGTCAAAATGCTGAATCACAACAGTCTAAGAGTGCATATCTGTAGAGCTGTAAAATATGTAACAGATACAACTCATAGTAATGGCATGTTAACAAGTGCAGAAGCAAGAAAAAGCTTTTACAAGCAATATAAAGCAGCTGCTCGTCATCCATCTAGTCAGTCTTCTTCTCTCTTTCTGTATAGCCTCAGTCCACAAGTTGTTAGCACAAAGATTTGTGAGTCCTAAAACTTTACAAACACTGAATGTAGTACCACCTACTATATGTTACTTGAAGAAGATATGTTCAAGGCCTAAACATAAACTGACTTTCTCTGTACACTATTTCTTTGAAGATAGCTGCTGTGTATCTATTCCACAATTCACTTTGATTTGCTGCAGTGAAATATTGACTGAAGTTGCTGTAAAACAAGAAACAGCAAACATATGTCTTTCAAACATGATGTTATTGAAGCAAAAGAACTTTCAATGTATTGATTAGACACCGGAGAAATGCTTCTCTTTCAGTACAGCGCTAACATAAGAGCTATAAGAGAGGAGGTGGAATATGTATCTTTCCGTTTTGAAAACCCCCAACAAGACAGTAAATTTGAAAAGTAGCCTGTACATATAGAGTGTATGGGACAGGATTAAGTTGGGGTTTAAGATAGTCTGAAAAGAGAGTAACACTTCATCAAAGAACTGGGTTTTGTTATCTGTTTTAGAGGAGTAACAGATAGCTAAATTTGAGATAACTTTGTCTTGGAATCCATTATTAGGAAATTAAGTTAAGAGGTCGGACATGCACAAGCCACCACAGACTTTATGCAATGTTAAAGCAACAGTATGCAGAAATCTGGTTTGGTATACTTTAGCACCCCCAAAGGCCTCTGACCGGAACTGCACTGTTGTAAAACACACCCTCATAGTCAACGTGTATTTGTTGAAAAGCAGAGGCCAGCAAATACATTTTCAGAAGCCAGAGGACCTACCGACAAAGCATGATTTTATCACTGGATTTTGCGCAAATATGACCCTGCTGGTGTCGCAATCATGTTGTTTGCAAACTGTTTGCATATGAAGTAGCCTATGTGTATGTCTGTTGACGTCTAAATGATGATGTCTATAGCCGTGAAACAGATCCTATTACTTGCTGGGCAGTAGTGAAACCAGTCTGCAACCATGTATATGTCATATGTTACATTGTAACATTTTGTTATAACTCGATCTCGCCAACATGTAAACGCCTGTCCAATATTTACTCTAGGCTTCTTTCTTGGTCACTCTCTCTTTTTCTCTTCTTAGCCTCATCTGTCACTGACCTCTAACGTCTAGACTCAGCCATCGTGTCAAACAGTAGCCAACAGAGACATTTTTTACCTGAAGGCTGGTGTGTGAACTAGTGCCGTAAAGCCGTACGCACTTCTTGCAAGAGAACCACGGCCCGCTGCCGAACTTAAATAGTGCTATAAGCAGGTGACCGGGGTGTTCTGTAGAGATACAATATGCACCCTGTTGAAAGTTATTGTACTATTAGATTGACTTTGAAACTACTATATTACGGTTGAAAAGCAACATAGTGTTGCTTTAAAGCAGTGGATGAAGCCACCTTGACATCACCCATTTGTTTGTGATCTCCCTCTTGGAGCCTTTGATTAGATAGTTTGAGCGTCAGTATATATATATTTATTTTACCAGAAGTGACAAGATTTGGGCAACATGTTTGATATGCATTGTTATGTCTCCATCCTAGTTCACATAACCTGCTTTTTTCTCACTTTACTCAAATTAGGAGCCTTGATTACAATATGAATATCATGCTGTTTTAATTAAGACTTGGAACTAGCAAAAGTGACTAGAAAGTTATTTAGAAATTGATTACTGAGGTAATAAATCCTGGATTTAAAATCAACTAGGAAGTAGGCTAATTTTCCCTTCTTGTATATTGCAATTGGACTTATTTTGCTACCATAGGAGTGGCCCCCTTCTATTTAAAATATTGCAGATTTTAAGGCATCTCCCATTGGCTTTACTTTCAAAAGAAGAGTCTATATATTCACTTCTTGTATACAGGCTATGCCTGTGACAAATTTCAACAATCAAAAAAAAGGTTCACATTGGGTAATCAGTGTTTTTCCTGCAAATGGAGCCTTTTCAAATAACGTCTGTGGAACAATTCAGATGGACCACAAACGCAGCTTTATCCTGTCACTGTGTCAGTCTGAGGGCTCTATTACAGTACATGGTTGTTGTAGTGACAAGCATGAAATAGCAGGCTGGTGTAAGCCCATCCTAGGTGTGTCATTAACCTACAGCAGCAGACAGCGGGGACACCTTGCCAACAGACAGAGAGAACATTTCCCAGATAAAGGGCTGACTGCAAACAGCCTCCAGAAGTGACACATGTAGCACCTAATGGTGATATATTTGTTCTGAATAGAAACATTAGTCTTGATTCCTGCATCACCTCAAACCATTCTAAATTGATGGAGCACCATCTGTTCCGACTATGAATGTGTAACCATCCCATCGTGTTTACTTTGTGTGTGTGTGCCATCAATCCCAAAACACAGAGCCATGCCAAGTTATAAGTTCTAAAACAAGCTTGGATGTTCAGGTTTTGTCTGCTGCTCTGAAGATAAATACTGCTATACATCAATGTAAATGTTAAAATAGTTCAAAGTACTTACAGTCCATGTAACCTGCACAGAGGTGGAGCTAAGAACCACAGGGTTATGCATGCTGACCACTACATCCCCTAACTCCTTCTGTACACGGCGATGGTCCACTCCCTGTGCTGTGGGACTTATGTCTAGGAGACAGAAAGGGATATATGCATGTGGAATGGATAGGAATGATCACAAAGAATACATTCAAATGTTTTGTTATTCTTGTACCTTGGGTCCGGACCGGCTCAGACATGGGGCTAGGGTCCCCGAGCCCTTGAGCATTGACCGCCCTGATGATGAACAGGTAGACAGTATTGGGTCGGAGGTCAGTGACTGTGAACTCGGTGGTCTTTACGTGGTCCGCCACTGTCTGCCAGCTGTTACTCACTGACTGACTGTAAAAGGTGCATGGTAAATTGTATTAATTAGGACGAATATTTCTTCCCTATTGAAGTCATCTAGACAGTTTATTTTGGGCAACACTTTCTGGCGGTGCGTCTACAGACCGGCAGGAGAAATGACATGTCCCATGGTAATGGCAAAGGAAATGATTTAAAATGCTAGATGTCAGCATCAAAAAGAGTGATCAGGGTAACAATTATGAAACATGCTCCTTTGAAATCCTTTCTTTTTGTCTACATTTTGATAAGGAAAGAATGAAGCTAATTCTCACATGCCAATCATGTTCTGCTTAAAGTGAGCTTTTTTTGCCGAATGATTAGCATAACAGTTAAAACACTAAAACGTTTTTCCCTCTTTTAAAATGAAAGTAATAAACCATCCAGATTATTCTCCTTGAAAGTGCACTGGCTTAATTGTATGCCCGCAAAAAAACCCCCCAAAAAACCCCCCCCATCTGTTACCGCCATGAGAGTTTTTGGGGTCACTAAATGTAGCCAGAAGCCATAGGTCACAGACATACCCAAAGGCCTCGATGACATAGGACGACACCGGGGAGCCCGCCTCTGGCCCTGGTTCCCATGACAACGAGATACTGCTCTTGGTGACATCAGTGACCTCTGGCTTGGAGGGCGGCCCTGGGAGGGCGGACGCGTTGTGAGACAGGAAGTCTATGAGGTCAGGGGAGTCTGACATAGGAGAAAAAGCAGAGATTGAAAATTAATACCTGAAACGGCAAAGCATTTCAAGTAATTTTATGCTTGATATGCAAAAATGGTGTTAATTATTCATGTGAATTTTTTCTACTTAAGCAGACCTCTAACATCCAAGTAGGCACTCCATGATGTTTCTCCACTGGAGCTGGTGGCAACACAGGTGTACAGCCCCAAATCAGACAGCTAAGGAAAACAGATGATGATTTTATTAGTAAGGCACACACATCTGTCTGCATTAACTATCATGACCATTCAGGTGATCTAAGAGTTCAAACGGCAACCAAATCCAACTCTAACAACAAGAAAGTTAGGTGAAATTGTCTGTGAAACTCTAAGTTTTCCTCTGCCCTTCTAAATCCTAAATAATGCAGCTTTCATGCTGTTCTCTGTTGCCGTTTTCCTCTGAATCCAATAGCCTTTGTAACTGTGATCCCAGATGGTTTCTACAAGCTCTTACGTCAGTCTGAGCTCTTGAAGGAGGTTTGCAGCTAGTAGTACAGTACAAATGCATTAACCTCCACTGGCCTGCATTTGGCTCGAGAAAAGGCGGAGAGTGGATGAGAAGAAACTTTAGCACCGGCAAATGAAAAAAAAAGAGCCCAGTAAGAGCTGACATTAATTTTCTTAATTGATTTTCTCCAATAATAGTCACCCTCCATTCCCCGAGTCATCAACATTATCATCATCAGTGCTGACAGAGGATATAAGTGATATGACAATCTATTTTATATTGCCAATGCCTTAGGAGCTGCTGACAAGTCGCCTATCTCTCAAGAGAGAGAGAGAGGAAAGGAGAGAGTGACACAGGCAGAGCACTTTGACAGGATACTGTATATTGCAGTCCCTCCATTATATAAGCCCCCTTTAGACTCCTCTCTCTGGTCCCTGTCCTTGAGTCCTTGAGTCTAACTGCAGCATCAGAGATTCAGGCTAAATAGTAGCGTTTAACAACTTATAAAAATCAATACTCTATTCATATTTTAAAAGCAACCTTTTTGCACTTGTCCATTTGAGTTACATTCAGATGACATCAGCTGGCAGACGAGAGAATTTCTCTTTCATCCACCACATGCAATAGAAGGGTATGATGGGCAAATACAGAAACCAAGGTGATGGCCAAAAGTAGTAAAATAAGACCCAGACTTCTATGACGTACATTGTTTACTTACTAAACGTGTCTAATTTCTTAGTCAAATAAATTTTTTAAAAAAAAAAGCTATATCTAGATATATACTCTATAACAATCCCATTCAGGGTTTCTTATGGACAGGCTGTGTTATACTAATTTGTCAAACATGGGACAACAATATTGCTTGTGTTGAAATCACACTCAATATTGGACCACTTAATAGACTGTAGTACTACCTAAAACTTGATATTGGAGACATTTTCACACTAGAATCTGTATCAGATCAACTATAATAGCTAGAAGGCGATTGGGGAACAAAATTCAAATCCCTTATCTTACCTCCCATGAATCTCTTTATTATCCACTATTTTACAATTCATTTAGCGGACGCTTTTGTCCAAAGCGACAATTACCCACCTTGGTACTCTGGATCTGAAGGCTACCATGCTCCAGTAGGGAAAACCGAGGGTCCTTTCCAAGCAGACTGGCCCCATTCTTTCGCCAGGTGACCGTGGGCTCTGGGTCCCCTGATGCCAGACAACTGAGCAGGGCCACACCTCCCAACGCTTGCGTTTGGTTGGATGGGCCCTGCCGAATGATTGGTGGTGGGCGGTCTTTAAGGGCTAGGAATAATAAACAAGGACAGGGCGTTAGCACTAATTGAATACGTTCCAGCACTGTTATACTGATGTCATGGAATTGGCATGGAACAATCATTTTCTGCTCTAACGGGTTAGAATTCTGGGTGGATTTGCGAAAAAATACACATGACCTTATCACAAGGTGTTAATTTGTGATTGCAGTAATTGCACGAGTGGTTGCAGGCCCAAGATGTTAGGGTTCAATCAGTTGGATTTGTTGTGAGGGGAAGTGACTGTTTTGTGAGGCTTTTCCACAGCAGGGCAGTGTGCTCATGGCACTGCGTCACACCTTTGAGCTTTAATTACTAGGGGAGGATTAACGATGCTTCACCCGCGGTGCTAATTACCATACCTTCTTTATAACACCTCTCAACACATCCTGTCCCCTCTCTTCCTGCTCTGACTCATGGCTGCACCTCCTCCCTCTTTGCATCCCTCCCCACGAACTCCCCCAACAAAAACCAAAAACACAGTCACACACAAGACTAAACTGGAATTAGCATGCCAAGTAGAACAACAACTCATCTCATTTAAAGCTTTTTAAAGCATGTTATATCACCCAGAAAACAGCCTCTGCTCTCCCAAACAGTAATTTCTGGAGTGTTGAAGCTCTGTAGGCCTTGTAACTACCCCCCGCTTCCAATTTCCTCACTGCTACTCTCTGCTGTTATCAGGTCTGTCTCCATTCGCACAAGTGTTTACAGCAGGTTCCACAAGCCTTATCTTTTATCACACCTCCTTCAGCACAATGAGGAATGGTGCAACTCAAGCAGAATAGCCAAGAAATCAGGTAAAAATAAGTGCAGGGACAGTATGCAGAACAGCGTGTTAATTGCTGGTTATTATGTGTTAGTATATGTTCCAATTTAAACATCACGTAGCCTGGTGTTGACAAGACTTTAGTGGGATTAACGTGTTATGTGATATGCTTCCCCCATTAGATGTTATGGGGAACTTCAGGTGAGCATATGATTGGACCATACTGTATATTCTCACAGATTTTAAGACATCTTCAGGGAACGTTACATTAACTGTACAGCAAGCTATCAATGCCCCGAAAGATTTCAAAACCAACATACCGTAATTTTGCAGTTTCTGTTTAGCTTTAGCGGTGGTAGAAATGCAATCACAAACCAGCCTTTGTGACAAAGGTTATATTAAAACGGTGATTTTTGAGATTGTTTATCAACTATATCTGAGGCTCCTAGGGCTGCACAATTAATGAAAAAGTTTCAAAGAAGGTTTGCAGATAAAGAGATATTGACGCTAATCACTTTTTGTATGTCTGATACTGATTACATTTGGAGAATTAGAACTTGAATGAAATGAAAGCATCTTATTAAAGCATATTTTCTACCAACACTACTACACCACTTCTCAAGACTATATAATGGTAACTCCTGGGGTCAGGTTTTGTACTCTTTGATCTAGCCTCGCACGAGTTGCCACGGTAGCCTCCAGGCATCCTCAGTGTGTGTGAGAATCAGTCAGACAGGTTGAGGTGATACTACACTAAAAAGCTATCTTGTATCGAACACAAATCCCCCGTAGGCTTTAAATATGTCTTGGAAAAAGAAGTGTAACATGCTGCTACACTGAGGTCAGCTGCTGTGGTCAGCTTGGATTCTTCACAGTTGGTTCTAATGGTGACCCAGTTTCACATCTATAGAATCCTGTCAGACCTCTTCTGCAGCATCTCAGACGTCTCTATTGCTCTATTCGCATGCAAGGGGGAATCCAAACAAGTTTCAGCAATGAGTGGCTAGATACAATGCCTGTTTTGATCCTTACACATATATTTCTTCAGCTTGCATGCACATGCGGTACCGTATGTGCATTAGGTTGCACAGAACAAGAGTCACTATAGCTTCATCTTTAAGTCTCAGCACGTACCATGCTTTCAAGCCTAACTGGATAATTGATAAACCCATCAGTCACACATGCAAGGAAACAGCCAGGATAGAGCACCAGTCCATAACTAAACCTTTAGAAAGTTGTTATTCAATTGAGGATGTTGTGGAACACTTCTAATGTTTAGTAGTGTTTGGGCTTTTTCACATTAGGTACGACTGTATCGTACCGGGCCCGTCCAGGATTGCTGCCCCCTCCCTTTTCCCCTGCTGGTTTGCATTCCTGTTAGTAACATCGTTCCGTACCTGAGGACACTTGCGTATGTTCACAGTACGATACAGCAGGTGGCAGTAAGCACATAGTTGGTTTGCAAATCGGCAAAAAAGCAAAAAGAAGAGGAAGCAACCATGGCAACCGCTCACAGGCTCAGTCCATCCTGCTAACTGTGGATGTTTTTGTTATTTCTGACACACCAACTCTTTTCACTTCCATATCTACCATGCAACTCAGAGGAGAAAACGGGCCCATGATGCATAGATACAACTCTTCAAGTGGACTCGGGTACTGTACGAGTACGGTACGGTTGTGTTCACGATGATCAAATGAACCAGACTTTTGGGTCAAGCGTACTTAGATCCGGGATCTGGGTCCCTAGTATGAAACAGAACTTAGATACAACACTGTGCAAGCTTCAAAAACTTGGTATCACAGTATAGTTCCCTGTTTTCCACCATCAATCAAGGACATCCCTCCCATCCCTCCCGCTCTACACCAAACATTTTGATATTGATCCATCTCCTCTGAGTGACAGAACAGTAGTCATTTCCTCTCCTAAAAACACTTCAACAGATGTTAATTTAATAATGTGTGGGAGGAAAAGCCAAGAAACAAATGGAAAGAAGGGCATAAACAGCATCCAGCTGGCAGCGGCTCAGCACTTAATGCTGACATTAAAGCTTTGTTGAAAAAAAAAAGTGAAAAGTGTCTCTCCATCAAGAAGACAGTATTTTTTTTTCTCACAGTTTCAGTCTATTCAGTCCATTCAAATTTACCACAGTGAGGTGTTAATGAAAAGTGTGGGGACAGGCTTTTAGAACATACACGAGCATCTATGCACACAGAAGTGTGGGCAGAGAAATGGCCTCAGAAAAACTGCCATTCAGTGTGTGATTATGTCTCAACAATGCTGCTGGACGATAATATGTTTTAATGAATACGCACCCAAGATTGCATAACAACAAAAACTACAACAACATGAAATACAGATTACTATTGACAAGCCTATGAAATTTGAAGGAATGTTTATAGTACCACAACCAAGTTTGAGCAACATAATAAAAATAGTTTTTATTTAGCCACTAAAACACTAAACACGGTTGACTTCTTTTCCAGCCTATTTCTTTAAAATGTTAGAAGAAAAATCTGAAGATGCTGCTGATTTTTATGTCCTTTCTGAGAAATATACTGCTGCCTCTGCCATCTACCAGGACGGCTTCATTCTCTTAAAATGACCTGAGTATTAAGACAATCAACCATGCAACTGCATTTTGAGTATTCACTAATTCTATGAATGTAACTCCCTGATGCATAATATACCTGATAAGGCGCCACAGGAATGAGTCATAAAACCCGGGAGTGAGTTAGCATTTAAGCGCCTTGAGGTCTATCCTCTAAAAGTCAATGGCAAATTTGAATGGGTTTGTGGTTAGACGCCTGAAATAAGGTCTGTGGTTAACACAAGCTTAAGAGATGTTGGCGTTTTGTTAGACGAGGTAAACTATGTTAGGTAATACCCCCACTTGTGAATTTTGAACTTCTTACGCGTCCTTAAAATGGCAGTTGCTAACAAGTGGCTAAAATGAGACTACAGTGGTTGTCGGGGACATTAAACGTCATCACGCCGGGAACTCTCTCACTAGTCCGCCTTACAGCCTCTAGTCATGTTTTTCAGTGCTCTTGCAAATATTAGGTTGATAAACAACTTATTAAGCTACGGTTTCGCTAGCTTGTCAAAACCGCTGATTAGATCGATGAAGCATAACGGTAGTGACGTCAAAATCAACCGACCGTGGTGTAGTTCGCTTGTAGCATAACGTTAGCTTTTTACTTCTCTCGGCTGCATTAACGCTTCAAACTTCATAAAAGTGGTGTTCATTTGTGAAGATTATCCTGCTGAACAAAACGCCTACGCATCAGAAACGTGCGTTTCCCACAAAGCTTATTTTCTGCAATGATCCAAAATCCAATGCAAAAATCCCATAGGCGAATTCTCAATAGACCCCATGGCAATGCTACTTCCTACAAAAATACGTCATTACTTTTGTTCTCTATAGGGCATAACAATAGCATGTAGCTATAAAGTATTTGAACATAATTTCTACAGAATATGTCAGGGCTGTTAAATGACATTACAAATAAAAATCAGTTTTCATATTATTGCACGTGTCCAGCCTTACCATCTGCAACCTCAAGCTGGGCTTTGGCCATGATGCTGCCTGCTACAGTGAGGGCTTGGCAGATGTAATAACCCGCATCAGAGCGCTGCACAGATGAAATAGTCAACTCTCCATTCGTGGACACAGAAACACGGCTATCGCCCTGTGTCGGCTGGTTGGGAAACAGAAGATCCTACAGGGAGTGAAAGTGGGAAGAAATATTAGCAGAGATAGATGGCAGGCCTGTTTGGTAATAAACATTATGGCACATATTCTTTACATGGTCAGTGGCTTCATGATACATCTCAAGAGTCAATAATGAAATGCTTGGCTCTATTATTTTAACCCTAGTATTTTCAATCACATTTTTTTTTTTTTACAAAAGTCACTGATGAGCTGCACAAGATAGATAGATAGATAGATAGATAGATAGATAGATAGATAGATAGATAGATAGATAGATAGATAGATAGATAGATAGATAGATAGATAGATAGATAGATAGATAGATAGATAGATAGATAGATACTTTATTGATCCCGAGGGAAATTCAAGAGTCATTTTCATTTAAAGAAGCATGTTTTTTTTATGACATTGCATGTTCACACTTAGTGAATATGTACATATTTTCACTTTATAATAGGGATGGAGCAGGTCAAATATATAAACAGGCGCCTGCTCATGCAGGACTTCATAAACAAAACAAAAAAAGATTTTAAAATGTATTCTGATTTTCTTTGGAAGCCAATGCAGAGAGAATAAAACAGGGGTAATATGAATGGACCTGCTGGACCTTGTTGACAATCTTGCAGCTTCATTTAGAATCATTTGTAAACGGAGGAGGGAGGATTTATTGAGGCAGGTGAAGAGGGAATTACAATAATCAAGCCGGGAAGATACAAAAGCTTTAATTAGCATCTCTAACTCATTTTGAGGGACCACAGGTTTCAATTTTGCAATGTCTCTTCAATGAAAGACTCATGAACGAGTGAGAGAATTGACACGTTGATCAAAAAAGCATTGCTTGAAGAAAAAATTACTCCAAGATTTTAAGATTGTATTTCTTGAAAGGTGAAAGGGATCAAACCCACTTAGCAACCTTGAAGGCATCGCTATCAGAGACGATGATGAGGCCCTCCGCTTTGACTGTATTCATCTGTAGGAAGTTGTCACTCATCATTATTTATGCTGATGACACTGGTTTCTAAACTATTCTGGAGGATAACTTTGCAAAACAGGTCTAAGTTCTCTTTAAAACAGAATGAGACTGAATTTATTGTATTTTATATTCTCTAACTTTACATCTTTGGAAAGCTGACATTTGAGGTTTCACTGTTGTGTTTGACAAACATTCCTTTGCTTTCATATTCTAGTAAATAGGTACAACTCGGCTTGAAAACTGGGTCAATGTCTCTTTTTTTTTTACTTTGTCTGAATGGCAGTTTATCCCCAGAGTTATAATCCTGCTGTGATAACCTGCAGTCATGGTCATGAAAAATTAAGGCATCAGCATTGTCCCTTTCTGCACTCCAAGCAGACAAGCTGATGGGCAGGAAAGGACATTAGCCTGCTTTCATTATGTCTAATGACTCTAATGCAGCACATGACATTGTTTCTTGCCCAGTGAATGAGCGGGTCAGACTAGTGTAGATTGACGATAAATGACCACTTCACTATCTGTGTGTGGAACAGAACCACACTCTGCTGACCCCTGGTTTGATAATTGTAGTCCAATCAGAAGCCCCTTTTTTAAAAACATTTTAGATACTTAACTCTGGATGCTGCTGTAGAATGTATGCCTCTATTACAATGTAAGCCAGAATACTGACACATTAATTCCGCCATCATGCACAGATACCGACAGAAACACAAATATTTGTTCACAATCAGTAATCTTACCTGGCTACCCTCTCGTTGCCAGAAGACAGTGGGTTGAGGTTTTCCCCTGGTCTCACACGGAAATGTAGCTGTTCGACCTTGCGAAACAATCTGGTCACGGGGTCGCACTACAAACTGGGGGGCCTCTGAGGTTAAAGGTAAAATAAACCATACAATGATAGCAACACATTAGCATAGGCTTTTCAAGGAGCTTCATAGAGGAGAAGTGGTTTAAAAGAAAAAAGGTTTTGACTGAAGGTCCAGCTAGAAGCTAAAAGGTTCATGCAATACAGCTTTGTGATTTGTTCAATAACTATTCATAGACTATGCCAATCACACAAGCCATTCATCCAGCTGTAAAACATTAGAATGAATGATATCAGCTAATAAACGAGGTGCCTATAAACGTCCTTTAAACTGAGACATGTCAACCGGACTGTATGTGGACGCCCATTTTGAAGGAAGTGAGGTGCTTATTCCACTGTCTAGACAGGAAACTGCCAGGGGAAGTCAGGGGTTGATTGTAAAAAAAAAAAAAAAAGTAGATATGCATGTCCAGTATTAGTTTGATGAACGTGTTTGTGGAATGCCACAAGAGTTACATGCATACACGTGTGTGATCAATAACACAGAAAGAGAGCAACGCATGCACAATGGGATCAGCTCTTACTTACCAACGGGGCGAGCTGGTGACACAACAATGGTGTGGGTGAGATAAACACACACAGAGAGACGGAGAGCAGAGGAGTAGAACAGAAGGACAGAAAAATAAGAATGAAATTCAGAAATGAATGAGATGGAGTTGGGTTTCCATCCATGAAGATTAAAGAAGAGGGAAAGGGTGGAACTCGGTCACCAAAAGCAGATGATGGCATGGGGCCTCAAGGAAATGGTGCCTTGGCGACATTAGTGAGAAGGGTCAAAATACCAAAAACTACCTGATGTACAAGTTTTCTGTAAAACTTCACTTATGCCTCGATAGCACACATTTACACTGTAAAGTGAAATTATGTTTATAGAGTGGACCTTTTGAAAAAGGCTGGTTTGTACAGACAAAATTAAATGCATTAAAAATGTTTCAAAATGTGTATCAAAGACATCTGTCTGCCCATCCAGTGTGAATTATTTGCTTGAGTCATTTTTTCTCAAGCAGAAGCACAAATCAGGCTTAACAAGAGGGACATATTTAGCTCAAAAATAAATCTTCCTCGGCTCTAGCACCAATCTTAAGAGGGGATCAGAACATCTTCTCCAGGTATTAGACAATCCATGCATGAGTAATGAGAACAAGCATAAGAATCTAAAATAGAAAGCAAATAATAGGGAATGAGTTAACTGTTAATATCATGATATATGTGATGTGCAGTATGTATGATGATGCAGTTAAGGCTAAAGTTTTTACTTTCTAAAGTTTATGGCAATGTAAAGCACACACATGAGGGATCTGAGCTGCTTTACGACATCAACCTTTACTATGAAACAGCTCCCTCCGTTAGACGGGGTGTAAATATCGAGTGAGTGGGCGAGTTGGTAGAGAATGAGCCCCCGTGGAGAAGCCATAACAGTTCACTTAAAGCTGGTTAGATTGTTCATATCTGGAGCCTGGCTAGAGATCTGAAACAATCAACCACAGCAACCTGTCATAAGAAAGGAAAGCTGAGGCCGGGCACAGCCTTTCCAGCAGGGGGGCAATAACACTCGTAAAGTGGGCAATAAAGGAGTGATTGTCCTGTGGCCTGCTTTGGGAGACACCATATTTGTAAGGGATGGGTTATGAGCTCTGAGTCCTCGAGCAGTTACCCACCTCTGATAGTCAGGTAGGCAGAGGCCTCCACTTTACCCACACGGTTCTCTGCCAGGCAGGTGAATGTTCCCTGATCGCTCACTGAAGCTTTCTTTATCCGCAGCAGGAAGTCCTCTTTTTCATATCTGATGTCATACCTGGCAACACAAGAGGAACAGTGACATCAGACACATCTCAGGTTGATTTAATCAAACTGGAAGATACACAGCAATGATTAAATTTGTCTTCAATAAAATCATTAAAACAAACAAACAAACTGTAAACGTGTTTGATGCTTAAGATGGAAGCTTTTAAAGAGGTTGTGTCATTTTTGATAGAATAAAGACAGACTTTGTAAGGCAATTAAGAATCCCTGCTGCACACACTCTGCAACAGAGGCAGAGAAAAGGCGAGCAATTATGCTGAGATGAAGGCATGGCAAAATGAAAGGTGCTTTCAGCTGGAACCCTGGCTGTTCCACTATTTCAATATTTATAAAGACGAGCCACCCACTGTGGTGTGGGCTGTGCTGTATACTATATTGTACTGTATATGTGTGTGCGTGAGTGAGTGCATCTGCGTTTGGAGAAAGAGGGAGACAGAGACAGAGGGAGAGGGAGAGACAGACAAACAGTCTGAGAGGAAGGGAGTGGCTCAGTCTGACAAACCGAATTTGATGAATGAGCCGAGCGGTAAGAAATGACTAATTCATAGACGTGTTGCATGCATCCGTGTGTATCCACTAGTGCAGCATAGTATATAAGCAGCAGCAGCAGCAGCAGCAGCAGCAGCAGCAGCAGCGGTGCAGTTAGAGTGAGAGAAACATCTCAGAGACCAGAGTTTAGATAAGCGCCTCAGAGGGGCTACACACAGAATGAGTGGAGGAGCAAGGAGCCAGGCTCTCCCTCTCTGGGGTCCCTTTTGGCGTGAGAGATCCTGTGAAATTGTGTAGCCAGCCATGCTGATTCAGAGAAGGAAGGCAAGTCAGGCAGAGAAATGGCACAAGGGGTGAGAAAAAGTCACATTTGAAAATAGATGTTCCGAAAGGGGTGTGGGCAGAATATCGATCGGGGTTGCGGGGTCTGTCCGGAGTCTGGTGAGGACTCCATTCACAGCACATCTCTGACCCAGATGCAGACTTCCCAGGAGGCCGAGGGGTTTAGGGGAAGAATGAAATAAGTGGAAGGAGGGAAGTGAGGTGAGGCTGGTCTGAAAGTAGGACATGTTTCAAGAGTCAAAGGAGACTAAAGGAAGAGGGCACAATGCAGGAAGGCAGACAGATTACCAGACAGAGAGACAGGCAGGTATTATTGTCTATTCACAATAATACGCTAATGTCACCAGTGAGGGAATCATTCTGTTCATATGAGTTTGTACGGCAGCTAACAGGTGCTAGCTAAAACTGCAGCACAATCAGTGTTTCCCATTTTTAGGGGAGACATTTTTTAGAAGGGTTTTTTTTTCTTTTTAGCTGATGCTTTTACTTGATTCTGTTAATAATTAAAAGCTTTCCAAGAACATAATCTCTGATCACTTTTAGCTGTCAAAAGGGAGAGCAGTTCATAGTAATAAGCAATCACGTCAAACGCATTCTTAAACTCCAGGAAAATGTGCTGCTTCAGATTTGTGAAACGTCTAATCTGTAGAGGACTTAAACCATGAGAACAAATGAAAAAAGGTTTTTGATGGATTGCCTAATAAGACATGCTGTAACCAAAGAATAAAAGCCCACCAACAGTGACTGAAGAAACAAGTGTTCTAATGGGATTGCAGTGCAATTAATGTGTGTTCTGATGTGGGTACAAAACAACAGGAACACCTTTCAACACGATGCAGTCCAACTCAACAGCATCACGTACTACTGCGGAAAATAACCACAAAAAATAACCACATCTTCCCACACGGCTGGACATTATCAACAACATAGAGAAGGCCTATTACGTTGCCAGGTTGTTTAATTTGATCATTTTGAACTGACAGAATAATTTCATCAATTTAACCTGTCATGGTATTAAAAACGCCATACAGAGGGCCTCTTTTATGTTATCATGTCCTATATGCTGCTTAAGTTAGCGATGTTTTTTCGCAATAAAATGCATATCTAAATAAAAAGCTTTGACCCGGGCAGTCTAAGCAAAGGAGGTTCTAGAGAGTTTAAATGGACAAAAATCACTAAGATGAGTCATTGCGCTTTTAAAACTACAACCTTTGCCTCTTCAAAGTTTCAAAGTTTAGAATCAGAGTCAAGGTTTAGGTGAGGTGTGTACAGAAAAGTTCAAGGTGTTGCAGAGGTCATGTGCAAAAACAATGTGCAATACAGTGATATGTATAAATAAACACTGCATTGTTAACTGATTCAATTCCTAGCTTTAGAGCCCTGGCATAGAAAGAACATGTAAAAAGTCTAAACTATCTTCCAACAACATCGCTGTAAAGGCCTCTCATAGGTGTACTTCATATCCTACTATGCATCCTTCTCTTGCCTTTTAAAAAAAAAGCACAGTAAAACTTCAAAGTGCAAATTTGTCAAAAGCAGCCAATAGAACGTCTTTCATCTGCTGCTAGCACAGCAGTTCAAACAGCCAATAATGAGATTTTCTGCTGCTAATAAATTATTTTGTCACATTGATGAAAGTCTTTCTTGGTTAATACGCTGAATCTATTATTTTTTCTAGTGGGACTCATTAGCTGTTCTCCAGCATTTATCCATGGTGTCTCACAAACACTCATGCACGCACAGATGATTGAACTACACACGTTCACACATATTCCTCACCTGCCGCGGGGAATATCAACGTCCTCCTTTTTCCAGCGCAGCGTGGGTGGAGGGTCACCATGGACCTGACACCTGAACTCTACACTCTCGTCCACCAAGACCACCTGGTTCACGGGCCGCTGCACAAACACTGGTCGTTCTGAATGAGGGCAGAACACATAAAATAGAAGCTCAATATACTTTTGGACGGAGTGGTAAATACTTCATGTGGCAGAGTGCAGAGAAAAACTGAGATAAAAGTCATGATTTATTTCTATTCGGGCAAAAAGAAGAGAGACTATGTTAGACTTCTTACCAAACACTGAGAGCTGAGCTTTTTCACTTTCTCTCTCTCCAACCATGTTAGCTGCCACACAAACATAAATCCCAGCATCGGTCTTCTTTGTATTTGTGATGGTCAGCTTTGACCCACGGACCTGCAAAAGAAAAAGGAAAAAAAAAAAAACATAATTACAAAGAAAGAGTTAAATTTAAAGTGCTTTCTGTTGTAAGAGTTGTAGGCAAGTGTGAAAAGGTGAAGCATTGAGTGCGTGGTTGAGAGCATGAGTCAAAGAAAGTGCTCCCTGAGGATTAACCCACCGTGATCCTGTCATCTTTGAGGTCGAGACGAGCTTTATCCTTCCTCCAGAAGGTGGTTGGTTCAGGGTGCCCGCGTGGAGCCTGACACTCCAGACTGGCAGTCTCCCCGACTGCCACCACCGCATCCTGTGGGTTCTGTCTGAAGTCATCGCGTAACACTGCAAGACAAAACAAAGGAAGGAGGGTCTGTTACTCCAACTGTAACAATGGCTCATTTTTGTAATTACTTCCAAGTTTTATCAAATTCTATTGCTCTGAGACTTAGCTGTCTGGGGTTTCATAACCTTTACAACCTTTTTTCTAATGTGTGAGTCCAAAGACAATTCTATCAAGTAGGAGCTGCCACACAGGATCCACAGCAATCTCTCAGTCTTTAATAATACAGCTGTTCCCCTGAGGGGGTGTGGGCTCGTCTTTGATCTCAGCAGCTAAATGTAAGAGCGAGTAAAGCCAGGTAGGATTAATGGTACAATATAGATGGGAAAGACAGCCCAAAGAAGAGCAGAAAACAGGGAAGGAAAGGAAAGCTTTAGAAGCAACACAAAGAGGGAGGTATAGACCCATAAGTGATAGATCATGCATTAAAAATTCAAACTGCACGACATTTCTAAGTCCCTATAGGGGCTTCCTTATGCAAACTTCCTCACATCTGATGAAGTGAAAAAGGGGGGTTAAAGCAAATACCACACTGTAAGTCCATGACAGATATCAAAACATCAGTGCTTACTTAAAGAAGTGCAAAATGTATGAAGGGTTATCCTCTAGGATTGGCCCCCTAGTATAAAGAGTATGTGTCATGTACAGGTAAAGTATAAGTCGGGCCTGATGAGTGAGCTGGATGGAAAGTAAGGGGGTCAAAAATCATTCAAATGTAGCCTCTGGGAACCTTGAAAAGCCACAGAATATTTACAACACAGTGGGCCCTATCTTACACCTAGCCTTAAGCATCTTGGTGTGCAGCACCATCATTATTATTGTCCACCCGGCGCAGTTGACATTTTCTTTTCCAGTCAGTGCCCACAATGTGCAAATAGCAAGCAAACTTAAGCCCCCATAAGTGCCCAGAATGTGTACTGCTTAACTGGCAAAATATAGTCGGACATGCCTGAAATCACATGCTAATGTAGGGCCCAGTATTACAAATGCAATTGCACCTGTTGTCTTGCTAGACAACACCAATAATATGCCTCATTGGAAGAAAATAATTAACACAATTACTCATAATATCCATCATCTGCCTTTCCAAAGTAAAGTGCCTTTTAAGGGGCCTACATACTTGTAACAGATGCATCAGGACTAGCCAATATTTACATATGGTAAGGGTTTTGACAACAAGAAATCAGCCATTTTTTAATAAACCTTGAAGTTTTGATGTAATCTCAGTGGTCATACTTTTTGGCACTTTATCTGAACTTTTTAAAACGTGATAGTGTCATGAAAGCACCTTGAGAATTAGAACTTTTATTGAATAGAGAATTATAATGGATGTCCATAGCCATACATGGAAGAACCTCTCATGTCTAACTTTACACTGAGGTGCTTATGAAGAAAAACATTTCACTGCTTTTATTTCAAAGCAAAGATTTTAACCTATAGGACAGAGTCTATGCTGTTATTGTCTCTTTTTCAACAGCATACAATGCTGTGCTATATTTGACACTATGGGGTTCCCAAACTTTTCAGATTGCGACTCCCAAAGGTGGTTGAAGATTACAACGCTGCACAATGCCATGCACACACACACACTAATAGACCTATCCAAACATGGTAACACAAAAGAACCCCACAAAAGAAAACAACAGCCTCAAAACCATAAAATCCTTTTATGTAGTGATTTACTGTAACAAAGGCTAGAAGCAGAATACAAGTTATATCCAAGTATAGACTTTAGCACTGAGTGGTGATACAACACTTAATAGACACATAGGTGCATCTTAAGTATTTTTACAGATTAATTTCATTTTCATTTCACTTAATGGTGCTGTTTTATTTGAAATTGAAATACTTTTTGTATCTTGTTTTTACAATAGTTAGTAAAATGTACTATTTAAATTATTAAAAAATGTGTATTGGTTTTTTTGGAAGGCATCACGTGACCCCCTCTTGATGGCTTGCGACCCCCACTTTGGGACACTCTATGCTGTAGGCTTCAAACCAATTCAGATAACTACATGACATATCTGAAGAAAAGGCTGATAACAGTCCATGTGCTGTTGGAATTCATTATATTAGGCCTCCATAGATAACAGGACTGAGGAAATAGAAAACTTTGGTTGACAGTTTTTAGAGGATATTTTTCAGAGGCCTTGTATGATAACACAGCTTCAAAGATAGCCTCTATGCTAGGTAGCAGGGTCAGACCTTGGATTCTTGGAAAGAGACTCACCACTGCATGTATACAGTTTAGAAGAGAAAGCACCAGTGACCATGGTTAAGGACTCAATCAAACACTCCTTTTTAAAGCTATGTGAAATAACAAAGGGACAGGTGCAAGGTTTCATATGGGACGAAATGGTTTCAGAATATCTCATTATCAGCATTGAACGTCACTGAGATGTTCTGTAAAACGGTTGATATTCTTTCTTTTTAAAAAATGTACTAAATGTCCTCCATGCTGTTCTTTGGATGAGCCAATACTGTAGCTGAAAGAGAGGACACAACTCTATAACGCTGAAAAAAAGAGACAGGAATTATGACAGCTACTTGAAATAAGGTTGGTGAAATATGCCAAAATTGCTTTTTACATCTTGGTTTATTAGTATTCCATTTATATGTAGTGTATTTCTGCATTTTTCCACTGCTGGACGAGCAATTTAAATATCCATGGCAGAGATGTCTGTGCTTGATTTCATGTTCAAAGCAGCGACAACTTCAAGAATTGTCAAGAAACGCTTCTTTAAAAGCCATAGCCTACTCATACGTTTCCAACAGAAGAATGAGGAAGCTGCTGCGAAGTAAAAAGGTTACAGCTTCAAAATTTCCTCATTCTGTCACGACTGTTATCCCAAATAACAATTTAAAAGCTACTGCTCGAAAAAGCTACAGGAGCGACTGTCCTGTAATTATGCTTAAAAATAGAGCCCATGATTTCCATGATGCCACTTTGCATTAATACCTTAGGACATGTTGTTTTTGTAAAATGCCTAACTGTATGCCAAATCTGAATTTAAAAAGATCATTTTCTGACTACAACTGCTATTGTAAAAACAAAAGAAGTCAGTTGCATAGAATAACTGAGTAAAAATAGGTAGCAAAGTGTCTTATCTGAATTCTGGTTTAATGATTTGCATTATCGTCATTCACATCTCAGAAAGATCATAAATGAAATTAATTTGTAAGGCATTTTTTCATTCCAATCAAAAAAGTGACTGCTTTTCTAAGAAATGTTTACTGTCCAATGTACAATATTAACTACAATTAAAATGATAGTTTGTCAAACACAGAGCAGCAAAGACTGAAAAAAAAAAGGCCTGGTGTTCAGTCTGCTTTTCATCCTCATTACAGCCATAAGCTGTTCTGCTGATATACAGCAGCATGGATTCCAAGTCCCAGAGGACACCTTTAGTGAAGAAGGAAATCAGGAAGGAGCCAAAGGCCCTTTGGCTCAGCTGTCAATCACATCCAGTCTGGAGTGCTGGAGTCCACGAGTCTCACTAGCAGACTCTACTTTGGCACATAAATATGCCTGGTTGACGGTCACGTGGGAACTGTACACTTAGTGACCCATTCCATACACAACGCACTAATACAGTCACTTCCCCTTAGCATGTTGTCACTTTAAAGATGACTTTTATAACAACACAGACACAGAAAAGTAAAACTGAAATACACAAAAGTAAGGCACAGAAGAGTTAGTGAGCCAGCTTTAAATGTAGCTGAATGATGTACAGTATATTGGAGTATGTTGCATGTGGAGTTAGTTCTAGATTACGGTAATAAACTGTGATACTGCTTCCATTCTCAAATCCCTATAGACTCAGTTTATCACTCTGCCCTTATATGTATTACCACAGATCCCTGTGACACCTATCATTGCATTATGCATAAGAAGTTAGTAGGTTTTCTTTGGCACAGAGGCATATTAACAATCTTATCTTTTCATAAATACATCCTTACTGGACTCTCCTTCACCACGTCTTACCATCATCTATTGGGACTCGACCAATTTACATTATAAAAAAGTCTTTCAATCCAAACATGAGGAAATGTTTGGAGAAAAAAATGACTTGTGGAAATCTCAAGACGACTATCTCAAACACCGGTCACCACGGTGTATATCCATTACGTTGCAAAGGATTGACTCCTCAATGGTGTTTGACGCTTAAAGGTTTGAATGAATGAATGCATGAATGTATAGTTTCTATGACAGGTATTAGGTTATTGGAATGTGTAAGGTATTGGGGCTGGGGTTGTGTTAAAATACAGAAATATTGTTGGTTCTGTGCTTGTAATTTATTCTATCCCACAGTCTGCATTACCCCTCTTCAATCACTGCTATATGCTACATCCCCCATACCACTTTAGGTGTCGCCCTTTGTTTCCTGTTCCCCCCCCCCCGGTGAGACCTCTCCAGGTTCCTGTCCCATAGGTGGTGTTCATGAAGGCCTGTGAGATGTTAGTTGGGGGTTGCTGTTCTAATCTATTGATCAGAAATGTGGAGCCCCTGTGGAGGCAGCACCCATGTGTAGTCTGTTGTCGGCTGGTAATTATTTCAGATGGCGGGGCCCTGACACCGCTGCCTAATGTTGTCTGATTGAGTATTGCTCAATTATTCAAGCAGCCATTCAGTGGGACTCACTCGCTCACCAGCTTCATTTATCAAATCAGAAGGAGAATGGTTTGTAAATGGGCTTCATTTCATGACACAATGGGTGGTAAAAATATGTGACATGGTGGAAGTATCTGAATACATTTAACTATACAGGAGCTCATTTAATGACTGTAAGAAGAAGGAGGGTTATGTGGAGGTTTTCTGAAAATCTTTAGATATTCCACCTTCACATTCTGATTTCTTAAGTCCCCCTTCAGTTACAGCTAGCCCTCTAAACCTGCATTTCATTTCAACTATTTCAACACAACATCAGATCCATGAAAATCCCACTTGAGATCTTGATACGTGCCGCTCAGCCTGCAAGCTCTCCGAATGGTTCAGTCGGAGAATATCAACTCCATTTGGTACTAAATACGTGGATTTATTTCTAAACAGTAGGGGGTCTTTCAAAAACATAGCAGGCCATTTATTTTCTGTGGTACAGTTAATGTCTCATGAATCCATTCAGCTCACATGCGGTCTCTCTTTACAAGGATGCAAACAGTGAAGCTGACTTTTAAAACACCAGTCGTTACACTGGAAAAAAATAAGTAAAAGTAAAATTATTTGCATGCCCTATAGGATGTAATCATTAACTGTATAAAAGAAAAAAAAATCAGTCACTTGGTTTCAGGTGAAGCATATGTGTCAGTGCCTTGAACCTGCATTATTTCTAATGGTCAGCAGGAGGAGACTCCACCGGTTGCAAAAAGAAGTCCTTTTATATGAAACCAGATGGGTAAATTAACCTACTTCTCAGTTAATCCATTAATCCAGTAAACAATGAAATTACAAATGTTGTGGTCTCAGTTGATCATTTCAAGTCTTTTCAATGCAGTGATGATGTTGATTTAGTGAATCATTTTCCCAATTGGAGTAATACCAAAGGTCTATTATTAGTGGTTTCCAACATGCTTCCGAGTGTTGAGATATACGATAGAAGTTTGCTACCATATCTGCATTCCAACTTGTATAGAGACATAGCATGTCCAACCTGTCATTCAAATATGGACACTTCTGGGTCTAAAAACACAAGATGTAGACGGCCAAAACGCCAAACTTAAGGCTTCAAAAGGTTCTTAAATGAACAAAGGAGACACAATTGTCGCCAGTAGCTACATCCACTTTTTAAAATAAAATCTTTAAATGCAATAATAAAAGGACAAAGCGGTGCAGTGCCAAATAGCGTTGTTCTATTGGTAAAGTAACCCAAGTATAAATCAGACAAGTAACCCTTTTCATCAGTGTGTCAATGTTTGTTCATGCATTTTCTGTAAAAGAAACATGAGAGCTTGTAAGATGCAAACTCTGATGCAATTTAGGAGTTACACAGTTTAATCATTTTTGACCTATTAATTCAGCACTAATTGAGTCAGCTCAGTACATTAATTAATTGAAAAAGACAACCTTTCACATCATACCAGAAAGAAGTAAATAAACAAGGTGTGACTGACAGATGGTAATGGGTTACAAAATTACTACCTAATTATCTCATGCAGCATTTTGTTTGTTTTTGGAGAGAGTGCTTGTTTGCTTGTGCATGGCGGTGGCCCAACCTAGTACCTTACTGTACGATCCCACCCATAAGAAAACTGCCGTGGTAGCACTGTAGAGGAAAAAAGAAACAGAATTGTTTATGAGTTGAGAGGAAAGATGAAGACACTAACACCTTGCGAGTTGTTGCAAGCAGATGGCTACATTTCCATCCGGAGAATCACAGATGCAGTGAAATGCGATGTGCTGCATATGGACAAAGCTTGCAATATAGCAAATTTAAACAGTAGACAGGTGGTTTGCCTTCACAGAAAATGTTACATGTTACATTTCTGCTCCTTGTATGGTATCATGTTGCCATGTTGTAAAGGTTTATACAGTAAGTAATGCAGTGTCTGAAAATGCTTTACAGCAGCTCTGTGATTTCGTATGACAGTGGTCTGCTAAATTGTGCTTTAGAGTTTGCTGAAGATTCTTTTTGAACACCACAGCCTGTAGGGTTTGTGTCAAAGATGTCCCATATCTGTCACATGCATAAAACGCACACTGACGCATACATGGCGTAAACAAAAAGAAAACAGCTGCCCTGGTCTTATATCACAAACTTTGCTGATGACCACAACATCATCGCCGTTCAAGAGCCGAGCAGACGCATGAAATCAAGACAGATCTGCTGAAACACAATTTGGTGGGAGGAAGAAAAAAAAAGAAAAAAGAATATCCAGAGTTGAGAGGGCTATTTGCATTGGGGATTATTTTTTTAAATAAATAAACAACTTAACATGTCTGTGGCCTAAAAAAGTCATCAGCAATCAGTCAGGAGTACGATCAGAGGAGAGATGAGGAGCGTTTACACAATGTCCCTCGAGGCTACGAGCCCAGCACAGACGTGCATTACCTATTATAATTTCACTTTCACATCAGCAGGACACAGCAGGAAGAAACCAAGACACACTATTACCCAAAGAATATTTTACCAAACAGAGGGAAAAAGGTTTGGGCATGTATATAGGGAAACTCAGCACTGGGTTTTTTTTAAGTGTCATTATGATTACTAATTGGATTTGTGACATCATCTAAATACTTTATTTTCATTACTGGACTCTTATAGATTGTTCATGTGTTGGTAAAAAATCCCCCTTATTTTATTGAAACATATTTTCAGCAATCGTAACAGCCTTAAGATAAATGTGACCCAAGTTCATTTCCATTTTTGAAACCTGGCATAAAATCTAATCTCAAAGGCAGCGCAAGTTCAGGAGTGCCATGGTAACCCAAAGTCAGCAGTCTCCAAAATTACAAGCAGGCAACCAGAAAAACCCTCACACCGCTTTGCTTTGGCTTTTTGGCATCATTAGTGTCGAGTCAAATTAGTGTCGATATGAAGGTCTGAAATAGATGCGCGGGGAAAAGTGAGTACGCCTGTGGCAAAACAGAATTTAGCAGAGTTTTGGATGCAATTGAGTTTATTTAAACTGGGGATGACTTTTGCAAACAGACACAGAATTTAATGATGAGTACTGTTTTTACCACAGTCGCCTTTCAATTGAACCTCCATAGCTTTGGTCCAAAAAAGAGAAGATGGCTTTTTCTCTTGTCCTATTAATCCAAATTTATGCCACTCATAACCAGAGGGCCCACATTACTTTTACTCATAACCTCTTTTTTCCTAATGTGAATTTGCACTTTTAGATGGACTGAATGTATTTGTTATGCATTCTTTGGCCTTTGAGCTTGGAGCCAGACAACCACAGTGAAGGGTTAACAATAAACGCCCTACCATTGTCATGTTTAATTAACCTCCATTCTCTTGTCATGTAATGTAAATTGAAGTTGTGGACGGTATAGAAGGAGGGCTCTCCCCCTCCCCCAACTTCCCCTGCATTCCCCCATCTCTCACTTGCCATGCCTCTAGTTACAGTAACAGCATTCCCTCAGACCACATTTCCACATCTATAATTAATTACTCCTGTCTCCACTCATTTCTTCACGAGAACACGGTCCTCTATCTCTCAGACTAACCTATGTAAATCCGCCCTGCTCCCCAGACTATCTCATCTACTAACACCTGTAAATCCAGATGTGCATTTGTGTGCGCAGCTTTATGCAAATATTTGTACACGACCTAAGTTCATGTTTTTGCATTTTAAGATGTCGGATTCCTTCTCGTTAATTGTGATGTTCTGTCTTACTATTATCTTGAGTATTTAAAGGAACCTCTGCCAAATCTGATTGTGCTGGGAGGCACGTTTCACCCATGTTTACAACCCTGGACCCCTGCTCCAGCTTTTATTGGAAGAATATGAAAAACAAGAGTGGAAAAAAAATCGGTGAGGGCGAAATATAGAAAAAAGATGATCACATTATTTATTCTCAAAGACCATGGATATCATAGACCCTTACAGCAATATTGCCGAGATGCACAACATGAGCTGGAAAAATGAGTCAGGGATCAGAATCTAGCCTTTTATCCGCCTTGTTTCACTAAAGCAGCGGTCACCCAGGGAGAGAGAAAGAGAGCTTTCTTACATGTATTCGCCCTCTCTAACTGAAATTATGCACGCTGCTGTGTTTCACAGTCATCATTGCGAACATCAGCACAATGGAAAGAAGTGGATAAACAAAAGCTAAATGTGTTCTCTCGCAGACCTTTAAAGGTTAAAAAGGCTTAATCTGTTCTTTTTTTCTTTGCCTTCCTTATACATCAACCCTCTTCTTTTTCTTTCATTCTCTATTTCCTCAAGTAATCATGTGTGGTAAATATGCACTGCCTTTACACTATAGTAGGCTTTAACATATTTCCCTACAGCCTTGACTATTTGGGATGTAATGGAAGAAAATGGATGTTCGAGAAAGCAAAAATCTGCAGTGATAATCTGTGCGTCTACACCATCCAGCATGATCAAACACAACCCCGCCAGAGATGGTGGGTTGTAAGCTGTGTTTACCACAACTATCCTTCTTTGCACGGGTACATACAGATGGCCCACAATATGTGCATGTTTGGATAACATATAGATATGTATGGCTGCATTTGAATAAATGCTCCGAGCTATAAAGCAGGGCACTGCATGCGCCCCTGTCACTGCTGGCATTTAGCACAAAAGAAAACTAATTAATATGGTAATGTCATGCCACCATATTAACTGATAAAATATGGTGCGCTGTGTTGCTTTGATTGTGCTGATTTGACCTTTGATCTCTAAATGAGTACATGAAGTGAAATGATCAAACATGTGTGTAAGTACACGGGGTTTGTGTGACCTGGAGGTGACCATCTGCCCCTATCCAGCATGTGACACACAGATACACGTAGATATCAATATATATCTTTTATTTGAAATAAAAAAATAGTTTTAGATTTCTGCATGAACATTTCTAGTTTCTAATTGGACAACATTCAGTATATCTAGGACCTAAAGATTGGCTTTTATTGATCTCCATTTGGATGCTAGCATAGCCTTCATGAAAATGTGTACATAGCCATCATGATGTTTTCCCTCTGTTTGTGAACTACTGCTTTGAAGCCAGAGTTTTTCATTTGTGTTTTGTTTATGGCAAACAGTGACCATGTTCGACAAGATGGATATGCATTTCTATGTTTGAATCCTAGTTGACAGGCCACTGTGGTAGCAAGTTTAAAGCAACAATATGTAACTTTTCCATCTTAAAACAGTAGTTTCAAAATCAGTTTAATAGTACAATACTGTCAACAGGGAGAAAGGTGTCAAACTAATTTTCACAGAATGCCCTGGTTGTTTTCTTTCAGCACTATGAAACTTTGGCAGCAGGCTGCGTTTCTCTTGCGAGAAGTGTGCACGGCTTTATGGCACTAGTTCAGACACCATCATTTGGCTAAAAAGAAGCCAGTTAGCTTGTCTCTGTACTGTTAAATACAATGGCTGAGGCTAAGAGACAAAAGAGGACGGTGACTGATGAATCTCAGAAGAGAAAGAGAGAAAGTGACCGAGCAAGAAGCCGGACCAGAGTAAATATTGGACAGGCTTTTACACGTTGGCGAGAGCTTCGTGAAACAGTGGCAAAGCTGGCATTACACACCGTGTGTTACGACAGTGCAGGTGCACTCAGAGACATTCGGTGGGCACAAAAGTGCACCAAACCAAATTCCCACACTTCACTTTCGAAACCAAGAGGTATGAAACGTGTTAGGATGAGAGCTGATGCCATTCCCCTTAGCAAAATGACTGAAAGCCGCAAGTCGGCAAGACAGCCGACTACTCTTTCAGAAATTTAAAATAATTAACAAACAGTATAGAAAAAACACTTTTTGCAACAGCCTTAACCATTTTAATAAGCATTACCAATTGCACTGCTTTTTAACAAATACATCACAAATCTATACACCTGATTACTGAAGGCCCAATTTGTACTTTTATAGCCAGTTCTCTCCCTGTCAACAGACCTTACTGATAGTTCAATTCTTGTGGAAAGTCCTGCATCCTCCTCCTCAATTCCCTTTAATCATAGAGTCCATTGATGAGGGTAGATGCTGTTAAATACGAGGGTCTAGTCTGACTGACCCTTTTTCCCCCCTATGTAATAATGTTTCTTTTAGGGGACACACTTGAGCAAAGAGTTGTATTTGATGATATCAGTTTGGGTGTGGGGGTGGAAAGGCTAAAGATTAGCATTGGGCCATCATCTGGTATTAATTTATGGATCGCCATACTGTATATGCGCACATATAGGTATTTTTTTCACTATGGATGCTTGTCAAGCTTTTAAAAGCCATAAGTAATCTTTTTTAAGAAAAGATCCTATGTATATGTCTCAGTAGCAATAAGCTCCTCTTATTCTGCCCTTTCAGCCCCACCACCACACCAACACTCAACTGAGCGGTTTAGGAGATTATTCACCCCAAATCTGTTAATCACATCTATGCACACCCCCCTGGTGATCCTATGCCAGGCAGCAGAGATCCTGCTCATATACAGGGAGCTGCCGTGGGTGGCTGTCACTGACCTGCTGCTTCCAACACCTTACCAGGCTTCCTTTCTGCATCTTTCTTCCTTCACATAAAGCATCTCAGGAGATTAAAGCGCTCGATCTATCAGAGGAAAGACTGTGGTGCCACTTCAGGAAATGGCATTCATTTTTTATATATATGACATTTCCATAGACTGATAGGTAAGGGATAAAAATCAGTCCAATCTTCCAGTGATCGCCCATCATGGGGTGATCAGTCTCTGCTGAGAGAGCACGTCGCTCCCAGTGTGAACACACACATGCATATTCATGATCTTTCTGGTGAAACTGACACACACACAGGGGGAGGTGTTTGTGCAAACACAATGGCACGTTTTTTTCTCTTTCCCACACACAAACAAAGCTGCTCAATACATCTTTATGCTACAGAAAATAACGTTTCAAGTTATTCATTGCTCTCTTCATCCTCCGTCAGTCTTCCTCTTTTTCTTTTCACAGACAAGTCCAATTTCTATATCAGTTGGTGAAACAATGGAGGTGGCTTCTTCCAACAGTTCGTCTTCTCTAGTTTCCCCGTATTAGTCACAAGCATTTTCTTTAACGTGACAACCTACCCTGTTCTACAGTATGTTCCCTGCATCTTTGCATTCATAGATCTCTTCAGTAATAAAAATGACTGCTATGTGTTTCTTTTTCGATTTGAAGCCGTAGTCCAAATAAAAAAACAAAACAGTCACATGTAACCCTTGATTATTTGTGCAGTGTGTGTGGTGCGCTGGTTGACAAAATAACTGTAAATACTGACATGGCTAATCTCAGCCCAGCTGTTGGTATTAGGTCCTTTAATCCTGGTCCAGATCGGTGATGTGCTCACACTGGCTTGGGGACAGATGAGCAACAGCCACCAGGCTGCCAAGTGGGCTAAAGGCAGCAGACTGGCCTGACGCTCACTTTTCGACATGATAAGCTGTATATCCGCCGGTCCTGGAGGGTAACTCGGAACAGCAAAGTCTTTGTGTTGCGTCATAGATTTGACTGGTTTAGCTGCAATTTCACAGCAAAACGTTGCTGTTTTTTTAAAAATATATTTTTACAATACAAAAAATGATTTACTGTAAATCTCCTTACAGTTATGGCTGGAATAAGACAAATAGCCGGGTAGGCTGACAATAACAAAGTACCAGTTTAATTCATTAAATAACAAGCATTTTGTGTTTGATGTACCCAACAATAAAACATTTTTCCATTACAAAATGTCTCGTCCTGTTACACAACAAAATATTGAGTCAAACCATTTTTAATGAAACAATCACTTGCTTTAATGTCTAAATTCTTGAATACGTTTGTCAAAATGTAATATTGTGATTAAACCTGTAAAATCAAGTTGTATTGACCATCCCACAAGCACACCTGTGACCCATTCTACCTGTCTGAGCTGTCGCCATTCAATAAATTATAGCAGCAACTATTGCTGTCATTTATCACTTGCCTTTCTTTGTCTATTTCTAAGTCAAAGAGATTGTTTCACTGACTGGCACAGACTGTAAGCAGCACACAGCTCTGAGAGCAAACACACACAACATACTGTATTATTTGTGTCAATTCAGTTTGCTCAGATGTTCACTCTCTGAAGCAGGATTGGACCCGTTTGATTTTTTGTCCCATTTTTCATCTGATTTTTGTCAAATCAAGTCACATTTGTCAACGCTTTCATAAGCTGTCAATCTGAGTTCTAACTGACATGCCATCACTCATCACAGAGAGCTCCCCTCTGATGAAATGCAGTTCACATCACAGGGATGGTTCTTTTTCCTGCAGGCAATGAAATAACCCTCTAAATCCTGGTAAAAATGACTGCTGTGAGAGGCTGACTGTGCAGCATGAAGTGCTGCACTTCTCTGCTGCTGACACACTGGAGCCAGTCTGCACTGACTCTACTGTCTAATCTGCATACCACGCCGTGTGCCAAACCAGATTGTGGTTGGTCAGAAGAAAACAAGTGAAGAAATAGACAACGCAACATCTGTGTCACGTATGGGTAAGGGGGTGGTCAGTAGTGTGAGACATGTAGTAGATGACTGACAGATGCAAGCACAGACATGGATGCCAACACGTATTCTCTAGATAGGAGGCGTAAAGAAACAGACAATCCTGTCTTAATCTACCAGATAAGAAAAATCAACCTAACTGCCACCGCATGCAAACAGACACTGCAAACAACACATACCCAGTTGACTTCCACAACCTGTTCTTTTTACTAAGTACTGAAACTCATTTACATTCAAATCAGTATTTCTCAGAAGTGAAATGATCTGTTAAAACAGAAAACATAGATTCTTCTGATTTAATACAGGTTGTCCTGTATTTACTTCGTTGCTGTCATGCCATTAACACTAGGACTGCCAACATTCTAGACCCCCCTCCAAGCGCTGCAGCCGTCTATCAGACGGCATATGTAATTTCATATTTTGTACTCAGAAGCACACAAATAATGCATTTTTTTGATGAAGTTATGTGAAATAATTATAAATACAACTTACTTAAACCAGGCAGTCGTAACCTTTTAAATGTCTCATGTCAATTTACGATATTTTTCGGCTTTTTTAGAGCGCTGTTTACTGCTGCTCCACGTCTCCCGTTGCTAAAACACATTCTTCAAAAATGGAAAATGCATAACTTTTAGTCTATTATTTTGTCTGCTATATTAGGCTATGCATTTTTAAAAAAAACACTGCAAAAAGAGAGATAAACGCCGCCTTATTTAGTAACACATAAGCTTCAGAAAACATACAAGACACATATTTAGGAAAAGTCATAGCATGAGAGGCTTGTAGGTTTTATTTTAACAGAGTTATTTGTATTATAAAAACCCAAACCGTTTGTCAGACGGTCTTGGCGGTTCTAGTGTTAAGCAGGGATCCTTTTTCATGTACATTAGCAATTCAAAAAACAGAATTATAAATCCTCTGCTGGCCTTCGACAAACTGACTACAGGCAGAAAATGCCCAATGATTTAGAATCCATTTAATTGACTAATTAATTCAACAGTTGAAGCAAAAATATGTAACTCTTCCAACTTAAAATAGTAGTTTTAAAGTTGATCTAATTGTATAATAACTTTCAACACGAAGAATGGCATCCCTCCCATTTCAAGTTGCCAGCTTTAAGCACTATCTACTGTAAATGCGGTTATCTCACAAGAAGCACATACAGCTCCAGAGCATTAGCTAAAACACCAGGCTTGAGCTAAAAAGAAGCCAGTTAGCCTGCTTTGGTACTGATTGATACAATGGCTGAGGCTAAGAGATGGAATGGGACAGATGCATCTAAGAAGAGCCAGACTAAATATTGGGCGGGCTTTTACACATTGGCGAGAGCTTCCAAAAGTATGCTGCAAGTCAGCAAAATCTGCACCAAGCTAGCTGCATGCACGCTATATATGTTTAACAACAGTGCAGTTGCACTAAGAGACCTTTGGTGGGCGCCAAAGCGCACCAAACCAAATCCATGTATAATGTTGATTCCAACATGTTGCTTTTCTTTTAATTCTTACACTTTATTTCTTTTTGAGGTAAGCATCCACTTTACTATAAATATACATCCAGAGTGACTTCTAATCATCATGTACTTTGAATATGATTGATGGTGTTTGTCAATATGGAATACTAAAACTGCAAGAAAAGAAAACATGAAATTAGGAAGAAAGATAGAATAAAGAAGGGGTCAATCAATGAAAGTTGGCTTTTCATAGTTAATAACACCACATCCAGCCTGTGATCTCTCCACTAACAAAGCCTGCACTTATGATTGTTAAGTTGCTCCAATTACTGGCTGGCAGAGGCTTTTGAGGAAAGGACCATTAACCCCGGCATCGGAAGATAACAGAAAACAGCCGGGTGTTCTCTCTCAGGGAATGTAATTGATGAGACACTGTGGAACAACACACCCACTGGAGCGTCCAGTCCCACGGCAAATTATTACTTGGCTTACAGAATGTGTGGAGTCTACCTGCTCGCTGTTTGCATGATGTTTTGGTGCCTGACTGTAGCATACCTCGGTAGCAGAGATGATGAATAACTGAAGTAAAGTCAATGTCAAGCATCCACTTCCAAGAAAACCACCTCTGTGCACAGAAATATGAATTTTTGCTTCTCTTCCCTGTCAGAATAATAATTAACATTTGAAGATTAACATGTGTAAATGTATGTGCATGTCATATTTTCCTGGCAGCACTAATGTACGTAAACACAGCTGCACCCAAAGTGTTTTCAGTAGATATCCTAATCAGCACAGCAGAAGAACCAGCTCTTCAGACTGACGATGTCGTCTACAGCAAACACACACCATCTAATGCTTTTTGCTGAAATTCTCTGATTATATTTAAAGTTATGTTGGAATGAAATCCACAGGGTGATGGATGTGAAAAGGGGGCTAAAAAAAGACTTTTAGGGTAGGGTAAACTTGTAAACATTGTCCCCAAACAGCAAGAGGGAACTAGGCTCAAATTGAGTTTGCATGTTTTCTCGGCATCCTCTGGGTGCTCCATTCCCTCAGTTTAGACCTCAGACATGCAGGTTAGGTGTATAAAAAAGAAACTAAATTGCCTGTAGGTGTGAAGGTGTTTGTCAGGCTATGTGTGTGTATTAGCTCTGCAAAAGACCGACTGCCTGAGAGTGAACTCAACCTCTTAGCGAATGTGTGCTGGGATGGACCTCCTCCTTTCACTCAGGACAGAATAAGACTGCAGAGATGGAGACTGCAGAGACCGTTCAGGGTAGGGCCCAAAACAAGGCAGGTGGCTTCTGAGTTATGTTTGCCCCAGTAATTCAACTTGTTACATTATTGAACTATGTCTTTTCCAAACAGCTGTATAATGGACAGCCATGCAATTTAGATGTCTGCTGATGAGTTTGCTTTGATAGTGATCTATCATCACCATGACATTACACTTGTGTGTCTGAAGAGGATGTTTTTTTTTGAAGTATTTAATGGATTGCCCTGTAGTGGGCTACACACATTCAAGTTCCTCAGATACTTCATCACATTGACTTTGTAGATCCAATTATATTTTATTTAGAGCCACAAGCAGGTTAATATTTTGACCTATTCAGTGGAGCATCTATCAGATGGATTGACCCTATTGATATTCATGCTCCCCAGAGGATGAATCCTGAGCCCTGGTGTAGTGCAAACAGCGGGTCAAATGTTTAAGGTATCGGTTGAACTACTTCTACAAGGTTAGGCAGATTTCCTACTGCCACACTGAAGATATAGGGAATAGTTACTTATGATGGTTACTTTACGTAGCATCGCTGCCATCAGTATGTGAATGGGTGTGAATGAGTAGGTGTGACATGCAGTGCTTGTAGAAAACCATACAAGCTCAAGTCTATTTGCCAATTAGTTTTGCCTGCTTTGCTTGCTTATCTCATAATTCATTTATTTATTTATTTTGTCTGTTTTTTGTCTTGTATTTGTTTAAATTGTACTCTTGACATCTTTGAAAAACAGGTCTTGCTCCCAATGATTTCTTGAGATTAAATAAAGGTTCAATTGAATGAATGAAAGCAGGTTTAAAGAGAAAGGAATATTATAGTATGATGGTGTGATGGTGGAACAAAAGCATGAGAAAGCTAGTCAATGATACTGTATATTTGTACTTATATCAGTGCAATAAAGCTCATTTGATACGTCATGTTTTTTTGTCATAATGGGACTGCTACTTGATTGAATCTGTGAATACATAAACATCATCCTTAAATCAGGTTTTTTTGTATTTACTTATAGGACAGCTGAAGATGGAGGAGAATGTGAGTGTTGACATGTCACAAAGGGTCAGGGGTTGGAGGCCAAGGACAGTATGGGCTCTAGCTAAACTGGCGTAATGTTCCTTTAAAAAGAAAAGGGCAGGTGGAAATTGAGGAAATGTTATCAGTAAAAGTCAGGTGAGAGCTATTCACTGGTATGCTTTGGTTCAGCAAGATAGATTACTGAGGAGCTTAAAACTTTCCAATATCTGGAATCACATCTCTGGCCCCCTCTGGCTTAATAGACTGAGTCCTATGGGAGGCTGCACTCCTGTGTCACTTTGCTGCACCACTTCTGGCTCCATAAATTCTCAAAATATTACAGCAGAATGGTGAGTGGACTCGCACATTCCCTTCAAAAAGAATTTCAAAAAACTATGATTTATCCTGTAAGAGCGAGAATCTTCTTTCAGAGCATGCTTAAGAGCTTGAGGAATCTCATCCACCTCGTCAGCCATTTGGTGTAAGTATTAAACCAACCCCCCCCACCCCACCGCTTCATAATCTCTGTGCTGGGAGAGAGGGGCAAAAACGTAATCAGCTCAGATAACTGGGCTATCACAGAGGTGTAGACTTCCATATCTCTCATTATTCCCTGCATTTCTTTTGGAAAAAGGAACCCCATTTTTTTGCTTGAAATTTTCACTTAGCTCATTTGTCTTCATCCTATATGGCGGCTGTCGGAGTTATTGCCAAGCAAACAGGATTTCTTTGTTTCCTTATCATTTAATTGATCAGCAGTAGGATCCTTAATAATGAATTGTTTCCGAGCAAATTCCTAAATTACAGAGTGCAGCGTGTACTTACAACTTCATTAGGCGAGGTTTTATCAAAGTGAAACATTCATTATCGTGCTACCTTGCGCTTATGTTCATATCAGCAATAGAAACATCAAAATTAAGGCAATATTTCCTTAAAAATTAGCATATTCCTTTCTAAGAAATTACAGCTGGATACATTTTACCACGGACTATTTGAACTGTTACTTCTTTGTTTGAGGAGTATGTTATGAATTAGTTATAAAGCCAGTGATCCCCTGGCTGCTAAATAGGTTAGAGGAAAGAATATATAATTATGTATGAGGGGCGATGGGGGTTGTGAGAGACGGCTCTACAGATGAAAAAGCAGATAGCAAGATGTTGAGGGGGATACAATAGAAACAGAGAGAGAGAGAGAGAGAGAGTGTGTTTATTCTGGATGGGTGGCTGTATAGTCGCAGCGTTGGTGGGTGTGCTGTCGAGCGCTGTATGGCTGAGTTGAGCTGCGGTGCAACTCGCTCTTGAAACCATCACCCACAGAGAGTTCCTCCAACTGTCACATGCCACTGAACCACGGTAAACAACACACAAATACACACACACACGCACACAAACACACACACACACGCATGCACACACAGCAGAGCCATTTTCATTAACAGAACCACTGGCACACTCAGCCCAGCTGGTCCCTGAGTCGACACTGGAACTGCACATCTGGTGTCAATGCTCTGTTAGAGGGAGGCCATCTGCTTGGATGGAAGGAAAGAAGGGGGGGAGACAGGGAGATGGGGAGTCAAACGAGATCGGGGAGACGGAAAAAAAGAGGGCTTATCGATACTGGTGCCGTTCAATGTAATGCAACATAAAGAACAGATATTTTTGTCGGTATATGCTGCATGCTCTTTGTGCATTAGTCCTCTCCCGGTTAAGAGGATTAGATGTCAAAGTCAGGTTAGCTCTGTAAGCATTTGGAGCTAATGGCAATGAACAGATAGCATGTTTAATGACTCTGACTCTCCACAAAACATGAATAATGCTTCCTCTATATAGTCCTTTGAAGTCCGAAGGGAACTTATCATTACATAATACATAAATACCATTAATAATGCTCTAGTGTTTCAATGTGACAGTGCCGTATATTTAAACATCCATGTTTTTTTCTCATTGTAACGTTTCATGTTATTCATTGTTACAGTGCCAACCAGTCTGTTTGCATTAGATCATTGGCTGTTGAAGGCGTGCCCATATAGAATCCATGCAACGCTCCAATTAACTCTGTTGAGCTGCATTTATACTTCACTGGAAAACTATACATACAGGAACACTGTTCATGCCGAGCTGTGCAGTATAGTTGATTGTGAATGGTGACGCAGAGATGCTCCATCTACAGCTGCAATCATGACACCAACGTGGAGACGCACGCCATGATAAAATCCTCTTAGTCCCCTATTGATGCACTGGTACAAGCTCAGAATGAAGAATGAAGGACCTGTGGTGGTTTGTAACCACAAAGACTTGCATCAGACAGATGCATCAGCAGAAAACTACTCTAACCCTCCTTTTATGGACTCATGATATCTTGTTAATTTCTACTGACCACACTTTGACCCCAAAGTTTGATCCTGACGTTGAGGTATCATATTTGGATCAATTTGAGGAAGGAGGACACAAACCCATGGATGCACCAGGAAGTGCACTTATACTTCACATGCAGGCATATATACACAAACACACACGCTTGCAAACACACGGACCCACACAGAGTGCCTCCTGCCGCCAGTGGCCGACTGAATCAAGCTCTTATTAAACCTTGATCGGAATTCCAGCTTGGGCATTATCCACTTACAGTTATTAATGCTGCAGCTCTCTGGGGAGGACAGAGCAGGCAGCGAGGGAGGGGGATGCACAGCGCACATACAGATGCTGCCATAAAAGCTTTATTGGAAGGTAGAATTGTTTACATTGCATTCAGGGATGGATGAGGTTTGCATTTCCTCAATAACAGGAAAATTGCTTGCGTGAGGAATTGGTCAAAAGCCCGTCCACTTTCAAAAGAGACACACAAAACACCCGGCAAAAAAAAGCAATCCTTTAACAGACACTTTATTATCAAACCAATCACGAAAGTGGTGAGTATCCACAGACTATAACCCTGCACTAGATGCTTGATGAGACATAACAAAATTGCTCCTAAAATCCCAGCCTCAAGGGAGACAAAGAAATTCCCATTTTACTTTCCCAGTGTACTTAAACCTCAGCTGTTAATTAGAAATCCAAAGACATTCCTTCTCTTGGCAAAGTTAATTAAAAACGTGTACACTTTACCGCTGCTATAAAGAAGTATGTAGCAAGAAATACACAAGTAAGAGAGGAGTGAATGAGAGGGAAAAGGAAGGGAATTATGGAGAGCTCATGTTGCACGTACAGTAATGGCAGACATGGAGGCAATCAGAAGATGTTAAGTGGTTGGCTAATTGAAGGTCTGTAAGTTCTGTGGAAGCAGATAGTTACAATAAAACCCATATTTATGCTAAATTCATATGTGGCCAAGTTATGGAACTGAAATGAATTTGCAATGCATCAAGACTTATGAGCTGAAAGCTGTGTCCGGAAAGTAGAGCAAAATAGAAACTTGGCAGGTGCAGATGGAAATGATTGGCAGCATGAACGCTTTTCTTAATTGACTGGTGGGTTCTTTGCAAAAGCTTTGAACCTTGTTTTTGTTTTGATCACAAGTTGAAAATCCAGAGAATAATCTAGAAAATAAGTTACTTTGAAAAGAAACATTGTATTGTTTAGAGACGTTCTGCTTCCAACTCTACATTTTGAGTATTTCAACGACCAATCTGCTCTAAAATGTGTCAATAATGAATACAATCTTTGCTTGTAGCTTCATGTGACGCTTCTAAACATACACATGCCATTCACCTGGTGCACTAAAATCAGAAACGATCACGTTGTCTATTTGAGAATTCTTTAAGAAACTTGGTTCGTATAATTATCAGTTCAGATATTCTCTTCTCTTTGTGTCTTTGAGTATCACTCAATTGAATTTGGTGTTTCAGAGGGAATTTGTTTGTAACAGAAAACAAATATTGACTTGAATTCAATTTAAATTATGCCACTTAACCAGATGCTTTTTTTAATTGGATGGAGTTGAAGTCGTAAATTAGTTTTAAAAATTCAATGTAATATTAACCCATGGTCATAAATGTTCTTACAATCAAAAGATAGGCTATTTGTGTCCACATAGTCAACCAATCTGTGAGTGGATAAGATGGCACACTCTGGCAGACCAGAAACCTGTACCCCATCTAAACTCTAACCCTAACCCCCCCCCCACAGGAGAAGATCTTCAGCCAAGTTAAAGGGCTCAACAGAAAGTGTCCAGATAAGCTCAGGGTTAAGCACAGCAGATGTAAAAATCTTGGTGTTTTGTGATAATGTACTTAGTGAATAAAGCAACCAGTGTAACGTCACCACTTTTCCTGAGCATTTCTTACAGCAGCATTTGCTCAACCTGCAAGTGCCAATACCAACTACCAGCTAGACTTGAGCCCGGCGCACACAACCCAGTCGTGTGTCAGACTGTCCACTCACACTGTATGACTGAATCATTTACAATGCAAGACCAAAGTTCACAATTTATGTGCTCACACTGTACAACACAATCATCAGGCAAGGACCTCACAATGTACAAATAAATCGGGATGGAGCAATGACAATCGTCAATAGAAATCTCCCACTGACTGAGGTTGAAGTCAGATCTGTGTATTTCAGTTGTCTATATGCACAGCTCAAATACACAAACCGGAAAAAAGCTCTCCCTCTCTCACACACACAATTTTCATCACCAAAAAACACAAGTTTACAAGTAGCTAAATCATAATAATATTCTCTGTCAGTCGGAGGTCCGCAGATATTTCCTGCCAACATTTATCTCATGATAGGAGGGGGTAGACTGATTAAACAGGCATGCCTATTGTTGCCATGGAGATTTCGGATGCTGTCTGTCAGTTTGTGCAGGCAAAATTAGGGGGATAAAATAAGTCCTGAAGTCAGGGAATCGGGGCGCTGCTCTGCTCTCACTGTACAAGTGAGTGCAGTTGACAGACCAAAATATCAAGCATGCCAGAAATGCATCTGACCGGTCGGGAGCAGCTGATTGGGCCGTGATCGGCCGTCTTGCTCTATCGTACACTGCGAGACAAACCATGCACGATCTGGCTGAAATTCTGCCAGACTTCAAAGTTAGTCGTACAACCAAAAAATAAGCTCTAAATCGGCCTGAAGAAATATAGTGTGAGAAATTCAACATGTCCACCTTTTAGTTGACAGGCTTGCTAAAATTACACTACAGAGTTTAATTTCTGTGTTTTGGTATTTCTCTGTAACAGAATGTTAATTGTAATTTACTCCACTCTTAACAGCCTTGAAATACAAGTAGATTTCTTAGGATACCAAAAAAATACCTTTATAAAAATAAATTATTTATCACAAACCGACAGAGACTAGTTAACTGATGTCATGAACTAATGACAAGTAATGTGGTCGACTAGGAGCATTTTTATTCAGGGAAAACCCCATTAGGTTAAAACTTATTGGAGGCAAAATGCTATCTGTCTCCGCTTTTGTGCACTTACATTTTTCAATCTGACAAATGTTTTAATAGTGTATGCATAGAAAGTATTACAATACACAAACTGTAACAATGTCACCTGAGTTTCGTCTTCAGTTTGCAATGTCTTTCCCTCCTGCACCGCTAACTTTAAGCTTTGTGCTTTCAGCAGTTTGTACTTCTTTCTAATCCTTAATAGTCCGTCCAAGAGTTACAGCACCCGTAGGTACACCTGCCAAGCCATATGAATTTTCCTCCCCGGGATGATATGATACCAGCAAGGCCTTACTGCCTGGACAACACAGTGATACACGGGGAGCAGCGGCTGCTGAACACGGGCCAGACCGGCTCCAGGGGGGGAGGGGAACACATGCTGGGAAAAGGGAAGTGACAACTGCGGCTGGATCTGGCTTTGATGAGGAGGCATGAGAAGAGGGGAGGCTCAGTCTTGGAGGGAAGCAGGTGTGTGAGGAGGTGATAAGGATGCTGTGGCAGGCACCACACACACACACACACAAATACACACACATACATGCAACAAATAAACATACTCCTGCAAATACCCACTTGCTGAAACCGTTCATCCAACTTCAACACTAAATTTAAATGGCATCCCTTCAAAAAATATAAATAAAAAAAACTGAGCTTGCAGGTCCTAACTCTTTTCTGTTCCCTCACATCACAAGGAGGCAGACAGAGAATTATGGTGCAAGAAAAGAGGAATTAAAGAGCGGGATGGAGATGATGAGAGAGGGAAAAATGAGAGAGAGAGAGAGGTTGATTTAAGGAGCTAATATTGCTGTAAACACTTCTTTGCAGGGGTAGAGGACTAAGCGTTAGTGTAAGTGTTTCTGCTTGCACACATATACCACACGCATATACATTTATGCGCAAGAGTTAAAGCGTCCCCCGGGAGTGCTTTGTGGCGTTCTGAACAGAGAAAAGTAATTTATGGATGGGATATTTTTTTGGCTGGCTTATTTCAGAATCCATTAAGATTAATTAAGTGTTGCTAAATGTGGTGCTATAGAGTTCAGATTCCGCAGATGCATTCTAATCATTAGCTCACAGTTTATTCGGCCCGCTAAACAGCTGCTAATAGCCTGAGTGAAGCCAGACCAGAGTGTTCTAATGGTGGGGGAACAGTGAGTAAGACTATTGGACTGGTGGATGGTGATAAGTGATTTAGAAGGACATCTATTGCAGCGTTAATGTATATCTACGATGCAGCATGGATGTAAATCTATACCTCAAACACACATCAGCGTAGCATGCACCTGTCCATGCTTGTTAATCAAAAGCAAGGAGATGGAGAGTGAGACAGAAAGGAAGCAATTAGACACTCTGTCATCAAATATTTGTTTGTTTTTTTGGCAGGAAGACTGCATTAAAGAGTGAGGGAAGGAGACACAGCCAAGCATGCTCAGCCTACTTCATATCCACTGTTATTTTAGATTGACTTTGCACAAGCAATTAGCGCCAATCAGGGATTAATTGAGCTAACACAGAAGGAGAGGGCTGGTTTTGGGATTGTTCTGCTGCTGCATTCGTCCTAACTCCAATTAAAACATCATCAAGTTGATTGCCTGTCTGTTCATGGCAAATGTGGGTGCATTCGTCAGCACAGATGCATATATGTTTGCATGTGTGGATTTGCAGTGTATGTCTTCTATGATTCTGTATCCATCCATAATCCAAACTGCTTATCCCTTTCGTGGTCGCAGTGGGCTGGAGCCTATCCTACATGTCATAGGGCAAGAGGGAGGGGGGTACAATCTGCACTGGTTGCCAGTCAATCACAGGAATGACATTGACGAGAAACAACCACTTTAACCAACCAAACTCCCACTCTCACTCCAATATATGGTTTCCAATTAACCTTACAATTAACCATGTTTTAGGACATGAGGAAGCCAGAGCACCCATGGAGGGAACCCACACATGCATGTCGAGAACATGCAAACTCCACACAGAATGTCCTAACCAACAGGGATTCAAACCAGGAACCATATTGCTGTGAGACAACAGCGCTAACCACTGCAGCACCGTGCAGCCCTCTCATTCTGTACAGTACCATGGAAACTGAACTGCTTCAGAGCAAGCGAGTAGCTGGACCTTGAGTGGAGATTGCTTTGAGGGCTGCCACTTCCAAGGTCAAGAATATGAACGATGTCGTATTTGCAGTTCTGCAAAGCAGTTTGTTCTCTATTGTTCATTTAGTTTTATATGCTTGAGGTGTTGTACAATACTGACAGAAATATGCACTCAAGACGAGCTGAAAGAACAGTTGTGAAAAGAAAAAGCTACTTTCCAACATTAAGGGACAGAAAAAATCTAAATCGATCAAATGTATGATTTTGTGCAATTAAAAAAAAACATAACCATGCTTTAAATAAAGGCAACAGACATTAAAAAGCAGCGGTGTAGTTTTGTGTTATACAGTAAAAATGTGGGTTAAAGTTAAAATAACAAACACTTGTATCAAAGTTGCCTTGGGCAAAATGAAGACTTCTTCAATGTACTGTATAAATCTGAGAAACTGCTACTCTGGTCTGACAAATAGTAAAACCAGGTCACATGTAATGACATAAATTATTTTAATAATCCTCTCTCTTGTGCGTGAAGGGAATAAATTCAAACACGCTTACTCACAAGTTCAACTTAATTTGTCAAGAATTATTTTGGTTAATTATACACGTGCTTAGTCCTACTGAAGCTGTGCTTGATTATGAATGAATCCATATTTAGAAGACAACTGAATATTTACAAATGCTCCTTCTTTTCAGCAGTGTGGCACGAGGCACTCAAGTAAGTACACTCTTGTGATAAAAAAAAACATCTAATATTGTAAATACTTCATGAAAACGTGAATTAATTGAATAAAATATCTAGAACAGACAAAAGAAATGTTCATATTTGATGTCGAAAAAAACATCCTTTGTGGATCAGTGCACAAGAATAGACTTATGTTGGAGCAAAGTCATGAAAGAAACTGGTCAGCTGAGGCACTCTGAGCCGAACCGACAGAATAGAAAAAAGGGCTTCTTTACAAGTGCACTCAAACAAACTTGTTCCCTGAATTGCAAATTAGTGGTACTGTCTGCAACACTTAAGTATGCTTTCTACTGGACTTTCTGGCCATTTTTAAACCAGTCATCTCAGATCATCAGTGGACTATTATTATGTTTCGATGTCTTATATTTTAAAGTCAATTTTCTTTGATAATGGGGGTCTGTGTGTCGCATTAATCTATTGTGTCATCTTTGTTTTTGACAGAAAGCAGGCATAGTAAGTAAACAGGTTTTCTGCAGGCTTTGTTAAACAGTTTAAAAAGGGATTACATTTGCCACTTTCAGTTGAGTCTTTTAATGAAAGAGTGGGAGACCATAACATTATACTTGGACAAAGAGGTGGTCTCCACTCATCAAATGATGTCAAATATTTGGTGCTCAGCAGCAGCAGCATCAGGGTATTGTGATTTGGGGAGGGATGAGAGGTCGGGTTATTCAAAGCATAACTTATAATGTACTGATTATTTTTCAACAACGACAAAGTTGTGTTAATCAAATGCACCTTACTAAATTTGCGATCTCAGAAGACACCAGCTACCTCCTTACACTGTTTAACCTCTGCTGAGCTACAGACAACTTTCTGGAGCTTTCCAGGTAGCCAGCGAGTCAGTGATAAAGGACTTCAAGCCACAACTTTTTCTACACAAAAAGCATCTGTTAATTAAAAAAAAAAATCAGCTGTGAGCAAACATGACTATTTTCTTGAATAACTATAAAAACTAGCTAACTAGCTAACAGCTAGTGGCGTTTGGAAAAGAAAAATGTGATATGGCATCAAAAAGGAAAATTCCCAGCTGTCACATATTGACAGCCTCACTATCTTTGAGTTTACAGCCAGGCAGCCTAGCCTAGCCGCTGTAGCTAATGTAAGATTAAGACACACAGTGCATTTCAGATGAAGCCTCTTTTCAACTAATGTTTAAAAAAAAACTTACAGTATGAATACAATCCCTTCAGAATTGGCTTCTAGAATTAGCATTATCCACTCTATCTCATATGAACCAAACAATCAAATAAGTCAATCAATTATACAGCAGCAACGCAGTCAGTGGGGGTTTTCACTTACGTTACTTGCATTATTATGTCAATAAAGAGTATATTTTGTATTTTTATGAACTCAAGTCAGTTTGATTTTTCTTTGTATGCACATTTGATTCTGTTTTATTCCACATTATGTTTTATAGCTGGGAATGAGACTTTAGGCACACATTTCCTGACACAAAAAAAGGCTGTAGCTTTGATTTACATTGAAATTCAAACCAAGAGACACAATTTAAACAGGGAACTCATCTTATTTGTATTGTCTTCCTCTGTTATCCCTTTAGCTGCTGGTGTTTAACTATACAGTGACCAAGCATAGTCACTGAACGTATCACTCAGTCCAGGACACAGCGCTTTCCACTCGTCAAATGACATGAATGGAGTGGTTTTGTTAATTTCCTCATCTATTTATTTGTAAGCAAGTGGCACACCTTAAAATATGGTAAACTGATTATTTTAAAAGCCCCACAACATTGCGCACTTGTAGTCCTTTCATGTAATAGACTTCATGCAGCTGATGAATTGGATTCTCAATTTCAGAAAATACTAAAAAGCATAAGCACATAATTGTCTCATTCTAATATTAAGCAAGCTCCAGCAGCTGTCTCAAAGTTTAATAAGTATGATTGCAAATACTTCAGCTGCTCAGTCAAAACAGATTCTTAATTCCAAATCAACAGAACAGTCTGGTCAAGTATTTGTGCCTTAATTATGTTGTTACAGTTACTGGAAGGGAATTGGTTTGATACCCACAACACGTACGTATTTCTTAATTGTACCTCATAGAAACACAGCCCAGATTCTCAGTCTCTAACGCATGTTTGATTGATTTATAAGTTCTTTATTACCACAATAAAAAACACAATATTTTCAACATTTGAGGCTGTGCATTAAGTGAGACACCTTGTTACAACTAGCTACAAACCCAAACGTGTCAAGACAAGCAGCACCACGCATTTCATTAACTTTTTTGGGAAGTTGAATTCTGTCATGAGATATTTTTTAAACAGTAGCTTTGGAATTACCAATTAAAACCATTTTAATACCAAATATGAAAGTTCAACAACAGCTGTGTAAAAATTGCTATGAAAAACCTCATTTAGAGCATATTTCTCAGAGAAATAAAATACAGTTTGGTGAGTAAGTTGGATCCAAGTTGAGTTTATACAGTACTTCCAAACAGTTTAAAAAAACTTGACATTATGGTCTAAATATACTCATGTTTCCGGAAGAATTGTTTACAGCAGCAACTGCAATGACAGTGAGTGATCGAGACAAAAAACAACATTGTCATCCTTTTGTCATTGGTATTCGTGTAAGGCCCAGATCACAGCCGCAGCCTGGGGCAAGGCTAAAAGAACACTTCTGACCATACATCGCTTCATCTGTTAGCGACGGAAGCGTCTGTTACTCATTAGGCAGAGGATGCAGGCAGGCAATCCAAAAAGACAACAACAAACCGATTGTTTCAGGGGCTTCACAACCCCTCATGACACTGACAACTGCCTCCCCTACCCCAGCACCCATCAGGGGAAAATGATGAGCTGTATGTTTGTCTCTACTTTATATGCGTTTCTGCACACTCTGACAGAAACCTGTCAACTGTGGGGCTGGGATGATTTTCCACTGGCATCCATGGAGAAAATCCTGGTTGGATTCAGAGCTGCCTGGCTTTTTCTGATGTGTAAGAGTGCTGAAGACAGGCCTAGCAGGTTTAAGCAGATTAATTAGGGTGTAGCGAAGACTGTGAAGAAATCTCTCTTCCATAGATGCTATATCCACTGACACGGCTCTGCATGCAGGCGGGTCCCTGAAATCTGCACACTATACCACCCGCCCCTCTCTCTTACTCCCCCATAGATACACATAAATATTCTCCACACACACACACACACACACACACACACACACACACACACACACACACACACACACACACACACACACACACACACACACACACACACACACACACACACACACACACACACACACACACACACACACACACACACACACACACACACACACACACACACACACACTGTTGGAGGGCAAAAAGTCTGTCATGCCCCCTACTCATCCTCTCTCTCCAGGGTTATTCCAATATCCATTTACCCCTCCCTCTTTCCCTGAATGTGTTTACCCTCCTTGCTTCCCTCTCACCCTGTTTTTGCTTAGAACACATTTCCCCCCCAAGTCGTCCTGCGAGGAAAATGTAACTCTAGCAGGAATGAGTTTAACTTTCTGTGTCTTTATCAGAACATGGTGTTGATGTCAATCTATTTACCAAAGATGTGAACAAAAACCCCAAAATGTTCTAATGAAAGAGAAACAGAACACGCAAAGATGTTTAGCTGTAGAAGTGGTGCAATTTGAAATTTTAAAATTAAAGAACTAATATTGCCAGTTGGTTCTTTTTGGAGAAGATGGGGTGCTGCTTGCAAGAAATACAAAGTTTCTCATAAGCAGCACCAAGTGAGAACCCAAACTGAAGAATCCTTCCAAAACTCAATCCAAAAGTTGTTATTCTTTATTTAATTTCTGTGAAAATATACCCATCATATCTCACTGCACTGATTGATATTGAAGAAAGACAAGAGCAAAAAATAGAAGCACCCCCCCTCCTCCTCCCCGTCTCCCACCCTGAATCCTCATCACCATCATCATTTTCATCATTACATGAAATATGACCGAGAGCATAATCCCCACAATGCCGTGCAAATGTCGACGTGAGTTAGCATCAAGGAGACACAAGAGATATGCATGCATCATCTGGCCAGGAGAACATCACTTGTGGGGAGACAGCCAGAGGCCCTAAGGAGGAGAAACAGAAAGGAGGGGGTAGGAGGCAGAGGGTGAGGAGGAAAGGCTGAAGGGGGAAGAGTATAGAGGGAGTGAGGGCTGAAGGGTGCAGAACAACAGACAGGAATTGTGAGGAAAGTGAAAAAAAAGAATGAGGTACAATATTTGGGAGGAAAAAAAATGTGATGAGTGGGGATATTCACCACAGCAGAGGAAGGGAAATAATACAGAGGCAATCAGAGAAAATGGAGGAATAATATCCCAGCGCTGCATAATCTCTGCAGATTCCAGCATAATGCATAATCTCCACAGGTTCAACAATACACCATGTGCCCTAATTCCGAGCCAATTATAAAGTGTGTGCTGTTTGGTTGGTTTAAATCTGTACATTGGTATGGATTGGACGAGGAGGAGCTTGAATTTAGGATTTGGCTGTGTGTGTCAGGGGAGGGGAGGGGGATTGTCTTCTCAAGGGTGCAGACAGCTGGGGTCCCCATGCATGCAGCATTCCTCCCCTTAGCCTTCTCTATACTCTAATGCCCTTCACTGACCAGATTAAAGCCCAAATGACAAACGCACAAAGGCTGATAACATCTGTTCTGGAACACACTGTCCATCCCTTCCCATGCTGAGCTCTGTTGGTCACTCCTCAGTTCCAGTCCCCATGCGGACAAACATCTGCAGCGATGGACTAGTGCACATTAACTACTGGAGCATGAGACCAGGCTAACCCACTAACCACGAGAGCATCATACCTCACACAGCAACACAAGAGCTTTATAAAACTGCTTTCTACATTGTTATCTTCTGTGTAATCCAAGGGATCTCACCTGTTATCTTCCAACTAGAATGCGTTATTTACAATTGCATGGTCCAATAACAGTGACTCATTCTGAAGTGCAGTGTTTAGATGTGGCTACTGTATGGTTTTCCTCATAATACATATGAATTTGGTTTCAGTATTGCTGTTTTTGTAGCTTGGGTTTTAAAGGTTTCAGTGAAAAAGTGTTAAAAAAAAAAAGAGAATAGTGAAGTGTACTGGGTGTTAGGAGCTAGCAAATGCTGCTATTGTGAAAAATCCACTTAGGCTTGTTGTGTCTGCTTCACATTTGCTCTCAGTTCAGCCTTTGATAACCCTTTTCCTGCTGGAAAAACACTGGTGGTGGAAAATGTCTTTGGCAGAGAAATGTTCCACTTGTACAACAAAATGCAATTACACGGCATGCCATGCTTCTTTGTGAACTAGTGTAAAGTGTCTCAAAGTATGAAGTTAAGCCTGTATCGGCCCTGTAGCTCGCTACATGTGATTCCTGTCACTTTTTATTCAGATAAGGGAATTTTACAGCTACTGTGAAGGACTTAAGAGTCTTCAGCATAGAGCAAATGTAGCATAATGTAGTAGCACAGCAAAGATTCCACGTTGAGGAAGGTAACAGATCAATATGAGCAACCCAGAAACTTCAATATTTCAGCTTATGGATCACAGTTAACTTGTATTGAAGGACATGTGTTTTTAATGTTGAATGTTAGGCTATAGGGTAATGGCAATGGAGAATGTGAGCTACTTATGGAGAAGAACATCAATGTGTGTGTAAGTAAGTGAGATCAAAACACTGTACATGGTCTAAAGACAGGAATGAAAACACAGGTAGGCTCTTGATGTTAAGACATGTATTTCATGGTGAGCGGTTAGCAGATTCTTCTTTATCAGAAACGTCATTTGGACCCTTAAACTATACCAACATGCTGTTACTTCTCAGTTTTCAGACACAGCAGCTTGGTCTGTTGCCCTTAGCTTCACAAAATGAAAACCATGATACCACTCTAGCATTAGTCTGACACAAACAGGGCTCCTAGCAATTAGGCCGTGATAATTAAGCGACAAACCAGGTGGGATTTGAGGGCCGAAGCTTTCATGTGAAGCTATGACTTTTGGACTTAAAATTACCAGTAACACATGCTTATTTGATGGAAAGCTATCAGCTAGCAGTTTGGTTGGCTGTATGCAATCAACTACCCTTGCATAGTATTCCATCCAAATAAATTGGTTTGGTTTATACATCAAAAATACTGACATGCTAGGGCTGAACAATTTGATTCAATATTTTGTATTTCTGGGACACGTATTGCAATTTGTCAACAACAAAAAAACAGATACATTTTTATTCAAGGCAATTAAATGTTAAATCAAACAATCATCCTTTTATTATGAAGTGCTTAAAGTCATTTTCTGATTTCAAACTCATTGCCATGTCCTAATGGACCATATATGTACATGAGTTCAAGCAAAGTGAAATTATTTTTTCCACATGGGAGTAGAACACCAGGACACCAACTCCAGGATGGATTTCCATTGTTTGTTTGACTCATGCATTGTCCTTAAACTTTAGTCCAAGCAGCTAACATCATCTGTATTAATTGTCACCTGACTTTCACGGTGCATCTCAGCAATAAGCTAGAGGAGTATACCTACAGCATTATATGTTGACACTTTGGGCCACTGAACAAACTCCAGTATGAGTTAGTTGTGAGAATGTACTGACTCAACGCTGTGGCTCTGAATCTGACACCCAGCCCACTCCTTTCATCGCGAAAAGTAATCATTACATGCCTTACACAAACAGACACATGTTGGATGGGATGGAGTGTTATTTGCTGCCTTGGTGCAATTACATCCTGTAAAACAGTGGCGAATGCATTGACACACTGGAGTGATGATTTGTTGGTCTAAAAGGGAGGCCACAGAAAGGTGCTCACTCTGACTTGTACAGAGCATTTATTTATGATCTATCGTTTTTACCCAGGTAAAAAGCATGAGGAAACAGATGCCTGTGTATGGACTATGCTGTTGGATAAAAGAAAGATACTATGTTGGCGTGTTTCATGAATTAATCAAGCTTCCGGATACTCCTTTTTCCTTTTTACTCACTCAGGTGTATCCAGGGATGTCTGATGTCATCTTATTGCTGACCTTACCCCGACACTCTCCACCTTTTTGTGAATCGGAGGGCAGGATGGATAGAGTTGTTGACAAATTCTGGCCAAACTGATGGGATGGAGGTGAATGAAGAGGCGAAAGGAAGTCTGGATTGTGACACTTAGCAGTTCTAACAGCGCTTTGGCCTAGATTGGAGGAATGTTGGGAAGGGTACATGAATAATAAACCAGCTGCAGAGTCCCTCTGGCTGGATGGTGATGTTCTTCACTCTCATCACCCCAGCCAGATTGGAGACCACTGATGGGGGTGGTTAAGCTTATTCAAATAAGTGGAAATGCACCATGAAAAGATGGGTCATTTGAACACAATAACTGTCATCAAGAATTGCTTAATACACTAGAAACAAATCAAGAAAAAACATTTTAATACTACATGCTTGTGACTGTTGCAAATGTTCCTTTTTCAGTAGTAAAACATCTGCCTGAAGATGCCCTCCAAGTACCAAGACATTTCTCTGTGCGGAGATTGCACATCAATCACTGCACACGGGAACAATTATGAAGCGTTATCATTTTGCTGAGAGACACATGACTTGGCTTAGTCATACTCAGATGCACACAATCACACACGAATAACAGGCACTCATACATTCATGTAGTATGAACCCATGGGTACTCTTGGAATCAGTTTGAATATTACAAATGCATTTTTTCCTTTTTTTTCTGCGACTGTAGTCCCTTCCGAATATTGATAACTGAGTTTATATGACAGTTATGAAACATAGCTGCATGTTTCTCTCTGGAAACACAAGGCAACACCCAGCTGCAGCTCCCACAGATGACAGCAGCAATAAGTTACAGCTGTATCAGTAATAGTGTGAAGGCCTCATTCAAGGTCTGCTAATGGAGAAGCTTAAGCCAGCGCCAACTCATCTTAAAGGAGATGTATGGTCATATTTCAATTTCAAATGTTGAAACACCACTGCATTAAATTATAACTCATAATATGATGTGTATGGCTTCACAATATGCAACCTTGAAAGGCAGACAGCAGCTTGCAATGAATCATTTTGTGATCCGTCATAATGAAGACGGATTGTGTCGTATTGTGTTTGCAGAGTCCAAGCTCAAACATGGAGACTGAATATGAAACCATCTAGTGTCTTTATAGCGTTGGCAAAATTAAATATATAAGATATATGAAAGAAATATCTGGATTCATTTCATCCACACAGTCTACTGTTGGGCTAGTGCAACAAAGGTATGGCAACTCAAGGCTACTTTGACAGCAAACATATTTTTTCCCCACTGTACGGAAAAAAACTGTCTGTCAGATAGGGACGGAGAAACTGGCAGCTGAACCCTTTTGCTGGAGGAATTTCAATCTGTAGGCAGGACACCTTAGGCAGACAGAAATATTTGGTTTATTCATTACAGGGCTCCTCAGTCACAGGCTGTCACAGGTGCATGGGAGCAGCTTGACCCTGTATGACCTCTACCAGAGTTTCGCTGGTGACTTCCCAAACACAACCGCTGTTACACTAATGGATGGAAGTGACTGCTGCTGTCTTTAGAAGGAGTACAACCTAGTCTATCATCAGCCATGCATCCTCGAAACGAGGTTTAACGATTGACTGTGCTTGTTGTCCATCATAAACAAGGATTAGAGAATGTTTTATGCATTTTATTTCGAAGGATTTCCAAAAAACAGCCCTTAACTTGATGATGCATTAAATTAAAAGTATATCTGCAAAGATTTAATCCTTTATACGAGGGCAAATGGAAGAAATCAAACCAGCTGAGTACAGCATTAAGCCAAATGATATCATTTAATCATAGTTTTGCTTCAATAGACCAGTTTCTGTTTGGTAAGCACTCTTTTTGTCAAGGAAAAATGCTGGCCAACAAATATCTTTAGTCATAATTTTCCTTGAACAATTTGTAACTGCCTTTTGATGGGGGAAGAGATTTAATGGTGTATTATTGAACTTACATTTCGTATTTGATAAGGACATTTATCAACGGAGGTAAGTAGAAACATGTTAAAAGATGTAATGCCAAACAGAAATAAATGACGTGAAAGCCAATTCCTTAAAAAAGCAAATAGTCATTTAAAGTGATGTCCCACTGGTTCTTAGGATGATGTTACTACCTGGAATCATTTCCCAGTTATGATGTACACTCAGTGTCCTCTTAATTTGGAACACTCATTAATCTAATGCAACACAGCAGCACTGCTCTAACCTTGTTCATTATTATGGAAACAATGGGTTATTATTTTATAACCCATTGTTTATGAAATGGACCAGAGCAATATACGAATCGTAACAGAAGGCTATGTGACTATGTGTTTTTTGAATGCATCAGAATGTACAGACTCATAAAGTTGCTGGTAATAGTAAAAACAAACCAAAACATTCAAAATCAACATTTAAAACTTGGGAGTATATTTCTTGTAATGACACATTTACAGAACACTAAAAAGTAAAACCTCAACTTCAACTTTATTTGTCCCCGAAGGGCGGTTGGTTTTGCGGCAAGGCAGAACAAGACAGAAAAAAGACAAAGGACAAAAGTACATCCAAAAAGCTAACACGGTAAAAATGCAAAATGCAAGATGCACTGAATACATCAGCTCCCAAGAAACAACCAAAATCATTGACTCAGGTTTACCGCAGCTTTCATCGAAATAAAGTGCAGAGAATCTCAAATTATATCTTTTGATTTAATCGTACACACAGCTGTTTTTTGCTACAAAAAAATACAACCTTTAACACAGTAAACCCAGTAAGTTTGCGTCTTCACACCAGACATATGTTTCTTCCAACCAACTGTAAGAAAGTGCACTAGAGCTCTTAAAGGTGTTTGCATGGTCCAATTAACACCAGATGCTAGCCCTTAGCTAACTTATCAAACCTCATACTGCACAGACCTCCAAGGAGAGAGCATGGTCCAGTTAGCACCAGATGCTAGCCCCTTATCTCACTGTCTTCAGCCAAAAAAAAAAAAAAAGCATAAATGAGTTCCGCTTGCCTGGCCTGGACACCTCTATATTTGGACTGTTTTGAGCATAAGACCAACTTAAACGAAGAAATACAAATATCTTATATAGTTCAAAGGCTGGATGATGAATGGCATTGTTTGGTTTGAATTTGTGCACTGACACAACCTTGTACAAAATTGAGGGACTATTCAAAAGGTTGTGTGGCCATTTCAACAGCCATATTGCAGTCTACAATTATTATTATATACTGCTTTTGGAAGAAATGACATGCAGTATGTACAAAATACAAATAAAACATTTGGGTTCTATGACTCTAACTGGAGTGAAAACACAGATGAAAATCAATCAAACATGAATGTTATTATACACTATTTGACATCATGTGTGACCTCACTGTAGGTAACATCCCATTGTCCTTGGTTCAAACAACTCCAACCTTGAAGACATGTTTGTCATGATAGAAGCAAAAGAAAGTGGGCAAGAGAAAATGCAAGCAGCCCGGAGTACAATATGCTAAAAATTAAAAAAAAAAGAATCCATCTCTGTTTTAATGCTACAATGACATAGGATATGTTTTGAGCTCTGACACATTAGATTTGTGTAATTCATGTCTAAGAGTTTTTCGCATTTAGTGTGTATCTGATGTGTCTGAGTTGACTGTAACTTAGGGCTCTGAGTGCTCCAAGTTGGAAAAAGTTAACACTGAACAGACAGAAGCTCTTGGGAAAAGCAGCTTTTTCTCTGCTGCCTGATCTCTGAAGAGCTGGAGGGTTGTCTTTCCCAACAGCATGGTCAAGAACAGAAAATGAGAGGAAAGCTAGCAGTGCTCATTACTGACCACCCGGAGCCACAGTATTTGATTAAACGGACAAAACTTGCCTCGACATAAACAGTAAACATCAAACTTAAAGGAACATTAGAGGGGCACTTGAGCCTTTGGGTAGATTTTTTTTAAAGTTTTTTTTAGTTACTGCTGTGGTTTTGATTGCCTTAATGTTGCTGATAAAGTTATACTTGGATTTCTGGCACACCACAAATTGATAGCGGATCATTAGCCTCTGTATTTCAGCAAAATGCAAAATATCCCTTGGGGTTATTAGGAACAGATAAATACACAGGGAGAAGAATTATGGTGTGCCTAGTGCTCTAGCAGTGCACAAATCTTAGACTAGACTCAGACAGCAATGGGCGTCTTGACCTGAATTGCCCCTACTGACAATCAGGGGAGGAATCTGTTTTTGTTGCTTTTGGTAGGTATAGGCTACTATTGTGTGACTCTGATTATCTGTTAATGTGAGGTTTTTAAAGAACCAATCTTAATCTTCTGAATTTCTTTCTGATATTTGATATTCGTCAGCCCTGATAATATCAAACAAGTCTGATACTTGAAGTCTCGATGATTACGACTGTACTTTCCCAGCGAGACCACAACAGCCAATGACAGAGAGCAGAAGAGAAGGAGACCCGAGGCTAAAGTTAGCTAGCATGCTGTTAATGAAAAAGAAACAGTTATTATCCCATCTACACTTCTGACTTAAGAATGGACCATTGATGTTGACTATGTCTCCCTAAACATGTATCACCAAGCCTCATTGTGTATCCTTTTGTTTCTTCTCACTGCCAATAATTAGTACAGCAAATTGTAGTCAGTTGTGCCTTGGTTATACCTGAGATCACGTGAGCTGTAATAGTTTACATTTGGTGTTACACATGCAATATTATATTAATAATATCTTATACTGAGTGGTACTCTGCTTTTTAAGCTATTTTAGTGTGCTTGTTTATGAGTATAATTTTTTTATAACTGGGAAACCAGATTTCTAAATTCCATTGTCTGAGTCTGGCCTTAGTTGTCTTTGCATAATGATATCTTGTGATAGTCATTAAACTTGAGGCAATAAATTCAAAAATTAAATAAATCTATAATAATTTGAAGATGACTGCTATCTGTGAAGGCATAATATTGAGTAAAAGATGAGTAAATAAACTTAACCTAATCATCTCAGGAGCAAAAAAGACCAGTTCCGATGAGCTTGATTCAGAAAACCCGGCACTCTGTGGCGGATTAACGAGAGCAAGGCAGAGGAAGGCAAACAGGGGATAAGCACACAGGAAGGCTGTTGGACTGGCAACAGATGGTGCAATGTGGCCAACCTATCTACTCACAGAAAACATTGACAATCTGCCTGGGAACACACAGGGCTGGCAGGCACTTACTTTGGATGTTGTCAATGGGTACGAATGAAATGCCTGATTGATGGCAACTTGCCACTTTCCAAAACACCAGAGAGTGTCTCCCAATGGAAACCCTACTGAACCTTACTGTAAGTGTTGTTCTACATTTTCAGAATCTCAAAACTAGCACTAAGTAGGTGCTTAATAATATTAAGGGCTAACAATAACTCCATTTCTGGTATCACTGCTAAAATCCCACCCAGAACTCCGGCCTGGATCTAGTGGAAGCTTTCTAATCCACTACCCACATGGTGTTTACCAGTCGTAAAGCTCAAATATGGAGGTGGGGATAAATGATGCCTTCCACTTTGGAAGAGAACACTGTTTCATGCCTGGAGAAAGCAAGGCTTTGACTCTTAAATTATGCAAATTAGGCTACTGTTCTCTTCGCAGTCTTCAGCGTTGAGTGGCTCAAAGGAATGCCCGTCATTGAAGAGAGAACAGTGACAACAAAGCAGATAAGGAGGATGAAGATGATTTCTCAACAGGGGAGCGACACTACACAGGCTGAGGTCACATTTAGACTAACTTTCTAGTTTCCTTCATGGCCCAATTGAAAAATATCACCATTCCAAAGTGCATTTGCCCTGTTCAGGCTGACGTATAAGGAATTAAGTAGCAATGTTGACCAGTTTTTATTACAAAACACAATTCAATGTAGAAGAGATGATCCTATATCTAAGTATTAAAAAAAAAAACTTCACATTGGCGTCACTATCCCTGTTCTTGCTCAGTTTGTATTCACATTATAATTAAGTACAAAATGGTCCTTCACATTAAAAAAATGTGTAGCATCCTGTTCATTCTAAGAAACGTACAATAGAGGTTTCTCAACCCAATTTCACTAAAGTGGATAGGGAGTGCATCTTTCCAGAGATCACAAATTACAGATACATTTCTCAGTGCTATAGGACTTTTGCATGAAATTATACTGTTTGTTTTGATTGAAACAAATGCGTAGAAATGAACAAGAGGAAACATTCATGTTGACGATCACAGATCCAATGCATCCAATTTGTGTAACAGATACAGATACTGATTTTCTTTTTTATTTCAACAACTGCAATTAGTTAACACATTTACCAAATGTTGGTCTATCCTCCCTTTTTTTATTTGATGGACAATTTGAAGTACAGCTCTGTTGCTGGTCAAACACAATAGATGTTGAAGTTAAACTACTTAAATTCTTAAGTAACCAACAAAATGTCAAAATGAACTCTGCAAGAAAAAAGTATATAGCCACTTACTAAAATTCTTCCCCAATTCATGCACTTTTGCCCAAAACAACATACTGTACATCTTAGAGTAAGTACACCTTTGTGTGAAAATAATTTGACCGTGTGTTTGTCGGGCAACAGGATCAAGCGAGTGACAAAACTTCTCTAGCGGAATCTCAACATCTCAATTTCAGTTGTCAGAGCCTTGTTAAGGATGAGTCCACTGTCATTTCCAAAGACAAAACCAAACCAAAACAAACGTATGGAGAAAAATATATATATATATTATGAAGCCTTAAACATCTGTGCTACTTTTTTTTCATTTGCCATGCTGATATGGCTCAATGGATGACAATGTCTGTCTGTTGGTCTGTGTCATCTTAACAACTAACCTATTACATGGTTAGCAGTGACTAAATTCATGTTTCCAAGATGATAAATCTTTATGAGAGGCCCTCGTACATTTTTCTTTCCAATGAAAACTGTTTTCACGTAGCCTATGCCGTAAATTATCTCAACATCTGCTTGATGGATCGGTACAACATTTTATACAGATATCCATCTTGTGCCATCACCATGTCTACCATTTAATTTGTCCAGCACTTTATGACTGCATATCCGCATAGTGCTTTGCCTCTAATCAGCTACAGTGCTACCTCATGTGTAAGGCTAAGCTGCAATTCAATACTCCAACATAAATGGACATTTCATGATTTTCAACCTCATCCCTACCACATTATGTATTGTGTGAAAAGTGCCTGCAGTAGTTATCAATGTTCCCTGTGTTATGGTTGCCTGGGAAAAACTATAGGCTATTTCTCTTTTGATGTCTAGTATCCACCTACATCTGTATTGCAAAGAGCAACAAATCTAATTAACAGCAAAAAGTGACACAAAATGTGAATGTAAAGGATTTCATCATTGAGCATTCATTTATCATGTTTAGCTGCATGGTGTAAGGCTGAAGAAATTGTTTGCAGCACACATGAAAATACATCCTTACAAATTAAGCAATTGCTAGCATGGCTTTGCTAGCAGGGCAATCAGCTGTCTTAACCAGTAGCCTATAGCAAATATTTAGGAGTAAAAAGCTTAAATTTACTAATTACCATCAACACTGATTACACGTCCACAAAAAGGGGGCTAAACGTACTTTTGACTGTGAATGTGGTACAATTATACTGTACTTGCAAAACTGTCTGTGTAGGCTTATTAGCATTTTGATGTCAGCATTTAGTTAAAAGCACTGCTATACTGTATGTACAGGGAGTCAGGAGCAGCTTGCAAGGCTGTAGACTAAGTTTTATTTGTCGCTGAGATTTCTGCCATCATCCTTAACATCTACCCCAGTCTTACTCATCTGGGTTACGGCTCTAACTCAAAATGGCTACTTCCTTTAGCATGGAAAGCATTAGTAGCTTGAAAGCAAAATTTGCTTGACTTTTCAAGCTATGAGCTTTTTAAAAGACTCCTTTTGTCAGATGTTGGCTCTGAATCAACCACTGTACCTCAAATAACGTATCTTAACCTTTTTTTTTAACCCATATTTACTAAAAATCCAAATGCACATTTCACTAAGGATTGCAATGTGGACTCAATGTAGCTTCATCTAGCTATGTGGCTGTTTGTGACTAAGAGAATTAATTGATGATTGTCAAGCTGAGCAACTTTGCCTCTAATTCATGTAGCACAGTCAAGCAGCGGGGGCTCATCTTGCTCTTGAGTTTTGCACTAATGAACACCCTTGCATCCGCTGCCCCTCCACCCACACCGCCCTTCAACACAACACTGTTTTTTGTCTTTCTGTCTCTTCTTAATAGTTGGAGAGAGCTGTTCTAATTCCATCAACAGCCACTCGGTCAGATGATTAGTGCCAGTCCACTGGTGGCCTGGAGGTCGCACAGTTGTTTGTTGACGTCGCCTGTGAAGTAGTACTCAGCTGCAGAATAAACAGACTGAGGATGTGAAAAGCTGCCTCTGCAGTCAGCCATGTTTGATTGCACACTCTGACAGCAGGTGACAGTTGATTATTAAAATCACATACTTGGATTTGAGAAACAAGCGACATGCTGCAACAGTACGAGAAACACAATGAGGCTTGTTTGCCAAGCAAAAATACAAAAACCTCCTAATAATAAACAGACATGGCCTCATTTCAGTGCGAAATGGCTGATGTTATCAATTGTGTCAAATATGCACCCAACAAGACGGAGCAGGAAATAGAATTTCAACAAGGGGGAAAGATGTGTGCCCTGGCCTATCAGCTGACACAGTACATGTTCCCTACTGGCCCAGGATCAAATTTGCTTCTCTACAGTGTCTTCCTTTGAGCTTTTTTTATTTCCAGACTGAGAAAAACATGGTGGAAAACTCTTATCTAGGATTAGTTTTTAAGTTAAGCAAAATATGTGTTCAGTGTAAACCACTTCCCCCATGCTGTAAGATACTTGCAGTATGCTGCAAGATTTAGCAAAGATCAAATAACCATGCAGATGGATAAAAATATGTTAATACTGTCTTTACGGACTTCATAATGTTTTGAAGTGAGCCTTAAGCGAGATGATTAAACCCAAGAAGAACAAACATCGCAACATCAACATCAAGACAGAATCTCCAAAAGGAAAAAAAATAATTTTAAATGTGTTTGCAGCAAATACAAAAATAAGAGAGGACATTAAAAAAGGAGCAAGGTAAACATATTTTTTTCTCCAGACTGAATGTTTTTCTTTTCAGATTTTTGGGCATGTTCAGCTTTTTTCAAGTTTAAGAGATCGATACCAACACAAAAAATAGCTTTAATATCTATTGATTCTCTGTCATGAGCTCTATTGTAGAGAGTTTAGGGAAAAATGACTGTGTAGAACAAAGTGTTTCTTGGTAAGGTTCGGTTCACTTTCACTTTAAGAAAAAACAAAGTTTTTGCAGGGCTGCCAGCTGTAGATTTGTCTACATCATTTACATTTTTTAATCTTTGCTTCCATCTTAAGCAGTTGAAGTGTTTTTTTGCATCACATGAAATGAATGATACCTCCTCAAATTTCACTCAGACTGAAGCTCATAAAATGCACGGCGAACCACCAAAAATGAGCTTGTACAGCACAAATGTACCGCAGGGAGCAGCAACCCTTTGGTTAGTGGAATTTTCTAAGCCACTGGTTGAGATACAATGCTGCAGCCCATTAGAACATTTTAAGGATGTGTGTGGACTCTGAAGAAACAGACCATTTTGAGCCAGGCTCACTGTCAGAGAATCCCCACAGCACTTTCATCTACCCGCTCGCTCCCACCCGCAGCATCGCATGACAACTTTGGCTGCAGCAATACTGGCAGGATCCTGCAGCCCCTGGAGGAGTCATGCGATTATGCATCCCTGTAGCCATGATATTCTGAATTTCACAAAGAAGACTAAAGGCTGGATTGGTTGTACTGTCTTTTATGTGAGAGACGATCCAGAAAAAATACAACCTTTCGACACTGTCTGCACAAAGAGAGACAACAGCAAACTAAATTGGTTAGTAAGTGTTATTTTAACCAGCAAAATGAGCATAATATCTTGATATAGATTTTACCGGGCAACGACCTTGAAGAATATATGGGGTGAATAAAAAAAATGATGCAAAGGCCAGCAAAGTCCGCTTAAAAGGAGATTGACAATAAGCAAAAAAATCTCAAAGGCACTTGACATAAAGAGTACCTTGGAAACAGGACTTTTTAGATTGCGTGGCTGGTCTGTTGGTCATATAGCAGCCTAGGAAAAGAGAGACTTATTGAAGTATGAAGTGCACTCCAAAGAGCAAACACTGGTCCCTGAGGAAGACCCATACATCAGCAAAACACACAATTCATGAAGAAAAAAAGGCTATAAGAAAATAAACCATGATGCTACAATACATCATTCAAAAATAAAAGAATATCTTTCAATAGATATGACAGATTTGAGGAAATATTTAAGCTGCTTTGAAGCAAAAATGTAAGCATATTCCATATGTACTTCCTGATATACAGACGTAGCTCTGTAGGTTATGCTAATATCTGTAAGGCCTATTATATGTTATTAAAATGTGAATAACCCACCCTACACATTAGAGAGCGAGTATCTCTCTTCTAACAATAAATAAAATGTTTTGTAGTAAATAATTGCTGCTCCTTCACTTACAATGAATATGACAAATTGCTCCGAAAATGAATTCAGGATTCCAGTTTGAGCTGCAGACTAAAAATGAGCTTTATTGTATTTAAGGAGAACCAGAAAATCCCCACAAAATCCTTCTGACACAGTTATTGTGTTCATAAAGTCGGACTGTATTCAGTCAAGGGAATCAGTGGAGCGGCTGTAACATTTGTCTCTTGACACTGTAACGACAGTTTTGGGTCTCTGGATTCTTTATGAGAGAGAATTATTCACTATCTCCAAATATAAACGGACTGTTTAATATGAGCAGTGTAAATGTGATGTGTAAATTCTTATTACAGGGAGACTAGTTTAATGAACTGCAGTATGAAACACCGCCATATCGTCTCATTTTATAGGTAAAAGTTTTATACTGCAACATGGGCATACACTTTACACTTCTTATTTGTGGGCAGACTAGTGTCCTCTCATATGCCCGGCACCTTTAAAAGCATTTCCAGAACAATTCACCGTTATTGATTAGAGAGCAAGGAGGGGGAATCAGTACCAGTAAAAGAAGATAAAAGAAATAAAAGTGTCTAATGTGGAAAAGGCAATAAGACGAAGAGAGGATGTGGGGAAGAAAAAAACTCAAAATGTCTCGTTACCATTAGGGTTCAAGGCTCTTGCCTCACTTTCTCTTTTTCCCTTTTGTGTGATTGAAGAAGTGCAGACACCAATTTCAGTATCAGAAATGCCAACAAAAACATCGAAAATGAGGTTCCTGTATTTGCGAGGTTGCCAGTATACGTATGAATCCAACACGCTGGCCCTAAAATAAACAACTTGCTTAACCAAAAAACTATTTTTTGCCACCTCCCTCAAACATTAACTGGCAAAGCCACATCGTGCCATGCTTCCACTGTGGCTGATCCTGGGAACCACTTCTTTTTTAGAGCTGCTAAAAACTGATTTCAAGTTTTTTAATCACTTTTATCAAAAATAAATAGGATGTGAAGGCAGAAGATGTAAAGTCAGTCAGAGATAATATAGAATGTCAGCAATTATGAGAACATCGTGCGGAGGAGTATTCAAATATTCAAAGCTTCTAAGTCAAGTGGTAGCTCTGCTGCTGCCAAACAAGGTTAGTAGTTGAGGTCTGCAGCTAATATGTGTATTTTTTTAATTCCACTGTAAAGAGAAAAGCACTCAGTGGCGGTCGATACAAAGGTTCACATATAAGAATCAATATTGGATAGAAGGAAAAAGGTGATATCAGAAGTCAAGAAAAAATGATTTCTCTTTAAAGCCACACACATTATCAAGAGTGGGAGAAAATCTGCACGCGTCACAACAGATCACTGATAGGTGTTAGTCATAGTACAAAGTACTATAATATACATCATAGGAAAGATATTAGGCTCTGTTTCATGATTTCAAATAGGACTCAAATTTGGCCATGATTTTGAAATCCTTGGTTGGGTAAATGTTTTGTGAATTTCGGATCAAATTGCGTGAAATTCCTCATATTTTTGTTTGTGTACAAAATCTCTGTGAGAGTGAGAAAAGCAGAGCGGCGGAGTGTTTGTGTGTGCACGCGTGTATCTCCATGTGTGCGTCCGAGCGTGTGTGCATCTTGTTCATGGCAAGAAATCAGCTCAGTTTAGCACATAATGGAAATGCGAATAGCCCAGAGCGCCTCTCTCCCACACAGGGAGAGAACTGGCTGGGAGCAGGCTGCATCTTTCCAAATCCAAACAGTGAAAGGGGAGTCAGCTAGGTTAAAATCCTGCCCCCTCTTCCTCTCCCTCCCTGGAGCCATTCACAGCTCAGCCCTTACATTACTCAAGCAGGTCATCCAAACAGGTCTCACTAGCAGTCTGAAAAACATATTCACACACATAATGCACACACATGGCTAAGCATGCACACGCACAGACACACTTGTAGGTTCAGTGGAGAGGTTACGGTGCTCATATTATGACAGATGACATCTTAAATGTGGATCCCAAAGCAAAACAGCCCCAAAATGTTATGCTTAATTTAACATTATATCTACCTTTTCAGATTGAATAGTAACATGTTTTCACATGTTCACACACTGCACAAAAGGTTAGCAACCTCAATACCGCTGCATAATAATTCTTCCATTTTCCTGTCATGCAACACTGAGATTCCTTTGACCAGAGCTTTACCTTTCTACCCAGAGGTATGTAATGAAAGTCAAGACTTACATGCAACTTCGAGAGACGCATTCCGGCTCACGGCCTCTCCTAGATAGTTTCGGGCCATGCACACATAGCTGCCATCGTCAGGTTTGCTCCTGCGTCCGTGGACGATGCGTAGGAAGAAGAGGGAGCCGCTGGGCAGCAGCATGCGGTGGGAGCGGGGGTTGTCGCGGTCCGTCTCGACGCGCTCCCCGTCCTTGTACCATTCCACCGTAGGGGTCGGGCGGCCCTCTGCCTTGCAGTTGAGAGTGGCTGGTTCCCCTTTGGACACAATGAGGTCAGAGGGGTGCTCCACGATGCGTGGAGGGGAGTCTTCCTGGCGAAGACGAGACCCTGGAGAGGAAGAAGAGTCAAATAAAACCCCATTAAAGAAATAGCAATATAATTACAGTCATTAATAATGCATTTTAATTTTGCTGCAGCATCAACAGCAGCATGTTTTGGATGAATGCATTATTTAGTTAGAAAACTAAAGGCAAACAAATTGCAACCTACGGAAACACACATTTAGTCAACAGAAATTCAAAGTGCAGAGCAAAACTAGCAAGTGTCAGCAAAAGAAGTGGCTGATTATGGAACAACTGTGGAAGACTGTAAGATAACAGATAGAAACATATCTGCCAACACTAAGACATTGAAGAAATGGTCACACAAACACTGTTTTCTCTTCTTTTAGTAACGTATAATATATAGATATACGTATAGATATACGCACATTTGCAAACGAGATTGGTAAAACAAAACAAAGCATAATTGCATTACAGTCCTTGGAAGTAAAGTTGATTAGTGTCAGGTTCTTCCTGGCTGCTGCACTGCTTGTGCTGTGTTACTACACTCTGGCTCACATATTTACTTTCACAGACAGGAGCTGAGGAGTCATTACATCTCATTAGCTTTTTCATTAACACGTTCCATCAAACACTGACATCATCAAACATGTTGTCTCAGTGGGTGTAGAACAGTGACTGCTACATTAGATTTTTCACTTTGTACTGTATTAGCGTAGCTGTACAAAGTTTGCAATTCCTTACCCCGCCTAGAAGGTACATTATTTCATAAACATGGGGAATGATTGCCTTTTCTTGACTTGAGTGTTAAGAAAAGAGCAGTTGATTATCAAATGCTGCTATATGTTTCCATTGATATGGCTGTAGGAGCAACTTAGCTTAATGTAAGGGTTTTTCCTAAATCAAACCTCTAAATGACTACCAGGGATGACCCAGATGTTGTGTCACAGTGTTTGTTTACAGACATGTCAGCATCAGGTCTCTCATCTATTTCATGGTGTGTGAGCACATTATAATGTCTGTGTCAAGAGGTCTTCCACTTCCCATCCGCGTGTGTGTGCATGCCAACAAACAAAGAGTGTGACTTTGGAGTGAAACCAACTGTTTTTCTCTTTCATAAGGTAAAACGAAATGAACAAGATATAAATAAATGAAAATGATGTTACACGGTCTCTTGTGTTTTTGCTTCAGATGGTGACAAATCATGCAAATTGCAAAGGCACCCATGATGATTGGCTGCTACATAGCAACCAAAATAAAGCTGCGAATGTGAGCAAAATTGATGTGACAGTCTATAATGTTAAGAGGTTTGTTGACAACAGCATTCCATTAGCTGGCGCCAACAAACCAAACCCCGGTGATACAAATTTTTTTTAACCTGCTTTTAAAACACTATTCATGCGCCTCCTTATTAAGTGTATGGAAGGGCAAACAAACAAACAAACACATCTGGTGACTTCTTTTAATTGGTTGTCCCATTAGTCGGCCTCTGCTGTGGCTAATGTAGAGTTTGAGACTTGTGCTGTCTGACAATGGAATAGAAATGAGATGATTTAAGTTGTGGGCGGCTCAGCGGCTCAGTGGTTGGTACTGTCAGCTAAACAGCACGGAGGTCCTGCGGGGTCCTGTCAGTCTGTTAGCTCTGGACTGGCAACCCGTCCAGGGGGTTTGCTTGCTTTCTGTTCTATGTATGCTCCAGCAACCCATGACCCTGAATATGAATAAGCTGGGATAGAAAATAAATAGACGGAGGAATGTTTGGATGTGTCTTCTTGATTTTATGCTGGCATTTTTACAGCTGAATAGTCCTATGAAGATACATTTTAAGACAATTCAGCTGTCTTACAGCCAACATTTTGCATACATCTTTGAGTTTTAAGCTTTTTGTGTTACACCCAGAACTATATTTCCCAGCCAGTGGGTCTGTTTTTGAGGATCTGTCCATGGTGCTGAAGCTAGAAATTCAAGGTCTTGCAGAAATAAGCTGGTGAAGCACATGTTTTGCTGCCTGTAAGCGGGGACCACTTTAATAAAAGTCACTTTGAGGTGACATCTGTCTACCAGTAGAGCTCAAAGGAATTCAATTTCAGCTTATGATCAGAAGAGTCATTTGATTGTCAAGCAAAAAGCCCCATGTGCTGTCTCTCAGATTCTTTCTGAGATTTTAAAATTAAGTTTGAGACGTCAAAGCCGCAAAGTTGGTGTCAGCCTTCTAAGCCCAAAATCAGTAGTATTGACAAAAGACTTAAGATAGATACAAACAGTAAAAAGGGCACACTGTCAGTGTAATACGAACTGTATTGTGGGCGGACTGCAAATGCTCAGCATTATCCTCTCTAATAGATTACCTACTGTACTGCCACAGGGATAGACAGCTTATTCTCTGGAGAATCAGGTAAAAAAAAACAGTGCAATGAGCCTGGAAACAGGCCCCTTAACTTGCAATTATTGTTTACACCATTTAAGAGATGAGTTGATTAAAGCACAGGTTATGTAAGATGATAGGAAAAGGTTAGAAACACCTTACAGTAGCAGCCCAATACGGTCAACAACCTCTAAAGTAACCTTAACATGCAATAATAACCTCCCTGGAAGTACATCAACAAATACTGATCACTACAGGCTAGACAGATGTTATATAGGATTGATTGCAGAGCCTTCAAATTGCATTGCTTTGCTTCGGATTGCACCACTTTGCTGTGACAAATAAACAAGCAACACATTAATTCAAGTGTCCTGAATCCACACCCACTTTACGTGCTGATCACACCTGCTTTCAGTTTACTCCACTGACACAGATCTATGCTCAATGGGCTGCAGTCGTGCAAAACACTTCATGATAAGGACAACACCTCCTCTCAGGGATCTTAGCCATGTCTCTTGTGGATAAAATATACAGTAACACATGTAGAGTAGGTGCATGTATGAGTAACGTGAAGACACTGACAGTCAGGGGTGGAATTTCCAGACTATGAGTAAGCATCTTCTCCATGGCACATTAGACGTTTCAGCTACAGGACATCCAGTTAGCTCCATCATCTGCCTGAGCAACCTTTTAGCGCCAGGCCACACAGAATATGACCCCAAGATAAATCCACTTCAGCAAAATGTGGGGACTGTCCCTTAGATTATAAGTTTGCAAGACTTTTGAAGGACTAATATGCAAGACAGCCAGCATGTGAGATCTGGTCATTTAAATAGATACAATAAATATTAATAAAGGGCGCACTCTTTTGAAAATACAAAAGAAAAGTGAATGTGGAATGTTTGTTTTGAGCTAGCACAAATTGGAAACCACATTACTTGTGGAAAAAAATGGCAATTCCGAATGTACCAAAGATTTTTACACACGTAACAAATGTGTTCAATTAGAGCAGACCTTATGAATAAATGAGCAACTTTCGTCTGGCAAAGCCATTAAACAGTTGAGCTCACACTACAAGGTTATATTACACCAGAACTGACTGAACTAGCTATATGATATGTCATATGTGCGAAGTGCATTGACGAATATAAACAAAGAATTAAGAGGCAGCACCGATTTAATGTATATAACGTGGGGAACCAGGCTCGATATATTTTTGATGCACTTGAAATGAAAGGAGCATGGGTCGAATACGCGTCAGGTCACAGACCAGTCAGTTTTACTGAACTGAAACATTATTTTAACATTTATTTCAGGCAGGAATGTTTATACACTTACCGTGGGTTTGGGTGTACAAAAGTCCACAGAGAAATAAATACTGTAGAGGATCCATTCTGGCATATTGGCCCCGTGGAAGCTATAGGCGCATGAATTCCTCCTCAAGCGAAACCAGCAATCAATGAATCAATCAATCCTGTTTTCACCTGTGCGACTTTCTGACAATTAACTGTCTCGGGTTAGTAGGCTAAACGACAGCAACCAAATAATGTTATTTCAGCCGCTGAAAAAGCAACAATTCGCGTGTCCATTCTTCCTCTCCAAGAGCGCACCAGTAGTAAAGCAGCGGTCTGCCTGCCGACTCGCCGACACGTTGGGGAAATTTCTGCAGTCACCAATTGAAAACATTACCGACGCCCAAAGACACTCCGGTTACCATTGGCTTCTCCCGTAAGACAGCATTCTTCTTCTGGCACTTTCACCCGTTCCTACTGTAGGGGAACGCACCCATCCTCGCACGGGACAAGTTGGGAGATGAGAGGTGGTGCTGGGCTTCAGTCAGAGGTGAGAAGCTGCACAGTGCAGCACAGCTCAGCCCCTCCTCTCCCCTCCGCTGCCCGGGGAGAAACTAACCGGAGCACATGACACACAATAGGTCTTTACAGTAAAACTCAGCAACACTTTCCATTATGGTTCAGAATTTCTGGACAACTGAATTATGGTAATGATAATTATAAGTCAGCCCCCCCCCCAAGGGCAATTCAACTTAAAAATCGTATTAAGGCTCTACACAGTCTTTGTTGCCTTATCAATATGTATTTCAATGAAAGTTGCTGCCTTGGTCATATAGTTAATCACGTTTTGTTTTCTTTCTCTCAATAAATGTCTTTACATAGCGCTCAGAGGAGCTTTTTTAATTGCAATGGGATCATATTGAACTGCATGGCTGTCCCTAATAGTCAAGACAAATCATTTTCCTCATAAATATGTGTTTTTATTTGCACTGCTCTCATCTCTTCCTAACATCCTCTTAACATGCAGCATATAAAGGATGGTCTTTTAGGTCTACTTTCACACATTCATCAAATCAGGACAGTCCAATTAAAAAGCAAAGAAACAGCCCAAAGCTAATGTTCTGGTTTGCAGCTCTGCAACTGTGATTTTGAATACAGTAAATTTCACTGAAGCCATTTTCGTCCAGACATATAAAGTATGCTTATCTGTCTTGCTGATCTGTTCCCATAGAGTTAATGCAGTATTCATTTTTTATTGATTTCTTACTTTTCCTCCTGTTAACTTCACAGTAGGCTTGGACTATAGAAAAAAACAAACGTGTGATGATTATTACATTGTTCAAAATTGCCATAATGATATGAAGTGTTTTTGATGTCATACCAGATAGCTACCTGTGTTTACAATGTTCTTCCTAAATGCAAAGACAATCCAAACATACTTTCTTTCCCCCAAAGCTAAGTTGGAACCAATTACTCTAAAGATAGCTAATTGGCTCGGGATTTATCTGACTGCATCAAAGTGGTGAAAGCATGGCCATCCATATGTTTGCATGCTAAGTGAGAATGCATTGCTTGTTTATAAAAAATTGTTTATCTTCCTTATTTTGATAAATTCAGACTTTTGCAATGTGTGTATTGCAAATGACCATATTGCCATAACAATGAAATTGGATTTATTTGTGCAGCCTTTATTTTAAACCCTCTCTACTGCACAGATATTTCTATAACATCAGCTTAAAAACAGACAGAATTCAGTCGAATCATTTAAACAAAGCCTTCCTGTACTACTTTAAGGTATTTTATTTTCATGTCATGGTTGAAAAAGCTATTACAAAAGAAGCAAAGCTGTAAAGAAATGGCCCTTTTTTCCTGCCCCCTGCCTGAGGTGCTTATCCCGCTTTGTCATCAATACTGCTCAATATTGTCAATAACGTTATAAATGCAGTGGCTCGCCATGAGACGAGAGTGAGCCGGGCTGCATAAGGTGCTATTGATCCACAGGGTGAAATTAAACCATTTTTGGCGTTGTGTTCACAGCAGTAGATCGAATAATAATTGTGGACGATGGGTAAATGGAGTGTGTATGAAGGTGGGGGTGTAAAGCGAACACAATCATTTAAGCTGGATGGATCTCATCCATCAGAGAATGATGTTTTCAACAGAGTTTTCCTGCATGATTTTTCTTATGGCAGCACGTCTGTTGTTGTGAAGACCTCTTGTTTTGCTCCAGAAGTGGGAGCTTTTATCTTTTAAAGTAAAGTGCTGAAATGTCGTTGTTGCGTTTTGGAAAGAAAAACAGGAGTAGTTACTGTATTTCTGTCCTTGAAAAACCACAATGCAGTGCAGGACTTCATGTCCCCAACAGTTTTTCAGACTTTATGCAGAGGGTAACCTTGACCCTATTGCCCGTTCCTGTCTTTCATTAGTGCAAAGAGATAATAAATAGGCTTTTCCAGAAATTAACAACCTCACAAAACCCATCAAGGTGAACTTTAATGATGGGAGAAGGAAACTTCAAAACACTTTAGTGCTAATTGTACCAAATGACAGTAATGCCTCTATTCATCATAAGCACTAGAATATCATATCTAATCCCACAGAGAGTTAGAAGAGTAAGTAACAGACATATTAGACAACTGAAATGTAGCTTAAGCCATACATCAGTGTCTTATTGCAAGAGAGATAAAAGAACATATTCAGTCTAGACACTGACAAATGAGCAGATTAGTGAGCGTTATTCAGTGACACTGTCACAGTTAAGAGTTCAAAATGTGTGAGTTCAAAACTGTATGAACACGACTGTGGAAAACAAAACTATAAATACAGTGAAAGATTTAGAAAGCATTCAAATATAGCAAGATTTGGTTACATCTGCCATGGCAGTCTTTTATTTTTAGGAGAGTGACAACCTGGAACTGATAATACAGCATCAAATCATTTTGAAAAAGGGTTCCAGGTTCATATATAAAAGCAGTGGACCACAAATTTAGTTTAAAATCTGTAGAAAAATGCAGTGCTGAGGTAACATTTCAACCTCGTATTCACCACATGAGTATTTATATAAGTATATTCATATAACAAAGAGTAAGTCGCGATCTGCTCTTTTTGAAGGTGTCTTCAGATAACATTTGTTATGAGTGGTGCTATACAAATACATAAAGGTTGATTGATTATTTCTATATCACTGATATTAAGTTTATGTTAATCTTCAGAGAAAATACACCCAACAGCTCAGACTTAAAGATCCAATCTGAAACCTCACATTTCTTACTAGGTGAAATGTTAATATAAGCCAAAAAATTCAGGAGAGACAATTTCAAACAACTTCCTCTCTTGCTTTGCCTAAATGAAATGAAATCAGACACAACAGGTATTATTGTTAATCATAATACTGCGACTAAATACCATAGATTACAGAGCTTGGGTTACACACCCACTAAATGTGGTACACATCTTGGAAGAATATCAACAAATGTGTGCTTGGGAAACTGAAAAACAGCATTAACAATGGAGAAATCCAGGTGAAAATTGTGTCAGTAATTGCATAATGGCATTTTGATGTGTAGCATAAGGTCAAAAAGAGAATGTGCATTTATCGAGTGAGGTGATTTGATGTTTATCTTTAAAGTTGAATAAGATAAGCGAGGCAGAAAAGACTCCATCCTTTGTCACATACGGAGACAGACATGTTTCCTGGCAACCTGGGAATCTGCTGCCTTCCTCTCGCAAAAAAACGAAATCAAAAGGCGCCTACGAGCTCCCATTAATCTACCTCTCCCTCTCTGTTGATCACACATAGGAGACAGTGTCAAGGTCACAAGTTTTGTCCGCACCATTACCTACTCATAACCATGTTTGTCCAAGCCAGGAGTGCTGGAGGTAACAGATGGTGTGTGTGACAGTGTGTTCATGCTCAGCCTCAGTGAGAATAGACAGAGTAGACATGTGTCCTGACCACGAAGCCCAAACCTGTACACAAGTGACAAACGCCTGTCTAACAGGGAAGGGTGTTCAGTCCAATGGACGCCTGACACAGGGTCTTAAAATGTACACTAAAGATTTAAGTATCTTTTTATAATGTACGACTGAAGTAATGCAACATGTTTAGTGTAATTGATGAGGAAGGTATGAATTAAAGAACAAGTCAAATTAATTGATCAGAAAGGTAAGTGTTTAGGACAAAGCAGCACATATATCATGCAGCATTTTAAATGGCAATATCAAAATATGTCAACACTGCTGTTGTAGTTTGGATTATTTCCATCAGAAATAGAATATGTAAAATAAGACACAAGTAGCTTTTGTTGTTAACTGATTAAACCAGTTTTAGTTGAAGTAACTTGATTGTTTTGTATCTAACAACTGTCTCTGTATGAAATCCACTGGAACAGAATCATATTATTTTGCACTGTAGAAAACACATGACCTAATGTGAGAGTTGTTCTTTCATGAAATAGCTCGTCAAAAACCTGAAATATTGTGGTGGCCAGATGAGCAAAAAGTGGAAAGGCTGTTTAAGGTTGATTTGTTGAAGCTTACTTATTTAGTTTCAAAAGATTGGGGAAAAAAGACAAGATAGTCTCTTTAATCCGTGTTTATTTTGTTTTCATTTTCTTCCTATGTTCCATGACCATGAATAGACCTACTGTATGCACTCTGATCCTGGAACCTTTAAATGCATGTTGTAATGTAAGCCAAGCTGGCTACGGGCTTATAGATGTAAAATACAAACTTCCAAATTAAGTGTCGTTTAAACTTAATAGTAGGAATGTTGTAGTTTACAAATGATCTACTAAGCAAATCCTAAATATCTAAATGTAGGCTTCTGTAAGTCTTTGTGATATTATGTTTGGATTGGGCATTTTTTAAACTACGATATAAAGTTATAACAATTGTGCTACTGATTTAAAGAAACAATAATATGAATAGCAACAAAACAGCTAGTCAGCTGTTTAGGTCTGGAGTTAGCATCTTCAGAGAGTGATAGCTAAAATGTACAAAGACAATAGGTTGAAACTCCATGAAAACCCGCCCCAATACATTTGGCCCACATATCCTTATGGCTTTGGTCTGGTCTAAACAACAAATTAGACTATTTTTTAACCATTTTCTCTAAAACTTAAGGGATGTATTTTTGACTTGTGTTGATCCTTATTGAGACTCTCATCTTAGATATCACATCTGCATATTTACTATTTCAAGCCACAATTGTGGAGGATTTAACATTGTAGAAATGGGAGTTTTTCAATTATAGGCTATTTAGTAAAGTTTCCATGACAGTATCCAGTACTAACCTTTCATACATTTACACCACTATAGCTTTCAATATTCTGGACTAAGAAGTGCATTTTATTAGTTTATTTATGGTCCCCTACTATTTTCTGCTCCAATATCATGTTTCAACAAATAAGGAAAACAAATACAAAACAGTAGATTACTTGAAAGTGGCTGTTAGCTCCATTGAGAGATATTAGTTCAGATTAATCCATAGACTATTTTTTTTGTATATCATATCACCCTCACTGAGAACATACCTTCAGTTTTTTTGGTTTCTGTACGTCACTCTGGCTCCTATACTGCTCCGTGTGATAAATACATTTAGACTTTGCTGAACTGTAAATTGTTCAATAAGAGATCAATTATGTTGTCATGTATTGTACGACCCATCAGCTGCAGCGACGTGGGCCTTTGGTGGTTGTGCTTGGTTTCCGCCTTGTGCCTCTCCCTCTATTGTTCAGGTTGGCTGAGTTCCCAAAGTTATTAGGATAATGTGTGGGAGTGTTTTCATGGCTGTCAGGGAATCATCTTCTGTGCTGCTTTAAGAATGAAATATGAGGTATACGGCGGCTGACCAAAGAGAGACACTGCTATCTGACTGTGGAAGCGGGGATGGTCCAGCTTTGTGTTGAAGGAGCAAATCCCCAAAGATTTGCTGCTTGAGCAGTGACAACACTGCATACTGAACCTTGGACCAAGTCATGAAAATTGATGGTCATATGGCAAACTATTGTGCTTGGACAAATGATACTAAAGCCTTACAGAGTAATAACACAATTTGGCAAACCATGTTCAAATAGCAAAAATGCAAAATCAGCGAACCCAACTTATCAACACCTTTAAAGGAATAATTCTTCTTTTTAATGGTAGGGTGGGCCAAATGTTATACTTTTTATCGGGCCCAAATCCCTGAAAGTGCCCTTGGGTTGGCCCTTCAAGAAAGCAGGAAGAATGCTCGGGGGTTGGACACATTAACTTAATACCTGTGCAACCCAAAATAACAACCATGCAAGGGTACAAATTCTACAGCTGCAAAGCAAAGACAAAAACTGAAAATATACTGTTTTGTTAAGGGTTCCTTCCAGCTCTTGTTTTACGGTGATATGCTGGAAACTGTTCTTTAAATCTCTAACTGTACCAAACCTCTTGGGACAGTTTTGAAGCTATATACTGTATGTAAAATGACTCTTGAAATCAGAGCTAGACATCACAAGATGTCTCAACTCAAGAGATACATGTAGTTTCCTGTCTTGGAGTTGAGTGGTTTTGTCAATGTTTTACCATCACTTTATTCGTTTGGAGTGGACACAATGTCTCCTCTGTATACCTTCATGCTCCACAAAACACCATTGAACTCCTGACACACCTTGCCAGAGTGGGAAAGAAAAGGGTCCAATCCATCCACCTCCATTTAAATGCTTTCAAGGTGAAAAAGGCCCATTCAGCTTCTGGAAGTGGGAGATGTACTTCGGAGGACACAAGTGAGCTATCTCTCTAGTGACATAGACATAGAGGAAAAAGAAAAAGCTTGTGTTAAATCAGGCGCAAGGGCATTTACACCATTTGTTTTTCCTCTGGATGAGCACAGGAAAAAAATAGAAAAACAAGGAAGAAAATGCTGAAAGCAATATAAGCGGGGAAAAAAGCAGGAAGCACTATGCGCCTAATATTTTCAAAATGGCAGATAATAGACTTCTCCCATGCGTGTCAACATTGCATTTCCATAGAAATGGCCTCTTTCTGTGTCTCAAACAGGTAGCCATGGGTGAGAGAGTTATGTAGCGTTCACTTCTTAATCTTGTTAGATTTTTCTAAAATGGAAGCAGTTCTCTTGTTTACAAAAAGGACAAAAAAATATGCAGGGAGACTGAGTCTGAAAGAGAATATATTGCACAATAAATAAACAAATAAATCTGATAAAATAGTTTTGATATACATTTTCCGTTAGACAACAAGCTTCATGTCCAATGTCATTTTTGATATAACTTTCTTTCCTCCACTTTCCTCGCAGAACAGATTTTTCACTGTGAACAAATGTGTTTAATGTAAAGAAAGTGATAGTTTGATTGTAAGTTGATCCATACTCATAGTAAGAATGCAACTTAAACATTTACAATTTAAAAAAATGCATCTGTTTGAGCCCTACATTGCATCGTTGTCAGTCTTGTTTTAAAGGTCACATATTATTCTCCTTTTCAACAAGTTTTATTAACTCTCAGAGCTCCCCAAAACATGTCTTTAAAGTTTCTTGCCAGAAGTCCACTCTGACCCTGTATTTGATCATGCCTATAAATCCTTCTATTTCAGCCCCGTTCAGAACACACTGTTTCTGTGTCTATAACTTTAAACGCAAATGAGCTATGTTTGACATCATCCCTCTGAAGGTGGCTTGGACTTTCTTTCACCATGCCCATTTGTTTACGGTGAGAAGGCAGACTCAGAGGGCAGAACAAACACCTAGTTGTGGGAGTGTCACCCACATGGGGAGGGGTTACTGCCCTCGATGATGTTCGATGAAGGTAAAATCTCCAAACAGCCTGTTTTGGCACACATTTTTTGAAAAAGGGAGCAGATAAAAGCCGGAGAGGATGGACTTTTCTCATAATTGGGGGGTTTGAAGACAGGCCAGGGACACATATTAGTGTTTGAAAGACATGGTAAAGTGTATTTTGCATAAAATGTGACTTTGAATCTTTCTTTTAATTTCTGAAAGAAACACTATTTTGTGTTCTAAGCTGTGGATGAATAGAAATATACAACTTATAAAATTGTAGTATTCATAAACTGCAAAAGAAAAGATATTTGAGGAATACAAAAGTGATCTGATATGTGCAGAAGCTTGCCCTAGTCTTTTAAGGACAACGTTTTAGACAATAATATGAATAGACAATTAATTGAAATAAATCTAGGCTGCAAGTATTTGGTCATTTTGAAAAAAAAGAATAGCATTTTCAATCAGATACTACTGTATGTCCCTAAGACTGAGTGCAATTCAATCACTTTATTTGATATTGCAGTGTTTTGTGTTGATAAGAGTGGGAAAGATCGTAAGTATTGGATTTCAGTGAAGAAAATAAACAACTATCCGTCTTCCATGCTTCTAAATTTCCACAGAGATAACTACAATTTTTAAGTACATTAAGCAATTTAAAGTTTCATTTTTTGTATTGAATCCAAACATTGAAACCTTCTTCTCTGATAATGTAGAGGTTAGAAGAATATATATTGATCACGTATTCTTCTCTATATAAGAAAGCATCTTTGAGTATCTAGAAAAGCGCTATATAAACCAATTCATGAAGAAAGCAGACAAATTACGAGTGAAAGATTTGTAGATATATTTCCAGAAATTCTCCATGTTTCCTTTCACACTCTTGGATAACAGGTAATCTTAGGAGAATTTGGGTGGGTGGGATTAGCATGGTATATTTGCATGTACATACGTATGTACATACGTCAGACCGCTGACCCAAGATGCACCTCACTATCTGAGGACCTTCTCCTCTCCTGGATAGATGGTGTGTGGTGCTCCATTAACAGGTCCTGTGATCCAAGCAGAAGAGTTCAGGTGTGTTAGGAAGTAGGAGTACGAGGGGGCAGGGAGTTAGTCTGCAGATTGAGTGCATCACTTCCTACTCTGTGTTTTCTGGTCAGTCGTCCATGTTTTCTCGACCTATATGATCACAAGGTTTCTGGGTAGTGACCGAAGACAATGGGACAGTGAATACAGGGAACAGAGAGTTTATGGCCTCCTTCTGCGTGACAGGCTGAGGCATTTAGTGATCCAAAAGGACCTTGGAATTTTTGCTGCTCCTTCACTTTGGCAGAGACTGCTATGGAAGTTCAGGCTGCACCCGAGGGTGCTGCCATATGGAAAGGTATGAAAATATGTCTTTCTTTTCCTCCAACTAAAAGATGATTGTTTAATGAAGTGCATTGTTCTTGTTCACACTGTATGAAGTCCTTTTTTGGATATACACATGTCCCACAGTTTTGTTTAAGGATTAACAGATAAGGTTGCATTTGATTTTATGTCATGTTAAAATGTTCTTACTGTGGAATCAATTATTCAATAAAAAACAAATAGAAAAACAAAGCATACTTATTTCAAAGCTCCTGTAAGGAGCTTTAAGCCTGCTGTGAAACAAACTCAAATAAAAACTCAATATATCCTGCAAAACAGACAAATGGCAAAATTATTGATTTTCTTTATACAAATATTTGTAATGTCTGTTACAACTGCCACCAGGTCGGTGTCAGAAGGGGCAGGTAGCACACTGCTGAAAGGGCTTTTGTTTACATTTCCCCATGCAAAGATTCAAAGTGTTTGATGGGTTTCGCTGTTAAAAGAAAACAGGATGAGATTTTTACTCAGAAAACACTACTCACACATGTACAGGACACGGTCAGCAAAGACAAAAGGCGTACAGCTTTCTCCAGTGGAGTCACTAAGATCAACACAGAATGAAAGTTTTACACAGCTTTAACATTTTACAAATATACACGAAAGCCATTTATCTGCAGTAGGAGATGGGGGTGGGGGGTGTCTATCAACTGGTTTTCACCTTCACCTGATTTGCACAGAAGTGTCAAAATGAAATGCATGAGAACAAATAATAGGCAAGTGGGAGCTCATTACAGAATAGTTGACATACAGTTCCCTGCAAAAAGTTATGGCCTTTCATCAATCTGTCATGCACCAGACAAAGGTATAATAAGGTGCCGCATGCAATAGTTGGCCTTGGTTTTGACCTCGTCGGCTCTTCGCTCTAGCCTACCAGCAAATGTTTTGTTTTTCATCATTAGTTCATATTAGCATTTCCAGGACAGAGTCTTAAAACAAAAAGAACAGTAAACCCTGCAGCACAGAAATAGATGTAGCTAAACATGTCGGTGACTCACACGTGAAAAAATTCAACACCCTCAACCTTTAAAAAAACTTGGACAACACATCTTAGGATACTCTCTTGTAAATTGCAACCATCTGTGAGACAAATGGCAATAGAACGCAGACCTTTACTTATATATTACCAGCATCAGAGCTGGGCATTTGTCCATTAATCTGTCAATCATTAATTATTGGCATCCAGTTTATTTTCCATTAATGTCCTTTTCGCCACTGTGTGGTGCCAGTGCTCCCTGACTTTCATTGCAGGAGCTGGTGCCACAATGAACGCTTAGGTTAACCCACAGTCTACTTACCAATTAACAGAAGGAGGAAACCCAGCTCTAACACAGTAAGATGGATCACGGTCAACCTGAGCAAGAACATACCGCCTCCTGTATTTTAGAGAGCTTATTGAATAACCAGAGGGAAGACAGTGGTGAAACATCTAAATGATGACACTTAAATCCCTGCAACACTGAGCACAGTCATTAGTGATTTCCCCATCAGTCTGAACAGAGCAGAATGATAAGGTTCCATCAATAGACTGTATAAAACATGGACGCAGTCACAGTGACATCACCCCTGAAGCAGACTGTTGAAGCCTGACGATGGCAGTCACCAAATTGAAAATGCTGTCTTAAAATTAGTTCCGGTTACCCTAACAACAGGCAAAGACGTGGAACTGAGGTGGGATTTTAGCCTCCTGGCAAACAGCTATAACGCCTGCCTGTCCGTCATATCAGCCATGCTCCTATGCTTAACTGCTATGTAATTAAAATGAATGACTTATAAAAACGATTAACCCTCTCTGCAGCATGTAACACAAAGGACAAGCAATTGATACCAGATGTGTTTTTTTAAACCATGGCTGTGAACATGTACATTTTTGTCATCAAAAAAGGCATTTTAATATGGATTAGGGTTATTTAAAAGCCTTGTGGGGGTTTTGCAGCCAGCCTCAAGTGGACACTTAAGGAATTGCAGTTTTCACTTTCACATTAGCTTAGCCCGACACTAACATACTGTAGCCACACCATTCTTTTATACCTGATTCATACCCCATGAAACAGGCCCAACAGAACAATTTAGCTGTTGGATATTGACAGTGGTTGAAGAATATGTATTTGAGTGCAGGTACAAAATTGCATCACTACACTTTTAAGTTCAACAGTGTTTGCAGAAGACACACTATAGGGGTATGTTGTTGCTTACTTACGCTTTCCAGAAGTTAAAGGAAAATGTCACTTGCAATGTTTCAATTTTGGCCAAGACTTAATGTGCAAAGTGATTTGCAATGAGATGAGACTATCCAGACTGGGGGAAAATTAAAGGCAGGAAGTTGCCACTGTCACATTTTACTGTTTGAAGTTTGCAATCTCACATTAGAGGGTTGAAGACAAACAGTACCTCAGTAATAAAGCCTGGAACACCTACACTAACTTCTTTATTTAATGATGAGTATGTCTACAGGGGGGCAGTCCACAAAAATATACTACATAGACATTCTGGTTGGATTGTAAGAGGCTACATCACGCTGTGACCAAACTGCAGGATGTTCCTTGTAACTTGATGTTTCCCGATGTAACCTCCAAATGAAAGAAACAGAAGAGAATAACAACCCCAGAGGTAACTGTTTTAGCACACAAACATTATGCAGGTATGCATGCATGTATAACAGAAAACCTTATGAAATATATATTTGCAATTTCTACAAATGAAAAAGAGCACAGTACACTGTATGGTCCCAAGTACAGACGTGTGCATACAAACCTGAAGACCTTAGGAGTAATTAACTCCCAATCCCTCGTCTACCCTTATGAATGTTCTTTGAAGTTACATTCTGTGTAATGTAAAATGCATAACAGAGTTTGTTGTTAGAAGAATATCAAATCTGCTCTGTAGAGAAATAAACTACAATTAAATGTGAGGGGGGGGAATCATCTCAGCTGTTACATGTACAAAAGAACATCAGGAGGTTAAAGTCCCTGTTTACATTATTAGGTTTAAGGTAAGGGAGTTACTTTAATAGATCATTTTGCATACGTTCCAGATATAATGGATGCATTTGTAACACAATAGAATGTTAAAAGTTCAGATGTGTGGATGTTTTAAAAACCTTTTGCAAATACAAGTTCTGAATTGTGGTGCAGAAACGTTCACTGTAAAAGTGCTTCTTTTTTTCCGCTGAGTCTTGACTCCCACCACATTGCATAAAATTGAAATCAAACTGAAAGACTTGAACTCTATCTTGTATTTAAAAGTTAACCTGCTGGTCCAGGTCTATTGAAAATTCATGCAGTAGAGACAGCTATTTCAGCCTAAAATTGAAGAAGCAGCATGAGATTCTACCTTCTCTCTGAAAGCTTTTCATTTCGCCATTACCCATTTGCATCTACAGTACTGGAGAGAAGCTCTAAGCAAACATGCATCCATACATTTTATGTATTTAATTTTCCTGTGACACTGAGTAAGTTATGGTTGTTTTTCTCAAGTTTTTGAGTTTTTTATTTTGTTAACGGAAGATAAAAATGCTGGATTTCCCATGAAAACAACTTCATTTCTGTTGGTTTCTCGAGATCTTGACTTAATCTCAGGATAAGGAAGCTGAATTAATGGATGCATTTATCTCATTATCTGGAGATAACGGAACTTGTTTTCTCATGGTACCAAGATAATTAACTCGTAACCTAGAAGACAAAACAGTAGGATGGTCACTGTGATAGCCCTGACCATGATATGCCAGGCTGCCACTGATAAGTATAGTCTAACTCTGTGTTAGTTTTGTGCTTTAGTGCTTGAGCTCTGGGTATACAAGATAAATAACTCCTGATCTCAAGAAGACAACTGGAAACTACTGATTATCACAAGAAAACAAAATAAGATGTATGGATGCTAGTATATGCTTATCTCTTCCATAGCTGGTACATGAAATAAAGCAGACAACTTTTTTCAATGATTTATTAATTAACTAAGGCAAAAATGGTGTATTTACCCTTGCTGAAAGAATGTAATTCACTTATGATTCATTTTGCAGCATGTCCCAAAAACAAAATGACACCAACTGGGAAGCAACCAGATATTGATAATAGCTTTATTTGTGAAATATAGCACTTTATTGTATAGCACACCACAAACAGTTAATTGACTTTTTTTTATGACCATCACAGTTAAACTTAAACTTGATTCTTTTGGGAGCACTTTTGATAATTTTGCTGATTGTTGGACTGCATCAACCCATTTAACAATAAAGCTAGTATAAAAAAAAAGAGAGAGCGATACGGAACGGATCTGCTCTATTAAGACATTTCAGATGTTTTCTTTTTACTTACTTAGGGATCAAAGTATTGAATCATAATTTGCTTCCATTCAAAGAGTAATTATAAACAAAACAAAAAAACGGACAGACAGTTATCAGTCTTCCTAAACCTCTCTTGGGACTTTTTTCCTACATGGAGAAATTGGCAATTGAGCCCAACCAGGGAAGGCTGTGATACAGCTTGAGGGCTTTTTAGACAGGTCTTGGTAGATCATCATTACAGAGATCAATGTCCAAGGAAAAGCTCATTATTTGTGTCTGCATCAGGTAATAAAGCTAGATTGACTGGAGAGTCTAGAAAAAAGGTACTTGTTAGGTTGTTTGACATTTAGAAGGACAGAAATTGGCTCTGCTTGCGTCTGTTGGTATGGGAAACTAAATCTGGAATCTAACTTCCCAAGGTTACTTAATGCTATAACTTCATTTGTCAGCTCTAATAGTAGACTTGGCTATAATGATGTCCCCAGGTTACACTGCAGTAACTCAGCCAAACTATAATGCCCCCACCATCCACCGAGGACGAATGAAGTGAATGGCAGAGGCAGTTTCTACAGCCAGCCTTGGTGATAGAGAACGTTGTCATTTAGTGTTAATGTCACATGTCATTCTTGATAATGTACATAAGATTAAATGTTGGCTGAGTGAATTCCTTTGATTTATAAGTCGGTGCTTGCTACTATTTTACTTATCATCATGCTACTATAGATATTTTGGGGGATGGGGATAAATGTGTGTGTGTGTGTGGGGGGGGGAATTTTTCCAGCCACATTTGAAAGAGCCTTTGGAAAGAGACAGCCTTCATTGTGCCACTGCCACGCAATTGGTCTTGAAAGGATGCAGCCCTTTGAATTGGGATGGAGTTATGGTGTTACATGATTTAAGAATAAATGCTAAAGCTATCAGCAAATGGTAATGTTAGCTAGTTACCAGTTAGTCAAATAAGCTATAAGTTGAACATCTATGCTTACAAAATATGTGTTTTTACCAGTTTTTCATGATTTTTAGTAGGCTTTTCAATGTCTTTCCATTTGCAAGTAACTTGAGAAGAGGTGTATTGATAATAAGATGTCCTAAATCGATACTGTTCAAACCTGGGCTGCAACAGTACCACATTAACCTTCTTAAGACACTACGTGACTGGGTGGGAATATCAGGTACAGCTTTAGACTGGTTCTCTTCCCATCTGGATGAAAGGACCTCACTGTCTCTATTAGTGAGTTTACATCCGACTCCGCTCCATTATCTTGTGGTGTCCAGCAGGGCTTGGTCCTGGGACCTTTGCTGTTCTCACTCTATCTTCTTCCTCTAGGACACAGTATAAAAAGTTGCAATACTGCATATACTGTATATGCATTTTCCTTTAAACCCCGGCGTGACCTCTAGGTTGTCAAGGACTGGGATACTAATAGTTATTTGCAACTAAATGCTGGAGAAACACAAGTCTTGTCATTGCCCAAGACAAGTTTGTTCCCACAATATTAAGAAACATTGGGCCCCTCTCCTTTTCATTTAACGCTAACCTCTTTAATTTAGGGGTAATCTTTGAACCGTCGTTATCACTTGACAGCCATGTGAAGCAGCTAAGCGAACGTGCTTCCATCAGTAAACTGAGAACTTTAGAGTCAACTGCAGGACTTGACAGATGTACCTTTGTCTCATACCGTATTGAGTATTGTAATGCTCTTTTCATTCACTCAGCATGTCTGCCCACAATGTCTCCAGTCAGTCCAGAATGCTACTGCAAGACTTCTCACCAGGTCAAAGAAACGGCCTCAGATCACTCTCATACTGAAATCTCTGCACTGGCTCCCCGTAGCTTATTAGGATAAGGTTTAATATTCTCGCCCTCACCTTTAAGGCTCCTCAAGGTCAGGCCCCAGAATATTTGTAAGAACTCATTCACCTGTACTCAACAACCCGTTGACTAAGGTCTGACACCCTACACCTGCTGTCCATGCCACAGACACTTTTTAAGACACGTGGAGACCATGCTTTTGAGGGCATAGCACCAATCCTCTGGAACTCTCTGCTCATGTCATCACGTTTTTCTGTCTCTGTTGAGTCCTTCAAACCTGTTGAAAACGTATATGGTTAGACAGGCCTATGTCCACCCAGCTCTCCCTCTGTGGTTCACCTATGTTTTACAGAGCCAATTATGGTACCTGGTCATAGTATGATTGTATTATGTTGCTCTGTGAGCGACCCCGTTGTTTCTACTGTGTTGTTGTAAAGCACTTTGTGACCTTTGTCTGTGAAAAGTGTTGTATAAATATAGTTAACTTACTTACTTACATTATAAAAGCCCTGAAGCTGTCTCAATGAGATTGACGAAAAAGGAAAATGAACATTGTTTGAATATGGTGAATGTTGCATCAATCAAGTAATGCAAAAACTTAAAGGTAAACTCCCGCACACTTTCTAACTTGCAAATAAACATTTATTAGCAATGTTTCGGTACTAGACCTTCATCAGGCAAATGAAGTTCATTCTTTATTCCTTTTGTAAAACAAAATTGGACATAACATGACAGAAATATGTACCATATTATATGATTTTAAAACACCGTGAACATGTGGTTTCCTCCAAATGACTTGACCTAAAAGTTGCAATTTGCCTCCTCATTCACAAGGTATGTTTTCATCAACGCAATATGTGAGTGTTGAATTTTATTATATACATATAAATATATAAAATATTAGTTCTTCCTTTCTCCCCTTACTTATTGTCCCCTTTACCACAATCTTCTATGATCCTTAAATGATTGAAGCTTTTGGAGAATGAACAGTAGGGGAGAGAATGTGCATCATGTGATGTTACTGCATGTCTGTGTGTGTTTGAAATGGGCCTCGTGAAGATTTATGATGACGGTTGGTACTATTAAGCTTCAAATGCTACACGCAGACATGTGGAACTGAGCCATCTTTTAACATCTAGAAACAGAAAAAAACAACTGAAGCAGAAAGATCTCCCTTCAATTTGTCAGATTGTTTTGTGACCCATGATGCCTGCTTCCAATACATAACCTGTTTTTTTTGCTTAAACGTAAAGAGAGTGCCTCATTAGCAGCTGTCGTAGAAAAGCTTTACAAGCAATCATCCAATTATCCAATCAATCTTGAAAATTGTTTGGAACTACCCTCTTACAGCCTAATAGTATTCTTTATGTTGTTCTATGTACGTGTATGTGTTTACTTCAGAATCAGAATCAGAAATACTTTATTAATCCCCGGGGGGAAATTCGGGTGCCAGCGCAGCTCTTCAATACACAGTAAGAAAGAGATAATAATAGCAATAAAATAAGCAGAGGTATATACACTATAATAACATATGTACAAGGTAGAGATAAAGTATTTACATGATGAATTTACAGGTGTTAACAGGTAGTGCACGGTGTATGTATAAGTGTATAGATAATTGCTTGTATATAAAATTATAAATATATTGCACAGTTGACCGGTTAAGAAAAACAGATTGCACATTAAATAAATAGTAAATAAGTAAATAAGTCCAGTGTACAAGTATACAGTGTGCGCCTCTCAGAGAGATGCATTGTAAAGTTTGATGGCCACAGGCAGGAATGACCTCCTGTGGCGTTCT